>JAILYA010000073.1:0-1200000 GCA_021437795.1 Rhodamnia rubescens | reverse complement strand
TATGTAGTTTCATCTCCTCCGGTACAACAAAAATGCAAAAACACTAGGCAAGTACAAATTGACAAGTTAGATAATAGTTAAATCATCCAAAATAATATCTTTTTCAAATCAATAGATTTTCACAGAATCAATCCATGATTATTGCACAAACGCAAAGGAAACGAACTAAAGTTGATAGGTCTAAGATACCAATGCTAAGGAACAAAAGTGAGAGTTATGCGGTTTGAGAACCAAAGCAAAGAATAAGACTGATAATGTGCAACTCCCATATCTGTTCAAGCAATATTTACTTGTAGCACATTCTGAGGACAACAGGTACCGACAAAAATTTTCAATCATGTGCAGTCACATTTCAAACAAAGTGAGAAGTCATCCCAAGATGAAAACGTCTTACCAGATAGATAAGAAATCAAATTCAAACGTTAAAATGCGATTTTAAGTCCTGAAAAATCAAGTCCAAGATGAGTGAATAAGGAACGTCCGCAACGGTGTGCCTGGAAATTATATTCCTATTCGGTATGGTTCAAGTCGCAGTTTTCCCATGTTGTCGATCAACAAAAATAGAAGAGGAAATATAGTAACAGACTAATCTGATTGTCAGAATCTTTGGACTGATATTGGAAAGTGCAATGCAGACTTGAATTAAATAATGTTCGGTCAACTTGGCTTTTGGTTGACCAATGTCTAACCAAATTGGACTGTGGCGGTGATTCAGAAAAAGGAACAAAAGGAAATAAAATATAAAAAATTATTCCTTGCAGAATTCAGCTTGGGATCGCAAGGCAGAGTACATACGTATTTCAATATGTACTCGTGGGTTGCTCCGTTGGTCAAACAAAGTCCTTGAAGCGCTGTTTTCAAGCGAGTGCTTGGCATTGGGTCTTCATTTTATTTGTGATATTACATCAAGTAATCAAGTGTCGAAACCAATTAAATTCTTGTGGTAAGAATTTGTGTTTAATTTCTTTATGAGATTAAGAGATTACTTCGTGAGGGATCGGGGCTAAACACTGTGTACGTTTAATTGGAATTGGAAAACACTGAGAGTGTTTAATTGACTTGAGTGTAGTTTATAATATCCACGTATCGCTTGATCTAGAGTGAAACTCGTTGTTGTTCTTCCCGTGAACATAGATCTTTACAACCGAACCATGTATATCTAATGTCCAATTTATTTTATTGTTCGATCGTTTGTCCCACGCAACAAAAACCTTAATATGTCAATTCAGCTTCCATCCTCAGACACGTAAATCAGCTATGATTTGTGTATAAGCAAAAAGCTAAAATGCAAGTAGATCATCAAAGACATTCTGTTTAAGTAGACAACATCCTACTACAAAGAGACAGAAATCTCCACTAGAACTCTCTTTTCCGTCAAACTTTCATACTTAAGCAAATTTAACCTCACATGCACAGGCAAGATGTAGCAAAGTCCGTCCTGAGGATCTTGGGTCATCATGCCAACAAGAGGTTCAGCCCATTTACACTAGTTGGAGTCCCATATAAAGAATCAACAATATCATGATTGAATGACGCACTGGGCACATCAACCCCAATTGCCTACTGCTTATTAACAGGCTTTGTCGAATGGCTTCAGTTGTTGGAAGAGGTAAAATCGCAAACCATATAAACTCGAGAATGCTAAAACTCACCATTGAAAGTATGCATAGCAAAGATCGCACATGGTTACGACATATCGAATTGCCAATCAACGCCCATGCCTTCTTGCTCATAAACTCAAGAAACCTTCGCCCATGGAATGGCGGCTATTCACAATTTCTTGGTTTCCAACTCCAATACAAATACTCTTTCCAAATGAAATTGCCCAAATACTGAAAAGAAATCCACACTCAAATTGTTTTTAGTGCCTATTACTACACTTATTCAATCCCTACACCTAGCCTTTGTGCACGAGTCTTAATATGAGAGAGAGAGAGAGCATGATTATTTACCCATGTGAATGAGAAAAATATGATGCTTCAACTCTCTCACCACTTCCGTAAAGCTTCAATGTGAACCAGAGAGCTACAGAGAAGAAGGTGCTTCGACCAGCTACTTTAGTAACAAAGCAATCGCACCTATTAACGGAGGAGAAGGAAAATGGCAGCGTAGGGTTTTCTAAAAAGTAGTTGATACAAGAAATTCTAACCAGATCTAACCCACCCTCTCCACATAAGATTTTTTAATCCGGACTATATCCCTTTATATCCGACTCTATTCTATCCCAAATAGCTACCCAACACTATATCATACCCTGACTTTTATTCGAACAACCAAACGCAGCTAAGTGATTAACAAAGGGAAAACTTCTCAAAAAATCGAAGCAAAAAAAAAAAAATTATGAGGTGGGGAATTTTGCACAGGGTTCTGGGGCCTTGCACTATGCCACAAAAAAGGTTGCACAAGGCCAAAAAGGGCTTTGCATAAGTTACAAGGCCGCGGCGGGAAAGGAATTATAGGCTAGCCAAACTTTGACCCCACATAACTTTTTAGGCCAATGTCTTATTGACCAGATGAATTCTCCGGTCTCAATCTGTTACGGTTGCTTTCTAGAGAGTGATAAGAAAGCACATTTTTGGTTCTGATTTCAAGCTCTCGCAGATCTTTACAATTTCCCTGATGGGGCATTCCACTTCTTATGCAAGCTAAGGATAAGAAGCCAGGAATTATCCGTCCTTGATGATATTATTCTTATTCAATGTCCTTTCGCATCTTCATCGTGTCCAACGTCATTTGCTGACGAGATAGGTATGCTAGTGGCCAATGTGGGGATCCTTAAAAACATTAACATGACTTGTTTGACCCAATAGGCATTAACACATAATTTTTTGAGAAAAGGATACTAACGATATTATAACTTTTGTGTGGCTCACTTTAGGTCCAAAACTTTTTGTCGGATTATTAAATTACCAAATCGAAAAAAAAAAAAAAAAACACAATCATTAAGTGCCTCTGACGATAAATTCCTACAAAAAGTCTTTTTTAAAAATCAGATGCGGCTTTGTTTATTAGAAAGGCAAGTCCAACGTGGACACTGAACTGACATACCTAAACAATGTTGTACCTGAAAATCTCTCTCAAATAAGCAGCTCTTTCTCTATATTGATATGTACTCTCTCGTTCAATGGTCCTACTCCATCACTAGCTCGCTGGCCCACTCTCTCTCTCTCTCTCTCTCCTCAATCGGGGTCATCTTCTCGCATTCACTCACGCACTCAGTGTGGGAAAAAATTAAGGCTCGGTAGTTGGAAGGGAAAAAGTAGGCCTCGTTGCCAAATCGGCAAGCATTCTGCTTATTTCCACCTTCGTCTTGGCTTTGTTGACACGAATTTGAGTTGTTTTTGCTTATTCTCCTCTCCATTTCCAGATTTAGATCTTGATTTTGCCCCATTAGGGTTTCAAAGAGTTAAATTTAGGACAAATCAGCAAGTGTTCTTCTTATTCAACCTTTTGTCTTGGCTTTGTTGACATGAAGAGCTACTTTTGCTTGTCCCTTGCAAGATGTCGATCTTAATTTTGCCTCCAAATCATTGGTTTCAATTGGGGTTCCAATGAAATTTAATTTTGGGACAAATCAGCAAGCATTGTATTTGGGTTTGACGAAGAGGGGGACATTTGGGGCTTTTCATGCATTGCAACTTTGTTTGAGGGCTTTTTCATTGCATTTTGCCACATTGGATTTGCGGCAAACTACGTAAGTCAGAAAAAATGTTCAAATATTGCCATGTTGATTTCCAACATCTCAAATCGGAGTTGACATTTAAGTAATTGATTTTTTGTATGTGGCACTTTAATGATCCTACAAAAAGTTCTATTACTAAAGTAAAAATTATGACACTTCTATTGTCATTTTCTCGTAATTCTCATATAATTTTTTTTCTATTCCAACCTAATTCATTCATTGTCCTAACTAGTCATTTGAGATTGTTTAGCTAGCTCGGTGGAATGAAAGCGAAAAAATACATTTTAAATTTTCCATCAAAATTTGAAATATTATATAAATTTTGTAATGATCAAGAAAAATTATATGTGTATCTGTGTGTCAACATTTGCATATTTTTCTTAGTTTTTCGAAAGTGCATGAAAGAATTGATTCAACTAAAAATTAAGAGTAAAGGTTCTGACCCACCTTCTACTGATTGGTTTCTAGTAGTGTTGTTCTTTTGGAGGGGAATATATTCATATAAACTCTTTCCTACTTTTCCTTGCAAGTTGCAAGATAACTTTAAGAGAATCATTTGACTTGACTGGCTAATAACTCGTTAACAATCCGACATACCATCAAGATATTTACCAAAAGACAGACAGGTACTAGTAAAGATCATTTTTCATTTATAAAAAATCCCACTCCGATCTACTGATGAGCCTTTTTAGGTGGATTCAATTTGATGGGAACGCTATTATTGTCATTAAAATATCCAAATAAAGTATCTAGGGCTGAGTGACTTCTATCTCTTGACATGCAACAGATAGTATGCTAAATCAACGGTCCAATCTGAAATCTATCTACACGTTTGTACGAGAGAATAGCGCGATCGGGTCCCCATGAGAATCAGTCCTCTCCCCTTGATGCCTATAAATATGGACGGGTGCCCTAACATTCTTAGCCAAGCCCAAACCTTACAATCTACTAAAAACATCATCTCGATAGAGAGCTTTTTCACAAGCTCATCTTGAATGCCAATGGCACCCCCCAGCAAATCTCGCTGACATTGGACGGGAAGCCTTCGATCTCCTCGAGAAGACCTATGGCCACAGAAGAAGGCCCAACCATGCTCCTCCTCTGCCGCTGCCGCCGCCACAGCAGAAGGCCCAACCCTGTGTTTACCGTCTGACCGAAGTGCCTTTGATCACCGAGAGGCTTCCTCAACATGTTGTTTCCCATCCATCGCACCAGCATCAACAGCCAGGCTATCTGTCTTTCCACAGGAGTGAAGTCCCTCTTTATCACCATTATTACAGTAATTACCATCATCTTCACAATCCTTACCCGCCTGTGGAGGATGATGTCGATGCCGATGCCGAAGCCGTGGACAGCAACAAAGCAGCCATCTTGTTTAGGGGGATGAAGATCGTTGAGTACCGTCGGGTTTGATTAGATTTTTCTTAGTTTTTTAGCTATTTTGTTGTAGTAATATGGTGCTCGGTGTGAAGAAATAACACATGAAGCTATCTCAAGTGTGTAGTTTGTTTATGAATAGAGTCAGTGAATTCATGTGGTTTGAGTAGAGTCTGTCCAGTCATGTGTTTGTAATGAAGTCCATTCTCTGGTAACACAGCGCTTTTGCAGACAAAAAAACTAATTACTGAATGAAAAGTCAAAGTCGAGGAGGGTAATCCATAACTTTTCAAAGCTTAGGCGTTATTATGAAAAAGTTAAGGGATTTTGAGCTGTGGAGCCAGCCTAAAATGCAAGTCTCACTATCGGCAAATGAGTGAGTTCGATCAAGTCAAGGTCAGGTTGTGACTGAAATTGGCTCATTGAAAATCTATTTATTTTTTGGTTAACTTGTGTTCAACAATTTGACCCATCAAAACTCATACCGTCTGAGGAATATAAATATTGACAAGATAAAGAATCCTTATTTAACTCAAATGGATTATGCCGGAAGAACACGGGTAACGATAGAGCACCTAATTAGAATGAGATACAAATCGATTGAGAGTGATCAAAGTCCATTTGTAATTAACTAGGACTGGCGTACATGGTTTGACCAACATGTCGAACCAAAAGAATAACAGCACCTCAAACGACACTCTCGGTCTCAGACCAGGACTGTCCCTGGCCCGGGCAGCGAGGACGGATCTTTGCATTTGGATCCGAGTACCTGCGGTTCAACTCGGGTCCATAGGCTCAAACCAGGGATCCCACAATTGCATAAGGCGACACAAGCATCGAGCCCGAGGTGTCCAGGTCAAACTACATTGCTCTAGAGCTAATACTTAGCTCGTATGGCCTGAAAAAGGGAAAAGAACATTGGGCCAAAAGTATCGTAAGGGACACTCTTTAGTATAAAAACTTTTCGAATCATCACTTTTTACCAATAACTTCTGAAAATCAGCCCTTTGAGTTCCTCCGAATTGAATTTTTGAAAATTTATGTACTGTTTTTTCTTCGCAATAAATAACTCGATAATTTAGTCATTTCGAAATAATTGATTTTTTTCAATTTTGGAAAAGTTAGTCACTTCGATCAATTTTAACCGAAATCACTAATATCGATAATTTTTGCAAATTTTTTTATAAATTCTTATTTTTTTTTCTTTTTTTCCTCTTTTCTTTTTTTCAATTTCCCTCTTCTCTCCGTCGTCGGCTAGCCTTGACAATAACTACCAGAGGTCGTCGGCCACAAGTGAGGGTTACCCGTGTCCAGATCTTGTTGAGGGATGGTCAACAAGGCAACCTTTGTCTATGGCCAGTGACAAGTGAAGAGAAATAGGAAAAAAAAAAGGAAAAGAAAAAAGTTAGAAATTTACAAACAACACTATAAAAATTGTCCACGTCGGCATTGATCGACATAACCGTCTTTTGTAGGTCATGCCACGTGGAACGGTTGCCATCTCTAATCAAAATTGGTCTAAAGAATTATATTAACGATCGTCAAAAGATTTAGTATTAATTGGCCGCTATTTAATAGGTAGACTATTTTTTTAATAATGATCCCGCTAAGAAAGTGAGACGTGAAACCTAAAGTAAATCAATGCTACATATATTAAGTACTATTTAGAAAGTTGAAATACTTTGTGATGTGACAAACTCTTACCAAATGATTTTAAAAGCCGAAGATTTTCTTTATGACCAGAAAGCCTCCACCTGGATAAGAGCTCAACTAACTGATGGGACGCATGTGTAAATCTATGTGCAGAGGGTTCAAAGATGAAATTATTAAATGTAACGCGATAAACAGTTTTATTTCATGCCAACTTACCCGTGGCTGTGGTTCGATTTTGAAAAAATGCAAAGAATTTTCAGATAAATAGGTTTTTTGAAATGCAAAAAGTATTTAGTAACTGTATTTTAAAAGCACATCACAAAGCAATTTTGATAAAAACTACACTTCGCAAACAATTTTTGCTAATTTTTTTCAATAAAAAAAATTTAAAACTATTTTTTGGGCAAAAACTAAACTGCCATTGGCCAAAAACCATTGGCGGTTAGATCTAGCTACCTATCAACATCACTTGAGGTCGCGCCACCTCAAGCGAGGCCGCTTGAGTTCTCACCATCTCACCCGAGGCTTCGGTCGCACGACCCGGAGATCACTTAAGGTTGCATCGCCTTGGGTCACGAGAATCCAAGTGACACCGCCTAGGGTCGCACAACCCACCCAAGCGACAATCATTAGGACGCGTGATCCCAGGCCTCGCCTTGGGTGGCATGACCTCGGACTATAGGTTGGCGGTGACTCAATCTAAACGTTCACGGATGCCTTCGCCAGTAAAGTTCGGGTTTGCAAGGACATTCCTAAAATTATGAAAGTTGAGCGATGGCAAAGTTGGAAGGAAAACATATGTATTTGCATTCTAGAAAATGTATCATTCCAAAGAACCTTCAGACGTGCCTTTGGGCCAAAGGCCTTTGAAAATGTAGTTTCATTTCACCAAAGTTTTCCAAAAAAAAAATCAAACATCATTCGCATTTGCCCAAAGAACTTTAAAGCCTCAAAGCCTCTTGGGCAAACACACGGTTGGGCATTTGGAAAGGACTTTGAGAAAATGCAAATACCTTTAGTTAAAGGCCTTTTAAAATGCAAGTAGTGTTTGGTAAAGTGTATTTTAAAAACACATTTGAAAAGTAACTTTGACGTAAATGTTGTTTGGTGAAAAATGAACTCCGTAAAAAAATTTCTTAAAAAAAGGCGGCGGCGGGACGGCAAACGGCGACACGGCGGGGCGGCCCAGGACGAAATTAAAAAATTTAAAAAAAAAAATTTAGTTGCATTTCGCGAAGCCATCATAACTACACGAAGAATTTGAACCGTGTTCTTAAGTGCACCCGCAAAAACACAAACAGATTGTATTTGGCAGGGACTTGATGTACCATCTTTGAAAAACGACGTGAAATCTTAAAGGCTATTCACGGAGCCCATCATAAACCTACCTAAGAATTTGTCATAGCTTTCCTCGAGCACTTTGCATATGACACTATTCTTGTGCAAAAGTAGACTTAGCAAAACAAAAAAAGGAAACATTCTCTTCTTATCTGGTAAGCAAAAATGAGTTCATTTTTTGGCCAGTCTTGTCGTGCGGCCCTCTAGGGTACATCCACAAGTCTTTCACCTATTATAACTCTATCTAATCATGTTCATTTTACCTTAACTCCTACACAAAATATCGTGACACATTAAAGATATTAATAGACATATGATGGACCGGCGTGATTTACTCTCGTTGGGATCCAACGATGACCACACCACATCTCCTGAGGATCCGATTCTCCGGAATCTGTAGATGCCCCACTCTTGTCATTGCCAAAAATTGCTCAAGACCCCGACAAAAACTTCTTTGGCCACTCTTGTTACTGCCAAGAAAGATTTATAGGTGAAAAAAGAAGAATTTATTTTATTCTTTAATTCATTCTCCTTTTTACTTGCGTTAGCTGGCGGTAAATAAATAGGGTTGTCCATGCAACTTAGTTTGGCCTAATTCTGGTAAAAGAAAAAAAAAAAAAAGGCAATTCCTCTCGGAGAGGAGTTTCAACGATCAGCAGCAGCCAATTTTAGAGGCACCAAATCATCACCACTTCAAACACAAATAAAGAAAAACACCAAACCCAACGAATCCATTGCCTAAATTAGCTCAAAACTGCTCGGATTTACAGATAGATTTAGCAACTGTTGAATCAGTTGGGCAACAAAATTTCAACTATATAGTAACCAGAAGACAAAGATTGCTTCTTCCCTCCCTCTATTGCCCCCAGAAACAAAGGGGGCGATCTTCCTTAAATTTCAACACAACTCCAACAAAGGGATAACGGCGAACCCCGGCACCGCAAGATCTTTCTTTTCTTGTTTGATTCCTTGAGAGAGTGGCAATGATGGCCATTCCAGGAAGAACGGCTCTAATCATTTGTCTAGCGGTGGTAATTAGTTCTCGCGAAGCCCGTGGGGCAATCGACCCCTTGGCGCGTCGAGCTCATGGAGCTATGAACGGCATTGTCGACCCGAGAGAGAAAATCTTTAATGTCCTGACTTTTGGAGCCAAGCCGGATGGACGACATGAAAACTCAATGGTGAAGCTCTTCATTATACGCAAAAGACGGATAGATATTTAGTTTCCTTCTTTCTCTTTTTCTTATCAACCTTTTTGCAGACTCTTGTTTATCTTCCTATAAAACTGAAGTATTCTCCTTCGGATAAGGATCCTGAGAAAAAGAAAGATTTAACGTTGTTGACGCAGCTAGGAAAGATGGATTAGGGTTTGCATGTTTTGAGAGGACCCTTCAATTTCATCTTGTTGTCTTGGATAATGAGGAATACCATTTCACTTTATTCGGGCACAAATGCCATCAAGAAGCATCTGAACCTAATCAAAGCTGTACCACCACATCAAGCCCCTCATTATTCCAAATCTGTGCAGCAATGATATGATATTCCTACCTGCATTATTGGATGCAGGAATCACTTCAATCCAATCCTCTTCACCTTTTGTTTTTTTGACTAGGAATTCGGTTTCGGAAGCCATTTGTCTTTAGCTCCAAAAGGCTAGAGGCAACCAGGCATATCCTATGTTTGGACAGACTGCAATTACAAGAACCTTAAAAATAGCGAACAGATGTTTGGAACAAGATTTGTTTTGCTGTTGTGATTATGGTTCATCATTTTGACTTTTGTTGTTTTTGGGGGTTGGGTAGCAATTCCAGAGGACGTGGAAAGCCGTATGCGAGTGGCCAGGGAAGGTGAAGATGGTGATCCCAGCCGGGAGATTCTTAGTGGGCCCGCTCATTTTCACAGGCCCATGTAAAAACCGAGAGCCCATAGTTGTCCAGATTAGGGGGACGCTGCTGTCTGCATCGCCAGACCAATTAGACGACTTTCCCATGGACGTCGACAATTGGATCCAATTCTACGACATACATGGGCTTATTGTGATCGGAGGAGGCACTCTTGATGGCCAAGGTGCTTCTGTCTGGCCACACTCTCTTGATAGCAACCAAGGTCCTGGCCTCCCAGTTGTAAGTTTCCCAATTCTTACCCAAGAGAAGAGAATGAAGAACACAACAGGAAGGATAGAGATGCGCAATTCTTAATGATCCTTGCCGTTTGTCCCTCTCTTTCTTGTAGAATTTGATGTTCCAGAAAGTCAGCAACGCGATCGTCCGCAAGCTCTCTTCGGTCAACCCCAAAGGGTTTCACATCGGAGTCGTCCAGTGCAACAACATCAGATTGTACAACCTCCGCATCATTGCGCCTGGAGATAGCCCAAACACTGATGGGATCCATATTAGCAGATCCAACCTGGTGAAGATAGCAAGAACCCAGATCTCAACCGGCGACGATTGCATCGGCATGATTCAAGGTTCTACCAACATTAGCGTCAAAAAAGTAACATGTGGCCCAGGCCACGGTATAAGGTATGTAGCCTGACTATTCCTAGAGTACGTACGTTCAGTTCTAGTTCTTGAATCAGCATGAAGAAACGGTCATGCATAAAACAATAGCAAGAATCGCTTGATTAAGAAGAGAAGTACGTAGACCATGAAGCGGTTCCCGAGTTAGATGATTCTTGTGTCTTTCTGAAGGGCTGACGAAAGAGTTTACCTTTGCATTTTTCCAACAGCATTGGCAGCCTTGGCAAGTACGAGAATGAGGCAGATGTTAGAGGGGTCATTGTGACGAACTGCACACTCGCAAACACAGATAATGGAGTCAGAATCAAGACAATGCGAGGTCCAAAGGCAATAGCAAGCCAAGCTTCAAGCCTAATTTTTCAGGACATTGTTATGAACAATGTGAAGAATCCTATCATCATAGACCAAGAGTACAATGCTCATGGCAAGAACCAGGTACTGTTGATTCGTAGTTCTCAAAGTCGAGCCGGTGATAATAAACCTACATTGAATAATACCTGAGTTTTTGCAATCTCTCGGCTAGTGCCTAAATTGGTGACTCGTTCAAAATTCTATTCCTTTAAACTCTCTCGTTTTTAGTTTGTTCAATGCCTACTTGTCTACTCAGATATCAGAAAATTTGACATAATTTCCTTCTTCTTTTGAATTGTGTAGGTCAATCCATCGTTGGTCAAGATCAGTGATGTTCACTTCAACAACATTAGGGGGACATCGACATCACCCGTTTCGGTTCAGGTGGTGTGCAGCAAAAAAGTTCCCTGTCAAAACATCCATTTCTACAACATAAACCTGGACTACGTGGGAAGACCAGTGACAGCTTTGCCTCCTGGTGGCACTTCCGCATGTAGTTATGCACAAGGGCTGTTCTATAGAGGCATCCAAAAGCCTCCAGCTTGCCATTAGGGTTATCTTTGGATTGTCTCAATTTGTATAGATTGAGGAGGAGGAAGGTGGCAGTTTCTTTGGGGGTAAAGGAAACTTTGGATCTAGATTGGTTGTATAGAAAATTGAACTACTATGATTCATGCAATGCCATGAGAAAGATGTGGCGGAAAAGAATGTTGTGCTTCCCACTAATTTAGTTCTCTACCGTGCATAAAGCAACATCTCCTTTAATCACATGTGGTTAAGATAGCACTTGTTAAAACTCACGTTTAATATGCCAAAATGATCTGACAAAAAAAAAAATGCCAAAATGTTATTATTTTGCTTCTAAATTGGATTTTTTTTTTTTTGGAGCAAATGCTCTTGTCCAACAATTTACAATTCAATGATAAATGGGTGAAATTTATTGCTCTTTCCTCATTCAATGAACGAGCATTGTTATTTCCACATTTATATCTAATTGTCAGTGAAATTAGAAAGCATAAATAGAGAAGAAAAAATTAAGTATAAATTAATTTGTTAAAAGGTGTGGCATTTGCAAATAAAATGGAAAATGCTCCTTGGCTCCAAAAAGTTACGTAAATGGCTACAAATCATGTTAAATAGGAAAAAGCTGCGAAATATTAAGGGATGATTTTTCAAGACCCCTCTGAACTTTGTCACCATTGTATAATAGTCCCCAAATTTTGAGGGTTTAGGGATTACCCCCTTGAACTTTTTATTTTTATTATAGCAGCTGGTTTTTCCTTCCGCATGATTGTTAAGTGTCATCTGAAAATAGAACAACTCATTTTTCAAGACCAAATAACCTTTAATCATGCATCATTCTTTATTTTCTTAACGCCATTAACAATATTACATAAGATTTTGATCAAGAAAAATGAGTCTGGCCATTTTCAGGGCCAAATTCCCAAAAAAACCTCAACTTTAAATCAAGTTCCAAATTTACCTCGAACCTTTTTTTATCTAAAAAAAAACCCCAATTTTAGGTTCAATCCAATATCTACCCCAAACCTTTTTTTGTCCGAGAAAAAAAACCATAAACTCCAATTTCAGTCCCAAATCTACCCTAAACTTTTTTTTGTCTAAGACAAAATCATCAATTTTTACTCTAACCTCAAATTTCCTCCATTATCTCTCTATCTAAAAATCGTCGTTAGTCGTCCTCAATTTTCATATCCTACAACTGTTTCATTTTGGAGAATTTCTTTATTGGGGTGGATTTAATATCCATGTGGAAATGCCACGGCGCTCCGTACCTATCGCCCGTAACTTTATTAACATGAGTTTTTCATCGACGTGGAAATGCCACATCAAGTTAGGGACTGGACCATAGGGTAGATTTGAAAATACATTGAAAATTTGTGATTTTTTAAGACAAAATGAAATGCGGGGGTGCATTTTGGATTGTACCTAAAGTTTGGGACTTTTTTCGAGACAAAAAAATGTTCGAGGTAGATTTGGGCCTGGACCTAAATTGGGGATTTTTTCTAAGATAAAAAAAAATACAGGGAGATTTTAGCTATATTTTTTTTAGAAATTTCATTTTGTAATTTTGTTTTTTAAACAAAATAAGAGATTGTTGAAGTTTGTTTGAAAAACAAAACAAAATAGTGTCATTTTTACATCCTACATAGGATGGAAGGTAGAGAGTAAGTCTCTTTATTAGTTATAAAACTACTATAGTCTTTCAAATAAAGAGAAATGGGCAAGTGGGCTAGACTCCACCATACCAAGATGTGATTACGCGATTTTGGCTTGATTATTAGGCGCACTTAGCACGCTTGTGCGATCATAGGTCATTATTGACACTAATCAACTTTCAATTTATTTTTTTGAAATTATAATTAAAATAAATTATTGATTTCTAATGAAACAATGCGATTGTACACGTTGGAGTTGAGGTTATTTTATTAAATTTATTCTTCGAATTTCTATTAACTATTTATGTCCAAGAGTTGCAATTTTTCAGACAAGTTAGTTTTGGGACAATGAAGAGTTGTGTCCAAATTAACTCGTTATTCGGACAATGACAAGTTGTGTCCGAATTAACTATTCCTTAGACACAAAGAGGTGTGTTGAAAATTATCTGTTCTTGGAACTCGAATAGTTGTGTTCGAATAACAAGTTTCGAGACACGAAAAGTTGTCTCTTTTCGACTATTAAAAAGGTACAAAAGGGGATCACACACAAAAAATATAAAAAACACTTAAACAATTAACAAAATCGCGAACGGGGACGGCGCGGCTGGCGCGGCCGGCGCACGGCGGCGGCGGTGGCGGTGGCCGGCGCGGTGGCCGCGCCGTCGGTGGTCGGCGGCCGGCGGCGGTGCGGCACGCAAAAATGGTGGTCGGTGGAGTGAGTGCGGCTAAGAAGTTAAAATTTTTACTTTTCAAAATTGGCCAAAAATCCTATCATAAGTGAAAAACTTACCAAAGTGAAAAATCCTACCATAAGTCAATTTTTTACCAAACGAATTTCTACTTTGATCGATTTTTATCAAACACATTTCTCGCCGGATGGGCTTACCTACCTTATATACTAGGCAATTCTATTCAAATTTAGTACTTCAATTTTTCAGAACTTCAATTTTTCGTTTCTCTAAAAGAGACAGCCTTTTCTCCAATTGTTCCCCTTAAGAGGTCTTGAAGAAATATAGAATTGTTATCTACTATTTTCATTGAGATTGTTATATCTTGGAGGATATTTATCAAAAACCATTACTAACATTGTGGGGCAAATAAATCATTAAAGACAATATTATCACGCCTCAAATTTGATTCCGTTGTTCATCCATTCGATCATATTTTTTCCAACAGTGGCTCGCACAAAAGCTGAGGAAAGAGAAACTAGGTGTCATACTTTCTGCAAGAACGACGATGACAAGCTCAGTGATATCACTATGGTCTAAAGATAGAAACGTGACCCTGGTATGGCACACGCGAATACATGTCTAGCATACAGTTTTGCATGTCATGTCAACGTGATTATTGCAATTTCATGTTCACTCCTCGTCAATTCTTTGATTTGACTAATTGTACTACTTCAATCTATGAAAGAGTCGGGAACTACAGGGATATGTAACTTTATGCGGTGGTTGATGTGTGGTGAGATTAGGCAAGATTGATGAACATACAACGTTGTTGTAGTTATGAGTATTAATAAATGTCAGCGTAATCGATATGGATTAATAGCTCAACTTATGTCTATAGCTGTTTTCCTAGTCTATAGATAGACGCATCTCCGCAATTAAGACGTAGAACTCGAAGATTTCGATATACTCCTCTAGTCCTCTCGTAGTCATTCTCTAAGTGTGTCGATTTTGAGAAGTGTTCAACAGAATTCTGTTCGTATAGTACTAATACAAATGGGTTCAAGGTGTTGTATTTGTGACGTTCTCGGGCGTCATCGTACTAAATACGGGGCTCTATTAATCTTCTATTACATTTATTATAAGGCACAAGCGGAAAGCAATATCAAAATAAATCTAACAGGTCATAGTATGACCATCATTAACATAGACACGCCACCTAAGAATGTATGGCCTTATAAGATTTACTACTTGTATCTGTCATCAAGCGCACACCACACATATAGATATTCCATTTTATATATCCATATAACATGAGTTTCACCATTACATACATAATGAGTTCAAAAAGTCGATGGGACGTTGGGAATGCTATGTCATAGCTATCACTATACTACCATACCTACTAGCATCACCCATAACAAGCACACTTAGAAAGATATTTGTCGTGCCTCACACCCAAAACTTGCTAGTACACCCCATCTCCGACACCGAACTTGTCTACTCTACACCACTATAGTCATTGCCATCATCGACTTGCAAGAAAGGAAGAGGTCCCACCGACTACCATCATGGGTTTGAACATACACGACTACAAAACGGTAAGGCACGAGACTCGATGCTAAACCTACACCTACCCATAAAACATATAATAGCTTCCTAAATAGAACGTTTGGGAAATCCGGATCCACGTACTCCTCCCAAGCAATAGTAAAGTCTACTAGGTTTCCGTAACGCACCCATAGAAACCACAGGGAGTCATTGGAGGCATATTACTAGCTATCTAAAAATCACAATTCAATAGAAGTGAGCTAAAACTCAACGAGTAAAAGTCTAGCATGCCAACAATCGAGATATGTTAGTCACGAGGTATACATGCCGACTTCATGTAAATCGATTAAACATGCTATAAAATTAACATATGACCTCATCGGGTAAAATGCATCTCTATATGCTATGCACATGTAGTTTTATTAGCCATTGCATTCCAAATCCACACCCATCTAATGACACTCGCTAGTTCGTTTTCTAGCCGGCTCGTGTGGGTCACTTCCGGTTTGTTGACCGGACTTCTACGAGTTGCCATGTCCACAGGTATCTCACTCAGAGGCTTCCCTAAATACACATAATGTTATATTTTGACTTTCAAATCGTAGTGATAAGGTTGTTTTGGACCATTTACTTTGTTTTAGGATTTTTTTTAGATGATGCTAAGCGCCTTCTCTTCCATCTCCTCGATCTCTACGTCCCATCATTGCCGTCTCAGGATAATTCCCATCCAAGACTCTAATCGAACCTTCTCGACGCAACAAAGCCTTCATCTTGATCCTCCATAGCCCGAAATTATTACTATGTCTATCCCGATGATTCGACCTTCCCTAATAACTAAATCATCTGCTTTATCTGTACTACTACTCGCATTCAATTTGTGCATCTCTTGGCGTTTTCCCCAACAAATTGATATCAGAGCGAAGGAATTTCGATCTTTTGTTCAAGATGGCATCTATCAAGTTCAAGTGGCACCCTTTGATGGCCAAAATAATTTCGGGCTATGGAGGATCAAGATGAAGGTTTTGTTGCATCAAGAAGGTTCGGTTAGAGCCTTAGATGGGAATTATCACAACGACATGATTGTGGCAGAGATCGAGGAGATGGAAGAGAAGGCGCATAGCACCATCCAATTGTCGTTGTCGACAAGGTACTTCGTGAAGTTACTGATGAAGAAATGACTTCGAGATTATGGCAAAAGTTAGAAAGTCTCTATATAAAAAAATCTCTTACGACGAGATTATTCTTGAAGCAAGATCTTTACATACTAGAGATGCAAGAAGGTACTCCTATCCAAGAACATCTAGATGAATTTAATAAAATTGTTATGCATACGAAAAATCTAGATTTGAAGTTAGATGATGAGGATCAAGCCCTAATTGTGTTATACTCGCTACCGACCTCATATGAGAATTTTGTGGATTCTATGTTGTATGGAAGAGAATCTATAACTCTTGAAGATGTAAAGGCTTCGCTGAATTCCGCAGAGATGCGTACAAAATTGAATGCGATTAGTGGTGCGAATAAAGCATAGTTTAGTTGTTAGGGAAGATTGAATCATTAGGATAGACACGATAACAATACAAGGCGTTCAAAATCTAGGTTAGGCCAGGATAAGAAAAAGGTTGAGTATTACTATGTCACAAGTTCGGACACTACAAAAATGAGTGTCCTTTGCTCAAAGCTAAGGGAAAAAAGTCGATGGAGAGCTCGATTCGGTTAGTTTGGTTAAGGATAATGAGTCCGCTAATGTAGATAATGTTCTTACTTGTTTTATCTTCGGGTTGTCTTGTAGACAATGAATGAATTTTGGATTTGGCTTGTTCATAACATATGTGCCCAAACAGAGATTGGTCCCATACATATGAAAAAGTAACCGGTGGTATAGTTTTGATGGGTAACAATGCAATTTGCGGGATTGTTGGTATCGGTATAGTGCGGATCAAATGTCATGACAATGTAGTAAGAACTTTGACGGATGTTAGGCACATCCCAGATTTAAAGAAAAACCTTATTTCTTTGAGCAATTTGGATTCAATTGGTTGCATGTATACTAGTGGCGGTGGAGTTTTGAAAATTTCAAAGGGCTCTTTAATTATGATGAGAGGTAACAAGAAGAATAGTCTTTATGTTCTTTAGGGAAGTACCATTGTTGGTTCTTTAAATATATATCATCTTCTTCCGATTACGATAAATCAAGGTTGTGGCATATGCGGTTGGGCCACATGAACGAAAGAGGAATGACAATCTTGAGTAAACATGATTCACTCTTTGGGGAGCATACGGTCTCACTTGATTTTTGTGAACATTTCATTTACGAGAAACGGTGCGGGGTTAGTTTCGGTATTGGGGTGCACTTGACGAAGGGCACGATTGACTACATTCACTCCGATTTGTGGGGACCTACACAGGTAACATCTAAAGGTGAATCAATTTATCTTCCGATATTTATTAGTGACTTTTCTAGGAAAGTCTGGGTTTATTTCTCGAAGCGTAAAAGTGACGTTTTTGATATGTTCAAAAATGGAAGATGTTAATTGAAAATCAAACGGCAAGAAGATAAAGGGTCTCTAAGCAAGATAATTGTCTTGAGTTTTACATATGTGATTTTAACAAGTACTGTGAAAGTTAATAGATTATTCGACTTTGAACAGTTAGGTATACACCTCAACAAAATGGAGTGGCGGAGCACATGAACCCGAACACTTTTAAAGAGAGCTAGATATATGCTTTCTAATATTGGACTTGATAAAGATTTCAGGTGAAGCCATCAAGACATCATGTTATTTAGTGAATCGTTCTCCTTCTGCCGCAATTGAATGTAAGACTCCAAACAAGGTATGGTCCCGGTAAACCTTCGATTATTTTGTTTTAAAAATATTTGGATGTCCTGCTTATTATCATGTAAAAAATGGTAAGTTTGAACCTAGAGCCAAGAAAGGTATTTTCGTTGGTTATACGAGATGGAGTTAAGGGATATAGATTGTGGTGTTCGACCCTTAGTCATTAAAGTTTATAATCAATAGGGATGTTACTTTTGATGAAAACTATATGCTTGATTAAAGAAAAGTTATCGAGTCTGCAGATATTCAAGAAGAGAATATAACGAAAGAGGTGGAGTTTAGTGTAGAACATCCAAGGAGAACTTCGAAAATGTTCGTATTCGAGAAAGTGACGGTGAGCAACCGGACTCAGATTCAATTAAAGAAGAAGTAGAAGAAGTTGAACAACCTCGGACTTTGGCTGTAGAGGAGAGCTAAAATGCAAATTAAGTCTCCTCAAAGGTATGGTTTCGTTGATGTAATAGCATATGCTCTTACGATTCTTTGAAGAGCTTGGTATTGAAGAACCTTCTACATTCCATGAAGTTACTATTTATTCTAAATCCGAGAAGTAGCTTGTTGCGATGAATGAAGAGATGGAGTCTCTTCATAAGAACCAAACTTGGGATCTTGTGCAATTGTCTAAGGGCAAAAGAGTTGTTGGATGCAAGTGGATCACTAAACAAAAGGAGGAAATTTCAGAGGTTGAAGATGAATTATTTAAAGCACATTTGGTAGCGAAGGGCTTTAGCCAAAAGGAAGTAATCGACTTCAATGAAGTGTTCTCTCCAGGTTATGAAACATAGTTCCATTCATGTGTTGCTCGCATTAGTAGCCCTTTATGATCTAGAACTTGAGCAACTTGATGTCAAGAACGCTTCTCGCATGGCGAACTTGAGGAGACAATCTATATGTCTCAATCCAAGGGATTCATTGTTGAGGGTAAAGAAAATCACATTTGCAAATTGAAACGCTCTTTATATGGTCTCAATCAATCTTCACGACAATGGTACAAGAGGTTTGATAGCTTTATGTTAAGTCATGGCTACTTGCGAAGTGCGCATAACAGTTGTGTGTGCTATAAGAGATTGCACGATATTTCTTTTGTTTATTTGTTATTGTATGTTGATGACATGCTCATTGCGAGTGAAGGACATATCGGAGATACAATTGTTAAAGAAGCAACTTAGCGGGAGAATTTGAAATGGAAGATCTTGGAGCAGCCAAGAAATTTCTAGGTATGGAGATTAGCGAAGAGAGTAGACAGTAGACATGTTAAGAAGTTATACCTTTCGCAGAATGGGTATATTGAAATAGTGCTTGAACGTTTCGGCATGAAGAATGCTAAACCGGTAAGTACTCCTTTGGCGTCTCACTTTAGACTTTCTACTTCTTTGTCACCTAAAACTAAAGAAGAGGAAGATGAGATGTTTCGAGTTCTATATTCTAGTGCTATGGGTAGTCTTATATACGCTATGGTTTGCACTCATACAAATATTTCCCAAGCGTTAGTGTTGTGAATAGGTATATGGCACATCCGGGTAAAGTTCACTAGCAAACAGTGAAGTGGATTCTTCGGTATATCCGGGGCACCTCGGGTGTTGGTTTGGTCTTTGATAGAGATTGTGATATAGGGCATTCATTGTTGGCTTCGTTGATTCCGACTATACAAGTGATCTCGATAAAAGAAGATCTTTGACATGTTATATTTTCATGCTTGGTAGCTCCGCTATTAGTTGGAGAGCAACTTTGCGAGACACGGTTTCTTTATCTACCACCGAAGCAAAGTACATGGCAACAACGGAAGCAACAAAAGAAGCTCTTTAGTTAAAGAGTTTGATTACGAACTTGGAGTAAAGTAGGAGGGAGCCTCCATTATCTTTTGCGATAACCAAAGTGCAATACAATTTACCAATAACGTGATGTATCATGAGAGAACGAAACACATCGACATTCGTTATCACTTTGTGCGTGAAAAGGTTGCTAAGGGTACAGTTACAATGAAGAAAATACCTACGAGTAGATAATCTAGCGGGATATGTTAACCAAAACCAATTCCTTTGACTAAGTTCAAGCATTGTTTGGACTTGGTTGGTGTTCTCACCATTTGAATTACTTAGGCGGAGTTAGTGGCGTTTCATCCCTTGTTTCCTATATCGAGTACGCTCATGTAGGCTTAAAGGTGTGCATTGTTGATTCCATTGTTCGTGAGTGGCCTTGTGTGGTCACTCTTGATGGAGGAAGAGAGGTCTTGTGGCATTTCGAATAAAACACTTCCAAAAGATTTGAAGTCAATGTGGAGATTTGTTATATTTTGACTTTCAAATTAGTGATAAGGTTATTTTGGACAATTCACTTTGTTTTAGGTTTTTTTAGATGGGGCTATAAAAATGATATCTTGCATAGCATATTGTAATACTTGCTTTTTACTTGCCCCGAAACCTTTTACTTCTATCCAAACCCTTTGTTATTCGCTTATTTTTGTCAAATCTTTGAATTTTTTATATGTATGCTTGTACACATTATTGAAGATAGTGAAACCCCTCTCTCCCCTTGTGATTTTTTCCGTTTTAGGTTTTTCACGGATATCGTGTCTCGTGCGTTCTTATTTTACTTTCATCTTTAGCTATTTCGCTCTTGAATTTGTGCATCTCTTAGCTTTTTCCGCAACACATAACGGGGTCCTTTTCGAATACACACAACGGAGGCAACCCGATTTCCAATCTTGGCTCCCATAGGGCGTCATTGGCATTAATCATTGATGGCATTATCACGGTTCATTTCTTAAATGCAATGCAATGACATGTTTATGCCATGCTATATAACTCATCTCAACACATTAAATATCAAATATTTACACATCATGGCTTAAAACATGTTCCATTCGTTTCATGATACACTAACAAGGCAAAAGATATTCAAATCAAGTCATTCAAGCTCTCAAGATCGACGAGCAAAACATGAAATTGCATTATCCCTTTTATAGGGCTCACAGTTGAACCATCATCTACATTGCAACTTCAATTTCACACCAAATCGACGATATGCCCAATGATTAGCTTGCATAGCTTAGCTACCCAGAGCCACGAAACTCTAATTCAAGGGTCAGATACAATATGCAAACTACTTCGACGCACAAATACCAAAACGGAATCCTTATGCTAAAACTGAATGTATCTCTCTCGGTCAAGCTTAATCTACCGCCCTATCCAAAAGACCCATTCCCCATTCCATTAATCCAACTCTCAAGGACATCAATCAAACCAGTAAGGACCGCATGCACTTCAATCAAAGTCCATTGCCGCCCAAAACCGAACCCTATCTCTCTCTGTAATTTCATTTTGCTGCTCAATTTCGATGCTCCGTCCAACGATTCCGCTAACCCAAATCTCAAAGTTGTCAATCATGCTAATACACACAACACGCAAAGAGAATTGGCACATACATGCCAAGACCAAACATCCAAGAGTTCAACGAGTTAGAGGTCTACTCGCCTTAATTTCACACACAAAAATTACCACGAGACCGTCGCTTCACCGGTCGAACTTGCCTTCCTCACACGAACGAGAGAGCGAGAGGGATTGAGAGGGAGATTGAGCATCGGGTCGGTGAGAGGGAGAGAAAGAGAGTCACGGTCGAGATGGGCTAGAGAGGAGAGAGAGAGTTCTTGAGAGTTTCTTTCACAAAATGAGAGAGGGGAAAGAGAAATTCGGCCTTTTATAGTGGGGTGGGGGGTTGCTTGCATGCTTGTCAAGGGTCATTCATGCGTGGTTTCACGGTAATTTGGTCCACCAAGTGGCAATATGTGATGGTCTGAATATTTCCGAAATTAGTAAAAGTGTGGGGCGCGGATTTATCATGGACTAAAAAGGAATTGTTCGTGCTCGAATTCGTATATGCAATCTCAAAAAAGAGTCCGATCTCGAGAGTATTTTCATCATTTATCATTTTGATTTTTTCTTTTTTTTCCTTTTTTTGTATTTTACAAATTAAAAAAATTGGTCAAAAAATTTAAAAAGTTTAACAGTTAAAAACAAATCCATCTTCTTCATCTCCTCCCCGTAGCCAACCGTCAAGACCACCATGGATGACCACCTCCACCACCTATGTCTATTGCGCCATCGCCGCGGGGGTGGGCAATGGCCTAAGGTTGTTGATGCCTCGTAAGGGCCGACGATGACACCGACCAAGGCTCTAACCAGAATATGAAGAGGGCCGCAACCCTCCCCGCATCTCGCCGACCACGGCAAAAGGGCTATCGACGAGAGGGAAGATCTATTGTGGTGATGGCAAAGGGCCAAGAGAAAGAGGGGTGAGGAGGGAGAAGCTGTGCGACTTCAATGGCATTGGGGTCAACGAAGGGAAGGAGTAGAGAGGATAGGGCCTCGAGGTGGTCGCTAGTGTGAGGTGGGACGGAGATCTAGGGAGGGCGGTGGTGATGGTGGTGGTGGTCTTCAAATGGGGGTCACAAGCTGTTGTGGAAACTTCAAGGCCGATGAAGATGAAGGTTTTTTTTCAATTTAATTTTTTAAAAAAAAATATTTACAAAATTATGTTTTTTAAAAAAATATTTACTAATTTGGGTCTCGCATTAGCACTAGGTGCGCAATGCCGGCCCTATTTTTTTTTCAATTTCGCTTTTTTTTTAATTATTAGTACTTATAATATTTATTTTGTTTATAATTTTTCTTGTGAAACTTATCTTTATAATATAATTAGCAATAATTAATGTAAAAATTTATTAAGATATATAATTAATAAATAATTTTTTAATTATAAAATTAATTAAAAATATTCATAAAATAAAAAAAGAGATTTTCATAATATATAATAATCGTCAACTTACCAATTATTAAAAAATATTTTTCGTATTTTTTCGAGAGGGGTGGGCCTTTTTTTCGTATTTTTTAAAATTTTATATTTTTAATTATTTATACTTATAATATTTATTTTATTTATTTATAATTGGTAAGTTGATGATTGTTATATATTATGAAAATCTTTTTTTTCATATATCTTACCAATTTTATTTTATGAATTTTTTAATTAAATACATAATTATAATATTATTTATTAATTATAGATCTTAATAAATTTTTACATTAATTATTGCTAATTATGTTATAAAGATAAGCTTCACAAGAAAAAAATTATAAATAAAAGAAATATTATAAGTACTAATAATTTAAAAAAATGAAATTAAAAAAATAAAATTGAATTATTAGCCTAACGCCTGGGCCACTTTTTTTTAATTTTATTTTTTAAAATTATTAGTACTTATAATATTTCTTTTATTTATAATTTTTTTCTTGTGAAGCTTATCTTTATAAAAAAATATCTATAATTAATAAATAATATTATAATTATGTAATTAATTAAAAATATTCATAAAATAAAATTGGTAAGATATATGAAAAAAGAAATTTTCATAATATATAACAATCATCAACTTACCAATTATAAATAAATAAAATAAATAATATAAGTATAAATAATTAAAAAAATACGAAAAAAGGCCCACCCTCTCGAAAAAAATACGAAAAATATTTTTTTAATAATTGGTAAGTTGACGATTATAATATTTATGAAAATATCTTTTTTTATTTTATGAATATTTTTAATTAATTTTATAATTACAACATTATTTATTAATTATATATCTTAATAAATTTTTACATTAATTATTGCTAATTATATTATAAAGATAAGCTTCACAAGAAAAAACTATAAATAAAATAAATATTATAAGTACTAATAATTAAAAAAAATGAAATTGAAAAAAAATAAAAACCACCTATGCTATTGCGCCATGCCGGTGGGGTTGGGCGGCCGCGGGTGTTGTAGGCGCCGATGACACCACCAAGGCTCTCACAGAATTGAAGAAGGGCCCAACCCATCCCCTTGCTCGCCGCCCATAGGCGAAAGGCTATCGACGAGAGGAAGATCTATTGTGCAATCAAAGAGCCAAGAGAAAGAGTGAGGAGAGAGAAGAGTAAATAATTTTTTTCAAAAATATTTTTGTAAATATGGGGTTTTTCTTAAAAAAATTAAATTGGAAAAAACAAGGTAGAAGATGAAGGATTTTTTTTTTCAAATTTTTTAACTTTTAAAAAAAAAAAGAAAAAATTTTAAAAAAATAAATGACTAAAATGCCATTAAAGCCATACCATTTTTTTATATTATATAACCACCTTGGCGCTTTATTTGAAATAAATTTTTCTTCTAATCCTATTTGAGAAAAAATAAATTCAGCTTATTTGAAATAATATCCACTTTATATCCTTATTTGAGAAAATGATATCACTTAAAACTCTTATTAGAAATTTTCTTTATACTTTTTTACTATATATCCCTTGATAATGGTACGTTACATCTTTGATTTATTGAAGGATCATCATAGTGATGTCCGGAATGGACATCAAATTTTAAAGTGGACTATTTATGAATTTAAAAAAAAAGGTTATATTTTTACCATAAAAAAATTTGTTTTTTCCTTGACTCTGCCAAAAAGAAAAGGAAAAAAAAAAAAGAAAAGGAATGAAAGATGACTTTAGGAAACCAAATTGAAGCATGAGCGTTGTCCTAAATTCTCATTTTAGCTCCCAAAACAAAAACCAAAGCCATCGTCATCCACCGAAGACGAAGAAGAGAAGTAGAAAGCTGCGATCTCTCTTCTTGCTCGATCAGGTACGCTTGCTCGCCTTCATTTCTTCGCAGATCTCTCATTTCGTCTTTCCGATCCGCGAATTCTCAATCAGATCCGATAGTGATTGAGACTAGGATTCCAATTTAGGGATCTTGCCAATCGGCCGATTTGATCTCGAGCCTCGAAGATGAATTCGAACTATGGCAAACCCAATAACCCCCAACGGAGCTCCGGTTCTCTCAACAGCTTCGATTTCGATATCGGAATCGGTTCCAACAAACCTAGGTCCTTGAACGATCAGAGGAACAAGACGACCTCCTTCTCGTACGCCGCCACGTCTTCGCCTGCGCAGCCGTCGAGGCCTGCGTGGTCCAACAAGCCCTTCGTGGACCCACCAGCCCGCTGCCGCCGCTCCGGCTCAGTCTGCTGGAGCAGGTTCCCTAGGCGGACCCACGTCGATGGTTGGCGACATCTTCGGCAAGAGCTGGTCGTCCTCGTCGACGATGAGTTCTATGGGCGCGGGGTTGGGGATTGGGATCGCAAAGAAGGACCCGCACTTGTTTGGGGATTTGGTTAGCTCGGCTTTAGGAGGGCAGGGAAAGGGCAGCAGTAGTAATGTCCCATTGAAGGACGCAACGCCGGTGCCGGCTGCATCAGCTAGCAAGACAACATATTCGACAGGGAATTTGGCAGATTCGCTGCCGAAATCTGGCAATCCGATGAACATTGGTGGAAGTTGGGGATCTGGTGGTTCTAGTACTGGTGGCGTTGCGGGTGTCAATTGGAATAGCGTTAATACCAACAATAAGAGTGCAACTCCTGGAGGTCCTTCGACGCGAAATATGGCTGCTGCTGCTACTGGTGGAGATGGAATCAATACCAATACGGATCCGTTTAGTAATTTGGTTGGTTTTGGATCAAAACAGCAATCAGGCAGTCTTAACTCAGCTAGCAAGGTGAGTGCTAAGACTAGCACAAGTAGTCAGGAGTTTGGAGATTTTCAAAATGCTCCAACATCTGGTACAGCAACATTCTCGTCGAGTGGGTTTTCCGCAAATAAAAGCAATGTTGCAGCATCAAATATGAGCTTTGATTCGAAAATGGATGATTTCGGAATGCCTGCCAAGGATTTCAGTCAGCAGAATCAGACTCCTGTTCAGAGCTCAGGCGCGGACAGTTTTGATGTGTTGTTCTCTTCATCCTCTGGCTCGGCTGCTGCTGGTGGTGCCACTGGAGGACAGCAAGCTGTGGAAGTGGATGATTGGGGTTTGGATACAGATTTCGGAGGAGGAAACGAGGGCAGCGGCTCCACCACGGAGCTTGAGGGGCTTCCCCCTCCTCCCCCAGGCGTATCAGCTTTGACCGCTAAGAACAAGGGCATGGACAATCAGAAGCAAGGGCAATATGCCGATGCCATTAAGTGGTTGTCATGGGCTGTTATTCTCCTCGAAAAGGCTGGAGATAATTCTGCAACCGTGGAAGTCTTGTCATGCCGAGCCTCATGTTACAAAGAAGTTGGGGAGTATAAGAAGGCTGTGGCAGACTGTACAAAGGTAAAGTGCCAATAATTACTCACAGATTGAAATCTTCTTTCTATTGATGAAGGTGGTGCATGGCGATTCCTTGGGGTTTAATGGTTGTATCTATCAGACATTTTTGTAACTTTGGTAAGATGACTTCATTAATATGCAAATGATTCATGTGTCATTTGAGTAGTAATGAGCTATTTTTCCATAACACACAAACTTACAGATGTTTTCTACTATTTCAAAGCTGAATTCTGAAAGCATTCTGCCCTGTCTGGGAGCTTAAAAATCAATCCTCTCACCGAGACCCGCCTTATTTTTGTTGGCATGTTGGGTGAAACTATGCTTAAGATTCCATATTTTCGGAGATTAACAATGACTGTATCTACTTATGCTTAATGAATTTAGGCAGTATCTAGATTGGCAGCTGTCAAAGATTGCATATGAACTCTTGGAATGCGATTTATGAAACATATCTCTTAAGACATTTTATTTATTATAATGGCAAGATTTTGCGAAAAGGATGAAATCGATAGAAGGCATGACTGGTGTTTTTGCTGAGCAGGTGCTAGAACATGATGATGCAAATGTAGCTGTTCTTGTACAGCGAGCTCTCTTGTATGAGAGTATGGAGAAGTACAGACTTGGTGCAGAAGACCTGAGGATGGTGCTGAAGATTGATCCTGGTAACAGAGTTGCTCGAAGCACTATTCATCGTTTGAACAAAATGGCAGATTAAGCAACCATCTGGAACTTTACTCAAAAAGAAAAATTTCCTCAAGCCATGAGCCATACTTTTTCCCTACTCACAATTTTGTTGGGGAATAGTAAAAATCTTATTGCTTAGTCCGAGATTTGAGCTTTACATGGTTGTGAAACGCCGAGTGTATCACGTATTGTGTTTGCTTCCGTTGTATTCGGATGCTACCTGCAACTAATTCTTTATTGTCACTTCATAATGGTTTGAGATTTTTGAGTCTTACTCTACTGTCTCAGGCCCCATGCAGGCATGAGAAGTCACCTTGGGCTTGATAGTCGTAGCTTCTTTTTCTTCAACTTGCAACACACCATGTACTCTTGAATGGTTTGGGTATGTGTAAAGTTTATCCATTTGCCTCACCTAAGTTTTGCCCTTCGTTATCTTCTGAAGAAGGGTACGCACCATGCATGCCTCGAGAAAGGAAACTGTATTTGGTTGCAGACTTTGGCGGATTTGGCAAAATTGCTCTGCCTACCAAATGTACCTGGGAATTTAAATGAAAATTCGAAGTGCAACGCCAATTGAAGGATTTAAACTCACACTCGATTGGGCCCACGTGGCAGCCTCAAGGCCCAATCTAAAATTATAAAGAAGTTGGGTTGGGCTTGACAAGCCTCGATCAGGACGAGACCAATAGCAGATGAGGATGATTGACCGATTGTCCGTTTTTGGCTCTGAATTCGAGGGTCTCCGTCTTTTCCTCACTCTCTGGGGAGAGATGGGTGGTCAAGCGGAAAAAACCCAAGAGCTCCCCTCAAAAGATCACCCACATAGGCAAACATTTACGCACCAAACGGGTTAACAAAGAGCACCCGTACAAAACAGATTTTGGGCAAATTATTCGGAATGAAATGAGCTACGCGCCAAAGAAACTAAGGGAAGGGCAGGCGGAGGCAGCTTCTTCGTGCGATAAGTGGGCAAGTGACTTCCCCACTAAGCAACCCCTCGTTGGCCGCCGTTTTCATGCGTTAGTCTTCTAATTGCGCATTTGATTGTTGGCACCAGTAAATTATACATTCATGCCTAATAATGGTCACATATTCCCTCGATTCTTGCAGATTTGAGCACTCATTTATGACGGCTAATTAAAGTCGGCGTGCCCTCTTGGATGAGGAGTAGCGGTTAGTGGGTGATGCTTCGGCTTCCCCAATCATCATCGTTTTTATAATGACGTGTCATTCGAAAGATAAATATCTTTATGACTCGTTTTAATAATAGTCGAAAATCCACTTTGTCCGTTCAAATTCTTTAGCGCTTTTTCCATTGCATCCCGTTTTTTTTTTCAAGTATATAAATATCATACTCAGTATTTCATGGTCTACCAAATTAATTTCCATAAAAAAGATAGGTTTTGCATGTCAATATATTCATTTTCATTGAATTTTTGTTTATACAAAAGTAGGTTTCCAATATTCGCTTAATGTGAAATTAAAATGAGAAACGGCATATCGTTTTAAGGCAAGAAAACTAATTTGAAGCCCCAAGACATAAGCTCTTGATCAAATAAAGAAAAGACAAGATTAATTCGCTCGTCATGGTGCTAGCTAACTGTGTGATGCAAGACTTCTAACTTATAGACATATACATGGCCATGGTAAACTATTCCCCTCAATTACTCTAAAAATAAATAATGGAAAAGCATAAGTAGTCTATCTGGAAGTGAACGTTAAAGCTTTTCCATTTTCCATACACATTCCCGGGAAAGCAAGAGACGTGCAAACGCAATCTTTGTGTCCGAAACCATTTAGAGGAAGACTCGTGGTAAAAAAAAAAATGAACGGTCCACGAATTAATAAACCGAGCATTTGAGAAATCAAATTAGAAACATCCTTAAACGAATCACTAAACAGAGCATTTGATAAATCAAATTAGAAACGTTCTTTAACTCTAAATTATTTGAAACGACCCGTATTATAGTCTAATCTTAACCAATTCATATTTCTAACTATGGGTTCATCCTTATGTGTCAGCCACTTTTTACAAATTAAAGGTTAAGGATGGTATGTTAAGAGACCATATTCATGTCACATGAATAGAAACACATTTAAAGATAGAGAACTGATGTTGCGCACGTCGACGGCTTCCAATGCACCATTCAGTTTAAAAGCGGTGTTGAATAAAAAATATCTATTACTGAACATACAAGTTAAAAATGACCAAAAAAAGAAAAAAATAAAAAAAATGCACAATGCATAAGATTTCACGAGGTATAACCACGACACAAGAATATGTTATCACTTCAATAGTTAGAAGGGGACTTGTCAGGATACATACTGAGGTGGAGTATCTCTTCTTGTTGTTTTCTTTATTCATTTTATTCAGCAATCAACATGCTTCCAAAGTTATCATAAAGACCCGTTTGTATCCTAACATGCTTGATGCCTCACTATCTCCACGTATGTTCTTTATTATGCATGAACCGATTATACGATGAGCAATTCGGTCATAAACTTTTTAAGTTTGTCAATATAGTTCTAAACATTTTAACGATTTGCCAATATTTATACTTCCAGCTAATTTTGATCGAAAATCACCAACGTGGCGGTCGTGCCACTTATGATAGTTGACGTCCATGCCAGCGTCTACCGGCCAATTTGATTATAAGGGGGCTACATTGGCAAATCATAAAAAAAAAAAATATAAGATTTAATTGACAAAATTGAGAAGTTTTGACTTAATTAATTGTCATACAATAGGTCTAGGACTTTTTGGAGAATTTTCCCTTTGAAATTATCTTATAAATGTCTTAAGAAATAAGGACCAATTTCCGACACAACAAGATATTTGAAATCCCTTTCCTTCTTTTTGTGGAAATGAATGTTTCGAATCATACAACTTCAAAAGAAAATTGATGATAATGTGATCCTCAAATCAACCCTTCGTGAGTCTTGTAAATGATCATTGAATTGATCACACCAACTTCTCGATTCTTGCATGGCTAAAGCATTCCTTTATGACGTCTAATTAAAGTTAGTTAGGGCAGCGCAGCAAGCAAATGGATTTTCACTTCTCGAGGTGAAGCTTCGACTGCCACAATCATCACCCTTTCCATATCAATGTGTCGTTGAAAAAACTAAATAAAGAATATCCTTTTTGGACAACAAAAAGCCTGAATAATTCATTAAAAGGTTTAAGGTTTTCTGGCTTGGATGCCACGAATTATTCGACGGCAATCAATTATTATCTATTCTTTCATATACATTCGTAAATACCATACTCAAAGACTTCATCGTCTATGGAAATAAGTTAATCAAACAAATAGGTTTTTCTTGTCAGCATGTTCTTTTACCTTTTTTAATGTTAAAGTAGGTTTCGACATTTTTAAATATGAAATGAAAATGAGAAGCCACCTACAATTTTAAGGCAAGAAAACTAATTTGAACCCCCAAGACAAGAGTTTAATTCTCTCTTGTCCTTGCACTAATTACGTGATGCAAGGGTAAATCATGGAGATGCATAAGATAGTCTCTTTGGAAGTACATGCTAAAGCTCTTGAGTAGGCTAATAATGTTAACGGGCCCATGACTACCATACGAACCCTTCCTTAATAAACGACATCGAATTTCATAAGGTAAATACAGAAAAAGCTTAGGAAAAATTTAACTTGTCATAACATTTTTTTTTCGAAAGGAGCATACGTTTTCTTTTCTTTCATTAACAAAGTGAATTCTCCATAAATGTGATTGGTTAACAATTTACTAAAGTCCATGCTAGATGATATGTTTTGTTTCATGTAATTGCAAAAAGTAAAAGTTCTTATTAAACTGATTCCATGAATTTTTTAGTTAGCACCTGAAAAACGTCCTTTAATGGATTTCTGTTAGAGATTACCACACCGATTGGGCATTCAATTAGTTAAAAAAAGATCCTAATATTAAAGATTATGGATATAATTCCTCAACTCATTTTATTTCATTGAGTATTCGAAAAAAAAAAACTGTACGAGCGAAATGTTTATCTCTTTGTAACTAGTAGCATCATGCCATCAATTAGGCTCCGGTTATCTTCTTTCTTAAATCAATGACATACACTAACTCTTTACCCAAACAATTACCTCTTATTTTTTTCCGAGCAATCTAATTATTGCAGAACAAGCCTCTTCACTAATTGGATGACAATTTCATCACACTCTTTAGTTTTTTGTAGGCACATGCTGTCGAAAGTATGTCTTAAGTGATTTTCATCTTCAACTTTTTTTTAATGCAAATTCACATGTGAAAGAAATGAGTGTTCAATATATACATCTATATTTTATATGCCTATTATTTTAATGGAGAATTTATTAAATATATTATACGGAGTGACCCTAATCTAGTTTAGGAATCACTCTGCTCACGCTCTTGAATTTTTAGGAGGGTGTGGCCAATGAGAATCATTGGCCGGGAAGGGACTTGGAAGAGGCAAGAGTGGAATAGCAAAAATTATGCCATCGAAGATGCTTTGCACATTTTTATTCTTTGTCCTTTCGTCAAAACGTTCGGCCATTATATAGGTCCTCCAATTTATATGATTTGTATAATCAAATCTGCGATGTGTCACATTGAATCCTTTTTAATTACTACAAGAATGTGCAAACAAGTTGCAATATAGCATTCAAATATCTCATAAAAAATAGATCACGGACTATTTTCTTTTGGAAACGTTGACATTAAGACATATGTTTTTGCCGTTCTTATGAACATTTTTCACATAGCTTGTGAATAGTGAAGCACATTGCAGTTAATCTTGATGACGGGCAGAAAAGTTAAACAAGACTTCTCATTGCATGGTTATAGACTTCATATTGAACATGAAAAGTTTGACATTCCTATATTTAAGGAAAAACACTCATGGAATCGTTTTTGTGTTATCCATCAAGCTCTACTACAGTTATTTCTTATTTCAAATCAAAGAGGAAAATAAGGGTAAAATTGACATGGTAAATATGACAACAAGTTAAAACGAAGAAACTTTCTATTGAGAAAGTGCACCTAGTAAACTTACTTAATTTTTTGACCAAAAAAAAAGTTACTTAACTTTCCTTCTAGTACAGTCAATCTCATCCTTGTACCCCACGTGAGTAATTTAGAATGTTTCTCTCTTTTTTACTATTTTTTTTCTATTTTAAGTAAATTTTTAATTTCCGTTATTGAAAAAAATAGCAAAATGTGTTCATATAGTGTTTTCTTTTTCGGAGAAGAATTTGCATAGTGCTAAAATAAAAGAAAACAAGGTCATTTTTTTTCAAATTTTTTTTGTGCAATTAGTGACCTGAATTGTAATATTAACTAATAATGTTGCACAACAAATGACCTATGAGGTTTATTTTGTCATTTTCCTCCAGAGAGCTTTTAGATCCACCATTGTTAGTTTAAACTGGAATAACTTTTATTCTTATAAATTCATCAGTTTAATATTGGGAATATTATATTTTAGTCGAGAATTTAACCATAACTTAGTACCAAACATATGTATCTTAACGGGTTTAAAAGTATAGGTGGCCTGTATAATTTTCTTAAACGAAAATCTCATTTTTTTTTTTGTCTAATAGTGAACTATATACTTTAAGCCACTTATTTCATACTCACCCTTGGGGCCGCGCGGTATTTCACAATCCTCACTAATCGTTTTTCTCAAACTGACGACTAATCTCGAACGACGAGAGTCCAAAACTAATCCTCCAAAGCTAAATGCTTGTTCCACCGCAACGGAAAATGCTAATATCCTGCAGCGACGATGAGGGCAAGAACCGGGTAATCGTTTGAGTGACTTTCCATCACTCTAGGATTTGGAAATCAGACTATGTTCGGTATCACGAAACTCAAATTGAGTGTTTAAATATTTTCTAATTCAAAAATACTACCTATTGCCCCTTTTTGTTTTTTTGTCTACTCTAAGCATATCGTACCTTTACTAAGTAAACTACCAAGCCCCAAAGACTGTAAAATGCACTATCACTTAAACCATATCTACCACAAAATTCTCCATATAATACTACTATAGATTCTTTAACCTCTCCTTGTATAATTGAAATATCTATTGCATCTTGTAAATGTAAACAATCATAATAATACACTTCGATAATCCAGCAAACCATCTAATTTAATACGTGGATCAAAAACAATACCAACTAAATAAACAAGAGGAATTTGAAATAATAATGCAACCATTTTTCTCGCATTACTAAAATAGTCCGAGCTAATTCAATATCTTTTCATATGCATTAAAAACATTACCAATATTAACACACTCTATTAAAAATAAATGCGTAGTAGGATAATAAATACCAGATAAAACATTAGTAGCATCATTAAAAACTTTCAAAAATCTAAAAAAATTTGCAAACGTCCCAATGTTGCGGAAGTAAAGTAATTTCAGGAATATTTTCAAATAAACATACACAATAAATCTTTGTAATCAAAAGTTTGAAACAACTCGTAAGTAGAATTAACAGTGAATATCTTGAAACCTTGCCCTTCTCCCATGTGTTTACAAATTTTTCCCCATGTTTCATAAAATGGGCACGACTCCATAAAAATTTAATTACACATTTTATTGGGAAAATATCAAAGTTAGAAACATCTGTACATAAATTTAAAACATGACAAGCACATCTAATGTGAAAAATTGTCCCAAAAGAGGTTTGCAAATTTTTCTAATTCAGAATGTAACGGTATTTGCGGCGGCATTATCAAAACCAATTGAAAAAACTTTATTTATCAAAGTATATTCTTCTAAAACTTGCATAATTATTCTATAAATATTATGAGCCAAATGTTTTTCATCAAAAACTCAAATGCAAGAAGTCTTTTGAATGGTCCATCGTCACCTATCAATGACACGTAACACCCATATAAGAATGAAATTGCTAGGGATTATTCAAATATCGCTTCCTAAATGCACACGTCCATTAATTCGAAAAATTTTTACTAAAGCTTTTTTTTGTTTTTTTATAAAGATCAAAAGTTCGCGTTAAGAGTACTTTCAATAGTGGTTATTATCAAATATTTCAAATTAAAATTTTCACCGAGTAAACGAGCACGATCAAGGGCAACATATTCAGCTAATGTTTGTTTACGAAGTGCATCGGTGTAACGAATAAAGGATGAGTATTAGGATTGGCGTACCGGAAATTTGTTGTTGTCCAGTGTCGATCCCCCTGTGTTGGATGTTTCTCGTCGACGTCGACGAATGTTCGTAGCCATCTCCTTTGGTAAATTTATATGTTTGAGGATAATATTTACAATTTATATGTACTACCTTGCTTCATCAAATATCTTGTCGAGCCCACAAGTCGGATGTGCTCTCCGTATCCGACATTTCTTCGACACTAGTAGGAGGATAAAGATTTTCTTGTGTTTGGACGTGTTCGACGTTCGAATGAACAACGTTGATATTGTTGTCGTCGTCTTCCCAATATGTATACTCACGAGGATCATATGGGGATTTCAATCTCCATCGTCATCTCCTTTTAAAATTTTTATTTAAGGACCAAAATCATTATACTAGCAAAAACTTTGGTACAAATACATTAACTGAAAAAAAAAAACTCAGCAATATGAAATTCAAAAATTCTTGTAAAACCAATCAATGAAAAAGAAAAGCACGTTTAGATATAAACAGAAAGTTGAAAAGACTTGAGTACCGGAGACTACTGGCATACAATAAGTTATCAAGATTATTAAACTCACCGTAAAAGAACAAGCCGCGAAAATTTAATTGGCTTCCTCGTCCTTGCGCGGCTCCATAAAAATGTTCTCCCCCTGTCTATAAATTTAAGTAGCCACAAAGCAAAGTACTACACAACTCAAGAACAAGCCAAACCCCTCATCTCCCTCGCAATCTCTCCCTCTCTCTCTCAACTCTCATGGCGCCGAAACGCAAATCCCCAACTCCTTCACACGAATCGCCACATACGGATGCTTCCTCCGGCGAGGAGTCGCGCATCGGCTCTGTGCCCCCAAGAGCTCAAGAGCAACAACGGAAAGAGGACGATGAAGTTGAGAATTCAGAGGGAGAAGACAATGACTCCGGTTCTGAATCCAACCCCGAAGATGGGATTCGCACTGTCGAGTCCGTTGCGGCGACCGAGGAGGGCACACGGTTGAAGAAGAAGCCAGCTACTTACCAACAACAGTCGAAAAAGCAGACTCCGAAGAGGGCCAAGAAGGACGGCGATGCCGAAGGAGAAGAAGAAGAAGAAGAACCGTCTGGAGCGTCCAGGTCCAAGTCACATGATGAAGCAGCAAAGCACGAACCCCAAAAGCTCTCGCCCCCGAAGAAGCCCTCTCCGGACTCGGATTCATCTTCTGAATCCGTGCCTGAAGATGGAACCCGAACTGTCGAGCCTGTCGCCACCGGTAAGGAGGCCACGCCGGTGAAGAAGCCGGGCACATCTCAACAGTTGAAGAAGCGGCCTACGGAGAGGGTGAGAAATGACAGCGAAGCTAACGATGGAGCCAAGGACGGCGCCGTGGTGCAGCATACCGGGGAGAGGTCGGCGAGGTTTCAGCGCCTGTGGAGTGAGAAAGATGAGATCAAGCTCCTTCGGCGTATGATCAAATTCCGCAAGAAGAAGAAGCTAGAGCCCTCGACGAACATACGTGCGTTCAAAGATTACCTCAACAAGAAATCAGTAAGGTTTGACTTCGATGCTGAAGAATCGCAGTTCTACAACAAGATTAGGCAAATGAAGTCGAAGTTCATGAATGGGTGTAAGACCGGGCGTATTTGGAAGAAGCCCCACGATAAGAAGGTCTCCGAGCTTTCTCGTGTCTTCTGGGGTGGTGGGAAAGGCGGTGAGGAGGAAGCGCACTTGTCTTCGAAGAAGAGTAAGACTCCGGAAAGTGCCGGCAAGATCGCTGCTGTTCAATCTAAGTCGCCAGAGAAGTTTGAGGATAGCGATTGGGCCAGCGAATCTTCTCTATTGCAGCTGACCAGCATGGGGCTAGGCAAGGAAGTTTCGAGGATTGGCATGGGGATGATCAACTCGTTAGAGATGGAGGAATTAAAAGAGGGGTGGCGGCAATTGCGTTTGTCCGAGCTGCAGGTCGCCAACGATAGAGCCGTGCTCATGAATCGCCAGGCGAAGCTGTTTATGGATTGCTATTGTCGAGCGAAGCAGCAGGGATAGAAGGCCATTTGTTGTCCTTAGGTTTTATGATTAGGTCTGCTGCTTTTGTCCCCATCTTTTTTCACCTTGCAACCCGTTCATGTGTGTTGGTTTCTTGGTTGTTCAAAGGAAGAAAGTTAGAAATCGGCGTCCAAAAATCTGACTCGAGTTGAGTTCTTCATTGTCAAATTGTTCCGAAATGTGTGCTGAAAAGATTGGATGTAGAGGGTGAATTTGTTTATCCTCGGGGCTGACAATCATCATCCAATTGTCACGGATGTTTTTTCAGGAGTTCGTCTAGAAATCTTATTATGCATTTAAATGTATAAGGAGCAAAACGAAGACATTTGAAAATTTGGAGCTGTATTACAATTTTTTCATAGTTGGTCGGGGAGTCATGATAGAAGGGCCGATTTTGATGTTTTGAAGTTTGAAGGCGACGACTTGGAAGCTACATAGCCAAATGCTTTCACTTCTAAAGTACGTTTAAAACTTATAGAATAACAAAACGTCACTCCTCAAGGAGGGGCATGTCAATGCACATGTCGCTTGGTTCCTCTTTTCCCAAAAAATTGAAGTAAAGGACGCATTTCCTCAAAACAACGGAAAAAAGTTGAATACAATGCTATTGAATAAATTTTGCAAGAAATTGAAATATAACAATATTTTAGGACCTAAGTCCAATCCCAAATTTGCTTTGAACTTTTTTTTTTGTTTGAGAAAAAACCCCAAACTTAGATCCAATCACAAATTTGTCCCAAACATTTTTTGTCTAAGGAAATCACCAGCTTTCAATATGTCCTCAAATCTATCACATGGTGCAGTCCCAACTTGACGTGACATTTTCACATCCATAACAAATCTATATCAGCAAGTAATGGGGCAATAGGTACAAACCAGCTCGTCATTTCCACGTGGATAACAAATCCATCCCACAAAATTTGTTGAAATTCTCCAAAATAAAACCGTTCTAGGAAGTGAAAATTAGAGACGACTTACAAGAAATTTTGGATAAAGGGCTAATGAAGGTAGATTTGAGATTAGAATAAAATTGGTTATTTTTCCTTTAGACAAAGAAAAATCGAGGTAGATTTGGGACTAAACCTAAAACCGGGGTTTTTTTAGACCAAAAAAAAAAATCGGGGTAAATTTGGGAATAAACTTAAATTTGAGGAATTTTTAGGAAATTAGATTCAATATTTTAGGAGAACTAAGACATAGTATAGTACAATCAAAACACGAAGTGCTATTATACTAATTAAAATTTGATATTCCAAAGCTGAATTTCACCCATTGAATTTTCCATCCTTTTCTTTTCCAGTAAATTCTCTTGTTTGTATTTGACAAATACTTACTTTGTTCATGTGTTGACACCAAAAGATGACTTAACCTAGTCATCGATGTACTCATCGAACAAGCCATGTGAATGGCACCGAACGACGGGCAGTCGCGTGTCCTACACATGGGCATTGTCATTCGCACACCAAAAATGTGTTGAACGATGATAGCACCTTGTAATTCCACGTATTCAGTTGTCGAAATACGACGGCGCATGGTGCATATGCTATTATGCATATCGAAGATAGATGATCATGGGAATGTTGTTTAAAACTTGAAAATCATGAAGGGCAACTTGGACTACCAGGTGTACCTGGGAATTTGAGTGAAAATCGAAAGAGCAACGAATTGAATTCAAGGATTTCAACTCACACCATGGGACCGAACTGGAAAACCGCCAACTGTTTCAAGTGGGGTATTCATTCATTAACCTTATGCATTGTCATGGGAAAATGTATTTTGGGAAGTACTAGAAACAAGAAAAGATAATATTAAGAAGTTGATAAGATCTGCAATAGCAAGACACTCTTACAGAATGATATCCTCCTGGTCTTCCTCGAGAAGCCGCTGCAACAGTTGCTTGAGGTTTTTCTTCAAAATTAGGGTATTATATGGAAAGCGACTCGACGGGGAGTAGATTCCAATGTTCATCCCTACAATTCGTCCCAATCGTAGTTGAATTCGGCTTATTGCGGGGCTGAGCCGACACGTGTGCGTCATTGTGGCATAACTCGAGTTCCACGTCAATTGCATGGTGAACTCCAAATTGTATTGGGATAGTCGGACACAGTGGTTTCTATTGTTATTATTGTTGTTCACGATTGTGATACTTAGAAGTCTTAGATCACGATGAGATAGTTGGGATAATCGGATTCACTGAAGGAGTCCCACGTCAATTGCACGGTCGCTAATTTTGCTTCTCAGGACAAGAAGATTCAACCACACAAGATACTAGATAAATAAAAAGATAAATTAATAAGTTAATAATAATAATAATTACAATGTCTAAATAAATGTATGGTATTAGCAAACTTTTCACAAGAAAATGTTATTTATTGAAGGAGGGAACCCCATAATAATTTTTAATTATTTTTTTTTTTTTGGTTCGAAAATAGGCTGTTAATCTTACGGTGAATAAAGGACTATCGCGTGATTATTTCTCATGCCAAAATTTCTCTTCTTCAAATCTCAATTAAGAAAACTCAAGTCTAAAGGTTGCAACTTTGAATTTTCACTCAAATTCTTCGAACCCTCTCAATTGTTGCCAAACGTAGTGTTATGAGAAATCTGCCTTGCGAAAGTGCTCAAGTTCAGTCTGTTCCAAAAGTGGGTTTGCAGGGGGCCAATGTTCGATCCGATCAGAGGTCAAATGATCATTCCCCATTTTGTGAACACGAACGAGATTTTCTCTGACTCGGCGTGTTGCAGAGACAAATCTTGAAGACGAGTCAAATGGAGATTTCTCTGCACAAGAACGAGATTTTCCTTGAAGACTTGCCAAATGGCGTCTTTACTTTTTCTCTAATCACAACAACTTGCGTCAAATTGCGCCTTGATGGTTGAGCACGAAAAGAATGCGTGGTTTGGTCAAGCGTAACCATTGTTTTGACTAACTTGATACCACTTTGGTGTTCATATGATGCTAAGATCAGGTAAAGCTTTTTTGGTTTTGTCTTGATTTGATTGTTTTCAAATGGTCCCTTGGTTGATAGTGGACTGAAGGTTACTTGTCATGACAAAAAATTTGGATAATTTCAGGCTAATTGATTATTAGATTAATTAAATAAATTAATTAACATAACTCGGACTCTTTCAAGTTCATACCAAATCGCAACTTAATATGCAAAAAAATTTTTAATTAGAGTCGCCACTAATCGTTTTTAGTTAGAAACCTAAATAAATTAGCGGGAGAATTAAATTACTTCTACGAACCGGAGATTCTAAGTCTGGAGACTTGATTACGCTAGGTTACTCTAACGCCCTTTCGATACCATTTCATTTCATAAATAAGGATTTTGTCAAGCAATATTAATTGATTTTAACCTAAGCCACTAACAAAGGTTATCATGCGGTTTCACAAACATCAAAAAATCAAATGAACTCGGGAGCGTGGGCCACACAATCTGTTGTTTCTTATTTTTTGGATTTTTGCTTTTAAAGGATTAGAGCTAATCTATATGTCATGAATGGATTTAGTCTAAAAGGCAAATGAATTCAATCGAATGCAAGACTATTCTAAACATGCATATGAAATTGATTTCGCTACATGACTAAACTAGATGTGCTGTTAAATTGAACTAATTTACAAATGATGTTACGATCCAATTAAATCGACTACATGATGTAAAGACCTAAACATACAACATGCAAATTCTATGTAATCCAAACCTAGCATGCAAATGACATAACAAGCTTATTTTAATTTTGTATTTTCGGATTAATAAATGACCCTAAATAACACAATGCCTAAAGATAATTATCTTGCATATTTTAGGGTCTAAGTTTGCCTAATCCCTAACATATTAAAGATAAATTGTTTTAGACATGAAAATCAACTCAAATATGCAGATTCTATCCTTGAATGTAAATCTAAATTAACTTCTCCTAAAATTAAATTAAACATGCAAATATCTACATGATTTTAATTTAAGGATGCAAATTTATCTAAATATGACAATTGATTCAACGCGATATCTTTTAGAATTTTAAATATCATGCAAGACAATACTTATTCTAAAGATATTATGCCAATCAAATCAATCAAGAAAGGTGATATCTCAACCGATTTTTTAAAATATTTCGCGAATATATAGTGCAAAACAAGGACACAAATCCTTGCTAATGTATGTTAGTATGAGTTCTGGAAGATGTCTTTATCTCAGGATTTGAAACAAAGGCTGGTTGCTCTATTGAGGTTGATGTTGCTTAATGTCTTCTATAGAGAGATTTACCTCTCTTTCAGTGCAAGCGGCATCTCACTAGCAATAGGGAAACACTCGGGGACTCTCTGACGATATCATCTTGCAATTGCATACTATCAATGCAACACGAGTCGCTCTATCCTTATTCTTCTGGGCTCTAAATGCCTGTTGATCTCTCCTAGCTTGAGCGTTTCCCTCGTTAGGGCGATCCATGACTTGGCTCAAATCTCTGTCACTCCTGCTTCTTTCAGCACAAATTTGCACTTTTCAACATTATATATCCAAAATTAGAACCATTCAGTTTTTCACCCTTTTCAAGTCGGTTGTGTTTTCCTTTGTTGGATCTATGATTAAGTCAAAGCCTACGGAGCTCAACCATCTAAATAACGATGCTTTACATTTTCCCATGATTTAGGAGAAATCCCTTTTTAAGAGCGTGAAAAAGCAGCAGATGTTGCAAAGACTAATGCATCAATTGCGGTAGGATAAATCGTTAATTTAAGGAGTCAAATGGTAAAACCTCATATTTGCCAATAGAAATGTTTTAATTACCAGAAATTTGCATACAAAACCACAGATGGAAGGCTTTTAAGGTCGTTGGATGACTTCCCTTGAATTGACGATTTGACCAATTGGACCCCCCAAAAATAGAGTTTATGTAAATTTTTTAAGCTTCCTCGAATATTTTGCTCTTAAATAATTTCCAGAAATATACTTATACCAAATAAAATTAATTTCCATATCTTTATCTCGTTGGCGCCAACGGAAAGAGCAAGAACACAATCAAGGCAAGCATTAATCCATTCCTATGTTACTCCATCTTCTTGAAGGGGCGCGAACCCTATAAGTAAGCCGACAAAAATCACTCTATAAGCCAAGAAAAATCACTCAATCTAGGCTTAAATTGCAAGGCCAAGAAGTGCCCATGGAAATGGATTAGAGCTTGTGCTTGTTTTCGGTGTTGGCGTTGCTGCTCACTAATGGAGTCCACTCCGATGCACAAGCGAAGATCATCGACCTAAGGAGCTTCAGCGCCGCTGCCGTTGGGACGACCGACGATAGCAAGGTAAAGAATTGCTGAACCATCTCGCCGGTTTATGGATTGCATTACGATTTCGCTGCCAAGGCATACGAAAGGAATAGTTGAAATCGAGACGGGCAAGAGTTGGCATGACTTATTCAACCAAAAATTGCAATTAGACCTGTAAGTGCAAAAGTTTATTAAAACGAAATACAATTTGCAAAGTGATTGACTATTATGTTATTTAAAGTGTTTAACTTAATTTTTTTGAAGTGATTATGATTTTTTTTTTTCTAGGCATTTCTCGATGCGTGGAACCGAGCGTGTCTTTACAAAGGAGGAATCAGGAGGAGATAGTTGGTCCTGCAAGGGACGTACATGGGCCCCATTCTCTTCACGGCCAAAGGGGTGGTCAAAGCGCCCGTTGACAAGTCAACGTACTCCTTGGGCCATTCGATCACCTTCAAGTACGTCAACGGCTTGTTGATCAATGGCTGCGGTACGTTCGATAGCCAGGGGCATAATGCATGGCCTGACAACAAATGCGCATGCAAGTCTTTGCCAGTGGTAAGTCGTGCCCTACTTTTTTTTTCTCTTTTTTAATTAAAAATTGAAGTATTATAATTAGCTTTATGATTAATAATTGTATCGGCGATTGCAGAAATTATGCGGCCTTCTTGTGATCTATTGATTTAACACCCGCAAATACGACCAACCAATCCGTAAAGAACACCCATCAATCGTATCGAAGAAAATTTTATTTTCAAATAAAATGATCTTACGTGATAAATTAAATATTTATTTATGCATTCTTTTTTTCACTTTAATTCCAATATTACCAAGAAATTTGGCAATTCTTGACTTTTATGCTCGAGCCAAAATCATTATTTTCAGATAGACATTATCATGTTCAATAATGTCACTTGATATTCTCAAAATAAGAATTAATTTACTATTGGTAGGATCAACTAGGTAACATCTCTTCACGATGTCCACCAAGCATGATCCAGCATGAAACCCAAGAAAGTATTGTTTTATTTCTGTATCTATTTAATTTTTCACCGGAATTGAGAAAATTTAGGAATATGAAATACTTCTAAAACCAACATTTATGAGAAAAAGAAGCAGAAGAAATATGTTTAAACATGTTTTTGGGACCGGGTCTAAGATAAGAGTGGTCATCCATTGAATCAGTCCAGCTTTCTCCGCCAATACTCGCGTGTATCATATCGCTGTGCTCAAATGGAACTAGTCCACGGCGATGCCCCCGAATTTGAGGCTCTTCCAACTTCGACTTAGACGAAGTACTCTTAGCGGTATCAGTGGCCTTGGTCATAGGCATCTGTTCACCCCTCCCGCCGGCATCATTGCTCTTATTAGCACCCCAAATTTTCTTGGACAACTCGAGAACTTTCTGTTCATGCGGCTTCGAAAAGCCCTATCCTTATTATCCTTCCCTTCATTCTTTCTGTATTTCTTCTTCAAAACGCTAATCTTTACTTGCTATCTGATTTGCAGTAAACTTGTACTCGAGCGATTTGTTAAACTGATGATGAAATGCGTTAGTATTTAGGTCTCTACCTTTTTCGGTGAACTCAACGATGCCCGGCAACAGCTTTAACTGGTCAGTGTCGCTCCATATTGTTTGGAACATGGGCTTGTTCGACTCCTCTTGATGTTTCTGCAGTGACCGATTCTCAGCAACCTCCTTCTTCTTCCGCTTCTTCGAGTCTCCCACATTGACCTTACGCTTAGCCGACGATGACGCTCCTCCTTCAATTCGACCTTACGCTTAGAGGGTGAGGAAGCCTTCGTGGGCTTCAAAGCTATGGGACGCGTCTCGGATTCCGACTCCGACGGAAGAGAAACGTTTCGGAGCTATGAATGCGAGAGAGAAGAGAAGGACTTAGGGTTTGAAAAGAGGCAATATGAGAAGAGGAAAAGAAGGAAGAGCAATGTTTTGGCTTTTATACAGCGTTTTGTTGGTTATTTCTTAAGATTGATAGCGTGGTTTAGAGCTAATCTTCTGTTTTGGCCCCTTATGATGAAATTAGAAAATACCGTTAGTTAGACTTCTTTCAAGAATGAATGTTTGCAGTAATATTATGGTGTCTTCATTTTCTGAGCTGCCAAATCACTAACCTATGTTTGCAGTAATATTATGGTCGCTTCACTTTCGACCAAAAATAAAATCACTAACCTATGCGTCGTCTTCGTCACTAGTGTTCTGATGGGGCCCAGAGACACGACCACCAACATCATCAGACCCCACTGACTCCACACTTGTGACGATCTCACGTCCCGTCAAAATCTTTACAGTATGGTCCTCTCTTTCTCTCGGTAACGATACAGATGGTGCGATGTTCTGTCATGAAACCTTTAAATTAGTTAAAGATCACACGGTGGGGAAGAATCGAGGCGGCTTCCATGGATGGACTCAACATATAGCTTTATACTCTATTCTGCAGGATGAATTAAGTTGATTTTCGTACAGCTGCTCCGATATGTCAAATAGGGAACAGCTTTATTTATAGGAACCGAATCCAGTATCTTCTCTCTCTCACTGTACTCTGCGGAAATCATGAATGACTCTTCCTAGATATGGCCATTTGGGCCCGTGGGCCTGGAACCGGCCCATTGACCGGCCCGAACAGGCCTGTTGACCGGACCCACGGGCCCAAACCGGAACCGGAACCGGCCCTCGCGGGCCGATTTCGGTTTGGGAAAAATATGAACCGGCGGTTCCGGGCCGGTTCCAACCCACCCCTATAAAAAATAATAATAAGGGGGGGCCCTTGGGAGGGGCCCTCCGGGCCCCAGTGGCCCGAAAGAGCCGTTGGCTCTTTGGCCAATGCAACGGCCATTTTGGCCGGCATGCGAGCTGCATTGCTCGCAGCTCGCAAGAATGCAACGGCCAAAATGGCCGTTGCTTTAATTAAAAAAAAAAATTCAATAATTTTTTTTTCTATAAATACATATCCTTCCCCTTTTATTTTTCTCACAAATCCTCTCAACAATTCTCTCAAATTCTCTCAAATTCTCAATTCTCCGAATCCCGCCTCAATTTTCTAAAAAATGGCAAGTGGAAGCAAAAATATTGGAAATGGTAAGATGACGATAGGAGATTTCGAATATCCTATTCCCTGGATATGATCCTCGTGAGTATGCATGTTGGGAAGACGATGACGACAATATCAACGTTGTTCCCATTTCGAACGTCGAGCACGTCCCAACACAAGAAAGTCTTCATCCGCCTACTCGGTGCCGAAGAAACGTCGACGGCAAATGAGCCTAACGGAAAGGCCGAGAGAGTACATCCGACTTGTGGCAAGACTTCGACAAGGTATATGACGAAAGCGAAGGTAAGTATAATGTAAATTGTAAATATTGTTCTCAAACATATAAATTTAGCAAAGGAGATGGCTATGGAACATTCCGTCGGCATCCGACGAAAAAAACATCCAACGCAAGCGGAGATCAATACTAGGCAACAACAAATTTTCGGGTACGCCAATCTTAATACTCATCCTTTATTCCGTTACATTGATGCACTTTATAAACAAACATTAGCCGAATATGTTGTCCTTGATCATGCTCCATTTACTACTGGTGAAAATTTTAATATGAAATATTTGATAAATACTGCGTTGGTTCCGCAAGCACAAACTATTCCCGTAAGTACTCTTAAACGCGAACTTTTGCATCTTTATAAAAAAAAAAAAAAATTTAGCAAAAATTTTTTTGCGGAATTCAATGGACGTGTGCATTTAGGTAGTGATATTTGGAGTGATCCTTGACAAATTCATTCTTATATGGGTGTTACGTGTCATTGGATATGTGATGACTGGACCATTCAAAAAAGACTTCTTGCATTTCGAGTTTTTGATGAAAAGCATTCGGCTCATAATATTTATATAATAATTAAATAAGTTTTAGAAGAATATTATTTGATAAATAAAGTTTTTTCAATTGGTTTTGATAATGCAGCCGCAAATACCGCTTCCATTCCCGAATTAGAAAATATTTGCAAACCCCTCTTTTGGGGGACAATTTTTTCACATTAGATGTGCTTGCCATGTTTTAAATTTATGTGTACAAGATGATTTACGAACTCTCGAGTCTTCTCTTGCCCCAATAAAGGACGCAATTAAATATTTATGGAGTCGTGCCCATTTTATGAAAGCATGAGAAAAATTTTGTAAACAAGATGGGAGAAGGGCAAAAAGGTTTCCAAAAAAATATTCCGACTCGTTGGAATTCTACGTATGAGTTGCTTCGTCAAACTTTTGATTACAAAGATTTATTATGTACGTTTATGTCGCAAAATATTCCCGAAATTACTTTACTTCCTCAACATTGGGACGTTTGCAAAAAAATTTTAGATTTTTTGAAAATTTTTAATGATGCTACTAATACTTTATCTGGTATTTATTATCCTACTACGCATTTATTTTTAATAGAATGTGTTAATATTGGTGGTGTTTTTAATGAATATGAAAAAGATAATGAATTAGCTCAAACTATTTTAGTAATGCGAGAAAAATGGTTGCATTATTATTTCAAAATTCCTCTTGTCTATTTAGTTGGTATTTTTTTTATCCACGTATTAAATTAGATGGTTTACTAGATTATTTGAATGTGTATTATTATGATTGTTTACATTTGGAAGATATAATAGATATTTCAACTGTACAAAGAGAGGTTAGAGAATCTATAGTAGCATTACATGGAGAATTTTGTAATAGATATGGTTTAAATGATGGTGGATCTTTACCATCTACCGCCTCAGGAAACGAAACCGGTAGTTCACTTGGTAGAGGTTATAATATGCTCAAGAGTAGACAAAAAAAATAAAAAGGGGCAACAGGTAGTATTTCCGAAATAGAAAAATATTTAACCACTCAATTTGAGTTTCGTGGATACGAACATAGTACAGATTTTCAAATCCCGAAGTGGTGGCAGAGTCACTCAATCGACTACCCAGTGCTCGCCCTCATCGCCGCGAATATTAGCAACCCCATCTTCAACGTTGCGGTTGAACAAGCATTTAGCGCCGGGAGGATTAGTTTTGGACTCTCGCCGTTCAAGATTAAGTCCGGAGTTTGTGGAAGCTCAAGTTTGTGTCGACGATTAGACGAAAGCCGATTTCGACACCAAGAATTGGATCGAGAACACGAATTCTTTAGCGAGGATTGTGGAGATACCACCGGCACGGGTACCACAACGGGTAGCGACGATTAACGATGAGGTAAGTTGGGGTTATCAAAGGTAAAAGAACTACATGGGCTTTGATTCTTCTATCCCCAAGAAGATATGTAGGCGCTTAATGATAATTCATTAAGTTCAAAATTCTACGATCGAGCTTTGAGTAAGTGCCAAACATGAAAGTTGTAGACATATGTTTCAACTAATATCCTACAAAATTTCAGAATTAAATTCATAGTTTATGATGGCCTTTCGTTTTTTCAACTACCCGCGGTTATAACAGTTTTTTGAATGTAATTTTTCGAAAAGACACATTAAACTGATTTGATCCGCTCATTTCTAGTCCGATTGGCCAACATAAAAGTTGTTCATCATCTTCTCAACTATAAGCTCATAAAATTTGGACGTATTTTGACCAACGTGCGAATTAATACGGTTTTTTTCGTAAATGTGGACAAACTGAAAATTACATGTTTCAATCCTCCCGGTCATAATCACTTTGTTCGTTTGAGCCTAGGGGGATGCCATGGGCCGGCTCGCTATTCTTGCTCCCCGTACTCATTTTTGGTTTATTACTGCGTACAGTAATTTTTCACGGATCCTCCACATATTACTCGATCGAGCGCGAAGAGGATGACCGACATTAACGCCACCGCAATTGTGCCACTCTAATTCCCTCGCCAGCAATTCCAAAGAAGGCCCCTAAGGTGTTCCCTATCGCTACACCGCTGAAAGATATTATTATAACAAGCCCGGGTTCGAGCATACCACCCTCGATTCCAGCCCCCCAAACCAACCCGATGACGATAACCAACGACCAACAAGTTTGTCATCATGGGGGATACATGAGGAGGGAAACCTAGTGGATTCGAAGTATACGACCAAGATGAGTTCAAATTCGATTATAAGGAAGTTCGTCAAGATTTCGAACGACATGAAGAGATCAAGCCCTTGACCGGTGAACAAATTATCTCGGGCACCTAGGCGATGCGTAAAACCCTAAAGAAGTTAAGATCGGGAAAACCTTTCCTCGTAAATGTCTCGAGCGCTTGATCGACTCTTGAAAGATTACCAGGACGTTTTCGCCTGGTCCTATGCAGATATGCCCGGTCTTGACCGCCCATTGTCGAGCATTGTTTGCCGATCGATCCTTCGGCTAAGCCAGAAAAGTCAAGGAGGGCCAGACCGGAATTAGTTCGAAGATCAAAGAGGAGGTCATGAAGCTTCTTGATGTAGGATTCATTGAGACTACGTAATATTCCGATTGGGTCGCTAACATAGTCCATGTCATGAAGAAAGACGGCCGCATTCGGGTTTGTGTCGATTATCGAGACTTGAACAAGACCAAATCCTAAAGATGATTTTCCCCTCCCGCATATTGACGACTTGTCTTGTTGACAAGATCACAGGTTTGGATTGTTTTCATTCATGGATGGTTTTTCCGGGTACAATCGGATCCTGATGAATGTCAATGACAAATTGAAAATCACTTTCACCACACCATGGGGAATGTTCCATTACCGGGTAATGCCGTTCGGTCTCGAAACGCCTGGAACCACTTACCAACGAGCCATGGTTGCCCTTTTTCCATGATATGATGCATAATGAGATTGAGGTTTACGTCGATGACATGATAGCAAAAACAAAGCATGGAGAAGATCACGTTGAAACGCTGAAGAAATTGTTCGACAGACCCGAAAGTACAAGTTACGCCTCAACCCCGCCAAGTGTGTCTTTGGAACCAGTTCGGGCAAGCTACTCGGTTTCGTGGTAAGCGCAAGGGCATTGAAGTCGACCCTTCGAAAGTTAAGGCTATTCGTGAGCTTAGCCGCCGACAACGGTTAAAGAAGTTCGAAGTTTGATGGGTAGGCTAAACTATATTGCTCGATTCATCTCTCGCTTATCGAAACCGCTAAGCCATTCCTCAAGCTATTAAAGAAGAATGCGCTAGTCCAATGGGATAGCGAATGTGAAGAAGCTTTTGGAAAACTCAAGCAAAGATCTCATGAATCCACCCGTGCTTGTTCCTCCAACACCGGAGCAATCTTTAATCCTCTACCTCACAATCCTTAGTGAATCCTTGGGTGCTATGCTAGCCCAAGAGAAGCAGGAGGATGGAAGAGAACGAGCCATTTATTATCCGAGCAAGAAATTCACAACTTCGAAAATGAAGTACTCCGAAGTAGAAAAAACATGTGCGGCGTTAGTCCTGGGTACCGCACATGCTTCGGCAATATACCTTGCATCACCAAGTGCTTCGGTGACGGAATGCGATCCTATCAAATACTTGCTTAATCAACCCGCCTTGATTGGTAGACTTGCCAAATGGCAAATCCTCATCTCCGAGTTCGACGTTCAATATTTGTCCCAAAAGTCAATCAAGGGACGAGCTATAGCAGATATCCTAGCTGAAAATCCGAGGCAAGATGATGATGCCTATCATTTTGAGGATCGAATCATGTCGGTGGAGGATTACATCCGGACTATGTACTTTGACGGAGCTGTCAATTTATCGGGGTCGGCACGGGCGCGGTTCCGATATCTCCAGGCTGCGATTGAAATGGGGATAGCCCGACTCAAGGTGTTCGGAGATTCCGCTTTGATTATCCTTCGATCGTTGGAAAGTGGAAGACGAGAGATGCTAAATTGCTACCCTACCATGAGTATCTCGGATGAATTGGTGGAGGAATTTGAAGATATCTCATTTGAGTATCTGTCCCAGGACTCATAATCGATTCGGCCGATGCATTGGCTACCTTGTCTTCAATGTTACAAGTCGCCAATGGACTTGAGGTTGACCCACCGAAGATCGAGGTACTAAAAAGCCGGCATATTGTATGACCGTGATCAATGAACCCGATGGTAAGCCATGGTACCATGACATCAAGGCTTATATTCGAAGGGGGAGTTCCCCGAAAAAAGTACCGTATCCGACCGAAAGTACATAAGGAAGATGGCCTCAAGTTCTTCTTGAATGGAGAGAATTTGTACAAGCGGTCATTCGATTCTCGTCCTACTAAGATGCGTTGACTCAACCGAGAGCTTCGTCTAATGATGGAAGTACATGAAGGGATCCGTGGTCCACACATGAACAGCCACTTTTAGCTAAGAAGATTATGAGGTTGGGTTATTATTGGCTCACACTCGAAAGAGATTGTATTCAAGATGTTCGGAGTGTCACAAATGTCAAATTCATGGTGACAAGATTAATGTCCCTCCAAATGAGTTGCATCGCTTATCTCGAACCATGGTCGTTTTCTATGTGGGGGATTGATGTTATCGGTCCTATCAACCCTAAAGCATCCAATGGGCATCGATTCATCTTGGTGGCGATTGATTATTTCTCTAAATGGATCGAAGCCGCATCCTATTTAGCGGTCACGGCACGAAATATCGCGAAATTTATCCGCCGGGATATCATTGCTCGATACGGTTCACCTAAGCCATAATCACCGACAATGGCTCGAACTTAAACAACAAACTAATGGAAGAATTGTTTAAGGAACTCAAGATCAAGCATCCGAACTCTTCCCCATATCGTCCTCGATGAATGGAGCAAGAGAAGCCGCCAATAAGAACATTAAGAAAATTTTAGCGAAGACGACTGAAAATTATCGCGATTGGCATGAGAGGTTGCCATTTGCACTTATGGCGTATCGGACCTCGATCCGGACATCTACTGCGGCAACCCCGTATTATCTTGTATATGGAATGGAGGCCGTTCTACCAATTGAAGTGGAAATTCCTTCCCTTACGTATACTTGTCTCAAGCTAAGCCGACGGAAGCCGAATGGATCCAAGAGAGAGCAAGCCAATTGAATCCGATCGACGAAAAAAGATTTAAGGTCAGTATGTCATGGCCAGTGTTATCAACAGAGAGTTGCTAAATCATTCAACAAAAAAGTTCGGCCTCGATATTTTCATATCAATGACCTGGTCTTGAGAAAATTATTGCCAATAGTCCCACTCCCGAAGGGAAATTCGCTCCAAACTATGGTGGTCCATATATAGTAAAGAAGGTGCTCCCTGGTGGTGCTTTGATTCCTGGGCCGAGATGGATGGTCGTGTCTTTATCAATCCAACACTCGACGCCGTAAAGAAATATTATGCTCGATTCACTCGATGTTTTCATAATCGAGTTATAATATTAATACAGATTCACGAGTTGTTCACATTTGAGCATTCGTTTGTTTCCTCGCTACTAATCTTTGTTGAGAGATTGTTTCGAATGGGGGAACCTCTCTCGGCCCAATTGGATTGACCATCGGGAGCGTGAGATTTACAAATTCGCAGAGTAAAAGGGGTTATCTTGCGAAAAAAATATGACGACCAAGATGAAATGAGTAAAAATTTGCATTCATTTCATTCATCGGAAAGCTTTACAAATAGATCAACGGGGTGGGAACGTAAAGCCAAACCGAGCCCTAATGAGCATCACAAAGGAGTTTAACCGACTCTCCATACAGTTGATGCTCCGCCTACACCGATCGCTCCGAGAATCGAGATCCGCCAACTTAAAGAGGAGGAGCTCACATTTCTCTTTGAGGTTGGCTACCTTGTCCTCGTGATGCTCAAGCAGCAGATTCCGGGTCATGGATCAGCATTCTCCCGCGGGCTATATCCAGGGTCGATCGTGCAGCCTTTCCTCCAACCCATGTGCATTGGAACTTTAAAACAATGTTGGGCGGATCGCGCTCGAAGATGATCCGGGGACGTGGCCAAACGTTCCACCAAGTTTCTCCTCTCACGAATCAGCAGGGGAGACTTGTTCATTACCATAGTCGAGGGCCTTCTTATAATTGTCGCTACAAGACGGCCAACACCAAGCTGTCCGACCGATCCCGATAGCGTGCCTTCACAAGGCGGGCCAAAGTAACATTTTGATGAGCAACGTGGTAAGCCTCCGGGAAGTTAGTGAAGAGGGTGGGGAAGATCCCGTATTCCTCTTCTAACTTGGTACCTTCAATAGAAGCGGTGTCCATATCCCTAAACATAAGACGAATTTCGGTTTCGGCCTCCGGATGGTTGGCTATATAAGAGTAGCCTTGGCTTAGGAGATTATAAAGTTTCTCCCATTTGGCCAAAACTTCAGCCGAGAAGGCATGTGCGGGAAGGGAAGCCATTGTTGTTGAAGGGGCTAAAAAAGAGTGGATGCAAAAGAGTGCTTAGAAGGTTGGAGATGAAGATATGAAAGCGATAATCGTCTCGGCGTTAAATCCTAATTTAAAGGGCAGGAAAAGCTATAGCAATAATTATTGTGGATGCCGAGTTAATTATCCGGGTGATACTACGGGCGTTTCGTCCGTGAGTCACGGATCTACCATCTCAAGCCTCACAAATCCGAAAAAGTTACGAAAAGATTTGAGGACCCCACCATGTTAAAAACTCGAGTGGGAGACAAGCATACTTTTCGAGAGAAAAAACAGCAATTCTTGCATAGCCACGTTAGTTACTCGGGTGAAGCTACGGGCGTTTCGTCCGTGAGTCACGGATCTACCATCTCAAGCCTCACAAATCCGAAAAAGTTACGAAAAGATTTGAGGACCCCACCATGTTGAAAACCGAGTGGGAGACAAGCATACTTTCCGAGAGAAAAAACAGCAATTCTTGCGGAGCCACGTTAGTTACTCGGGTAAAACTACGGGCGTTTCGTTCGTTGGATCCTGGATCTATCGTCAATCCGTGATCTCGAGCCTCACAAATCCGAAAAGTTACGAAAAGAGTTGAAGTCCCATCATGATTGAAAACCGAGTGGGAGACAAGCATGGTTATCAAGAAAAGAAAATCGGTGCGAGTGGATTCGGGGTCCCATCACGTTGAAAAAAATAAGACAAAGCGGGAAACACAAAATCTTGGGAAAAACGTCGGCTCGGTGATTTTCATCCGCGTTTAAAGGGAGGCTTTGGAACATACCCGATTACTCGAAAGAATTTAGAGAGAGTAAGCATACAAATGGAGAATAGAGTGAACAAAAGGCGGTAAGAGGTATTTCAATCCAACATGTTTAGAGGCCATCGCACTTACTCGGAGGCAACCAACCTAGACATCCCCGAAAGCGAACTGCTGGATTTCGAGACCAGATCCGACGCTGAAGCCGTAAAACCTAACTCTCTTGGCAATGAAATTCAAGATCTCGACAAAGAATAACAATGGCAAGGCAAAATGCAAATAACCCTTAAAAGAAAATATCAAATCAAAGTGCTCAAGCTCGCCTTCAAGGAGTGCTCTTACGTGAATAAGAGACGCAAAAATGAATTGAGCCGGATGATAGGAATGGAGCCCTTGAAGGTCAAGTTTTGGTTTCAAAACAAGCGGACCCGATTGAAGGTTAAAAATGAAAGTCATGAACTTGCGTTTCGAGGGAAGAAAATGAAAAGTTTCGAGCAGAGAACAAGAGATATAGGGATGCCATTAACACCGCTGTTTGCCGTGTCTCGTAGCGGCCCCATCTCCTTTGGTGACATGTCCCTCGATGAGCCATATCTCGAGCATTGAAAATGCTCATTCACCAGCTCATCACCCGAGCAAGTTCTCGTACAATCCGATTTCGTTGGAGATACATCTCGAAAGTCGGTCTTGCGGAGGCGTAACCGATGCCCTTCGAGAGAAGAGACATGCATCACTACAATTGGAGTTTCCTTGATGTCACAACCAACCAATTCAACGCCGATGGAACTCCGAATGTGTAGCCTACATGAAGCTTTAGTTTTTTTTATTATGGGCTCTCAAAATATCTCTTTTTTGAGCATTACTAGCTAGCCCTTACGAATCCTCAAGAGAAGTAGTGACATGTATGAATGAATGTACTTGTTTGTTACAAGATCCTCATGTGAGACATTCTTCTTTTAATCCAGGGCAAAGAACAAGACTTTATCCACGAACATCATCATGCTTAAATGCGTGAATTCCTCGCCGATTTGATTAAGCATTGAAAGCGTTCACGTAAGTAAATGCCAAAAGATTTGAGGAGGCAAATAACCGCCTCGTTCGTAGGAGAAAGCGAAAAGATTTGAGGAGGGCAAATAACTCGCCTCGTTCGTAGGAGGAACCGAAAAGATTTGAGAGGGAAATAACTCGCCTGCTTCATAGAGAAAGTGAAAAGATTTGATGGCTCCTCCATATCGAAAAGTAAAAAAAAACGACGGATTGAGTGAGGGGTAAGAGTTATTACGAAATGGATCCAAGGCACTAAGACCGAAAAGGAGAGAAAAGCCGTCTCATGAGACTAACGTATCGAAAAAAGTTTATAAAGAACTTGAAGTCTCCATGCACCTCCGTAACTCGTCACGAAAGGCCATCATCGCTTTTGTGATTTTCTCGGCAATTTATCTTTGCAAGTCCAAAGAACATCTAAAGCCCAGTCTCTAGTCGAAACACCCATTTTTCGGTCTACATATGGAAGGTTTTGAAAGGAAAATAAGTATGCGTCCATTCGAGGCGGAAGTATGGGAAGCTTCCTATCCCGAGGATCTACGAGTCATGGCCATTGATGGCAACCCCGTTTCCCTCTCGATCCTCGTTGCCATGCCGAGAAAGTGCATGTACAGGATTTCAGCTTATGTGAAAGCAACGGAAGCCTTAGAGGAGCCGAGGCGGTGCAAATATGATTTCGACATCGTCGTCACAGCCATGGTAGGGATCGATATGGACGGTCTCGCCTCTTAAAGATCATTGATTCCGAGTTGGATATACCGGTCATCATAACATCAGAAGTGATAATCGCCAGCTCATAACGAGAGCCATATTGCATGGTGCTCGGGCATCCTAAAGAAGCCGGTCTCGTTCGAGTGCTCCAAAACATTTGGCAAGCATGTTGTAAGGAAGCAATTGCTCGAACAAAAGAACTATGGCCAAACTTATTACGATGATTTTGTCGGAAAGAAAAGGCCCCTTTGGTCCGTCGAGCTTCATTCTATATTCATCGAGGCAGCTTCGACAACCTAGGAATCAATTCAAGACGACCAATGGCCGTACTCAAAATGATGAATATAGATGGACTCACCCTACGAAGTGTCACAAATCACCTTCACAGATTTAGAGATAAGCTGAAGAAGCACGATGTAGCTTGGAACCAAGGCGACCGGAGCAAAGTTGATCGGAAGATTAATCCCAGGAAAACCTACGTAACAAAAAAGTACCCGACCACTTCCCAATCAAGAATACTCGGCTATACCGACCTTCCCGCCGGTGGTTCTAGCAAATGGGACCGTTGATCATCCCTACGAGTTCCCGAGAGACGGCGGAGGCTCAAGCTCAAGGAGTCGACCGCTCACGGCAAAAACAAAGTGGAAAATCCGTCGCCGGTGTTAGCAAGTAACAATGCCCAATTCGAGTATCAATTGCCCGAAAAATCAAAAGGTTACTTTGATGATGAGCTCACCGCCTTGGTCGCCCGGTTCGGAGCCGAAAGACCTCCCGAGTTGTGATCCAAAGCAAGTGATTATGGATCCTCATACAACGATCGTTGGTGTATGATCCAAGATAAAATCAGCCAATCATTGGAATAGCCAACAAAAGAGGTGGAACCAATCTCGCATGAATACTCCTTTAATTTCATGTATAGTTCCCTTGCGTGGGATACTTTTACTTTCTAGTTGTCTAGAATTTGCCTAGAGTTAAAGGGCGAATTTTTCTCCTCTCTTATCAAATGCGTAAGTTCCTTATTAAGCTAGGCCCCGTAGCAAATCAATTTGTAGACGACGCCCCGAACGCCCGTAAAGAGAGATTCCGAATAGCCTTACTTGGGAGAATGCAAGTAAAACACCAAGCGGGCTCAAAGATCGGTAACTCCGTATCGTCCCAATTGGCTCTCGGTCGTTTCAAACTCTAAGTTAAGCTTATTTTATTCTCCACAGGAGATTGCCAACCGCTTTGAGAACAATATAACAAAAGCGAACCACCCGTGGACACCAACAACACCGCAAAGATAGTGGTTGGGAGAATGACAATGGTCCGAGGCGTCCCAGGGTCGATCCCGGGATTTGGCATCAATGTACAACGATTAATAAAAACTTTTTGTTTCGCAGATCGAAACTCACCCAGACGGTTACGTAACCCGGAGAGATAACATCCTGGACATACAATCCGATCAAGATGAATCGATCTTTTCAATTCAAAGTTCGCGAGGAATACGTACATGGGTAAAGTGGTATCGTTTCAACTCTTTTAGAACATGAGGACATACATTGATGCTTTCCCTTTTGATTTTTACAGGGGTCACTACTTGTCCAAACAGAGAAGTATCCCTTCTCCATGAAAAATTAATGAAATGAGAAATTCTTGGAGCCTTTGACAATCTCATGTCTCGAAGCAGACAATGAAGTTTTGCAACGCATTTGCATGAACAGGGGCAACTCACGATCCACGCCCCAAGAATTTTTTTATGTACTTGCGAACTTTGTCGGCCAAGATAAAAAGTTGCTGCATTTTATATGCTCGAAAACACTCATACACTGCATGGTTTGCACATGATTGTTCCTCATGTTTAATTTACCAACTCTGAATAAGGAACATGAACTACATAAGATACATCGAATATACGAAGGGGGCATGACGGGATGATGAAAGGCGATCCTTTCCCAAACACGTCCAATTTTTTCAAAGTAGATGAATAGTGGCAAAATTCCGCATTCGCCGAAGTGAAAAGTTTTCTCGCGAAAGGTACGATAACCGAAGTGATGGAGGCATTCATTTCTCTACCCTAAACACCGCAAGTTATCCGTTGATCAACCCATTTGAGCGGAGATTTCACTTCCACAACCATGTCAAGAACCACCCCACATTGGGGCAAAACAGTAATTCCATCAGCATCACGAGACAAATGGTTAGAAATCTTCTTGCTTGGACTAACATCAATTTTCGGGTGGTTCTTTGCATTGTACTTGCGCTTTAATTCAAGTGCCTTAGGATGACGAAAAGCATTTCTTTTTCTATCCCACACATCTATATCCATTTGCACAACCCATTTGAGCCTGCAAATTCGTTTCTAAAAGCCCTCATTGGTGATCATTGTTGTCCCAAAGCAAATATGGCCCATCTTTGAGTAGAAGGACCCGAAAAGTCGGATCCATAGAAAATCTCCCAATGAACTCATCAAGATACAATCGTAAAAGAGAGTTGGGAGTAAAAAAAAAGGAGAAGAAAGAGGAAAGGCTGATTCCACAAAAAATTCCTAGGCATTTAAAAAGCAAAGTGCCTACCAAAAGCAATGCCAATGCCCTTTCAATTCATTGTTCATTTGTAGAATATTTTCCGAACTTAAATGCACAATTTTTCCGTATATCCTAAAAGGGTTGAGAGAAAAATCTCCATGAAGTATCAAATTGCAAATGCAATCTTCAGTTCATACCATCCTCGAGCAATGATGGTATCCTAGAAGGCCACGATCGGTGACAAGATTGTAATGATCACCAACATCAAGCCCCTTCTCAAACATCTTCCGAGCCAAAACGAACCCTTTCGTTTCTCGCCCCCAAATCATTACCTTCATTACAACCCTTTAAAAGCCTTTTCCGATTAGGGCACTTGAATTAATGTAGAGTTCCATGATTTTAAGCATCACTCGAAGAAGTTCGAGCAAGATTACTTCTCTCTCATTTTTGCAGGGTTCTTGACTTGTAAACCCGCAGAGATGACGATGAAATTCATTTCAAGACCTTGACTTAACTAGAGTCCCATTTGTAAACCTTTGACCTAGCCCTCATTACGGTCCTAATCAAGACCTCCAGATCGGCTCGGTCGTATCAATTGCGAGATTACTCGGATCCTTATCAAATGCGATGATGGAAAGATTGAGTGATTTCTTTTGAATCCTGCCAGCCAGGATAAATAACTTTTCTTGAGAGTGAGAGAAAACCCTCTCGGACCGAAGTCCCCCCTCTCACTCACATTCGAGGTATTCATAATGTGAGAACATCCCCGGACAGGGTTGGTAATGCAAACTTGATAGAATGGTTATGCATAAACCATGGTATGAGTGATTGCATTATATACATCATTGCAAGCTCGGTAGGATAGTTTTGCATGAACTCATTGTTGAATATGTTTGCGCATGTTACCTCTACCATTCTATGATGGGTAATACATTCCCGATGTTCGATGTCCCTCCCAAGGTCTCGAAATTCATCCAAGGATTATTGAATGAGCAAGTTCTCCTGGCAAATGCCTACCATGTATGATACTGAGCGATCTGTTTCGTTCTTTGATTAATCGTTTGGAGAACCCAGGTAAGTTTTCCGAACCCATTTTCAAATTAACAACTCCTCTCGATGATAGTTGTTACGATTCAATTCAAAGAATATGCCTCTCCCTGTCGGTCGTGTAGACATATGCACCGGCGATCTTGACATCTTATCAAATCATGACGACGCAGCTCTTATGATTTCGGTCCCGAATCACGAAGACATATGCACCGGTGATCTTGACCTTTAGTCGGCTCATAATGACATAGCTCTTATGATTCTCGGCTCCTTTATCAAATCACAAAGACATAAGCACCCATGATTTTGATCCAAACCAAATCATAACGACGTAGCTCTTAAGATTTTGGTTCCCCTTTGTCGATCATGAAGACATATGCACTGGTGATCTTAACCTTTAGTCGGCTCATAATGACATAACTCTTATGATTCTCGGCTCCTTTATCAAATCACGAAGACATAAGCACCCGTGATTTTGATCCAAACCAAATCATAACGACGTAGCTCTTAAGATTTCGGTTCCCCTTTGTCGAATTGTGAAGACATATGCACCTGGCGATTTCGACATTTAATCAACTCACAACGACGTAGCTCTTGTGAACTTGATTCTACTTCTTTCGACTCACAACGACGTAGCTCTTGTGATCCGGAAGGATACACATATCTTGCGCTGTCTCGCATTAGGGAAAAGTCTCGATAACGAGATAGGCCAAATACCTTAAAGGTCCTCGTGTTTGCAAGAAACTTGGAAATTAAGGGAATCACCAACTTATGAGGTATTTGGTAAAACAAGTATTCTCGTATGCGATCCATGTGCAGGTTTCTCTAACATAGAAAAGAGAAATTATGACACATGTTATTTACGACTCGGATATCATGCATCACTTCATTACATAAAAAATGGGACTAAAACTACCGCCAAAAAGTTCATCCATCATTTGCACTATCAAAATTTAGGGTTCAATTTTGTCTTTGAGCGGAACCTCTCTGAGCCTCCACTCAAAGAGGGGCAAATTTGACGCCTAAATTTTGACTAATATATATTTTGCATAAAAATTAGAACTAATTTTAGTTCTAAACAAAAATCATCTCACATATTCATTTAGCATTGGCATACAATTTGAGCTTAATTTAACAGGGTCCGGACTAGGTATGCGGTGAAAAAATGCACCAAGAAGATTTGGGCTTGAAAGAAATATTTTCTCAGGGACCGTATTGCAAATACTCGAACTTCGGGGGATCAGATGCAATACTGGGAACTTCGAGACAGATTGCAAATACTTGAAACTTCAGGGGCGCATTGCAAATACCAAAAGAAGATGGGGAAAGGAAGATGGTGAAAGGAAGATGAAGAAGAGAAGATGAAAATGGAAGATGAAGAAAGGAAGATGAAGATGAAGAAGAGAAGATGAAAATGGAAGATGAGGAAATGAAGATGAAGATGAAGAAAGGAAGATGAAGATGAAGAAGAGAAGATGAAAATGGAAGATGGAGAAATGAAGGTGAAGAAGAGAAGATGAAGATGGAAGGTGGGGAAATGAAGATGAAGAAAAGAAGATGAAGATGAAGATGAAGAAAGGAAGATGAAAATGGAAGGTGAGGAAATGAAGATGAAGAATGAAGGATGAAGAACTTTGCCTATAAAAAAGAAGAGTTCTTGAAAAGATGAAGAGTTTTTTTGGGGGAGTGGAAGAGAATGGAGAGAGTTTTTGGGGTGAAAGAGAATTGATAGAGTTTTTGAGAGGAATTCTTTAGAGAGGAAAAAGAGAATTCTTGAGAAAAAATTTGGAGAGAGTTTTGAGAGGACTTGAGTGTTTTGAAGCTCGGTGCTACCATTGCCAATTTCTTGCACCCATCAACACAAGCCACAAGTTCATCACCATCGTTCAAGCTCGACGCAAAGAAAAGAAAGTTAAGTGATTCCCTACTTTCTTTAATTTCGAATACAAATTAGCTCAGATTTTCTACACTGATTTTTTTTCTCTATGTTTTTATGATAAATAACAGTTGCATATCAACGATGAGATATTAATGGTACGAGAATAGAAGGAGAGCAAAAGGGAAAAATATCAACGCCCGTATTGCGGTCTCATGAAATTCTAGCGAGTTGAGAAAGAAGCGTGAATGAGAGATAGGACCAAAAGATTTCTCGGTTTAACGAGTCACCAAATCGGTCCAATGGTTAAGACAAGCCCGAAGCACAAGTTTGGTGCACGAGTTCAAATTGGGGAGTAATCTTGAACTTATTTCATCCTAATTTCATGTAATTTCTTTATTTTAAAAATACTCAAAAATTCAAAAAATGTCATGGGAAGAAAAACCCGAAAAAATTGATTCTTTGATCTTCAAGTAGAATTCATCAAATTTGTCAAATCCATTATTTTTTTATGAATTTTAAGGTACCGAAAGGGCATTAGTTGTAATTAATGTAACCAAGTCCCCTGACTCTTAATCTCCGTTCGCAAATAAGATAGTTTTCTCCCGCTATTTTATTTAGGTTTCTAATCGACCTACCGAAAATGATTAGTGGCGACTCCAAATTCAAATCACATTGCATGTTAATCATTCGAACCTTAAGTTGCGATTTGGTATGGACTTGGGAGAGTCCGAGTTAGGTTAGTTAATTAATTAACCTGATAATCCATTAGCCCGAAAATGATAACTTGTTTATTATTTTTTTAGGTCGCGACAAGAGCCATAAGTTAGAATCCCTAACTTGACTAATTTTCTCTATATAAGGATCTTTATGCTTCACAAACAAGGGGCCACACATTGAATACACGGCCATTGAGCTCAGAAAATATACGTGAGATTAAAAAAGGAGGAAGAAGGAGCACTTCTTGGCGACGACACTAGCCCCTCACGTCTCTATGTCCTTTGCACCTTTCAGTCTCGATTCATAGCTAGCTTGAGATATATCCAGCGTCGTCCTGTACTTGTAGAGAGAAGAGGCAGCTGTATAAGAAGAGAAGGCAATGGAGAATAAGGCCAAAGGAGAAAAACTCATGAAGAAAAGAAGAGAAGTAAAGACGACGTCCAGCAAAGTTACTTTGGTTTTCCCAACATGAATTCCAATTCTTCTGGGCCAGTGGTCAAAGCATAGGCTTGATCGTTGTTTTGGATTTGCTCGCCATCATGGCGTAACTCCTTTTGAGATGACGGAGGCTTACAAGATGATAGACGAGGAGATTGGAGGGATGGCAATGGGCCTTCCTTGAAGGTTTCAAGAGGGATTAATATTTGGAACATTATGTTTGAGCTTATGAGAACAACTTGAATCTGATTTATTTTTATTTCTTGTTTTTTTTTTTTGTCTTTACTTGGAACCATGCAGTGTACTTAGTGCGTTTCATGGTCTTGTTTTATGTGAGAAAATCTGAGGTGCCGATCAAGTGTCGATCCGCAAGCCCACCGAATTGCTGAGCTTTTCCTTCGTCGTCCACAGTCGCCGATGAGAGAACACATGAGCAATAAACCTTATGGCGTTTCTTGCAAGTGGAAGAATCGAGGACAATTCGGGGCGGAGGTTTTCAAGAGAAAAGGTCAGTTGGAGGTAGGTCAAGGTAGAACTTGGAGGATTCGATTCGATATCATTTCGAATGTGGAAAGCATATCTTCGGATAAGGTGATTTCTAATCTCGATTGATTTTTTAAGATATCTTGCCTATTTTGATTATGCTCTTACCAATTGCAAGATGTTAATCTTTGGATTGAAGAATTGAGATTTTTGACACAATTTCATGAATAATAAAATCCTAAATCTAAATTAGGAAAATGTTTCCTATAGGCAACATCTATGTTAAGTTGGATAAACTTGTCCGTCGTCGTTCGGATACAACCCTCCAACTTAGTAAATATAAAAATTTAGTTAATCGATATATCACCGTTTAGATCCGATTCTCTATCTTCAAAAAGTCGAATTTAGATTTATGAATATCCTTTTTTGAAAAATTGTAAGAAGATGCGTTTTGATTTTCCTCAATTTATCTGGATTGCTATCTTGGATTAACTAATTAGGTTGAAATTTTGTCCTCTATTGATATATGATCTAATTTAAATTTCCGATAAACTTTTAAAAAATCCTAAAAAAATTTAGTCGAGATATGGTTTCTTATAAACCATGTCTCGATTAAATCTTTAAGAAGATAAGGTTTCCTAAAAATTTTATCTCATTAAGTTTATCTTGAAAATTTAGATTAAGAGAATCAAATCGAATATTCTTAATCGGCCAAGAATCCAAAAGAAAAGGGACATAAATCAGAAAATTTTGTTATGCATATCTCGCATTATTTCATTGCATATTTAGCATATCTTGGATATCTCACATCATTCTCATGCATATTTCGAATTTTATACATATCTTGCATATCCACTTCATATTTTCAGGTATCATATCTTGTATTCCATATTTTTAATATATCATTTATATCCATGCATATATTTGATCTCATGCATATTTCGATTATCATAAAACCCAAAAAAAAAAATCAGCTCATGTTGTCTTGCATATCTCATACATATCTTGCATATTTTCTACATATATCATGCATATCCATATCTCATGTCGTATCTTTTGCATATTCCGTATCGTATCTTGCATATCTTATCATATCATATTTCCTTCACATATCTTATATCATCCATGCATATTTTCATGCCATATGATATGTCATGTTTTCGAGTATCAATGCATCACCTACCATATTTTCGAAAATCGTATAATCATTCATTATAATTTTCGAAAATCATGCAAGTGCATAACTTGATATGTCATTTTTATTGTGTTTTGCTATGTAGAAATCATGTTTAGTCTTCACGCACTTAAAACTAATAAATTAAACTTACACATTTAGTTTGTTCGCTTCTATGATTGCTTGCATACCATCCATGTCTTCCATGATTTTTGCTTAAAGCCAATGTTATTGCATATAGGCCATATATCATTTGCATGCCTTAATTTGAGTAGTTAACTTTTGCATATAGGGTAACTTGACTCTAAATTTGCATGCTTTTCATATCTCGCCATTTTAGATAGTCTCATTGCATTCATTCATTGATACCATTGCATTCATTCTAAATAAATGCAAATGCAAAAACACCTCATTCGAGCTTAAGGTAAAGATCACTCAAGCTTGAGTTGCCAAACCTAGGATATCTCATGGAATTAAGGTACCGAAAGGGCATTAACTTTAATTAGTTAATGTAATCAAATCTCCGAATCCTCAATCTCTGGATCCTAAGAATAAAATAGTTCTCCCGCTATTTTATTTAGGTTTCTAATCAACCTACCGAAAATGGCTAGTAGCGACTCCGAATTCTAAATCATTCTAATTAACCAAAGTTGCGATTTGATAAGACTTGGGAGAGTCCGTATTATGTTAGTTATTAAAATTAACCTGATAATCCATTAGCCTTTTAAAATCCTTTTTTTAGGTCGCAACACATCCGCTTCCGAGTAGAAATAAAAAAATCAACCTCTACTTCGAGTAGAAATAAAAAAAAATAACTTCGATCGAAGTTGATTTATGAAGCAAAAATGCTGGCATTTGTGCCGTTAGCTTTCCTCTCTATATCTACATCGATCGGAAGTTGATTTATGAAGCAGAAATGTTGGCATGTGTGCTGTTAGCTTTCCTCTTTGCATCTACATTGTCACCATCATCACTTCTGTTCTCTATCACCATCGAACTAATGCGAGTAAGGGGCTCAAGGACACGACCACCAACACCCCACTGTCACATAGAATACCCACACAATCTCGTTTCGCAAGTTTCCCATAAAAATGGGTGAGGCCCGGGGACTTTAAGAATTTGATGGAACCGTATAGTTCTGTCCCATGCACTTGGAACTTGCTCATTTCTTCCTTCCCCCCCATGATTACGTTGTGTTCATTCAATTAATTTCAAATAAGTTGTATCTTGGTCAGACCAATAACAAGAGCTGAGGTTATGGTTAAAGTTGCTAGTAGAAAACCAAAATAACTAGTTATAATAAGCATGAAGATGAATGAGCTAAATGAAATGTGTTCTTTTTATACATATGTTTATAAAATACTTCCCTAAATTTCAATATACGAAAATAAGCAAAAGTACCAATTCAAATGAAAGAATACGTTCAATTGACAGTTGTTAATTCGTCAATCATTATAGACGGGATTAACAAAAACATTGAATAAGGGAGGTAGAAAAAGTGATCAATTAATAATTTGCAATATCTACCTATCCCATAGTTTCGAATTAAGGGATTCATTAGACAATTCTTGAGTTGACTAATATTAAATAATCAAATAATAAGAAATTTGAATTATTAAAATAATAATAAGAAATTTGAATCCATATAGAACAGAATTCAAAAATCATTTCTCTTTTCTTTTGATTTTTTTAATTGTATCGAATCTATTTTTCGAGGCATTGTGTACTTTAGATATTTGCACTTTTGAATCAACACAACACGGGCAATTTTAAAAAGATAAAGGCGAGACAAAATTTTGTAGCTTATTTTTGCTTTAAAATATTGATATTAAAATTTATAAACCTAATTTACCACATTCACATCCATATATGGGCCAAATTCCTTATGACAACCCGACTTTAGGTCCAGTCTCAAATCCATATCTCATTTATCTTGAAATCTTTATTCTCTCAGAAAAATCCGCAACTTTAGGTCTAGTCCCAAACATTTTATCTAAAAAAAAACCCTAATTTTTAGTTTCAGTCCCAATCTACCTTAAACTTTTTTTGTCTAAGAAAAAATCACTATTTTTTTACTATAATCTCAAATTCGCTCCATTAGCTCTATGTCCAAAAAACGACATTAGTCGTCCATAATTTTCATATCCTAAAATAGTTTCATTTTAGAGAATGTCTTTATTGACGTGGATATCTACATGAAAATGTCACATCGGTTTGTACCTATCGCCCATTACTTTGCTAATATGGATTCTTTATCGACTTAAAAATGTCACGTCAAGTTAGGACTAGATTAGATTTGACAAAAAAAGTTGGGACTACATCACTAGGCACAGATTGAAAATACATTGAAAATTTGTGAATTTTTTAAGATAATAAAATTTGGGGCAGATTTGAGACTATACCTAGTTTGAGATTTATTTTTAGATAAAAAAATGTTCGGGGCATATTTAAGACTTGGACCTAAAGTTGGAGATTTTATCCGAGACAAAAAAAAAAGTTTGGGATATATTTGAGATTAAACCTAAAATTGATGATTTTTTAGGGAATTAGCCCCATATATGTGGGTTTCTCGGGGCTTAATATTAAAAAAGATTCTAACTTTAGCATTTATCTCAATTACTTCCAAAAAATTTAATCTCGTAAAAAACTCTCAAATTTTACTTTTATCCCAATTCTACGGGCTAATTCCCTAAAAAGCTTCGACTTTAGGTCTAATGACAATTCGGCATGAGCTTTTCTTTTGTCTCATAAAAAAACACTAACTTTATATCCAATGACAATTCTTGCATCAACTTTTTTTATCTCATGAGAAATCACCAATTTTAACTCGGGTCCCAAATCGACCGCCGTTAATTTGGAACCATTAGCTGTTTAATGTGACAATAATCCACGTGGCTTGTTGACGTGGATTTAAGATACTATTCATTGCATTCTTGGTTACGGGATCCGAAATTGTTCATCCTCTTCAGGGTATGGGGTGGAGTTGGGCTTTTTAAAAAAGAAGGCTCCGGTCGTGAGTTTAACGATCTCGTCCACGGCGTCTCTCCGTGGGAGATAATACACAATTTCGAATTCTAGTGAGACAATTGATGCTTACGAGTGAAGTGAATGAGACGATGGACTCATAGTCCTTCAAGCTACGCCCGTGGTGAAATAGATTAATAATTTCAAATTTCGTGCTAAGAAGATAGTGAATAGTGCCTTAAATCCACGTCGACAAGTCACGTGAATTTATTTATGACATGGAATTGCCATGTTAGACAACTAATGATTCCAAATTAAGGGGGTCGATTTTGGGACCAAAGATAAAGTTGGTGCTTTTTCAAGGAATAAGAAAAAGTTCAGCCGAAATCATCATTGGACCTAAAGTTCGTGCATTTTTATGAGATAAAAAAAAATTCGGGCCAAAATAGTCATTAGATCTAAAGTTTGTGTTTTTTTAGGAGATAAGCTCCAATTCTACTAGTCTAATATCCAAAAATCTCAAACTTTAGCATTTGTCATAATTATATCCAAAATATTTTTTGTTTCGTAAAAACCCTAACTTTTACTTTTTTTTCTCAATCCTACCACGGTCAATCTTTCGTCCATAACTATTGTTAGTTAATCCTACGTTGCTCGAATTTTCTCACCGAACTTACGAATGAATTTTCGAAATTTGAAACAATAGGTTTCGGGATGATGAGATTTAAAATCGTTCATCCAAATAATCAAATCTCCATGTCTAATCGTTTTTTAGGCTATTGAGAATCTTGAAATTTGGAAACAATAGATTTTGAGGATGATGAGTTTTGAGATCGTTCATCAAATGATCGATCTCCACGTCTAACCGTTCTTTGGGTTGTTGAGTACTAGGAAAAATCCAAAACGCTCTTTTTTGAGTGGCTCTATATGTCCCAAGAATGTGTTGGGGAAATAGACAATAGAAGAGAAGTTGAGGATTTCTTTTTGTTAGCTTTGTTGAGATGTAATTGATTAACGATGTGACAATACCATGTAGGATTCGCTAACAATAATTATGGACGAAAGACTAACGGTAGTAAAATTGGGACAAAAGTAAAGTTTGGGATTACAAAAAAATTTGGATATAATTGGGGCAAATGCTAAAGTTAAGATTTTTTTTGGGTATTAGGCCTGTAGAATTGGGACAGATGCTAAAGTTGAGTTTTTGTTATATTGGGCCGGTAGAGTTTGAACAAAAGTAAAAGTTGAGAATTTTTCATAAGACAAAATATTTTTAAAATATAATTGAAACAGATATTAAGGTTTGAGGTTTTTTTGGATATTTGGCTGTTTCTCATTGATTTTAATTTCGGTTCATTTCTTTTTGCTTAGAGCGCTCATGATAACCATTCTAATTCTAAAATCAATTTATTGCGAGAAATAAATTTTTTTATTTCCAGTTTTTGGACGAGATTTTGAGCCAAAAATGCCTTTGGTAATGGCATAAAATTTATGTTTCTAAAACAGAAATTCATTTGATAACAATTGAAATTTTCTGCTTCAATTTTTTTTTTTAATTTAAAAATATTATTTACTATTTAAAAGTTAAAAAAATTATTATTTATTTTTTACTCCAAAGGCGGCGGTGGAGGCGGGCAATGGTTGCGACGGTTGGAGGTGGTGGGCGATGGAAGTCGGTGCTTGGCGGGGCCCTCGAGGGGCGTGCTGCCAAGATTGGCGGTGGCAGGAGGTGGCCGACAGCTGATGACGACTAGGTCATCGGCGGCGGCGACGGTGGTCGCGATGGTGGTGGGTGACAATTGCGACGACGTCCGACAATGGTTCTTTGCAATGGCCACCCTTCATTTATTTCGAAATAGAAATTTTATGTCATTATAAACATGTTTCTCTGCTAAAAAATTCATCTAGGGAATAAAATACAAAATTATATTTCTTGTCAAATTCTCTTGGTTATCATTCATACCCTAACCTTTTACATTTATAGAAAATTATCTTGGAAAATCTACCAAAAAAATCATAAACTATTGTAATTGTTTCAAAATTCAGTTATAAACTTTTTTTGGCCAATTGAGTCATTAACTTTTTACATTTGTGTCAATTCAGTCTATTTGACTAATAAGTGCAAACATGAATACTTTTCATATTATTTTAATATTTCTCTAAAAGAAAATCTTTTTTTTTTTTGCCAAATGGTCCCAACTTTTTTTCCATGAAATAGTCACCTTACGCCGCTTATCAAGTACTTAAACATAGAAACTGTTGCAGTATTTTCAATACACTTTGCGCTGTATGACAAATTTTGTAAGTCAAACAAATATCCTAATCAAGGCTTAGCCTTCATATAAAACGGAGTCGTGTCTGTATTTTGTAAAATTCATGACCAATTTGCTTATTTTACCTAAAAATCCATATTATCTCAAACAAACATAAATGGAAATTGAAAAATCACTGTGCTCTAAAGAACGTAATCACTATATTGACAGAAGATTTTAGTACAAGTACCTTAATATAAAATATCCAGCAATCTGAAATTCAAAATTCTTCTAAAACCAACTAATGAAAAAATAGAGAGTTAATATCACAAAAAATCTTAAACTAGTACATCAACGATAAATTTATCTTAAATTATTTTTTTGACCATAAAAAATCTAATTTACCATAAACTGATATATCTGTGATAAATTTAATTTTTGAAAAATTTAACGATCAAATTACTGAGTTGAATGACACGTGATAGTGATGGATATACTATTTTGGGATTTTCACCCTCTATTTGTCACAAGTTTATCAATTTGAAATTTTCGTGATTTTAACTCAAAATTTAACGTAAGGTAAATTTATCATAAATGTATCAATTTGAGGTATTTCGTGATAAAAAATTGATTTAGAATAAATTTATCACGGGATGTATTAATTTAAAATTTTTAGTAGTCAAAAAAATAATTTGAGATAAATTTATCAAAAATATATTAATTTGAAGTTTTTTATGGTTGAAAAAATGATTTGAAGTAAATTTATGATAAGTATAATAATTTAGAATCTTTCAAGGTAATAACCCCAAAAAAGAAAAAGGTACGTTTATATATGTACATAGGAAGTCGAAAAGGCCGACGAGCGCTGGAGGCTCTCCTGCCATTCTGAAAAATTTCTCCCTTCCCCAACTGTAGCTAGAAGAAGAAGCCACAAAGCAACTGCTTCAGAACTCAAAAGCAACTCTCATGGCGCCGAAACGGAAATTTCCAACTCTCACTTCCTCTGACGAAGAGCCGCGCACCACTTCCTCTGGTGAAGAGACGAGCACCGACTCTTCTGGAGAGTCCGAGTCCGAGTCCGGATGGAACGACGAACCAGCAAAGCCCTTGCAAAGGAAGAAGTCCTCTTCGGACTCAGACTCGGACTCGGGTTATGAATCCAACCCCGAGGATGGGATCCGCGCTGTCGAGTCCCTTGATTCGACCAAGGAGGGCACACAGTTGAAGAAGCCGAGGTTTCAGCGTCTTTGGAGCGACAAAGATGAGATCAAGCTCCTCCAAGCTATGATCAAATTCCGCAAGAAGATGAAGCTAAACCCGTCGACCAACTTCTGTGCCTTCAATGATTTCCTCAACGAGAAACCAGTGAAGTTCGACTTCCCTGCCGACGAATCGCAGATCCTCAACAAGATTAGAAAAATGAAAGCAAAGTTCACAAACGGATGTAAGACAGCGCGTGTTTGGAAGAAGCCCCATGATCAGAAGGTGGCTGAGCTTTCCTACGGCCTCTGGGGTGGAGGTGGGAAGAAGACTCAGGTTGCGGACAGTGCCGGCAAGAATGTTGTTGGTCTGTTAGAGTCGCCGGAGAAGTTCGAGGACGACGAATGGGCCAGTATATCTTCTCAACTGCAGCTGGCCAGCACGGGGCTTGAACAGAAAGTTTTGAGGATTGGCGTGGGAATGATCGGCCCGTCAGAGATGGAGAAATTAAAAAGGAAAGTGGCGGCGATTGCGCTTGTCCGAATTACAGATCGACAACGACAGAGCGAAGCTCGTGAATGATCAGGCGAAGCTGATCATGGATGGTTATCGTCGAGCGATGAACAGGTGTAGGGAGTGATTGTGATCCTTAAGTTTTACAAGTAAGACTGTTTTTTTGTTTAGGATATTTTTGCATTGCTAGGTGTTCAGATCAGGTGCGTTCCCTTTTGCTGCATTTTACGGGCTCTTTTGCATGAATGTCAAAAGTAGGACTTGATGAAAATTTTGGATGCAGAGGGTGGCTGAATTTGTTTATCCTCGAGACTTGTATGTTATCCAAGAGTTCATCTAGACGTCCTATTTTTTGTGATACTTAAGTAGCTAAGCGAAAATATTTCGAAAATTGTGGTGCATTATTACAATTTTCTCATAACTGGTGATGGAGTAGCGATAAAAGGGGCCGATCTGATGTTTTGAAATTTAAGGAACATATTTTTGCTAAGGTAAAAAAGAGAGAGAGAGACCCAAAAGTTAGTAAACAATAGTATAATCGCAGAGGTACGTTCTCATTTGATAGAAATCATAATTAGGTACTCCTTTTTACCTCAAGAATATCTTATCCTAAACAAATCATAATCAGGATTGCGAGTTTTAATGGCCATTAGAGTGAATTATCTCTTGTTTTTTATTGTTGTTTTTAGCACTCGTAATTGATTTTCTGAAGTTATTTCTTAATTACACATTGCGCTCGTGCGGTAAAAGTAAATATTGTGAAGTGGGGATAAATGTATTCCAAATTGTTTTATTTAATATTAATAGTTCTTTTCTTCTTTAAGTGTGCCTGCCCTTTAATGCCAAAGAAATGGGAATAAAATCATTCATTCAGCCACCAACTATGAATATGCATATTCCATGACGTGAGAGCTTACAAGTATCTTCTGGCAAAAAAAAAATAAAGAGAACTTACAAGTATTTATAGTTCAGAGTAAATTCAGATGCTCTAGGAGAAACTAAATATCAATAAATAGTTTCTATTAGTGAGCAATTCAATGCATTTGCGCAGATATGAAATTTCTTTGAACTTTTTTTGTCCATTAACACTTTAGAGGCTCTGCTTAATGCCCATTATTATAACTATCCAGCATTATCATTTATAACTTCTATTATAAAAAAGGAAAAAAGTTTACTTATAAGTGCCACGAGTCATGGAAATTTAAGACATGTATGGTAATCATTTTGGTTCTTTATTTTTTTCTAAAAAAAAAATGGAATTATAATATTTGGAAAAAAAAGAATATAAAAAATTATTAAAAAATTTTTGAGAATTACAAAATAAAATAAAGTTCTCCATTTTTCATTTTTTATTTTCAGTTCTCTTAATTTTTTTCTTGACTTAGAAGAAGATCTCATTTTTAAAGAAAAATATATATGTTAATAAAATATTACATAAACAAAAATCGAGGAAAAATTAAAAAAAATTCAGAAAAATCCCTAAAAATAGAAATGGCTTAGATTAGGCTAGTTTAACGTCATTTTCATAAATTTGGGCATATATTACCCATATTTCATAGATTTTATTTTTTTTTAGAAAAATCATACACTTTTTTGTAATTAAACTCGAATCAAATTTCTCTAAGTCCATAGAGCTTTATTAGGGTTTTTATGACGTGATTTATCAATTTCATGATTTTTTTGATTGCGCACTTGATTTCATTAGTTATGATTTGCTAAGGTTTATGTACTTTAGACTAAGTCTAGCTTTAAAATATTTTGAAAAAAGACAAAAATAGCCAACGTGAACACTTAGCAATATCTCATTCTTAAGTTTTTGATGAATTAAGACCGTGATTTGATTTTCTAGAGCCAAAAATGCATACAATGCATTGCAGTATATTTTCCTTGTAGAAACGAATGTGTTGCTTAATGTGAATTGATATTTATTTTTCAATCAATATATAATATGTTTTATAAGAAATCGAATATCATTAATTCGTATTGAAATGTAGAATGAAATTTCACAAAGTAACTACATATTGTTTAATTTAAATGATAAAAATTGGGAATAGCAATTATTTTTAAGAACAGAAATTTTGCTCAGTTATCAAATGCATTTTTGTTTTACTGAATAGAAATTTTATGTAGTTATCAAATACGTTTTGATTCTCTAAATTCATTTAAAAAATAGAATTAAAAAAATTATTTTAATTAAAATTATTTTTTTTCGGATTAGAATGATTAGAAGCCAAAAGTTGAAGTTACTTCAAATGAATCCAATCTTTTCTTATAGATATAATTCGTAAAAGACAATTCATTTTCCTTGAGACTTTTGGCACCAAATATAGGTAACATTCCCCAAGGGATGATATAGTCTTATGAATATTCAACTTGCATCGTAAACCTCGAAGAAAATTTAAGGGGCATCATTGGTTTGAGGAAAAAGTAATGAAAAAAATGGAAACGAAAGCCAAGAACCACAGAGCCTTCCACATCTTTTTCAAAGAAGATATGGCTGATTGAGCAAACTTTCTTCGTGTCCATCGGGAAGGAAAGAGTTGTGACAAGATGTTTTTCTTGCCAAGTGAGTTTGCAGCAGCTACGCTCAGCTCCCATATAAAATAGATCCCATTTCATGCATCTGTGATGGGAACTTGGAGATGACACATATATTCTAAATATATTTTTTGACAAAAAAAATTGATAAAAGATACCACGTTTATCTTAAATTTTTTCTTTAAAAAAAATGCACCGAAAATTTTAAATAATGCTTACGTGATCTATTTATCGTCAATCAAGATTCTGTCAGATCATTTTTCAGTCAATACAAATTATTTTCATTTCACATGAGCGTCTTGTGGAAATCTTTTTCGTTTCGCGTTCACGTAGGAGATTATTAACAATACTTATTGACGAAGTCTTGACGGAGATGCAAATATAATTTTAGAATTTTTGGTGAATAGAAACAAGCCTAAAAAATTAAAGGAAGGAAAGGACGAGGAAAAGCAGCCTTTATAGAAGAATTTTTGTGTTCAAATGAGGGACTGTGCACAAAAGAGATGGCGACGGATGCTTTTAATATCCATTACGAGAAATACCTGTTTCTCGTTTTATACACACTTGTTGCTCCATTCTCGGATGTTGTCGACGTAAAACCCGATTTTGACTTTCTCAATACGCACTTTGTAGAAATGGATATTCAAGATGCTCTTGCGGGGCAAGAGTGTTCTTAATATTATAAACGTTGATATTAAAGTACAAACAAATCATAACAACACAGTTATTAAAACCAATCAAAATTTTCGCCAGAGTCTATATACAGTATTTATTTAAAATAGATTCTCATAAGGCAAGTTTACCCTATATTGAAATAAAGTATTAAACATAGAATTGGTATATGATTTAAGTACACAGAAAATTTCAAGCGTGCAGAATTACATTAAACAGATTATTTGTCGGGATCTCTACTTTATTAGTTTAATTCCTTATATTTGGATATGCTTTTTTTTTAATCGAATTCCTTTTCTCTTTTTAATGGCTTGATGTGTATATGAATTTGCATATTTTTAATTAAAGAATGTTGAGTCTGATTAAGTACGTACGCATCGCTTAACCCGAGAAAGCTGGGGTACGATGAGAAAAGCAAAATCTCAGAGAAATCTGGTTTGCGTGGCACGGTGATCAAGTTCAGCTCAGCCCACAGATATCTGCGTAATCCTTTAGCAATTATGAATATTTTGTTATGATTTACTGAGCTATGTAGTGTAATCATTACGTACAGAAATAAATGTTTTTTTAAAAAATTCTTTTTTTTGTTCAATGTTGGTATTTTCTTTGAGGTTCGTTTTGGAAATCGTAAATTATGAGTCTGAACCCACGTGTCCCCATCAGAGCTTCTTTTCCTGTAGTCCTCGTTTGGCGAGAAACGTTTCTTCTTCAATTCATTTTCGGAATTCCTCCATTTCTTTCCAATTGTAGCCATAATAAGAAAAAATTATTTCTTCTGAGTAAACAATTATTTCGATGTTTTTTATTTTTCAAGAAAAATAAAGTTTGCAAGATCTTTCGTGGGGCTATATTGGATACGTGAAAGATGAACTGAGGTCTGGGGAAAGAAAATGGAGATGATGCAAATTAATGGAGATGAATGCACTTGATTTTTATTTTTAGTCAGATAATTGAATGCATTTGATTGACGGACTATTGATGACAAAGCTGACATTGATGGATGGAGGAAAATGACAGAGGGAAATTGCACCATTTCGAAAATAGCCATCACTTTTCTAACAAAAGCCTTCAGAAATAAAAGTGACGTAAAAATTTCTACTTGTTATGAAATATTTTCCTCTAATCAGAAATAAAAGTAGAAAAAGACTAAAAGTTAATTTCTGAATGTTGCCGTGCGCCATCTTAGGTTTCCCCAGGTCTAGACATTTACATCTACATTGTCGTCGTGATATAGCTGTTCTCCATCTTCAGATTTATGCGAGTGCGGGGCCCAAGGACACGACCCAAGACTTAACATAGCAGAGAATCACCTGGCGATCTCCTCTCGCATTTCGACCAAAAAAATTAATAAATCTCCTTTCGCATTTTTTCCATAATATGTGGCGGGTCCGCCTAATTATCTTCCATTTTTCGAAAGTTACTCATAGGGATGCATAACCCAATCGAAATTTATCTAGAACCCAAATTGAATCATCTGAAAATAGATCCGAAAATCGGTTCCCATTCATATTGGTACGGGAACCGATTTTAAATCTTGAGAACTGGTTGAAATCGAGTTGGTTTTCGGTTCCAAGTACCTAGGAATCAAATCAATTTTGAAATCAATTTTTAATTATTGCTATAAAAAAAAACTAGTCTCGATCGCCTCACTTTCTCTGTTTTCTTTGGATTATAATTTTTATTGCTCATATTAGGGATTTCTTTTTTTGGTGGATAATGAATTTTATTATTCAGCTTTTTACTTTAAATCGTTTCATTATTTCTAGTATTATTTTGCTGAAAAAATGAAAGAAAAAAAGAAAAATTGGTTCTTGGGTAGATCTTGAAATATGACCGAAAAAAATGGGGAGGTTCCAAAACAGATTTCAAGACAAATAAGGTAGATTCCAAAAATTTGAAACCAGGTTATAACAAGGTCGAATTTAGGTTTTGGGTCTGGAACCTGTCTACTCGGCTCGTGCTTACCCTAATTACTCACGTTTACCCTATTTTGATTTTCGTAATATGCACTTCATAGAAATTGATATTCAAGTCAAATTATATTTGCCTTAATATTCTAAACGTGGTTCTGAAGGTGAATTTTTGCAAGAACAATAATGTACAAATAAATTATAACAACGTAGTTATTAACACCAATCAAGTTTCCCGATAGAGTGTATTTATAGAGGATTCCCATTGTGCAAGTTTATCCTCGATTGAAATAAAATATTAAACGTAGAACTGGTATATATTTAAGGACACAGATATTTTATTTTGCCAAATGGTCCCAACTTTTTTTTTTTGGTCAAATAGTGATTTTATGCCGCTTATCAAGTATTTAAACATAGAAACTGTTGCAATTTTTTCAGTACACTTTACGCTGCATGACAATTTTGTAAGTCAAATAAATCCTACTCAAGCCTTCGTATAAAAACGAAGCCGGGTCTGCATTTTTGTAGAATTCATGACCGAAAAAAAAAAAAAGGTAAAACGCAGAAAGAAGAAAAGACGGAGGAGTGCCGGAGGCCCTATTGGCGTTCCCTATAAATTTCTCTCTGCCCAAATTGTAGATAGAAGAGGAAGCCTAGAAGCATCTGAAGCAGAACTCAAAAGCAAGCCAATCACCTCATCTCCCTCGTTCCCTCTCTCTCTCTCAACTCTCTCATGGCGCCGAAACGCAAATGTCCAAGTCTCACTTCCTCTGACGAAGAGTCCGAGTCCGGATCGGACGACGAGCCAGCAATAGCTGCAACCAAGGAGGGCACACAGTTGAAGAAGCCGATGTTTGAGCGTCTTTGGAGCGACAAAGATGAGATCAAACTCCTCCAAGGTATGATCGAATTCGGCAAGAAGAAGAAGCTAAGGCCCATGGCCAACGTCCGCTTATTCAAAGATTTCCTCCATAAGAAATCAGTAAGCTTTGGCTTCCTTGCCAACGAATCGCAAATCTACAACAAAGTAAGGAAAATGGAAGTCAAGTTCACGAACGCGTGCAAGATGGGGCGTATTTGGAAGAAGCCCCATGATCAAAAGGTGGCTGAGCTTTCCCATGTCCTCTGGGGTGGTGACGGGAAGAGGAGTAAGACTCCGGATAGTGCGGGCAAGGTTGTTGCTGATCTGTCAGAGGCGCCGGAGGAGTTCGAGGATGGCGATTGGGCCAGTATGTCTTCTCAGTTGCAGCTGAACAGCATGGGGCTTGAACAGAAAGTTTTGAGGATTGGTATGGGGATGATGGGCTCGTCAGAGATAGAGGAATTAAAAGAGAAGTGGCGGCAACTGCGTATGTCCGAATTACAGGTCGACAATGATAGAGCGATGCTCGTGAATCACCAGGCGACGCTGATTATGGATGGCTATCGTCGAGCGGACAAGAGCTGTAGAAAGTGATTGTGATCCTTAAGGTTTTTTTTGGTCTCGGATCTTTTTGCCTTGCAAGCCGGTGCATTGGCTTTTGCTGAACTTTTATGGGTGCTTTTATGTGAATGTTAAAAATTGGAGCTGGAATTCAAACTAAATGCACTGAAAATTTTGGATGTAGAGGATGAATTTATTTATCCTCAGGACTCATATATGTTTTTTCAAGAGTTCATCTAGAGGACATCGACAAAGGTTTTGACTTCTAAACTACGTTTGGTTATCATGAAACATGGACGAAACTCCTTAGGAGTGACATGTCACCTCTCGTCTGGCTTGGTTCCTTTTGTGAAAACAACGAAACGTCGTTAAAAAGAGGTATGAATGTTAGATAAAAGAATATAATTTTTTTCTCTAAAGTTGGTAAATTTAGTATAACCTCAAGAATATCTTCTTATTCGATAGAAATCATAATCAGGTGCATCTTTTCACCTCAAGATTATCATATCCTAATCAAATGAAAATTGAATTCGACCAAAAAAAAATGAAAATTGAAAAATTATCATGTTTTAACTCTTAAGGATCATAATCATTATATTAAATAAAAAGATTAGTACAAATATTTTAACTGAAAGAATTCATTAACAAGAAATTCGAACCTCTTCCGAAACCAATGAGAAAGCACGAGAGAGCCACTATTGTATGGCTCCTCAAAAGGGCCCAAGAGCCACAAAAGTCGATCTTTCATAGACGCGAAGCGGCGGTTGACAAGTATTCTTTTATTCTCAATTCAAATATACCTCGTTTTTAAAATTAGAAGTTTAATTTTTCTTTTTTGGGTCTTTGCTACGGGGAAGCAAAAAGTTTCTTGTCTACTTCAAGATTAAATTAATCAAAAAGTCATTTAATACGTATTAATGGATAGTTATGACAGTTTTAATGGCCATAAATTGAACTCTCTCCTCTTTTTTTTTTTAATTTTATTTATCAATGGAAATTGATTTACCAAAGTTATTTCTTTATTATACATTGTGCTCATAAGATAAAAGTATTAAATATTGTGAAGTGAGCCCATTATGACCCATAAATGTATTCCGAATTCTTTTATCTAACATTTATATCTCTTTGTTTTCTTTTCGTCTTCAAGTGTGCCTGTCCTTTAATGTCAAAGAAATGGGAAGAAAATCATTAAGCTCCGAATATCGCCGAGAATCAAAATTTTCAGAAATTCATCTTATCTTCTGCTATATTTGTTTTTTTTTGCAAAGGACGAATTGCACCTTGTGATAACGGAAGGTACGCTATAAATGAAATGAGTTGCGAGAAGTCAGCCCTCGGCCCGTCACTGATAGGACAACACTTAGCTAATCGCTCACACTGAGGGCCTAAAATCAGCGCCACGTCTTTATTTCTTTCTAGACACGTTTCCTTTTTCTTTTTTTTTTAGATTTTTTAGATTTTTTTTACTATTTTTTTTTTGGGTTACCACGAAAAATTTTAAATTAATATATTTGTAATCAATTTACCTCAAATTAATTTTTTTGATCATGAAAAACTTTATACTGATGAGCTTGTGACCAACGGAAGTGCAGGGAGAAAAAAAATCATCAAAACTTCACTAACTAGTCGTGAACTCTGAAAATAAGAATTAAAGGGACATTTTCGGAATGGCTAGCTAACAAATTCGAACGACCGTTAGGGTGACAGAACGAGCGTCCAAATAAAAAGACGCTACCACATCACTTTTTTAAAATTTTGAAATTTTTCCCAAAACAATTCCCCCTTTTAAAAAGTGTTATAATCCATTTGAAAACGGCCCGGATCTCTCAACGCCTAACATTGCAAGCAAGTTAGGGATCAACAAATTCACGGGATAATGATTAGGTTTCATGTCATGTCACTTCTCTTCTTGCACGCGCAGGCTAAGAGAGAAATTCAAGAATTGGGAAGTGCTCTATGGTGCGGCTTCTGTTTTTTTTTGCTTGTGCTCAGTCCCCTTGGCTGTGGACGCCTCTTCCCGAGACGTCCTGATTTGCAGCAGCTTTCAATTTTCTTGCGGCAGAAAATTATGGTAGCCGGAGGAGTTGAGTGACGTAGAGGCGTGCGAAGCTGTTGCGTGGCATGCAATCTCTGCCCACTCCGTGATGAGGAGAGTCGAGCTTTTCAGATAAATCTCACCTTGTGGTTCGGCAAGAGAGAAGGGAAGAGAGCCGAGGTCGAGCGATCATAATTAATATCACCGCAAACAAACTCTATTCTTGAGTATAATTTTTTGGTCTCACATGTATGTATGTAATGCTATTGGGACTTTTTTTTTTTTTGTAATGCAGTTGCATTTAGTTAAAAGTATGAGCTTATCATAGCACATTATGGCTGTGCGCAAATCGTAAAATCACATACCAAAATACACTTTCACGTTATGTTCTAAACTCTAAATCATATGTGGTCGACGTTACTTGTAATATCAGAAACATCATTAATTATCAAAGCAGTATTAAGAAAGTACAGTCGACTAGAAATCGTAAGGTTCATTCAAAATCGTATGGTCATTCAATGATACTAATGATCCATCGTCATTTGTTAGCTTTGGCCGTAGTTGCATGGTCATTCAAGAAAGGCATTAGCCTTTTATTCAAGATAAAAGCTGTATCGAATGATAATAGTCATGAAAATGATGATTATCGTTAAAACGAATAAATTGAAACATATCGAAATCCAACATTGTATTTGGTAATTTGTAGACAGTTAAAAACATTTTTTCATTATATTTAAATAAAAAAAATAAGCTAAAAGAATAAATTGTTAAAGGAATATATATATGCAAGAGATTATTAATTGTTTTAAATATGAAGACTGATTTGCTTATTCTGCAAAATTTCAAACATTAAGACAAAAAAATAAAAATAAAAATCCATTGTTACTTCATAAAAACCCGAGCGGAATAGAGTGTAGGTGTTCATGTCGTTGCTTCGTAGGAAGTTTTGGTCCGTTGTGCTTAGGCTTGCAAGCGAAGATTCGATTTGATTATTGTAAACCTTTGACCATCAATTAATTTTCCTCAATTAAATTTTTATTATATCTAGAATTTGGGAAAGGAATTTTTTGTTGTTGGAATTTTCATTGTAAAAATATTTAAACTAATAACTTTAGGAAAAAACCGGTCTAAGGTTTAAAGAAGCTTGGGTAAAATGAGAGTTATTGAGGGAAATAATTATGTACCTTGTGATCACCCACAAATGATACTCTTTTTTTCGGAATAGAGTCAACTTTATCTTTTGCAGAAAAATCCTCTACTGCTGACACGAAGAATTGGGGGGCGCATGTCAACATTTTTGCTTTAAAAATTAACTTATGGCGGGAAGTTAATTTTTTTATTTTTACTCGAAGCAAAATTTAATTTTTTTACTTTCTCTCCGAAGTTGATTTCTAGTAAGAGAAATTTGTTTAGTAAATGTTAAAATTTTTTACTTTTGAAACATTATTAACACAAAATTTTCTATGAAAAATTATTGTTGGTGGCTAAAAAGTTTCTACTTCATTTCTAAACTTTTAAAATTTCTGTAGAAAATATTTTTTATTATTAAAAAATACGATCTAATTTTAAAAATAAAAAAATATTATTTATTTTTTATTCCGGCGACTTAGCGGCGATGCGCAACGACCAACGGAGGTTGGTGGTAGACTATGGCGGCGGGTGGCCCAGTGGTCGATGGTCGATCGCGGGTGGCGCGGTGGTTGACTGGTCGGTGGCGGTTGGAGGTTTGCAACTGGAGGTAGCGATGGGCTGCTAGCGGGCTCGGCGGTGGGCGGTGGTCGGCGAGGATGGCGGTTGGTGACGGCCGGCGAAGCTTGGCGGTGGGCGGCGGTTGGTGGTGGTCGCAGGGGACGATGGGCGCGATCACCGATGGTCACCAAAGGGCGGTTGGCGACGGAGGGCGGCGATGGAGGTTGGCGGAGACGAGTGTGGTCGAAAAGTGGGTGAAGGCGTAATGTAAAGATGGTGAGGGGATAAGTACTTTGTTGACACGCTTTTTTTTTATCATTTTATTCTAGAAAATCAATTAAAAATACCAAAACAATTCATAAAATTACAAAATCAAATTTGAAAGCCTTAACCTAGCCTTAGAAACCAATTTTGAGAAAAAAAAATATTTGTCATAATTTTTGATATTTTTCAGTTACATTTTTATTATAAAAATATCCAAAAATCTGGATATTCATGGTCAGAAAAATGCACAAAAATAGTGAATATTTTTATTTAAATTATATTTTCATATCTGGAATTTAAAAGTTTGAAAATTCAGTTCGAGGTCACATGGTCCTTCATAAACATAACCCCGAATTGAGCCTAAAAATTACGTTTCGAGCCCTTTTAATTTTTATTTTCACATTTCTTGAGTCATGACATTTTCCTCTAACAGCTTACATTTCATTTTGGTCGAAATACCCACAAAAATTGCACAATTAAACTAAAAGGATCTAAATGCACAAATATTTTTCAATTTAGTTCCCAGTTTCGATCAAAGTGCAATTAATATTTTTCTAGGGGTGTCCATGAAAATATAAGACCACTCCCTATAGTTTTAATCATTATACATCCATTGATGGGGGTGGCTTGGCTCGATTTTTCCGTTTAGGCTTTGGTTTTTAGAAAAATCATTTCCGGGTCAAATTTAAAAATTGGGGTTTTTGCACTAAATGGAACTTTTTAATCTCAAAAACACTTCTTTTAGATGTAAAACATGTTTTAAAAACCCAAAGTCAGCTTTAATTTCATGAAAAAATATCATTTGGAGGTCCAATTTGACGATTTTCGCGTAACCGGGTTGGCCGGGCTTGGTCGAGCGGATTCGACCCACCAACCCTATTAGTATTCATCATCTTCCTCCCTAACCTAGTTCGCGCCCAGCCCTGCACCCCTACAGAAATCGACCAAATCGATCGCCCTTTTGGACATAATTGGCGACGAAAATGCTTGGACTTTGTAGCCAACTCTTCTCCGGTCCCAACGACCCTAATTTCATGGTGTTTCATCACCGGAGCCAGAGTGCCCAACCCTATTTCCTCTGCTGCCTAGACCCGCAAGCCCCGAAGTAGAAAACCCGAGCATTCCCCTTCATTTTTCCAACAACCAGCAGCGCCAAAAATGGCTAATCTGTCCGGCCTTCCTTGGCAGACGCTGCTATTTGATTCCTCTTGCTCCCAGTGATTATCTAGGCAAGAAAAAGAAGAGAAAAGATAAGAAAAAGCCAAAAATGCAGTAGGCGTTGGGGGACCAAAACTGAGGACTCTGTTCCTTTTTAGAGCCCGTGAGGAGGGCATGAAGGTCCTTTCTAATCCTAAGAGGCTCCAAGTTATAAGAGACGGACTGAGAGCGGGAGGGGGAGAATTTTCGAAAAAAAGAACACTATGGTGGGACTTTCTGACTAACGATGAGTTTTTGAGAGTGAATACCGAGCGAACCGAGATGCCTTGAGCGACAACCACCCCCACTGAAGCTTCACCAACACCCCATCTTTCCAACAAGCCATCACCGACCGCCTATCGCCGCCGAAGCTGCCCGAAAAGGTAGTCTAAATAGCCCTTCGCAACCAGCTGCTTGCTAGGTTTTGTACATTTGGCCGGTTTGGTCCTATTCGACTTTCGGATAGAACGGGGCCAAACCAACCACTCCTATTCATGCCTATATGCTTATTACATGTCCCTTGAATGATTGCATGCTTTGGTTGCACTTATAATACCATGAATTAGTTGTTTTTATGTTGCACATCACATGTTCGATGAAATGCCCATTGTCATTCGAATACCCTAATTTGAGCTCTTTTTTCAATCCGTTCCCGTGATTTTTTTGGTCTTTCTTGAGCTTGTTGCGTTCTATGTTGGTAGTGCATCGCAATGATACTTTTTTTTTGCTCTGGGTGATGTGTAAATGTTGAAATATGAGCTCCAGAATATGGCTTGTTGACCAGCCATTTGCCCTGTCTTAAGCTAAAAACAGTCCGACCCCCTTGTTTTGGAGTTGTTTTTCTCTCATATTTTCCGTGAGTTTTGGATCATTCTTGGCTTAATCTCTTCCTCTTTTGTATCTCTTCATTTTGGTATATCATTTGCCCTCTGGTTGTGGTTGAAACGTGAGTTATGTCCCTTTAAAATTGCCTCCATGAACTGTGCTTTTCTAGATCTGAAAATTTTTCTTAAGCTTTGGTCAGTGCAAACCCTCGAATTTCGGGGTGATTTTCTCTTTGGTCTTACACGATTTTAGGGCGATTCTTGTTCCATATTACTCCTGCTTTGTATTTCTTTATATTGATATATTGCTTGCCCATTGGTTGTAACCGAGGTGTAAGTTATGGTCCTCTAAAATTGCTACTATGAACTGATTCTGGATTTTGAAAAAGTGTTGGAACAGTGCAAACCCATTAATTTGAAGTCACTTTTCTTGATGATTTCTTGTGCTTTTGATGTCGTTCTTTGGTTGATCATGCTCTCTGTGTGTAGAAATTCACGTTGATACCTTGGGCTTGGTTTAATTGCCTCTGTGGATTAAGTCACGATCTTCCAAAGTCACCTCAGTGAGCTGCAAAGTGAGGCTTGGGATTTTGGCTGGGTGTTACTTTGCGACTAGCCATCTTCCCGACACCATTATGACGTGCTCATTTGGCCATTTTCTGAGCCGTCGGTTGTTTTGGAAACTAGATCATACCTACTTTCATGTGGTATGGTTAGTTTTCTTTTATTTGATTTGAGTACTAAGATAATTGCTTCTAAAATCATCCCAATGAGCCGTCACGCTAGGGGTTATAACTTCTTCTGTGTTGGCTTGCGGGTAGCCGTTTTCCCAACTTCGTTAAGGCTCATTCGGGTGGTCAATTCCTGAGCCATTGGTTGTTTTTGAAGCCTTATTCCACCTAGTTTTGGATAGAATGTTTGGGTTCCTTTAACTGCGAGTGAGGACCGAGTTATTTGTCCGACAAAGTGCCCCGTCGATTGGTTTTCAAATTAAACTTTTTCCGGGAAATTGATCTTGTGCGCAATTTTTAGTGAGATTTCCATTATGCCTTTATGCAATATGCGTCCCTCGGATCAGGTCTCTGACCGGGTATCCTTTTGTTAAAAAAATTTTAAAAATAAAAATAGAAAATGCCCAAAAATAAAATAAAAATCCAAAAATTGTATGGAAAATTGGTAGTTGAAGTTTCTTCCCATTTTTCCAATCTAATTAGTACCTTTAATCTCTATTTCGTCTTGGAAGTTGGCCGATGTCCATTCCGGCTAGTTTCACTTGTATACCCTATTTTGTCATGGTTTATTTCCATTTGCGGCTTTGTATCTAAATATCCAAGGGCCGCGGGTTTTTATTTATCGCTTTAGAATAGCTCTTTATGCTCCCTCATTTATACCCTTTGAATGCTTTATTTAATTTCCCTTTTTAAAGATAAAATCCAAAAATTAGAAAAAATACCATGAAATGAACCCCTACAAAACCATTTTGCATGAACGCCTAGCATGGTTGCAAAAACATGATTAGGAATTAAAAAGTGATCAAACCTCGCATGATCACTTTAGGTAACAATCAATCTCATGGTAACCGCAAGGGCTTTAGTAGAAATACTAGGGTAAACTAATCCCCGAACCCAAAATCTCTAGTTGCGCGGAATCGTGCGGCGTCTCCCACCCGCTCGATAGGGTTTCCCGCCTACCTTCCTCAAAAGGCCGGTGGCGACTCCTTTGTGTGCACACATTGCACATGCCGCATGACCACACTAAGGTCGAATATGAATTCCCGACGTCATGATTTGATATGGGTTTGCGAGGGCCCGAGCCAAAGGCCCACATTCGAGGCTCCCTTGGCAATCCATTAGCTCGCCTTTCCTCGATCTATACATCCAAAAATCGAAGGCGCGTCGTGACATAATTCTCGAGTTGAGAAGCAATTTTTTTTTAATTTCTCAAATTCTGAAAAAAATAACTTAAGAAGTGAAAATTTACTTCAAAAACAGAAATTTCTTTTAAAAGTAAAAATTTTTACCAAATGGATTTCTGTTTTAGAAGTAATATTATCAAACGGATTTCTACTTTAAAAGCACTTCCGGAGAAGAAATTTACTTCCGAAGTGTTACCATATGTACCCTTAATAATCGCTGCGTGAATGACGAAGGGCCATCTAAAAAGTAACTTTAACTCCACCATGGTTAAGTACTGTAGAGTGAGCTTTCAAGTTATTTCTTATTACCATTTACTAATTAAAAATCATCTTCCATATTTTTGAACAGTTGTACTAAAAATGGAAGTTTTTTTTATTTAAAGTATCAGTAATAAATTTATATGATTTAATTATTTTAATGAGGAAAAATAAAAAAAATGTTTTTTTTCAAATCTTGAAATAATAACAAATTAATTGATGGTCAGACGTCTTCATTAGTTGTTCTGAAAAATGGAAATGCTTTAGCGTTGACTTCTAATAAACCGAAGGAACGACGACAAGATGTCCCACCCGGAGGGAGTTTTTAAGTTTTTGTTCGCTTATTTTTAGTTAAATCATTGTCAAATGGGTAGATTTCATTTCACAATTTCTCCATTTAGATGAATTTAAAATACACTTAAGGAATTGGAGTTACACATGCTCAAAGGCAACGGAACTATGCATTCCTTTTTTAGTTTTGGCCATTTTGTTATATAAGAGAAGTGCATAAGAGAACAATTTGTGAATCTGATATTCGAATATAAACACAACGGGGATTGGGTGGTTTTTTTTTTTTTTCAAAATTGAAACTTATAACTCAATCCAATTATTTAGCAGACTTTTTACCTTAGGGGTGATTTTGCGGAATAAATTTGTTAGTTTCTAAAGTTAAAACGTCACTAATTGAGCTTTTCACATTTTAACCTTGAGTTACAAGACGGCGTTGAAAATTTATTTACACATTATGCACTTTCAAATTCGCGTAAGATATTTTTAGAGGAAGTTTTTAAACATATTTTAAAGTTTTGATCCATTTGCTATGAGATTGAATTTACAATGGATATTACTTACTTTCTTGATAACAAGAGTTTTTTTTTTGTTAGAATTATAACAAGAGTTAAATAGCAAGAAGTTTCATATTTTTCCTTTATGCATTTATCCTATGTTAATATTTAGATATGGTCTGAACAAAAATATGTTTGATATTTGATCAAAATTTTAACAAATTAATCTTTTTCATATTTTTATCAATTTTCTTTTCCACTTTTTATCAAGATTGGCTAAATAATTAAATTCAATTTTGAATTTGAAATGATAATAAGATATGGTAATTTTTTATAGGTGTAATGGAGCATTTATATTGTAAAATGAATGAGTGATATGATAGAAATAAAGGCAATTTGTGGATTAGCCTGATAAAAAAAAGAAATAATAAATTAAAGAGAGAGAGGATGGCATTTTAGTAAGTTAACTAAAAAAAGAGGGTCTTAACCAAAATAAGGATGGAAATAGCGCCACCCAGACTAAGATACAGTGGTGACATTTAAAATGTGATAGCCTATATTTTCTTTTCGTTTTCTTTTCAAATACATATGGTTTCTTTCTTTAATAAATGGTAAAGCGTCTACCTTATGCAAAAGAGGAATATATATCGCAAGCCATATTTCTGCCATATATATAAAGTATAGCGAAGAAAATTTCACCCTCGATCTTTTTTCAAAGAACTTACATAAAAGGCAATGCAGATTTATTACCAAAATTTTCGGAATTCATCATAAAAAAGGTTAAAATCATAAAGAATATGATTTAGAAAATTCTCACTTTTTTGTGAAATCCTACATTTCGAGGTACATAAATTTTAGCATATCTTTTCTAGACTTGAAAATTTAGTCCTTTCTTTACTTATTTGAAACTCTTTTCACTGCTTCCTCTACTACCACACATGTAGCTTCTTGTTAGTAAACAAAAAGGAAAAATCTATACATTGACAGTTAATACCTTATTCTTATGGATAGACACGATTATATGTCCTCCGAATTGAAGCCCACGGGTCACGCTGGCTTACATTTTTCATTTTGCAATTTTTTTCTTAATTATATAACTAGAAACAATGCATAAAGCTAGATTCTCGTGTAGGGAAAAAAAATAAATCATAGATACTAAAGGAAATTGATGAAGCCGACGGTTTTCGTGTAAGATGAGATAGTTTTTGTCTTATGTAATTTTTTCAAGGAAGTAGATGGAATGGGTGGATAAAGTAAGTAGCTACAAAAGAAATCGATAAAATTGCCTCATTCTTTATGCTATTATTAACTTCAGATTTAGAAGATCATGTTAGATTACTGAATCATATCTTACGAAGAAAAAATGCCCATAAAGGATGGAATGAACCATTCAAAGTATGGAAGCCAACGTGATCCCTTTCCTTCATTTTTTGGTATTTTGGTATCCTCTGTATTAGTTGAATTCCGCCATTCAAATGACATTTTGCATCACTAGAAAAGACATTTTCAGAGGAAAAATTTCAGAAAAGGGCTATAAGTGCCCTCATTATGACATCCCGAAATTTCGACATCCGAAGAAAACTGGATTCAATAAATTTCAAATCATGAATTCCAGTTTGGCAAATAAAATTAGATTTTTGAGGATCTAAGGGACAATAATTGGAATATCCCGAGGCGTCGGTCGAGAAAGTCAAGCCCGAATAGTCGAGCCATCACGTCATACTATTGAGACCTTTCGTGGCCGATTCGACCCCGATTGAACCCTAGATGTAAATTGACAAAAGGCCCTCGGTTTTTAGTACCGGTAGACTAATTTATCCCCATGAGCTAAATTACCGCTTTGCCCTTAGATATTATGCATATAAGATGAAAGTATTTAATGCTGATTTGATCATTGTGGACCCCACCATCACATCCCCATCACCCCATCACCATGACCCATTACTCTCTTTCTCTCTTCCCCCTCCCCCTACATTTTTTTGTACGGCAACCTCCACCACCACCATTCTCCTCTTTGTTATCGTCGAGGCCACCCGAGCTCCACACTCGAGCTCCACCGACCGCCGCCTCGTTGCCCTTTGTTGCCGCGTGGAACCGCCGCGGGCCAAGCCGCCGTCCACCCGCGAGCCGTTGTCCGCCGTTTGTGAACCCGCACCACCCGAGCACCTCTTGCCTAATCTCCGCCCGCCGCAACGCCGTGCCGCCCTCATCCTCGGCTGCACGAGCGTGAGCCCGCGAGTTGCCACCCGTCATGTCGTCGGCCTACTTGTCCCGTGACCAAGAGACCTATAAGCTCGCGACCCCGAGAGTCCATCGAGCCATTGCCATTGTCGTACCCATGAGGCCCGCCGTTGTTGTCATCGCTGCCATGCCCGAGTGGTCGCCGACCGTTGTTTAGTTAGTGAGGGTTAGTTTAATTAGAGTTAATCATGGGTTAGATTAATGACTATGGTTAAGTTAGTTGACCCCTGGTTAGTTTAACTCAACCTTGGTTAGTTAAAGTAACCGGAGTTACTTTTCATTAGCCGAAGTTACTTTATGATCAATCATGATTAGTTTATTTAACTATAGTTACTTTAATTAATTATGGTCGGTTTATTTACACGAAGTCGGGTTGATTGAATGTTGATGTGCTAATTAACGGGAGTTAGGTTAATAAATTGAGATCGAGTTATTTAATTATTTTGGGACTAATTAACTGATGTGGACCTAATTAGTTGCGGTTAGGTTAATTAATTATAATTGGATTAATTAATTTCAATTAGGCTAATTAATCGAGACCAAGGTTAGCGAATTATTGGGAGGTTAATTAAATGATGTGGACCTAGTTAACTATAGCCGGGATAATTAATCGAGGTAGATTAATAGACTAAAGTTGGTTAATTAATTAAGATGGACTTAATTAATTATAGTTTCGCTAATTAACCTTAGTCGGATAATTTATTATTTAATTAATTATTATTGGGTGATTATTTGGTGTCTATTTGATGATTGCTATATAATTTGACTGTATATAAATGTACCGAGTAAGAAGATTAATCACCCTTATATGGATGCAAAGTCGGTCGATAAAGCATGTTCGTGTGGAGTCAAATTATATATTTGAGCATGAAAAGTGGCCTTAAGCCAAGTTTTGAGCACGACCGTATGAGCATTTAACTAAATGCAAAGATAAGAACTGGCTGGTTGCTAATGTGCTTGTATGGTCATATAATGGTTACCATCATTCCGAGGGTACTTAGGGACAAAGTTGACATCCTTGGGTACTTGGGTCGAGCCTGGTATGTTCGTGCCGAGGGTACTTAAAACCACAAGATTTATTAGATGCCGGTCGCGGCAACGTCTTGACCGACACTCCCTATAAGAATGCACGATTATTAGTCCATGCCGAAGGTACTTAGAACCATATGGCTTATCATTTGCCGTTGTCGAATGAATGGAACGATGCTCGATCCCGCCGAAAGAGCATAGTTTTGCTTGTGACCAGGATAGATCGTTAATAACCGGAACACGTATGGTATATTGTGCGTGCAAACTTTGATGAGTGTTACGATTTTGTACCTTGGCCGTGTATCTGTTGATTGGTGTCGAATCTTGCATTATGTGTGAACCAATGTGGAGTAAGCTTGCATGTGATTGATGATAAACTATTGGGTTGTGCTTGCCTTTGTAATAGTTAGAGCGTTGCATGAGTTGCTCGCTATTAATTTGTTATCGACTTGTTCCGTATGTTTAGGCCACCCTAAGTGAATCAATGCCCTACTTGGACTTAGGTGTTGACTCACGGAGATTTTATGTCTTATCCGTTATTGCTAATTGTTTGCGGGACCTTAGCTATGGAGAGCAAGGTCGTAGTCGTGGATCCTTCGGTGTAGGCTTGGGGAGTAGCCTTAACCCCGAGTCCCGACCTAGAATCTTTTGGTGGTCATAGGAAGCAGCCCTAAGGTGGGGCTTATAGATGTCGGTCTCTCGGGATTAACGAAATAAATAAATAAAGTGATCTTTTGCTGACGTTGATGGATTTGACTGCCCTGCTAGTCTATCCCTACTTGTCGTTTAAATATTGTCCGGGGAAGTAGCATGTTTCGTGTGTGCTTAATCAAAGATAAAATGAATGGGTCGATGACATTCCTAGGACGTTGTTCTTAAAGACGTGAGGCGTTTTGGTAGGGTTATTGCGTGCTGAGGATTAGGGCGTGACATCTCCGCCCAAGGTGGTATCGAGCAACGTAACCCCGAACGGCCTGGTCATGGCCTGGAGTGATAAGGTGCGTTGGGTTTTGGGATAGTTAGTAGTATTGAAAACTCTATGCATGTATTTATTACTTAGGTTTTAAGGCTGTATGCCTAAGTTCTCATTACGTATTGCTTTGGGGTGAGCAAGGCCCCGTAAGGTGCCCGGAGAAGGAGTAACCATAATTCGAGAGTACCTAGTGGAAGGGCAACTTAGGTGGATCCCAGAGTGGACGGGATTCTATAGGCATTGGAAGCCTTGGGAGATATCGTAGGGCAGCAAGTAAGGAACCAAGCTGCTTTGCTACCGTCGCTTCCAGCGTGAAGACCAATCAGTTGGACACGGGAATGGTGGACAGTTGTTGCTTAAGTTGGTGGAGTAGTTTCTAAAGCTCGAGTCGCCGAGTTCGGGGAGCAAGTGATCCAGAGGCTGCAACCTTGTGGATTAGGGAATTAGAGAAGGCCTTTGCTTTGAGATACTCGAGGAGGATAAAGCGACGCCGGCCGTCTACCAACTACAAGATGACTCTAGCACGTGGTGGGAAGTCACGCGAGGAAAGATCTTTCCCGAAGGTACAGTCCCAATGTGGGATGCCTTTGTCGAACCATTTTATGGAAAATACTTTTTAGACTGTACGCGAGAGCAAAAGATGACCGAGTTCTTGTTTCTTCAATAGAATCGGGTGTCAATGGATCGGTATGAGGCGAAGCTTGCTGAGTTATCGAAGTACGCACCAAGAATGATCGAAGACCCTATGAATAGGGCAAAGAGATTTCGGGATAGACTCAAACTTGAGATTAAGGATCAGTGTGTTGTTGAATCTCAAGGATTATAATGAACTGTAGGAAAGGGCCTAGCTTATGGAGAAGAGCATAGGTGAAAGGGTAGTGGCATTTGGATCACGATTTACACCTCTTGCTAGGGATGATCATCGGTTCAGGAAAAGGCCGATGATAAGAGAAAAACATTCTATTTCTCCAAATCAAATGAATACCGAAGGAAAATCGATATACAACCCTAATGGTGAGTGCCGACTCTATAAGAGGAGGCATGTAACAACCTCGTGCCCTTTTCGAGGAGGTGCTTGTTTCGGGTGTAGTCGGCATAACTACCGGGTGAGAGATTGCCTACGAGGCAAAGAGGAGTTCAAGCGCCGTCGCTGCAAGGAGGAAAACCACGAGAGGATGCTCCGCAGGACATCTTGAATCGACCCCGCTAAGGAATAATGTATTGTCTGCGGTAGGATGTCTCGGTTGTAAATTGGTTGTAGGCGTCGCGAGAAACAAATAGAGTTGAATTATGGATATGTACTTGAGTGTAAGTTTGAACTTGTGTTGTGTTTTTATAATTTTAGTTATTGACTTTCATTAATGGCCTTGAGTGGTGATACAATTGAGATTCGCAAGGAAGCGAATAGGAATCAAGAAGTTTTAAGCGGGGATTTGAGCTAGCAAATGTGCTTGAAGTTTAGTGATTTGCTTATGGACGAAGGGCCAATTGGACTATATGATTGTGATTCGGATTATCAACGACCGAACTTGAGGTATGTAGATTGAGCATAGGCAATTGATCTTTGAGAGGTGATGATCGCCTATAGAGTTAGAAAATTCAGATTGGTAAGGATCGAAGTGAAATTGAATGACGTATGATGAGTAGTGAGGACGATCATGCATTGCACATGTTTATGGCATTAAAGTTGGTTTCCAAAGTGAAAAAAAATATTTTCGAAAATGCATAGCATTGCATCTTCAATGACGGATGAAAGATTATGAGTGGATCGAGATGCCGCGATTAAATGATACTTCGCGCCTTGTGGTATTAGTGAAGGTTGGTTTGTGCTTCTCACTATGAGTCGGAGAGAGAGCCCCTGTTGTGTAACTAGGGTAGCCTTGGAATGATTTGAGACCCATACGAGCTAGTTGACCAACGACCAAACAATGTTGTGGTGGAGTGTGTACCGTTTGAGGACTATAACTAAACGGAACCATAGGCATGGCTTGTGGATTTGGCAATAGCAAGTTATGAACGGGTAACGTAGTGGGGTTGCCGGATGAATTTATGAGTTGAAAACGTCGGTGATGACCTCGGGAAAAGTTATGATTGCGAGATGTGACAATTAAGGAATACAAGTGATCGGAGTACGCAACGAAAGCTTGGTAAGGCCACTAAGTTGAGTGAGATAATGAGCATAAGGGTCTTGCTTTTCATAAGGAAGAAATCTTATGGGACGCCGTCGCAACAACTACGATATTCATTCGAGCAAAGACAAAAATGTATTAGAATTTGAGGTAATACTTTTGGTGGAATAGTATGAAGGTTGACATAGCCAAGCATGTGGCGAAGTGTTTAACATGCTAGCAAGTCAAGGCGCAACATTGTAAGCCTAGAGGAATTGCTGCGCTTGCTTGAGATTCCAGAGTGGAAATGGGAGCACATGACAATGGACTTTGTGATGGGTTTGCCAAGGAGTTAGAGAGGAAATGATTCAATTTGGGTTGTAGTGCATAGATTGACGAAATCTGCGCATTTCATTGCAATGCGAAAGAATTTCACTTTGTACGGATATGCAGAGTTATATGTGCTCCACATAGAGCAACTTTATGGAGTGCTAATGACGATCACTTTGGATCGTGACCCCAAGTTCACCGGTACGTTTTGGAAAAGTTTGCAGATTGCGTTAGGAATGAAGCTGCAGTTTAAGTACGACTTATCATCCGTAGACGGATGGTCGGTTTGCAAGGATGATTCGGATGCTCGAGGATATGTTGCGAGCCTATGTATTGGATTTCAAAAGAAGTTGGGAGGAGCATCTTCGTGTGGTTGAGTTTGCCTACAACAACGAGTTATCGCAGAGTATCAAGATGCCATACCATACAATAAGGCCCTGCGGAAGCTAGTGTGCGGGAAAGAAGTTGGTGAAAGAAAGATCATTGGTCCCGAGTTAGTACAACGATCGTTGGATACTTGTCAAGATTATTGAAGAAAGATTTAAGATAGCCTAGGGCCGCTAGAAACGTTATGCCGACGGGAGGTGTAAGCTTTTAGAGTTTAAGTGGGTGATCACGTTTTCTGAAAGTGTCGCACATGCGAAGGACATCTCGTTTTGGCAAGAAAGGGAAGTTAAGCTTTGTGATATGTTGGACCATTCGAGATTTTGGAGCGAATCAGGAATTTGGTTTATCATCTTGCATTACTGTCGAGACTTGCTCAAGTGCATGACGTTTTCCATGTATCGATCTTGAGGAAGTATGAGCCGACCTAGCTTATGTGTTGAATTTTGAAGAGATCGACTTAGATGAGTTAGTATCATATGTGGAACGTTCGGTGAAGATCGTGGATAGGAAAGAGCAAATACTTGAGAATGAGATGATCCCCTTGGTCAAAGCGGTTTGGCAACACCATGGAATAGAGAGTGCAACGTGAGAGAGTGAAGAAGTTATGAAGAATTTGTACCATTTTCTTTTTGAGGAGTTATAACAGTGATGTAATTTCGGGGACAAAATTCCCTAAGGAGGAAAAAGTTGTGACATCTAGAAATTTCGACGTATGTAAAAAAAAAGGATTCGATAAATTTCAAATCATGAATTTCAGCCTGGCAAATAAAATTGGAGTTTTGAGGATTTAAGAGATAATAATTGAAATATCCTAAGATGTCGATCGAGAGAAAGTCAAGCCCGGTAATCGAACCGTTACGATATAGTATCGAGACCCCTTGCGCCGGAGATGAACCCCGATCGAACCCTAAATGTGAATTGGCAAAAAGCCCTAAATTTTTAGTACCGATAGACTAATTTATCCTTATGAACCAAATTACCGTTTTGCCCCTAAGATATTATGCATATAGGACGAAATTGACCCTTGTGGGCCCTACCATCACATCTCCATCACCCCATCACCATCACCCATTACTCTCTCTTCTCTCTCTTCCCCATCCCCTTCCTTTCGGTGACCCATTCCCTCTCCCCTTCCATTTTTTTTGTGCAAGCAACCTCCACCACCACCATCCTCCTCTTCATTCTTTGTTTGACCACCCGAGCTCGTCATTGCCACCACCCTCCAAGCTCTACCGTCCGCCGCCCGGCTGCTCTTCGTTGCCTCGTGGAACCACCCTTCGTTGTAGTGTCTTGAGCCATCGTCCACTCGCACGACCCAAGCACCTCCTGCTCGTGCTCCGCCCGCCACCGTCGACCTGCTTGCTGGTGGCCGAGAGACCCAAAAGCCCATGAGCTCGAGAGTCTCGCTAAGCCGCAGCAGCACCCGCGAGCTCCACCGTTATTGTTGTCGCTACCGCACTCGAGTCGTTGCCGACCGTCGTTTAATTAGTAAGTTAATCCCTAATCTTTGATTAGGTCATTAATTACACTTATAGTTAGTTTAATTAGTATTAATCGTGGGTTAATTTAGTTTAATTATTGATTAGTTTAGTTAACCGTGGTCGGATTAGATTAGTGACTATGATTAAGTTAGTTGACTATGGTTAGTTTAAGTCAACCTCGCTTAGTTAAAGTAACCGCGATTACTTTTTGTTAATCGAAGTTACTTTATGACCACCCGTGGTTAGTTTATTTACCCGAAGTCGAGTTGACTAAATGTTGATGTGCTAATTAACCGAAGTCGGGTTAATTATCCCGAGGTCGAGTTATTTAATTATTATGAGACTAATTAATTGATGCGAACCTAATTAATTATAGTCGGGTTAATTAATTAAGATGTACTTAATTAATTATAATTAGGTTAATTAATTATTGGGAGGTTATTTAACTGATGTGGACTTAATTAATTACAATCGGGATAATTAATCGAGGTAGGTTAATTAACTAAAGTAGATTAATTAATTATAATTATGTTAATTAATTACTATTTCGCTAATTAACTTTGGAAGAAGAACTAATTATTTAATTAATTATTATTGAATGATTATTTGGTGATTGTTTGATGATTGTTATATACTTTGATTGTGTATATATGTATGGGTAAGAAGATTAATCATCCTTATATAGATGCAAAGTTTGGTAGATAAAGCGCATTCATGTGACCACGGGTGGAGTCAAATTACATATTTGAGCATGAAAAATGGCTTTTAGCCAAGTTTTGAGCACGACCATGTGAGCATTTAACTAAATGCAAATATAAGAGCTAGGCGATTGCCTGACGTGCTTGTATGGTCATATATTGGTTACTTGTCATCTCGATGGTACTTGGGGACGAGCCGACACCCTTGGGTACTTGGGGTCGAGCCTAGTAAGTTCTTGTCGAGGGTACTTTGAACCACATGGCTTATCGATTCCGATCGCGACAAGGTGCGGATCGACACTCTATACAAGGAATGTTTGATTGTTAGTCCATGCCGAGAGTACTTAGAACCACATGGCTTATCGATCACCGTTGTCGAAGGAATGGAACGATGCCCGGTCTCGCCCAAAAAGCATGATTTTCTTTGTGACCAGGATCAAACGTTAATAATCGGAACACGCGTGTTGTATTGTGCCTGCAAATTATGATAAGTGTTCCGGTTGTGTGCCTTGGTCCGTGTAACTATTGATTAGTGTCGTATGCATTATGTGTGAACCAATGCGGGGTAAGCTTGTATGTTATTGATAATAAACTGTTGGGTTGTGCATGCCTTTATAATAGTTTGAGCATTGCGTGAGTTGCTCGCTATTGATTTGTTATCGACTTGTTACGTATGTTTAGGCCGCCTTGAGTGAATCAATGCCCTATTTAAACTTAGACATTGACTCATGGAGATTTTATATCTCACCCATTGTTATTAACTATTTTTACGACCTTAGTTATGGAGAGCAAGGCTGGGTTGTGGATCCTTTTGATGTAGGTTTGTGGAGTAGCCTTAACCCTCAATCCCGACACTGAAATCTAAGGAGGCACTTATAGATGTCGACCTCTCGGGATTAACGAGATAAATTAATAAAAGTAATCTTTTACGGGAGGTTGATTGATTTGATTGCCTGTTAGTCCATCCCTACCGCCGTTTAAATATTATCTAGGGAAGTAGCACGTTCCGCATGTGCTTAATCAAAGATAAAATGAATGGGTTAATGACGTACCTAGGACATCGTCTTTAAAAACTTGAGGCTCTTTGGTAAGGTTGTTGGGTGCTCGGAGATCGGGGCGTGACACTCATTTTCTTAAATAAGAACACCGAGGTGGATTTTATTTCAAATAAAATCATGAAGTGCCCTTTTTTTAAAAGAAGGGCCTCAATGACAATATTTTCATCTTTTTACTTGTTCTAACTTTTTTCGATTTCATTTCTTTTTGTTTTTCTTTCCTTTCCCTTTTCTTCTCTTCCCCTCGTCGGCGGCCGAGAGCTAGACGGCTTGGCCAGCCATAGGCGAGGACCGGCCTCTCCGGTGGCGGTGAGGGTTCGCCTCGCCCAACTTCTCCACCTATTGCAAAGTAAGTTTGACCTCTCTATCGATCTCTTCCTTTGTCTTAAACCTCTCGATGTTGCATTGAATTGAGGAATGAGCCATGTCATCTTCCACTTCTACCGCTCTCAACATGTAAGAGGACTCCAAGTTCGCGCTCATGTAGGTGCTGCCATTTAACTCTGCCACCTTCTTTTGGTGTAGGTTTGGGGAGTAGCTTTAACCTTTAACCCCGACCTAAAAATTTTGGTGGCCATAGGAAGCATCCCTAAGGTGGGACTTGTAGATGTCGGCCTCTCAAGATTAACGAGATAAATTAATAAAAGCGATCTTTTGCTGATATTGATTGATTGGATTGCCTCGCTAATCTATCCCTACCGTCGTTTAAATATTGTGCTGGGGAAGTAGCACGTTCTGCATGTGTTTAATCAAAAATAAAATGAATGGGTCGATGATGTGTCTAGGACGCCATCTTTAAAAACCCGAGGCATTTTGGTAAGGCTGTGGTCTTGGATCCTTCCGGTGTAGGTTTGGGGAATAGCTTTAACCCTCATGCCGACCTGAAATCTTTTGGTGGTCATAGGAAACAACTCTAAGGAAGGGCTTGTAGATGTTAGCCTCTCGGGATTAACGAGATAAATTAATAAAAGTGATTTTTTTGCTGATGTTGATTGATTAGATTGCCTCGCTAATCTATCCCTACTATCATTTAAATATTATCCGGGGAAGTAGCACGTTCGCATGCGCTTAATCAAAGATAAAATGAATGGGTCGATAACGTGCCTGGGACGTCGTCCTTAAAAACCCGAGGCGTTTTGATAGAGATCGGGCGTGACACTCATTTTCTCAAATAAGAACTTGAGGTGGATCTTATTTCAAATAAAAGCATGAAGTGCCTTTTTTGTTTTAAAGAAGGGCCTCAATGAGGATATTTTCATCTTTTTACTTGTTCTAACTTTTTTTTCGTTTTCCTTTCCTTTTTTTCTTTTCTTTCCCCTTTCTTCTCTTCCCTTCGCCGGCCGCCGAGGTTTGGACTACTTCGCCGGCCACGGGCAAGGGCCGGCCTCTCTCCGCGGTGGTGAGGGCTCGCATCGTCCAGCTTCTCCACCTACCGCAAAATAAGTTTGACCTCCTTATCGATCTCTTCCTCTGTCGTAAAGCTCTCGATGTTGCATCGAATTGAGGAATGAGCCATGTTATATTCCACTCCTAGTGCTCTCAACATGTAAGAGGGCTCCAAGCTCGCACTCGTGCGGCGCTTCTACTTGACTTCGCCACCTCCTTTAGCGCTATCAACAAGCTCTCCCCTTCAACGTACGCGAAGGACAAGTTCCAATTACCGGCATATTGCTTTTGCATGCTCCCATTAACCACGACCCAATCGATTTTCTCCCTAATCCCATTAAGTTGCCGCTCCTATAGAGCGATGATCCTTCTATGGTCATACTCCATTTCCTTAAAAGCCAGCTCGCATGCTATGTCCATCGCAACTTCGAGCATAAACAATTTCCCCGAGCTTGAGTAGCATCACTATGGAAGGGAACATTGAACTCCTTGCAAATCCTCCCAATCTCCTCTATGGGCTGTATGACCCCAATCTCATTATTAAATGCATGACCGATCACGGGCCCTATGTTGGGGCGGATTCCGAGATCGACGTGGGCTTTGCTCGAAGGTGGCGGTGAGGTCGGTCCTTCACGGCCTACAGGTGTCACGCTCCGATCCTCCGGCTTGTAACAACCCTACCAGAATGCTTCAAGTCATAAACGGATAACATGCCAGGTACGTCATCGACCCATTACTTTTATCTTTTTATTAAATGCATGCGAGAATGTGCAACTCCCATACATTTATAAAATTAACAGGGGATAGAAAAGCGAGAAATCACATCGGACGCAATCCTTTTTATTTATTTACTATTAACCTTGGAGAGTACGTATATATAAGCCCTACCTCAAGGCCACTTCCTACAACCTTAAAAAATACAAGATCAAGGTTAGCGATTAACACTACTCCATGCCACTCAAAAAGAATCTGCGCCCACTTCCGGCTCTCCAAAGCTTAGGGCCGAAAAATGGTTAACAATAACGGGTGAGATATAAAATCTCGGTGAGTCAATAACTAAGTCCGAGTAGGGTATTGATTCACTTAGGGCGACCTAAACATGCAGGTCAACTATCGATAACGCATCAATAGCGTGTGGCTTATACAACGCTCTAGCTATCTTAGGAACAAGCACAACCCAATATTATAACATCAATCACATGCAAGCTTACCCCACCTTGGTTCACATATTTCTAATACTCGACACGACTTAACAATCATACAAACCAAGATATACAACCGGAACACTCATCACAACTTGCATACACAAGATACTACACGCATTCCGATTATTAATGGCCATTCGGCCCGGCACATTAGTAAGTTGGTATCTAATACACTAGTCGGTTGGTGTTTTTCCGCGGGACTAGGTAGCGTTCCATTCCTTCGGCAACGGCAACCTGTTAAGCCGTGTGATTCCGATAGTCAAGGCACGGCTAATAGGCATTCCTATAGGGAGTGTCGATCGATCACAAGTTACGATCGACATCCGATCAACCAGAGGTCATGGATCGTCGTGCATATAATAAGTCGTGTTAACCCGGGCGATACGGCACGAACATACCCAGTATTTATTATATGACCACACAAGCACGCCAAATAATCAAGCCGGTTTATATCTTCGCATTAAATTTCAATACATATATGATCGTGCTGAAAATTCGACTCAAGGCTATTTTTCGTGCTTAAAAATTCAGTCTACACATGGCCACTTGAACACACTTATTATCCACTAGACTTTGTATCTATAAATAGGGTGACCGATCATCACACGACCAGGGCATACAACAATCGGCGATGAACATCCAATAATAATCACCTAATGATAATCAATTAACAATTAATTATCCAAGCAAAAAAATTTAATTAATTAATTAATCAATTAATTCAATATAATTAATTAAGTTTATCTTAATTAATTAAGTTGTCAACTTAATTAATTAACTCACTTCGATTAATTAGTCCCAACTCTAGTTAAATAGTATCCAATATTTAACTAACCCAACTTTAGGCAAATAATCCGATCATAACTAATTAATAATTAATTAATCCCACCCTGGTTAATTAGAATAACCGTATTTAATTAAACTCATTATAATTAATTAAGTTCACCTTAATTAATTAATTCGACTTTAATCACCCTAACTCATCTCGGTTAATTTACCTAATCACGCTTAAATGGTACCACAATAAATAGCTAAATCGGCTTCAATCAATTAATCGACTATGAATAATTAAAGTAACCCAAGTTAAACTAAAGTAACTATGGTTAATAATAAAGTAACTACGGTTACTTAAAAGTAATTATGGTTATTTAAAGAAACTAGGGTTGATTAAAAGTAACTACGATTACTTAAGCTAACCAGAGTTAACTTAATCTAACCACGATCAATTAATTTAACCTAACCATAGTTTAACAAACTAATCCACGATTAACGTTAATTAAACTAATCCTAAGCACAATTAACGAACTAATCAAAGATTAGGGGTTAACTCAAAATCTAAGCTACGGTTCGATGATGACTTAGGCACGTCGGTGGCGACAACGACAACGGCGGCTCTCGGATATAGGCTCGGATCAAGCGCGGCACGACTCGGGTCTCCGGCTTTAGGTCGGGTCGGCGGGGTTTGGGCGGCCGCGAGAACGGTCAAGGACGATCGCCGATCCGGGTCGGATTCATAGCAGGGGGCTCGGGCGGCGTGGGTTTTTGGGTGAGGTGGGTCATACTGGCCGGCATCGGGTCAAGGGTGTGGGGTAGCCTCGGTGAGGCCATCCTCCAAGACGATGCTCTCCTTGACAAAGAAGCTCATCACCTGTATCCAAGACCACATACGAGAAGGGCCTAATCATCCGCTCCCCTACCGGTATGAATACGACATAAAACTTATGGGGTGCCATGCCGGCGACGAACCCCTCGTAAACCCACAAGGTATACTCATATTAAACTAGCTGTAGATATGGCAAAGCAATATGAACAATATCATGGTAAGCTACGTCATAGTCAACGGGCACTCCAAAACGGGCATTAGGAGGAACGACCATGTTTGCTAATTTGAAAAAGAAAGACATTTCAAGGGTGAGCTTAATAAGCTCGGCAAGAATATCATCTAACCTTGTTGACGTAGGCCATGGCTCTTCTATCTCAAGTTAACTTATTAACAGTTTACATAGGTGAATATATATCGGTGGCGTAAAGCAATTGACGCCCCTCAAGCAACACATACTCTTATTCCATCACATAAGCATGCTGAAGGTTTGTAATGCAAAATGACACATAATGATGCTTGTGAAACTCATTATAACCAATGCCTCTCGATTCAAGAGTGACTTCGACATACGTTGGCCCAATTCCAAATTGGCGCATCTCAAGACCTTGGTATTCCCCCGCACACACTCAAGGGTATCATCGCCTCATAGCATTCCCCTGCATATAGCTTAAGGGTATCATGTTTCCTTCAGGAAACCATTTGCTTTCACATACATGTGCCATAGTATGTGAAGTGTTGTGTATGCAAGATTTTTTTTTTTCAGATATATATCAACCTTCCTTGTGTATTAGGTCGAGAGTTCCAGCCTTTACAAGCCCTCACATGATCGGTCTAATACACCGATATGACAACATTACATGTAAAAGATCAACAAGTAATCCGCGGCGGGAACGTGTGTCAATTAGAGTCATTAAAGCAGATTTGAGTACTGGGATGAAAATCAAAGTTAGTCGACTAGCTAAGAAGGTAACACCGTACGGATTAGACCACAAACCCCAACAATTTCATCACTTTTCTTCACAATTCACCCCTTAATCTGGTTCTCTAGATTTAGCTACACACACCAAGCTAAACCGGAAGCTAGACCTACTAGAGCTTTCTATCCTATTCCAAATTCTAGTATCATATAAGTTCTATACCGAATTATCACCATATTAGTCCACAAACATGAGGTTAATCTACCCTCCTTTCGGACCATAATCTATGACTCCTACCTCAATCCCCAACACCCCGAAATTGCAATGCGAGGTACATCAATCCATGCCCAAGACTAACGCGTTTGTTCACTTGGACCCCTTGAATCTCATACGATTACTCCCTACTCGGCGCGGTGTTCTCTAAATCCTCTCTTAAATCTCACATCCTGTAGCACCCACGAGACCACATTTGCAAAGATTAACTCGCTCCACAAGACTAACGGGTTCGAGTTCTCACTCAAATTCTGCCAATTCACTCGAAATGCAAGCCCTAACCTTCCCTCAAATTTACAACCCGTCCCCTAGCATATAATTAAGAAGTACACAACACAAGGTGTTGATACCTAAATTTTGGTCTACCTTTTAGTCATTAATTTTTGCATAAAAATTAGGGATTAATTTTAGTCCCTAGAAAAAATATTTAAATCATTTTTCATATAGTATGGTTTATTTTATGCCTTACATTCCGAATTAGACTAGCGGCAAATGCAAAGTTAAATTGAGGCACGATGGACTTGAGTGGACACTTTCGAGCTTAATTCTTCGGATATTCAAGGCGCCGGACTCTCTTGGCCAAAAAAAAAACGCATAAGATCTATTGAAGATATGTGAGCTATGAGATGTCAACATGCTACAAGAGCACATGTTCAATGCTATCGGTAGTTGGCATTCAACTGTTATTGCAGCAAAAAAAATCCGAAAATGTGAGATATCAAAAGTGATCTCAGCAACCGACGGGAATCATTCTAGGTGTGATTGAGGGCTACTTTCATGGGAGGAAAATCTGGTTTATAACAAAAAGTCAGTAATTCATTGAGGAATCCCAATGATTAAGGGATTTCACGGTTGCATGAAGGATTGTGGGAGATTTTTCTTTGGATCTATAAAAGAGACCACCAATACACTGCGAGGGGAGAGCTTCATAGTATTATAGGGCGGAAAAGTCATGGACTCGGGGGGCCATTGATTCGTTAAAAAAGTGAGCATAAGGGGTGGAAGAGGGGAGCTTCACGAGACCGCACGTCGGAAGGTGGAGAGAAAAGAGAGGCCTCGCCCGGAGAGAAAAATTGAGGAGAAAACAAAAAATTGAGAGCCCCACCATTTGAGAGTATTCGTGGGAGTGAATCTATTTTTATTCGAAACACCAGAAATGCACTTGAGATTTTGAGAGGAAAAGTGAGAGCAAGTTTGAGAATTCTCTCTCAATTTTCAGCTAAGTCAAAACCAAGAAAACCCCCTCCGGCGAGAATCAAATCCTAGTGTTCTCGACCCCGACAGCTCGGTCTCGAGTCCCCCGTGATTCTACTTAGTTCGTCGGCCGCCCGGTGATCCTTGTCGCGAACCAGTCCAACGATCCCAGCCATGACACGGTTGAGCCAAAACCGAGGTGAGTTCCACTCTTGACGATGGAGATGCTTGTCCAGGCGTGCATGAGCGAGTCTTCTTACATTGGTATCCTTGTCCGCAAATCTGCTTGTTCTTGGTTCCTTAAAGGCTTTCTAGTGTGGTGTCCAATTTGAGAAGAAAGGGATACTACTATCATCCGAAAAGTGAACTGCCACTTTTTTTTTCCTTTTGCTTGGTCAACGTAGTCTAAAACTTAGATTCTTTTGCTAATCACCTACAAGTCTAAATATGTTGACTAAGTGAATCCCGAGGTTGGATTCGGTGAAGCTTTGGAGGGAGGTCCGGTTGTAGTGCATGCGGTAAATACCCCGATCGGATGATCGCCATGAGCGTCATCGCGGACGTTTGAGCCTCCGGTCTCTCGTGCGAGTCAACTCTCACCATCGCCCGCACGTGAGCGCCATAGATTGCGTTCAAAGGGTCCTAGCTCAAGCTGCAATTTTCGTGCAAGTAAAAAAAAAAAGAAAAGCAATCTTCGAAAGACAAGGTACATTCTCTATCTCGAAATTTGATTAATTTGAGGATGTTTTGCATATTCCGAGCATTTATTGTATTATCTTGCATAAAAGTGGATTTTTTAAAAAACACAGGTTTGATTAGGAAATTTCTATTTTTCCAATCCGCAACTTGCTTGTACGAGCAAGGATTTGAGTTCAATCGTTAATCGTAGGATTACGAATTAAAGATTGACTCAAATATCCGCGAAATATTTTCAAAAAATTGGTTAATATATCCACTTGATTCGATTGGCATAATATCTTTAGAATGAAAATTCTATTGCGTGATATTTAAAATTCTAAAGCTATTGCATTACATTTTAGATAAAAGTTGCATTCTTAAATTAAAATCACTTAGATATTTGCACGTTTAATTTAATTTTAGAATAAATTAATTTAGATTTGCATTCTAGGATAGAATCTGCATATTTGAGTTGATTTTCATGTCCGAGATAAATTATCTTTAATAAATTAGGGTTTAGGCTAATTTAAACCTTAAAATATGTAAGATAATTATCTTTAGGCATAGTTGTATCTAGGATCATTTATTAACCCGAAAATACAAAAAAATCAAAAACAATATTGTCATGTCATTTGATGCTAGGTTTAGATCATATAGAATCTGCATGCTTAGGTCTTTAATTCATATGTCATGTAGTTAATTTAATTAGATGGTAATCGCATGTCATCTAAGTTAGTCATGTAGTTTAATTGAATTCATATGCATTCTTAGGATAGTTTTCATTTATTTATGTCATTGCATTTAGAATGATTTCATGCATTGCATTTAGTTTATTTTTCATTAAAAAGAAAAAATCCAAAAGTGAGAACAATTTGTCTTGGCGCATGCTTCCCGCAATTACTTTTGATTTCCGGATATTCATTAATTGATTGTGCAACCGCATGATAACCTTTGTTGTGGCTTAGGTTAAAATCAATTAATATTGCTTGACAAAATCCTTTTTCATTAAATGAAATGGTACCGAAAGGGCGTTAGAGCAATCTAGCGTAATCAAGTCCCCTGACTTAGAATCTCCGGTTCGTAGGAATAAAGTATTTCTCCCGGTACTTTATTTAGGTGTCTAGTCACCCTACCATAAAATGATTAGTGGCGACTCCAAGTGTAAGATCTTTGCATGAAATTGAATCTTAAGTTGCGATTTGGTAGGGCTTGGGAGAGCTCGAACTAGGCTAGTTAATTTAACTAACTTGGTAATCCATTATTCTAAGAATTCTCGATTTTTAGGTCGTGACAGCTTAGCGACTCCTGGGGACTGTTTAGAATTTTCAAGAAAATTTTAAACAAAGTGGACTTAGGCCGATAATTTCACGAAAAATCGCATTTTTGTTTGGCAATTGGACTCCGGGTAAGTCCTTAACCTTGTGCTAGATGGTTTTGCGAGATGGGAGATATAAGGGGTGGAGTGTGTGGCTAACCCCTTGTTTTGCGAATTGGAGTTTGGAATCTTTATGATTTATTTCCTACAATTTTTGAAGCGGTGTTTGCATATTATTTGTTGTGCATGATTTATTGTGCATGATTTATTGTTTTAGCACTACACCACACCCGTCCCGTGGTCGGACTCGGGCCACTAGTTTTTAGGATGGTATTGAGATTGGTTCTAGCGTTCACCGTGGGATCATGGTTGAAAGTTAGTCCAAATTCAATCCCGAATCTTTTCCAAAAATAAGTTTGAAAATTAGAACTCATGCTTGGTAGGATTACCGAAGCGGGAGTTATAATTTTTAACTCGAGAAGCCGAAAGTGAAATGACCCGGCTAATCCTGGTTACATCGTAGGATTACGATTAATCTTGATTATGTGCGCGAGATTGTCGCCTTGCCGTAAGTCTTTCGCTTCAATTTGTCGACCTCTAGGATAGATAGAATAAGGCTAACTCACAAATCATGTGCATGTCCATGTGATTATTTATTTTCCTATCCTAGGGTAAAGTATGCTCTTGAACTTTATCTTGTCTTATATTTTTTTTTTTTTTTGGGTCGGTCCATGATGTTTAGGTTTGTGGCACGTGATTTATAGACAATGGGGCATTCAGATCTCTTTTTCGTGTATATTCCAAAGGCCGAGTTGAAGCAGATGTGGGATAATTTGAACATTGATGCACGGAATTATGTCCTTAGCCGTATAGGTAATATGCTGCCACTTTTGGACATCGGATTACAGATCAGGGTTATGCAAGAACTTGCACATTTTTGGTGCCCGAATACCGCTACCTTTATTCTAGGTAAGCACGAGCTCACTCCGACTTCGGAAGAATATAGCATTGCCATTGGAAAACCTTTAGACAGGTGATTTAATTCATCCTTGTGTGGGAATTGATCCGGTTTTCTTTTTTGCTGAATTTTTGAAAGTTAGCAAGAATGAAATGAGGAAAATTTTGAAAGAAAAATGTCAAATGCGTCCTTTCTCATTTCTCATCGAGCGTTTTTATGAAAGCAATTCATACTTGCGAAGTAGGATTTTCATCCTAGCCTTCTTTGGGCTTGTGATTTTTCCACTCCAAAAGAATTTTATCAGTCCCATTTATGGCTTGGATAGCTAGTCAAATTTGCGAGTAGAAGGAATTTCATTAATGCTATCCTTGCCGAAACTTTCATATCCTTGACCCGTTTCGTAAAAAAAAAGGATAAGACGTTCCATGCTTCCCCGAACTTTTGCAAATGTGGTTTTTCTCTCATTATGCTAAGTTTGGTTCTAAGATGATTATACCTCGGATAAGTGAAGATGAAAATCCAATTGTAAAATTTCAAGAGCTACAAAAAGACTTTAAAGGATTGTCTCATTTTCAATGGATTGATTTATTTAAAGATCCGGGTCCTAAGATTTTTTTGTGGCAAGCTATATGGTTCCGAGTCTCTAAGGCCCGTTTGTATCACGGTGAGCGGGAGCCCATACCCTTGTTGGGTATTACGGGTGTGACGAGATATCATCCTCTTCGCGTGGTACGACAATATGGAGTTTTGCAGGACCTTCCACCACCACTTGGGCCCGATGCTTTTCAAGTCCAATTCGTTGCAACCGAAAAATATGCAACCGAGCTCGAGACATATCGATCAAGTTTGGCTCGAGTCCGAAACTCGCCAACTATTGTTACCCGAAGTGAAACCCGAAGGAAAGGAAAAGCTTTATCATGCTAAAGCCCGGTATATCCAGCGCCATTTCATACCAGCCCATATGCTCCCGAAGTTTCCATTGATGCCCGTGAAGCCCACTCGTCAAGCCGAGATTGAAGCTTATGAGAAGAACGCGCAGAAGGCTAAGAAGCAAATGGAGACCTTGGCTAAGGAGAATGCACGACTTCGGAAAGAATTGGAAGCCCGTTCGTCTATAGATCGTGTCCCCACAAAAAAGAGAAAAATGACTTGATTGTCGTGTTTACGAGTCATTGTTTCATGTTTAGTTAGTTTCGTTTTAGTTATAATTATGTTTCATGATTTTATGGATTTTTCTTGTAATTATGTTTCATGATTTTATGGGTTTTTCTTGTAATAAATGTTACTTGTTCGTAATGACCTTCTAGTTTTCCGTAAATTTTATTGGCCTATTTCGTCCTCAATTCGGCTTTAATTTTGTAAATTTTAATTTTAATTTTTTTTTTCAATCACTTTTGAATTGATATAAATTTTCTTGTGAGAATCGACGAAATTGAAAATTTCTTGATTCAATCCATTAGATGTGCTTTATTTTATTTTGGGGTCTAGAAAATGTCATGGACCGACTCGCTATTATTGTTTGTTATATTCATTTTGATTATTTTTTTTTCGGTAATTTACTACGGATCCTCTACACCCTTATAATACTCGATCGGTGATGAAAAGAAGGATGGCCAATCAAGCCGAGATTGCGGCCATGATTGACGAAAAGCTGAAAGAACACACGAATACAATGAATGAGCACATCACGGCCACCATGTCCGAGATGATGACCGACTTCATGGCCAAACAACAGCAGATTAATGTTGGCTCTCGCCGAGATTCCACCTCCGACCTATCAAGGCCTTTGCCCCGACAAGGCTCATGCAAGTGGATACCGACCCAACTTTTCACTTGGATGATGTCATTTTGACCGACACTAGTATATCTCCGGCAGCCCATGTTCATCATCCACCCTTAAATGATGAAAATACCAAGTTCCTGGCAAAGCTCGACCGGAGGTTGCGAGAAGTGGAGGGAGTTCAAAGTGTTCCGCCTTGTTGATCTATCTATCTTTTCCCGGGTCCACGTGCCCAAACAATTCAAGATGCCAACTTTCGAGAAATATGATGGCACTTCAAATCCAATTCAAGACATCGAGATGTATCGGGCACATGAGCAGATATGTGTCTAATGGACCTCTAATGATCCAAACCTTCCAAGCAAGCTTGAAGGATGCCGCGATGAGGTGGTACACTAATAACCACCAAATTAACCGGAAAGATTCGTGGGAAGAGGTGGCGAATCTCTTCGTCAAGCATTTTAAATTTAATCTCGATGTCACCATTACACGGGAGGATCCGGAAAGAGCCGAGCGTAAGAAAGGTGAAATTCTAAAGGAGTATGCTATTCTTTGGAGGAATATGGCAGGATAGATTATGCCTCGAACCATTAGAGCGAGATTTGATGAAGCTATTTGTATCAACCCTACCGCACGCATCCGTTCACGCATGCCGATTACGGTGGTCCGGACGTTCAGTGAGCTCATTTCCATGGGAGAGGAAATTGAGTGCGGGCTCATGAAGGGGTGGTACGGTGAATCGGGCTCATCTAGCAAGAGGTTTTTTGGTAAGAAGGAGAAGGAATCCATCCTTGAAGTCAACATGACTTATGTGCGAAGGCACCAGCTTCGGGCCTCAAAGTAGCAATTCACCACCCAACAACCGACCTCTTATGGACAGCAAAGTCAGCAGAACCCACGCCAACAACGTAAACCTCGCCAGTTTACTCCACTTCCCGGGACATTATCTCGGTATTGGCAAGTGATAAGGAAGAAGAATTTGCTAAGTTCCGAGCCGCAACGTCCCAATCCCCCGAAGTATCCTAGATACGATCCCATGAAAAAGTGTGACTATCATTCCGGCGAAATGGGCCATTCGGTCGATGATTGTCCCGTACTCAAGCATCGCATCCAGGATCTACTTGAAACCGGGGCATTTGCATTTCAACCTACTGGTAAACCCAATGTGCAGCAAACCCGCTACCGAATCATTTAGGCGATATTTGAAAAGTCATCGATGGAGATGGCGCCGGCCCTCAACAGTAATCATTTTTAATCTTTTCATTTCTCCTACGTGGAAACATTTACTGTTTTCTAGGATTTCCCTTTCTATTTCATGTTACACTTTAGGATTTTCATTTCAATAAAATGTAATTCATTGATTTGATATCAATAAAATTACGAAGTTTTTCATTAAATTTTGGAATCTTGACGAAGTATCTCAAACCAACCCGATGACGATAACCAACGATTGAAGAATTTGTCATCTATGGTAAGCACTGAGGGTTGGGCTTCTCAAGAATTTTCGTCCACAGGTGTTCGAAAAAAAATGTTTTTTGAAAAAGAAAATTTCCTGGCATGCGATTTAACCTTGTTTGTTTTACTAATTCATTTTAGAACTAATTCAGGGACAAATGGGAAGATTATAAACTCCAACCTCACATCATGACCGATCAATCTACGACAGACCTACAAATCTTCACATGAGTTTTAGTCCTCATAATTCACACGATCAGAGATTTGGTTGACTCGGACGACTCAGCGTCAATCGAACATTTGCGCCATCGGATCAAACATAAAAATGATTCACCTACTTGAAATCGGCAATTCCAATCCCATCCTGGCAAAACCATGATCATTGGACATTATGATATGAAATGGGGCAACTTTTAGAAAGTCCCGACTTGAAAAAGGGAGTATGTATTCTCTGTCTCATGCTATTCTCAATATTACATTCGATTTTTCTTCTTGCGGGAATATGTGACCGACATGACAATTGTCTCCAGTGGATAACCGAGTATTTCAAGTTCTCACTCAACTCATTTTTTGCAAGGGCAAGAGCTAGGGACATGTTTTTCTCTAATCCAAGGATTAAGCTTTCAAGCTTGTTCAATCCATTCACATATACAGGGGCAATCTACGATTGCCCCATTCCCCGAAAGTTTTATTGCACATCCAAAATAGCATACACATGAGTTTTTTCATGAAACTATCATAAGTCATCAATATAATTTGCATGCTCAGATATTGCATAGTTTATACATGCCCACACTTGATTCGTGCTCACTCCTTGATTCCGAATAATCAAGATTGAATTCCAAGAGCTTGAAATTTCATGAGCATTGGCTTTTGTCTGCATTACTAATCTTCACCGGGAGAGAATTTCAATCAGGAAATTTGTTTCTATCCTAATGAAATGATCATATTATATGAGAGACATCGGGATGATAAAAGGCAAGCCATTTCCATACACGACACGAATATTAATCCCAGTGCGAGTTGAGTGAAAATTTCCGTGCTCTCAAGGTGAAGGGTTATCTCGAGAAAAGTATGACGACCAAAGTGATGAGAGGCATTCATTTCCTCTTTCTAAACACTACAGGATATCCTTTGCTTAACCCTTTGAGTGGAGATTCATTTCTTATCCCTGTGAGGAACAACCCCACATTGGGGCAATATCTCGAAATTCGAAATGGTTAGAATTTTTCTTGCTTTCACTTATATCAATCTTCGAGCGTATTTACTGCATGTAAATTCTGTGTTAGCTTGAGTGCCTTAGATATGACGAAGAGCATTTCTTTCTATCTCCCTACACACTATACCCTTTGTATGCCCATTTTGAGCGGTGGATTCATTTTAACCCAATTGGTGATCATTCCCATGGTGAACAAATGAAATTAGTTCAAAGCAAGTTCAAAATGATTTGGGGCAAGTGGAAGCTCGAAGAAATCAAAGCAAGGTCGCAAAAGGACTTCATTAAGCAAAGTTCTCACTTAAAGAGGATCTCTCTCTCTCAAAAAAAAAAAAAAAAGAAAGAAAGAAGAAAGAAGAGAAATCGAATTCTTCCGAAAGAAAGAAAAGAGAGAAAGTCAAGAAAAAGTTCTCAAAAGAGAAAATTCTTTCTCGAAAAAAAGAGATCTCTCTCTCAACAAAAAAAAGGAGAAAGAAGAGAGAGAAAATCTCTCTCGAAAAGAAAAAATCAAGAGGAGAGACCTCAAACATTTTGATGTGCAAAATTATTTCTCAAAAGGAAATCACTTGAAAAGGTCCCAAAAGGAGTTCGCAAATTGCCGGAGCAAAAATCTGTGATGGTAGCCCGATAAATGATCACCAACTCCCGGTTTCCTCGAATGATACCCCTCTTGATGAAAATAGGCCATTCATTTCTAGCCTACCCAAACCTGCGTTACAACCCTTATCAAAGTCTCTTCAGATTAGGGCACTTATGTTAACGTAAAATTTCATATGCTTATAAATGTTGCTCATGGAAGTGCGAGCAAGATTTTTCTATCTCGTTTTACGGGTTTCTGACTTGTAAACCCGGAGCAATGGATGATATCAATTCTTTCAAAGCCATGACTCTCATGAGTCTCCATTGTTAAACCCTTAACCAAAGTTACATTTTAGTCCTTCAAAAGACCTCTCGGATTGGTTAGGTCATACTGATTTCGAGAATATTCGGACCCTTGTTAAGCACGATGAAAGAGAGTCCGAGCGATTTTTATGCCCGCATCAAAGGTCGGGTCAAAAGCCTTTCATTGAGAGTGAGTGAAAAAATCCTTTCTAATTGAAGGTCCCTCATAAATGTGATCAAATTGTCAAAAGGACGAATTTTTTTCCTTACTTTCCTCAATGGAGCTTGGTAACAAGGTAGATTCATGAATTTTGTTTTCTTTGCCCATGCACATATATTATTTTAACCCTGTCTCGGTAAAAATAGGTGCATTGCAATTAACTCTGTCATTTTTCATAACGAAGAAGAATTCGGGTATGTTTCCTAATTGTTCTTCATTGTTTCTCTTTATGTCTACCCGAAGGAATAGGTAGTGCATATCACTTATATGTTCATCTAGTGGAATAGGTGACATATTGTTTATGTCTACCCAAAGTGGAATAGGTAGTGCATATCACTTATATGTTCACCTAGTGGAATAGGTGACATATTTTTTGTGTCTACCCAAGAGAACCGGTAGCGCAATCCATTTCGTGTTTGCCCAGTGGAATAGGCGACATGATCTCTCTCATATGTTCACCCAGTAGAATAGGTGACATATTTTTTGTGTCTCGCCTGATGGAACAGGTAGCATAATTCATTTCGTGTTCGCCCAATGAATAGGCAACATGATCCCTCTTATATGTTCACCCAATGGAATATGTGACATATCTCTTTGTGTTTGCCCAAAGGGAATAGGCAACACAACCAACCTCATGTTCACCCAAGAGAATAGGTGGCATGGTCCTTTTTGTGATTGCCCAGTCTTATAGGCAACACATTTCTCACTTTTTTCAAATGGCTTTTTTAAGTCATAACATGCGCCGTTTCGCACCCGTAGGAAATTACAGGTAACGGACAGTGCAATTCTGTACCTTGAGAACCTTACTTCTAGTGGAATAGAAGTTCGAAGACCAAGGGAGTTCTAGCATCACAAAGTTTTCCTCACTTGGGCACTTTTTGTATGCGATCCGTATTTTAGGCTCTTTTACCACTCCGCATGAAGTAAGAAGCCTTAGCATAGGTTCCTTATTGCTTACATTTTGCATATCATGCATCATTCAATTTGAAAATTGGGATTAAAACCCCACAAAAAAATCATTTATTATTTGCATTGCCAAAATTTAGGCTCAATTTTGTCTTTGAGTGAAATCTCTGCAGTCTCCACTCAAAGAGGGGCAAATGCTGATACCTAAATTTTGGTCTTCCTTTTAGTCATTAATTTTTGCATAAAAATTAGGGATTAATTTTAGTCCCTAGAAAAAATATTTAAATCATTTTTCATATAGTATGGTTTATTTTATGCCTTACATTCCGAATTAGACTAGCGGCAAATGCAAAGTTAAATTGAGGCACGATGGACTTGAGTGGACACTTTCGAGCTTAATTCTTCGGATATTCAAGGCGCCGGACTCTCTTGGCCAAAAAAAAACACATAAGATCCGTTGAAGATATGTGAGCTATGAGATGTCAACATGCTACAAGAGCACATGTTCAATGCTATCGGTAGTTGGCATTCAACCGTTATTGCAGCAAAAAAATCCGAAAATGTGAGATATCAAAAGTGATCTCGTGCAAACCGACGGGAATCATTCTAGGTGTGATTGAGGGCTACTTTCATGGGAGGAAAATCTGGTTTATAACAAAAAGTCAGTAATTCATTGAGGAATCCCAATGATTAAGGGATTTCACGGTTGCATGAAGGATTGTGGGAGATTTTTCTTTGGATCTATAAAAGAGACCACCAATACACTGCGAGGGAGAGCTTCATAGTATTATAGGGCAGAAAAGTCATGGACTCGGGGGGCCATTGATTCGTTAAAAAAGTGAGCATAAGGGGTGGAAGAGGGGAGCTTCACGAGACCGCACGTCGAAGGTGGAGAGAAAAGAGAGGCCTCGCCCGAGAGAAAAATTGAGGAGAAAACAAAAAATTGAGAGCCCCACCATTTGAGAGTATTCGTGGGAGTGAATCTATTTTTATTCGAAAACTACCAAATGCACTTGAGATTTTGAGAGGAAAAGTGAGAGCAAGTTTGAGAATTCTCTCTCAATTTTCAGCTAAGTCAAAACCAAGAAAACCCCCTCCGGCGAGAATCAAATCCTAGTGTTCTGCGACCCCGACAGCTCGGTCTCGAGTCCCCCGTGATTCTACTTAGTTCGTCGCCGGCCCGGTGATCCTTGTCGCGAACCGGTCCAACGATCCCAGCCATGACACGGTTGAGCCAAAACCGAGGTGAGTTCCACTCTTGACGATGGAGATGCTGTCCCGGACGTGCATGAGCGAGTCTTCTTACATTGGTATCCTTGTCCGCAAATCTGCTGTTCTTGGTTCCTTAAAGGCTTTCTAGTGTGGTGTCCAATTTGAGAAGAAAGGGATACTACTATCATCCGAAAAGTGAACCGCTTCAGCGTTTTTTTTCCCTTTGCTTGGTCAACGAGTCTAAAACTTAGATTCTTTTGCTAATCACCTACAAGTCTAAATATGTTGACTAAGTGAATCCCGAGGTTGGATTCGGTGAAGCTTTGGAGGGAGGTCCAGTTGTAGTGCATGCGGTAAATACCCCGATCGGATGATCGCCATGAGCGTCATCGCAGACGTTTGAGCCTCCGGTCTCTCGTGCGAGTCAACTCTCACCATCGCCCGCACGTGAGCGCCATAGATTGCGTTCAAAGGGTCCTAGCTCAAGCTGCAATTTTCGTGCAAGTAAAAAAAAAGGAAAAGCAATCTTCGAAAGACAAGGTACATTCTCTATCTCGAAATTTGATTAATTTGAGGATGTTTTGCATATTCCGAGCATTTATTGTATTATCTTGCATAAAAGTGGATTTTTTAAAAAACACAGGTTTGATTAGGAAATTTCTATTTTTCCAATCCGCAACTTGTCAGTACGAGCAAGGATTTGAGTTCAATCGTTAATCGTAGGATTACGAATTAAAGATTGACTCAAATATCCGCGAAATATTTTCAAAAAATTGGTTAATATATCCACTTGATTCGATTGGCATAATATCTTTAGAATGAAAATTCTATTGCGTGATATTTAAAATTCTAAAGCTATTGCATTACATTTTAGATAAAAGTTGCATTCTTAAATTAAAATCACTTAGATATTTGCACGTTTAATTTAATTTTAGAATAAATTAATTTAGATTTGCATTCTAGGATAGAATCTGCATATTTGAGTTGATTTTCATGTCCGAGATAAATTATCTTTAATAAATTAGGGTTTAGGCTAATTTAAACCTTAAAATATGTAAGATAATTATCTTTAGGCATAGTTGTATCTAGGATCATTTATTAACCCGAAAATACAAAAAAATCAAAAACAATATTGTCATGTCATTTGATGCTAGGTTTAGATCATATAGAATCTGCATGCTTAGGTCTTTAATTCATATGTCATGTAGTTAATTTAATTAGATGGTAATCGCATGTCATCTAAGTTAGTCATGTAGTTTAATTGAATTCATATGCATTCTTAGGATAGTTTTCATTTATTTATGTCATTGCATTTAGAATGATTTCATGCATTGCATTTAGTTTATTTTTCATTAAAAAGAAAAAATCCAAAAGTGAGAACAATTTGTCTTGGCGCATGCTTCCCGCAATTACTTTTGATTTCCGGATATTCATTAATTGATTGTGCAACCAAGTTAATTATACATTAAAGTTATTATTAATTGCATTATATTTTTACCTTTGTTGTGGCTTAGGTTAAAATCAATTAATATTGCCCGACAAAATCCTTTTTCATTAAAAACATTAAATGAAATGGTACCGAAAGGGCGTTAGAGCAATCTAGCGTAATCAAGTCCCCGGACTTAGAATCTCCGTTCGTAGGAATAAAGTATTTCTCCCGGTACTTTATTTAGGTGTCTAGTCAGCCTACCATAAAATGATTAGTGGCGACTCCAAGTGTAAGATCTTTGCATGAAATTGAATCTTAAGTTGCGATTTGGTAGGGCTTGGGAGAGCTCGAACTAGGCTAGTTAATTTAACTAACTTGGTAATCCATTAGCCTAGGAATTCTCGATTTTTAGGTCGTGACACAAGGTTGGAGGATTTCCTTGCTCGTGATGTTCAAATTTGGGCCGTGACATCGCCGGTTCTTCTCCTGTCCCCGTTCTTACCATTAATGGCCAACAAGTGCTTTTGTTTCTCTTCTTCAATCCCTCGGCGTGAGCATACCCAAATTGGACTTGTCTTTGGGTATTTACATGTGCTTTGTTGAAGGGAAAGGGGAGTGGCATGCTACTTGGTGGCCGAGGGGTGTTTAGGACTTGCTTAAGTACCACTTGGCTGCCAAAACTTGCCATTTGGTATTTATATTACTTCATCAACCTCTCTAGGCAACATCTGTCTATTTTCATGCGCCACTTAAATATATCACATTGAACTTCCCCTTGCTAATTACATAGTCAATTTATGGGCAAATATCTCCGTAATGTTCCTCACGTGTGCTTGCCATGACCCAGGCTTGTGGTGCCATTTTCGATTTGCGAAAATAGCCGCAAACATTATACAACTTAGCCGTGCCCTTGCACTCTGCTCACTTTTGAATGAACATTTTGAGATTGAATTTATATTCCTCAACTCTCTAAATGATTCGGCCGTGGTAGTTGTCTCACGCATCCCTCTCTCCATAATTTGTAACAATATCGATCACCCCTAACTCAACATAGTAACGACCTCCCGAGCAATTTCCTTTTCACGGAATAACTGGATGCCTAAGTCCACACGGCCATGAAATTCCAAGTCAGCCCGCATTTGTGCTAATGATATTATTTGAGTCATAAGTTAACTCCTTAAGCCCGCTAATACCATAATTGCGAAGCCCGGTACCTCCGATCTGAATTGCTCGGGAGACAATATACTGAGTTCCTTGTTACGTGCGATGGAAGCACCATGCCTATCTTAAAGTTCCAAGTCGAGTCATGTAAACTTCTTCACTATATGTCAGCTTTCAAACCTATTTCGGTCTTCCTTGACCACTTAGGATCGGGAAAAGTGGGATGTGACAGTTCCCCCATCTTATAAAATTTCGTCCTCGAAATTTGAAGTATCTTTCTAAGGTTGGAGGCAAATCAGAAAATCTCTTCCCTTCATATGAGCTTGTTGGTGTAGTAACAATAATCGCCATGTCATTTTTATAAAGTAGTTCTTGATTCCTCTCGTAGTAGTAATTCCTCATGGGGGCTAATAAAAGAGATACTGCAATATCGAGTCAACTATAGAAATGAATCAATAGGTCGTCGTGCAATTTTGTACTTAAATCGACATGGTGGTGGAAGAAAGCATTGCGGTGAAAATGCAACATGTCTAGTCAAGAGTCGGAGGCTCGTCCCGTGATTCAAACAGATAAGTATACCGTTGTTTCATTGATTCTTCGAGTTCCCAAGTGGCTTCTTCCATACCATGATACCGCCACAACACATTTACCAATGGGATGACCCCTGTTTCTTAAGACTTGTTCCTTGCGGTCTAAAACTCGTATTGGTTCCTCCACATACTTGACTCTTTCGTCCACTTCTATTGTCTCATAATCTAACACATGGTTGGGATCGGGCTAGTACTTCCTCAACGTAGATACGTGGAATACATATGTATGTTAGACAATTTCAGTGGTAAAGCTATTCTATACACCATTTCTCCTACCTTTTCAAGGATCTCAAAAGGTCCAATATATCGGGACTCGGTTTTCCCTTCTTTCTAAATCTCGATATGCCTTACATTGGTGAAATTTTTAAGAACACATGGTTTGTGAACTCCAATGGCCCTGTGACGTTTATCGACATAACTTTTCCGATGACTTTGAGCAGTTTGAAGTCTATATCGTACCACTTGTATTGTTTCAGCCGTGGGCTTGGACCAATTCGGGTCCCATTATCCTCGGTTCCCAACTTTATCCCAACGGATAGGAGTTCGACACTTCCGACCGTATGGAGCTGCGAATGGCGGCATGTCTATGCTTTGCTGATAACTATTATTATAGGCGAACTCCACCAAATGTAACTTTTCATCCCAGTTACCTTTAATGTCTAGAATGCAGGATCTTAGCATGTCTTCTAGGATTTGGATGACTTTTTTCTCGTCTGTTCATCCGTTTGAGGATGGAAGGCATTACTAAACTGGATCTTGGTTCCTAATGCATCCTAGAGGCTCTTCCGAACTTCGCTATAAACCTTGAATCTCTATCCGAAGTGATGCTTAGAGGAACTCCATGCATCCTTACTATGTGCTTGAACGTATGAATTAGCTAGTTTCTCTAAAGAGTAGTCAGCTCGTATGGCCATGAAATGAGCTAATTTGGTTAGGCGATCCACTATCACCCAAATTGAGTCTTACCCACTTGAAGTTTTTGGCGGTCCTTGCACGAAATCCATAGTGACACGTTCCCATTTCCTTTCGGGAATTTCTAAGGGTTTCAACATTCCTACTAGCGTAAGGTGTTCTACTTTCACTTGCCGACAAGTTAAACATTTAGAGACATACCTAGAAATATCTCTCTTCATTCCATTCCACTAATAGTGCTATCGAAGATTTCGATACATTTTTGTGCTCACAGGGTGGATACTATAGTTGCTTCGATGAGCTTTTGTCGGGATTTCCTTATTTAAATTTTCATCTTCGAGAACACAAATATGTCCTCGAAACCTAACAATTCCATCTTCGAGACATGGAGAAATCCGATTTCTTGCCTTCTACAACCTCATTCCAAATCTTAGAAACCTCGGGGTCAGCCTGTTGTAACTCCTTGACCCTTTGCACTAATTCGGGTTCGATCTTAAGTGTAGTAAGGATACCTGCGAGCTCATCCACTTCAACTTTAAATTCTGAATTTGAAATTTCATTTAACAATTCCTAGTCCTTATTCATTGCACTGGCTATCTATAACATAGACTTTCCGCCAAGAGCATCCGTTACCTTATTTGCTTTACCAGGATGATATGGGATGTCACAATCATAATCTTTCAATAGCTTCATCCAGCGTCGTTGCCTCATATTCAATTCCTTCTAGGAGAATAAATATTTCAGACTCTTGTGAACTGTATAGATTTGAAACTTCTCCCTATATAAGTAATGTCTCCACTTTTTCAATGCCAAAACAATGGCCGCTAGTTCCAAGTCGTGCGTCCGGTAAATCAACTCATAAGATCATAATTGTCGTGAAGCATAAGCAACTACTTTCCCATGTTGCATTAGGACGCAACCCAATCCTTTATGTGGCGCATCACTAAACACCACAAATTCTCCGGATCCCGATGGTATCATTAGTACTTGGGCAAAGGTTAACTTTGTTTTAAGCTCTTGAAAACTCCATTTGCATTCCTTTGAACACTCAAACTTGACTCCCTTTCGTGTCAATTGAGTCAATGGGCCAGCTATTCGTGAAAATCCTTCGATAGTATCCCGCCAACCGTAAGAAGCTTCAAATTTCCGTAACAGTTGTTGGTCGAGGTGAACTCACTAATGCCTCTATTTTAGCTGGATCGACCGGAGATTCCTTCTCCGATTACCATGTGACCTAGGAATCTAACTCGATCCTCAATGTATAACAATCATCGCATAAGCATTCACATCGAACTTAAACTCAAACTCGAAGTGTGAGGCTCTCTCCAATGGACTCCATTCTCGAGCTATCACACTTGCTACCGTTCCCAACCTTTGAATAGGAGTAACCGCAATCCTGTTCCCCTTCCTCATATGGTGTAGGATCTCACGGTTGTAATCCTTCCGTGGTTCCATCCATATCAATGTTCCAACACCTCCAAAATTTCTCTTTAATGCCTTAAGAAAACATCTCACCAAGTAGATGTGGCGTCACTACACTTTTGCTATGCCGCTCGGATAAATCATTTCTACTTAAATCTTTGAAGGAGAAATACACCATAAACTTTGAAATTGACTCCGTTTCAGACTTAGGAAACATCTTAGACTTTGAAAACAATTTAACTCAATAATATCAAGCATCTCAACAATTGAAAATAGTTTAATTTGGAAGCCCAAAATACCTCACGGTAATATTTTTCATAAGCCACAAAACAATCATAACCAAGTATCTCAATTTGGTTTGGGGACAAGAACAAATAGCCTTTTTCATAAAACTTATCCTCCAAAATAATTCCTTTTGTAAAGAAATTCACAAATTATTTCTTACAAAACTCAATTTGCACAATAGTTTGTAGGGCAACATATCTCATCTCCAAGATGTTGCTTCAAATTCGGACCTTAGTTTCACAAATCAAGCTTAGCACCTTTTTCAATTCCAAAAAGTTCTAAAGTAAATAAGGCTATGAAGGTTTTAGAAATGACTCATATTTTAGAAACATATCGGATTTCAAAAATATTTCAAAACTCGGATTTGCAATGTAGATTCAAAAAGTAGCTTAAACATAGAAAGCAATTTAGACTCATAAGTTATTTTAGGCCACAAAGAGATTCGATCTCAGAAAACATTTCAAACTCTGAAAGTAGTCTTAGAATCGAAGCGGTTTGAACTCCGAAATCAGATAAAAACCAAAATAATTCGGCCTCGGATTTATTTCAGACGAAAGAATAGTTCAGATTTCAGAACCTCAAGCTTCTTTTCTCCTTTTGTTCGATCCTTTGCCATTGCTGGATGTCTTTCATATTCGTCCTTGAGAAGTAAATGTGTTTGAGTGCCGAAACAATCCTTCAATACCGGAATTTGTAGAAATTCGAAACTGGACTTATCCTAATTGCATCGGCCTTTTGTTACATCTAAAATTCGTAATTGGTGACTTGGCCTTGCTTGAATCACTTCCGTTGCTCTTTCTTTCATAACTCCTAGTCTACAAGTTGGGCTCGCTTGTAGAGTACATTACAATCCACTATATTGAAGGGCACCAACTGCCTCCTAATATGGTCCATCTAAAAATCCTTCTCTTTACCCTTAGAAAACTTCGCCTCATATTAGTCTAATGTCAGATCCTTCTTACTTAACTGCATGAACTCTGTTACTTTCTTATCTTGGGCACAGTCTAAATGCTTCCCATATGACTGTTGTACCAGCTAGGCACATCACTTCCTTAAATGTTTTCCACCAATATTCCGCAAACCCTTCAAGCTGGTATTCAGCCATGATCACTTTGTCGATATAATGACAACTTAACAGACCAAATATTTTCCCCATTCTACTAACTCATTGCTCCGCCTCCTTCGAACTTCCATTTCCAAGGAACATGGATAGTCTCAACTTTCGGAATCGCTCAATCGTCCTTGGATACGGCATTTACCACATCCTACCACCGCTCATTGTTGAGCTTGCCTTTCCCATAAGGCTTTCTACATTCACCAATGCTTTTAAGATTCCATCCACTCTTGGATTTCAAACTTGATCTTCTTGTCTTGAGCTTCTAGATCTTCTCATTGTGCTTCAGAATCATTGTTCACTAGTTGCTAGTAGTGATTAATGTTCGTCCTAGCTAATAAGTAGCATAAGTAGCATAAGCTACTGCTAATCATGAGCACTCACAAGCAGTAACAAACCAAGAGATTAGTAACATACTGTCTACTTTAGCATGTCACTCACATTTTATAAGTAGCTAATACCCTACTAATGGTTTGATATAAACGAGCTACTCATCTCGTTTATCCAAACTAAACAAACACATGCGTTTAGAGTTTTATATCTATTTCTTGCCCTAACTCCTCTAATCTAGTGCACCTTATCACTCCAAATAACCTAGCTCGATATCAACCGAGCTATGGCGTCCCAAGCCATCACATCTACCGAGTTTAGCCTTTATTTTACTTATTACGGTAAAATGTTGAGATTTAACATGCGGAAGCTTGGGCTTGCCTTTCCAAAGTAACACAAAGTATCCAAGTTTACTCGACCATAAAACAAAGGTGTGGATAGAACTCGAGACCAAAAGACCATCGGGGTGAGTACTTGTATGTCGACACTCACGAGTTCATTATGTTTACAAACCTATACATAAGCCTAAAAGCTATCTAGGAGGTTCAGGTAACTACTCCTCGTTTACTCACTAATTGCCGAGATCCAGGTGTCACTATCTCGCTTCTTTGCCCTCCGAACGTGAGCGATCCGAAAAAGAAAGATCCAACAAGAGTGAGCTAATAGGCTCAACAAGAAAAGCATCCAAATCATGTCGTCCCTTACCTTGGCTCTTTAGTTTCGAGTTAGTTTGCTAGCACATATATGCATATATACATACTAAAATGGATTCAATGCAAGAGTTATGCTTGTGGATCCCAACACAACCGACGTCCATCGACTAGAAATCGATTCGGACATATGATGGAAAAACTCCAAATTTTCGTGATCACAGGGCCCCGATATCCCCACACACACTCGGGCGTGTTTCGATGTTTTCTCCATGCACACAGCTATGGGGCGTCTCAACTTCACGGCGTTTTCCCTCTCTAAGGAACTAATTGTTCCACATATGCATGCCATGATATGTCGAATGACCAACATGCAATGTTTAACACAAAGACCAGCCCTTTTAAAATGTTAAAATCAAATGCACAATTGCAAGTCATCAGGCATTCCATCTCACTCAACATCTTGGTAGCCTTGTTTTTAAATAAAGCCATTAGGCAACTAGTTAAGTCAATATATATGATTCAAAGGCATCGAGTTTAGTTCAGGTTCTATGATGGCAAGCGTGGTCATTCAACTATTAAGATTTCATTGTCTCAGCTAACAAAGGTAACAATCGACTCTAGATGCATAACAACCAGTTTACTCACTCTACGATGTATACGCATTGATTCTTTTATTTCATAGAACTATACACTGTTAGCAACGCAATGCCGAATTGCATACTGCTAAATCCATAAGCCTCACTAATTCAATTCCTTAATAACCTCACTTGCACACTTAGAATCAATCCTCAAGACTCTCCAACACACCCGAGCCTAGCTCGAAACTATTCACATTCGGATATTACCCTTACCCTGACAATTTCACCCATCAACAACTAATTTTCTTACTTCTAATACCAGTGATTCCAACTAGGTCCCGATCCTAGCTCACAAGGTCATTCAACAACTCCATTGCTACGCGGAGTCTATTAGGCCTTCGGTAACTATTGGAACTACCTCATCTCGCAACGTAAGTTGACATTCCGTATGCTGTTGATAACAATTCCACGAGTTCAAGCCAAGACTAATCTGTTCAAAATCTCTCCTAGCTGCAACAACCCACACGCAACCAACCCAAGCCATAAGACTACATAGAACTACATTGTTCAATGAATACTTCCACCAAATTCCACACTAGCGATTGCTAATACTGTTCTATCGTTCAGACTGCCATTCTTCCAACTCAAATCAACATAATCTACTCCATTGAACATCTTAGTAGATTACAAGATAGGGCGAGAATGTTTCCTTGCCTGTCTTCCAACTCAAATCAACATAATCTACTCCATTGAACATCTTAGTAGATTACAAGATAGGGCGAGAATGTTTCCTTGCCTGATTGATGGTCGTACACTGAGGGAATTGAAGTAATCTGCTGCTGGTTCCTCACTTTTCCTTTGCTACAGCAGAACAGAATGAGTTTGGTCTTCCCCCCGTTCTTTCCTTGAAGCATCGCTAAAAAAACCCCCAAATTTTAGATCCCCACCATGCAAGCCAATTCATCGACAAACATATCCATTTTAAACATCGATGATTCATGCTCAAATGAATGGTAAATGAGCAGGATAGTATTAAGGATAGAAGTCCACTTGCCTAGGATTGTTTTCGAAGAAAGTCGAAGCTCGAATTCCATTGGACACATAATGGGGCTCTTCGTCCAGCTTCCATCCAGATCAAACCCACGAAATTACATCAACTTTATGGACAATATGACCTAATCTCCGTGTTTCCCATCATCTTATGGTCACATAGGAAAAAACAGAGCTCAATTTGCCCTCCGGACGAGCTCAAACGGCCCATTTTTCTGTTGACGCGCCCTGAAAACCCGTGAGGACATTAACGTAACATGCTCAGACCGCGCAATCAGTCGACAATGAGTCGTTCTCAAGGTGAAGGTGAATGTGCCAGCCATGTTATCCAGCTATGAACATGGGCGAGCCACCTCAATCCCAATCTTGGTGAAAAAGAGTTATAACTATACCCCGTAGATGACCTTGTTTATTTGCCCATTGTTATCAAATTGGTAACGTCAAAACACCTCATCTATCTCTAACATGAGGACGAGTAAATGATTCAGGGGTTTTCCATGTCTATCCACACCATTTCTTGGATCCCACCCCATGTCCCACCATCAGCAAACTCCAGGCGATTTGTTTGTTAATCAACGCATCCAACAGTCCAAGTTTTTGGCTCCCCGATTTCTCAAAAGCAAATGGCTTAGCATACGGCCAAACATCCAGCATAGGTGCAGCTTCATTTCAGGTTGATTCGGCAGCTTGTAAGATGATCGAACTGTCATTCTCGTCTATCCAAAGCTACTAAACCCGCATTCAAAGAGAAAATTCGACATACAAGTTCTTTGCTTTATTTGTGCCACCTAAATCAATTCTAGCATATTGAAGGAGAAATCAGCATCGTCGCTCTAAATCACTCAACAAATAGGTAAATTAGACGGCAAACGAGATACTCTAATTGCCTTGGTTCGAGTGGAATTGTTGTAGAACAACTCGGGTTGCCATCCTCCTGCTTGCGCTCCCCGAGTCACCGAGAAGGAAAGTGGAGAGGAATGATGAGCAGGCTGAGCTGGTGGTTGATAGAGGTGTAGCCGAGGGGGAGGGCAGCCACTGTGACCGTCAGGTCAAGCTCGAACGGCGGAGGAAGAACAGAACTCGTCTCAAGTCCCTCGGCAGACTCAATGAGAATGGAGGGGAAGAGGCGTGTAAAAATAGAGAGGGAAAAGAATCTGTTCTGTGACAGAAAAATGAGTGACAAAATGATAGGAAATGGAGGACACATTGAAGATAGGTGGAGGCAGGGGGCAAGTGAAGTTTCACGCAAAGACAAGTGGTGGGAGGGTTGATTATAATACCCTTAACCGTGCGCCCTAATTCTTGGCGGGACCAACTCTTTACACGAATGCTCGAAACAAAATTTCACCAAGAAACCCACAAAATTGCCGTACCCAAAATACATTGTTAATTCAATTATTCATCGCACCCCAAAGCATATCTTTGGACTCAATTAATTCATCCACAATCATTCAATCCCAGCTCATTAATCCAACTGGGGTAAAAATTCAGGCTATTTCAAAGTTTTCCGCAATCAAACTCTACCGTTCATTCACTATCTCTGTCAATGGCTTCACAGAACTCTCATTTATCGTTAATTATACTTTACAACTTATTGCGAGTACCTCTCGAAATATATCCAAAATGACCTTAGCTTGGGGAGATGGTTTCCAGGATGCTACACCCCACTTGTCCGCAACTATAACCCTCCCTTCTTGAAGTACAAGGGGCGTTGCCATGTGCTTTACCACACCAACGGCAAACTCCATTTGAACTCCGAGCTTGTCTTGCCACCTGATTGCCTTTGGACCCTTAATAGTTTCCAGTGTCGCGTCTCTTATTAGAGGCATTAAACAACCTACCAAATGATCTTGGCTTCTTATTATCATGCCTCACATTATCTTGGGTTGTTTGGCGACTCAACCCTACCTTCTGCTCCGCGTCATTCTTTTCTTTCAGTAACACTTGCTCCACCAATTGAGCCCGCTCATAAAGTTCTGGATAATCCCTAATCCTTAGAGGCGGCAACTATTTTTGAATTTCAATCTTGAGACCATTTAGGAATCTCTTGCACCTACGTTTCCAAGTCTCAATCAACTAAGGGGCAAATCTAGAGAGCTCAGAGAATTTCACCTCATATTGAGCCACAGTCCTATCTCCTTGAGTCAGATTTATAAATTCAGCTATCTTCTGGTCCCTCACACAACCAGAAAAGTATTGCCCATAGAAGGCATTAATAAAAGCCTCCCAAGTTACCTCCACACCTTGAGGAAACACAACCTCCTTGCTTACATTCCACCAATGTTGAGCATTGTCTTCTAGTTGGTATTTTGCTAGACCTACTATGTCCACATCATTACAATTCAGCAACCTGAAGATATTTTCCATACTCTTGACCATTTCTCCGCTTCCTCAGGTTGCCCTAGTCCTGTGAATTTTGGTAGTTTTAACTTTAGAAATTATTCTACTAGGTCTTGTAAGCGACGTTCGCCTGCCCCAGCATTAGCTCCAGCTTGAGGTTGCTGAACTTGCGCTCCTATCGCCGTGCCTAGGTTGGCTAGGGCTTGCAGGACTTCATCAATTCAGTTGTCTGCTCCTACATTCCTGCATCCACCAGACAATGATCCCCTAGCTCTTCTCATTGTGGTCTATAGTTCCTTGCATATTGATCCATGTTCCCTCATGATCAATATGATCAAACTCGTAACTAACAAATGTTGTTGAAACCTATGAGTAACCCCATGGTTACTTATTTTCACAAACAAACATGACATTCACATGCATTGGTGTTTTAATCGCGTGCGCATCCTAACACTTCAAATATTGTCGCACTTTATCACTTTAGGTAAACCTACACTCGATACCAAAACAGAGCTGTGACGTCCCAGGGCACCACATCTACCGAAGGTCATATTCTATTGCAATTAAACTTGATTACCTATCCGTAATAAGCAGGAACATGCCACACAACCATAATAGATCTTCAAGAGATAAATAAATGAAAGCATCGAAAGTAATGATACCTAAGGCCACCGGGAGTATCTAAAAGGTTCTACTCATATATTAGGCTTTCATCACTTGTTATGTTCGTAACTCTATACACACACACACACACACATACACATTATATCTATAATCTTTAAAATTCGACGGCGTGTTTAGGAGGTTCGGGGTGTCTACTCCACGTTTTATTTACTATTCGCCAAAGAACTCCACAAAAAACAAACCGTCAACTCCATCTTGCTCATCACCAAGGAAGCCTAAGTCTCTAGCTTGAGTCCCTCCTCGATCGGGTCATCCTCCAAGATGATGCTCTCCATAACAACAGGCTCATCAGCCGTATCCAAGATGACATACGGGAAGGGCCCAATCATCTGCTCCCCTATTGGTATGAATATGGCATAAAACTTATGGGACACCATGCCGCCGACGAACCCCTCATAAACCCACAAGTTATACTCATATAAAACTAGCTGCAGATATGTCATATCAATATGAACAATATCATATGGGCACTCCAAAACGGGCATAAGGAGGAACGGCCATGTATGCTAATCTAAAAAAGAAAGACATTACAAGGGTGAGCTTAAGAAGCTCGAGAAGAATATCATCCAACCTTGTTGACGAAGGCCATGGCTCTTCTATCTCAAGTTAACTTTTAACAGTTTATAGAGGCGAACGTATATCGGTGGCATAAAGCAATTCACGCCCCTAAAGCAAAACATACTCTTATTCCATCACATAAGCATGCTGAAGGTTTGTAATGCAAAATGACACATAAAGATGCTTGTGAAACTCATTATAACCAACGCCTCTCGAATCGAGGGCGACTTCAACATACATTGGCACAATTCCAGAATGGCACGATCTCGGGCCCCGATATTCCCCCGCACACGCTTAAGGGTATCATCGCCTCAGTAGCATTCCCCTCACATAGCTCGGGGTATCATGTTTCCTTCAGGAAACCATTTTCTTTTACATATATGTGCCATAGTATGCAAAGTGTTGTGTATGCAAGGTTTTTTTGTTTAAGTTATATCAACCTTCCTTGTGTATTAGGCCGAGAGTTCCAGCCTTACAAGCCCTCACATGATCGGGCTCTAACACACCGATATGACAACATTACATGTAAGAGATCAACAAGTAATCCGCTGTGGGAATGTGTGTCAATTGGAGGCATTGCAACATATTTGATTACTTGGGATGAAAATCAAAGTTAGTCGACTAGCTAAGCAAGGTAACACCACACGGATCGAGCCGCAAACCCCAAAGCAATTCCATCACTTTTCTTCACAACTCACCCCTTAATCCGATCCTCTAGATTCAGCCACGCACTTGAAGCTAAACCCGAAGCTAGACCTACCAGGTTTTTTGTCCTATTTCAAATTCTAGTATCATAAAAAACCTATATAGAATTATCACCATATCGGTTCGCAAACACGAGTTAATCTACCCTTGTTTCAAACCATGACCCATGGCTCCTACGTCAATCCCCAACACCCCGAAATTGCAATGCGAGGTATATCAATCCAAGCCCAAAACTAACATGTTTGTTCACTCGGACCCCTTGTATCTCATATGATTACTCCCTACTCGGCATGGTGTTCTCTCGAATTCTCTCCTAATTCTCACATTCTATAGCACCCACGAGACCACATCTACAAAGATAAACTTGCTCCACAAGACCAAAGGGTTTTATTCTCACTCAAATTCTGACAATTCACTCGAAAGGCACACCCCAACCTTCCCCCAAATTTACAACCCATCCACAAGCATATAATTAAGAAGTACACAGCACAAGGGAGAATTTCCTTGCCTGTGAGGTTCAAATTTGGGTTGTGACGTCCCCGGGTTCTGCTCCCATCCTTGTTTTCACCGTCGATGGCCAACAAGTGCTTCGTTTCTCTTCTTCAATCCCCGGGCGTCGCAGACCCAAAATGGACTTGTCTTTAGGTATTTGCATATGCTTAGTTGAAGGGAAAGGGGAGTGGCACGCCACTTTGTGGCCGAGGGGTGTTTAGGATTTGCTTAAGTGCCATTTAGTCGCCAAAACTTGCCATTTGGCGATAATATTACTTCATCAACCTCTCTAGGCAGCACTTGTCCATTTTCATACACCACTTAAATATATCACATTGAACTTCCCCTTGCCAATTACATAGTCAATTAATGGGCAAATATCCCCTTAATGTTCCTCACGTGTGTAATCATGACCCAAGCTTGTGGTGCCATTTCCAATTCGCGAAAATTGCCGCGAACATTATACAACTCAACTATGCCCTTGCACTCTACTCACTTCTAAGTGAACATTTTGAGATTGAATTTAAATTCCTTAACTCTCTTAATGATTTGGCTGTGGTAGTTGTCTCACGTATCCCTCTCTCCATAATTTGTGACAATGCCGATCACCCCTAATCCAACATAGTAACAACCTCCCGAGCAATTTCCTCTTCACGAAATAACTGGATGCCTAAGTCCACGTGGCCAATAAACTCCAAGTTAGCCTACATTTGTGCAAATGGCATTATTTGAGTAATAAGTTAACTCCTTAAGCCCCCAATACCGCAATTGCGAAGCCCTTTACCTCGGATCCAAATTGCTCAAGGGATAATATACTGAGTTCCTTATTACGTGCGATGGAAGCACCATACCTATCTCAAAGTCCCAAGTCAATCATGTAAACTTCCTCACTATATGTCATCTTTCAAACCCATTTCGGTCTTCCTTGACCATTTAGGATCTAGCAAAAGTGGGATGTGACATCTTATGGGTTGGGCGGACGGCGACCGAGGCTCGGGTCGGTGTTGCGATGGCGTAGTTCGCCTGGCGCAAGGTGGCGTGGAGGTGGATGGCCGGTGGTGGCCGGGTCAGGGTGGTGCGTGCAAGCGAAAGAGGAAGATGGGGGGTGTCGCGGGTGTAGAGAGGGAAGAAGAGAGAGAATAGAGGAAAAAAGAAAAAGAAAAAGAAAATGTAGGAGAGAGAAAGCACATGGGGGAAACTTAGGGAAGAGGGAAGTGACGTTAGTGATGACGTCATCATGGGGGAGTCAAGCGGATTGATGGGAAAGAAAAGAAAGGTGAGGCCCACCAATAATTCAAAACACTTTATCTTGAATGAATAAATCTAGGGGTATTTTGGTATTTTGATAAAATGGATATCGGTAGTCATTTGGCTCAATCGACTTAGGGAAAAATTTGGGACTTTCACATTTAGGATTCCGTCAAGGCTAGGTTCAAGTGCGAAGGCTCTCTAGTGACGGCTCCGTGCCTCTTATCCGGCTAACTTTTCTAGCGACTACAGCTGTCTTGAGTTTTTCTCTAATGACCTTGACGGCATCCAACAACTATTGCACCAACTCAGGATCGGTGATTTTCCTTTCACTAACTTCATTCCAATATACTTGCGTCCCGCAAAGTCTACCATACATTGCTTCAAAAGATGCCACCTTAATGCTCTGTTGAAAACTATTGCTATAGGCGAGCTCGACCAAATGAAACTATTCGTCCCAATTGCCTTTGAAATTCAAAACATAGGCTCGCAACTTGTCCTTAAGCGTGTGAATTGTCCTTTGAGAATGGCCATCCGTTTGTGGATAATAGGCCATAGTGAATCGCAACTTCATTGCCAACGTAGTTTGAGACTTTTCCAAAAGGTAGCAAGTGAACTTGGGATCACGATTTGAAATGATTGTCACTAGCACTCTATGAAGTAGCACTACGTGGTGCACATACAACTCTACATATCTGTCCAAAGCCAAATCATTTCGCACTTGCAATAAATTGAGCAGATTTCGTCAATCTATCCACTACAACCCAAATTGAATCATTACTTCTCGACTTCTTGGCAATCCCATCACAAAGTCCATTGTGATAAGCTCTTGCTTCCATTTTGGAATCCCAAGCGGCTGCAGCAATCCACCAGGCTTACAATGCTGCACCTTGACTTGCCGACACGTTAATTACTTCGCCATGTGCTTGGCTATGTTAGCCTTCATGCCATTCCACCATGGTACTGCCCTAAATTCTGGTACACCTTCGTGCTGTTTGGATTAATACTATAGCTACTGCGATGTGTTTTCGACAAGATTTCCTCCTAATTAAACACAAGACCCTTATGATCATTATCTCACTCAACTTTGTGGCCTTACCAAGCTTTCACTGCCTACTCTAATCACTTGTCTTCCTTAATTGCCACATCTCGCAATCTTAACCTTATTCCGGGTCATCACCGATCTCTCGTAACTCATATATTCAATCGGCATTTTCATCATGCCATTAACTCACGTGCCATGACGAACCTTTCTTGTTCATTTCCACAATTCTTCTTTCCACTGTTTGCCTAAGTTTCCATTGGTTACGGTCCTCAAATAGTATATACTCTACCACGATATGGTTAGGTCACTAGTAAATCATTCTAAGTTGTCCTAATCACTCGAGTAGAGGGCCATTTTCGATTCACATTCGGAGGTACAAACCGACCTTCACTAATACCATGAAACACAAAAGTATCACTTATTCGTGGCATCTTGATCCACTCATCATCTTTCACCCATTGCTTAAGATGCAATGCTATGCAGATTTTAAAATATATTTTTCACTTTGAGAACCAATTTTAATGTCATGAGCATCTACAATCCCCGATCGTCCTCACCACTCTTTACATACCACTTGCCTTCACATCAATTCTTATCAATTCGAACTTTCTAATTCCACAAGCAGCCATCACATTTCAAAGGTCAATTGCCTAAGATCAATCTATAACTTCATGTTTGATCGTTGTCTAGACAAAACTCATATGCATTCAATCACATTGACCTTTAGTCCAAACGTTCGTTGTTCTTTGTCTTGCGATCCTTTTCTCATCGATTAGAGCCATCAATAAAAATCACTAACTTAATACATCAAAGTGCCATATAAATTTAAACCTATATTCCACAATTATCAATCACCATAATTTCATATCCACAATCGTTCCAAACAGGCTAACAACCAAACTCCAACGATTCGGATCTAAATTTTTACCTTCCAAACTTATCATCCAATCCACTTGTCGATCACTATACTATATCCTCAAGTTTGGTCATTGACAATCCAATATCACCATCATATAATTCAATTGTTCATTTATCCATAAGTTTGTAACCAACTTACAACCGGGGCATCCTACCACAACGTTACACTATCCTTAAGCGTGTAGAAAAAGTAAAGACCGTTCTCTACGTCGTCCTCCCGGCGATGGCGGTGCTTATGCTCCCATTTATTTTTGTAGGCAATCCCTTACTTGGTGGCCATGTTGTCCACACCCAAAGCAAGCTCCCCTTATAAAAGGACAAGGGGTTGTTCTATACTTCCACCTAAAGAGTCGGCATTTACCTTTAGGGTTGCATGCCGATCTCTCCACGGCGTTCCTTCGACCGGGGGAATAAAGTGCTCTCTTCCTATTGTCGGCCTCTTTCCAAACCAAAGGCTATCCCTAGCGGGAGGTGCAAATAGCGACCCGATGCGATCGCCCTTTCGGTCATGTTCCTTTCCAACAACTAGGCTCTTGCATACCACACATTGTAATCCTTGAGATTCAACAAGTACCATGATCCTTAATTTCGGGTTTCAATCCATCCCAAAACCTCTTTGCCCTACTTACCGGGTCTTCGATCATTCTTGACGCATACTTTGACAACTCGGTGAACTTTGCCTCATATTGATCCACCGATATTTGATTCCGTTGAAGACACAAGAACTCAGCCATCTTATTTTCTCGTGCACAATCCAAAAAGTACTTTCCATAAATGGCTTTTATGAAGGCATCCCACACCAGGATTGTATCTTCGGGAAAGATCTTTCCTCGCATAACTTCCCACCAAGTGCTAGCATCACCTTGCAGTTGGTAAATAGCTAGCATTGCTTTATCCTCTTCCGAGCACCGCGATAAAGCAAAGAGGCCTTCTCTAACTCCTTGATCCATGAGGTTGCAGCATCCAAATCACCGGCTCCCGAAAACTTCGGGGCTTGAGCTTCAAAAATTGCTCCACCAACTTAAACATCGACCGTCCACCATTCCAGTTTCCGATCAACAGGTCTTTAGGTGGAGCGGTTGCAACAAAGAAGCAGACTTAATTCCTTATTGATACCAAAATAAGGGAGGCCCGAACAATCGAAACCGAAACCGGTATGCTATCCCCAACCACGGCCACACTAGGCCTCAAGGGCACCGCCTGTTAGTTTCCGGCTACGTTGCTCGAATCAAGCCTTCTTTTGCTAACAGAATTTCGATCCACAGGGATCCACTATCCATTACCACCATCGGTTTATCCCGATCACAATATTGGATTGCATCCGCGCTCACTTGCGAAGTTAATCAACAAGTGGAGAAAGGCCCCGCCGGACTCTACACGCGCTTTAACCCAATACTAGATCTAATAAACTTTTGAATGATCATAGATCTTGTGGTAAGTGGAGAGCATACTAACCAATTTCTGTAATAAATAGATAAGAACATTTTGAGATTAGAAGGAATCGCTTGAAGAGAAAAGAAGAAGGATTTAGAAACTCATATCCCAAGGAAAGTACTTTTATACATGAACTCTCGGGAGAGAGCTTTTTTCATCCTACTTACAAACGAGGAGAGTTCCCGCCTTATATAGGCAAGAACGGCATATGAAACAAAAGGTCTTCGATAATTGAGGTCCGACAGGTTGGTACAATAAGTTACAATCTTTGACTTCTAGGGAGCCATTATTGTCAACAAACACACACACATATACGGCTCTGCTGTTTTCTTGACTTTTTACAAAGCAGGTGGAGGTGACATGAGCGGGTGAGAGTAGGTGGAGGTGACACTAGCAGATGCGAGTAGGTGGAGGTGACACTAGCGGATGCGAGTAGGTGGAGGTAACACAAGCAGGTGGAAGTTATCTTCTTCTATCGGGGTTAGGATGATAATTGGGATCATCCAAGTTAGAACTGTCCGGTCCATCATGGTCATTTTTTTTACTTCGTATGCACGCAATAATTGTTCCTTTTCATAATTTGAGATGAGCTAGTCAAGACTGGATCATTTGGGATTCATGTGAGCTGGATGGTGCATCTTGTGATGAGGATCGGACATCGGTGATGGTTGGGCGAGGATAACCGAATGGGTCTTGTGACAGTTGTCCTCCCCGGGGGTCAAACGGTTGAGAGTCGGTATCCATGGATAGACTATCTTGACCGGCATTGAACTCTTACATGCCTTCGAACACATTGGGATGTGTCCTAGGAGTATCTCATGAATAACTTGCTGTAGTATAAGGCCATATCTCATAGGGTATAACCTTATTTTCTTGGCAAAGGATAAGTCGGAGTTCTCTGTACTCATGGGAAATGTCAAGTATGGTTCGGAGTACGTCTTGTGGATCTTGAATACTTGATCTTGAAGATTTGGCTTGAATGTAGATGTGCCAAGTTCTACCGCATTAAGTCTTTTATCTCCTGTTGGTCCAGTGAATGACCAAGGATAATGGAGGATGACGATAGTGTGTCGAGCTAGTTCCAGTCCGCCGACTTGTCTCGAAGTGTGAACAAGTGTTTCCAAGCTTGGAGAGGTTGGAACCAAGTGAGGATGTCAAGGAAGTATCTCCGGTCATGATTTCTATAATTTCCGAAGAGGGATTCGAACAAAACCTTAATGATTTTGTCTAAAGGAAATTCAATAGCAATCTAATAGAGATGAAGCATGAACCAAAACATCCATTTTAGATCGAAGGGAAGAAGTCGGTAGAAGACCATCTCAATGGATGTATGAATGGGTATTCATAATTAAGACCTGGTTTCAACATTAGTCCGCCATAGTCTTTGAAGACTACATAATGATAATTCCAAAATAACCTTTGGAAATGATCGAAAGGGAATTTTGTTTGAGATATTATGGAATATCACGCGGGTATCGGTGGGATGGTCACCGGTGTTCTCTCATATTCTGGGTTTTGAAAGTTCCTGAAATCTCTTTACGAATAAACATATTTATGGACCGAAAAGGTCCTTTTGGCCGAGAAAGGAAATCAGCTAAGACATTTTTCTTTCCAGAAATTCGTTTTGCTTCGAATGAGTATTTTGAGAACCATTCTCGCCCATCGTAAAAGTTGGGGATGAGGAACTTATTTCTGTTTGAACTTAAACATCCGGGGAAAGAGGAAATGTCCATTTCGACTAAAAAATGATGGCAAATGAGATGAAATTCAAATTTTTTTATGCCATTTTTTACGGCAAGAATTTCTTTGGAAGTGGAATGATAATGCATTTTGCATTTGAAAACTTTCCGCTTTTGTAGGCACAAATTCTTCACTTACCTTGGTCTTCTTCAAAGAGGATGGCTGCCCAAGATTTGTCACTAGCATCCGTCCGGAAGATCCTCGTTCCATTGGAAGGAATTCAAAGAGGTGGAAAATTCTGCAATTGGTCTTTTAGGGTCTTAATGGCATTGGTCTGTTTTTCGACCAAGAAGAAGGTTTCTTCTTCAACATTTTTTGCGAGGATGAAGGATCCGAGAAATATTTGGGATGAAATCTACGAGATAATTAACAATTCCTAAAAAGGATTGGATTTGTTTGGACGAGAGATTTTCGTCCTGGGAATTTCTGAAGATCTTACGCAATTTGAGGTCCCGGGCAATAGTTTCCATTTTTCAAACGCATGCCGAGAAATTCAATTTCTCTTTGGGCTATGACCATTTTCTTCCCGGAAAAGCATGACGCCATAGGTATGTACAATTTCAGCAAATTGCTGAAGGAGCTTTACATGATATTCTTCATCATGGGAAAAAAGGAGGATGTCCTCAATGTAGATCCGGGCTTTGGCAAGAATGGGCTGAAAAATTTTGCACATAGCCTTTTGAAATAGAGATGGAGCAGTTTTAAGTCCAAAGGGAAGGACTTTCCATTGAAAATGCTGATTAGGAATGTAAAATCCAGTTTTGAATCTGTCCAAGGATGTATTCCTATTTGCCAAAAACCTGCCTTAAGATCAAACTTGGAATAGATTTTTGCTTGGGCAAGGCTGGGGAATAAAGAATTTTTGTGAGGCAAAGGGAATTTATCATCTTGAATGAACAGATTGAGGGGCTGATATTTATGACTAATATTAGCTTTCCTCGATTTTGTTATGCTCTCTTGTTGACATAGAAGGTTTCGCATGCCCATGAGGAGTCCGAGGACTCGATGAGTCCTTGGGAAAGAAGTTGGCTACATTACGCTTGCGCAAGTGCAAGGTGTTACGGATTCATGCCCGAATAGCAAGCTTTGGTAGGATTGATTTCTCCATTTTTCTTAAAAGGGATTTTCACAAAAAAGTCGGGATTTTTCCAAAGGGGATTGGAGCAAGTCCGAATGAACTGGCGATGAGATTCTAAGCAATGGGAAAGGAGAGACTGAGTGATTGGGTCAAGGATTTCGATCGAATAACAAAGAGTCTTTGGATTTCCACAAACTTTTGGAAATTTTCTTGGAACCTGTAACCTCTTAGGGTTGATTCGAGTTTGGGAAGTTTGGACAATATGTCCCAACCAATGATGAGATCCTTATCATGTGATGGACACTCAAGAATTCTGGTGGTGATTTCGCATCCGGGAAGGATATGGATGGAAATAGGTTTACTACGCAATTTGGTAGAAAAAGTTTCTCCCGAGGTGATTGGAAATACCTAGTGTATGGTTTCCAGTATTCTCTAGGGAGAATCTTGCTATCAAGGAGATATGCAGCTACACCGGTATCAATGAGGGCTATTACTTGGATTGATCCGGTGCTTTTTGAGGGATGGATTTGTATTGAAAAGTATGGAGGATGAAATGTAGGTGAATGGATTCCGAATGAGTGAGAAAGAGGGTAATCGAAAGAGAGAAGAAGGAAAGGATGTCTCCGGAGAAGAGTCCGAATTAGAGGAATAAGTTTGTATGGCACACGTGTCTAGAGAAGGTTCTTCTTCGATGGAGAAGACGGACTCACGTCTTCATCACTAAAAGAGATTCCAGTGTTACGAGAGATTTTCCGGATCATGTAATCGCCATGTTTCTTTGCCTGGGGGCATTTCTTTGTAAAGTGACCCTTCTTATTACAAATATAGCTTTTGTCGGACTTGGGTCTTCTTCGATGCCTTGTGGAATGATTGCGCGACTTCTTTCTCAAGAATTTCCATTTGCTTCGCCTTTTGGTCTTCTTGCAAAAGAAAACTTCTTGAAATGAACTTTCTTCTTATGACCCGAACAGGATGGATCATTGCGGTCTCGAGGGCACTTTATTTTTCATTCGGCCTTTCACGGTTCTTGTCGTATCGCCGATTATCTTTGACAAACTGGTCAAACCGCATTTTTCTTCTACATCTTTCTTCAATGGCAATATGGACAGGTTTGTTGGATTTCTCCAAGAATGGATGCTAGGAGTGGCCTTTTGAGATTTTTATTGACTTCATCTGCAATCTCTTTAGGAATGGAGGCTAAAAAGATTGGTTTAAGATTGATGTCTGCTCCGAGATGATAGAAAAGTCTAATCATCTCTTTGAAATATCTGTCTAGGTCTTTTCTAGAAGTAGAGCAGCACTTTCTTTCAAAAAATTATTTTCTTTGGAGCTCTTTTTCACCGGTTCGCTGGCCAATGAAATACAAGTGAATGACCTATATGGCTTGATCAAAAGACATCGGGAGGAAAGCAATCTGGTCTTGCTCGAAATGGATATCCACCAGTTTTTAGGGTTCCAATGAACTTACTTATGAATTCTAGAAGAACTTCGTAAGTACTTTGTTTACTCAAATTTTTGACGACAAGCCATGTGTAAAACTCTTGAAGTTTTACGGATCATCGCCGATAGGGAACATCATGAAAGGTGAAAAAAGTTCTCGAAGAGAAATGAGGGTGGTGAGAAGATTGCTTGAGATCCGGATTTGGAGAGGAGAGATTAACAAACTCCATTTCTTCTTCTGCATCTTCTTCCTCCTTTTGAACAATTTGTCCTTCAATGTAGCAAGTATTAGAGTAGACAAAAATCCACCGAAAGGAACAAGTTGAAGTTTTTTTGCCGGCAACTCTCTCGTTGCTCAAACTTCTCTCACGTATCTCTCTCTCTAATTTCGAGTTGTGGACGTGTCCCTTTCTCGATTTTTTTTTTTGCCCTTAATATTCTAAACGTAGAGCAATGTCCGGAACCCCCCTGTTTGGGAAGCATAAGGATGCTTATATAGGGAAAATTAGGTCAAGTTAGGGGCTCTAACTTATGGCTCTTTATGAAATAGACCCCGAATCGCAAGACCTTTTCAATTAAGCCTTGAAGGACTTAATGACACTTATTAAGTTCAAATCAGCCCATATTCCTTAAAAATTTCGGTACAAGATCAATTCGAGATAATTCAATTAAGTTCAAAACCTTGAATTAAGTCCATCCACCGCCGATCGATGAAAATGTGAATACAATGTATGCTAAAATAAATATGAAAACTAAGTTGATTATTTTTTGTGGGAACTAAAATTTAATTCCTGATTTTTTATGTAAAATAAAAGATCAAAAGGTTGGTCAAAATTTAGGTGTCAACAACCTTTAAATTTCAATGCATATATAATCGTGCTCAAAATTCTGCTCAAGACCACTTTTCATGCTTAAAAATTCAGTTCACACATGGCCACTTGAACACTCTTATTACCCACCGGACTTTGTATCTATAAACACGGTAACTAATCATCACGCAATCATGGCATACAAAAATCAGCGAATGAACATCCAATAATAATCACCCAATGATAATCAATTACTAATTAATTATCTCGGCCAAAAATATTTAATTAATCAATTAATTCAATTATAATTAATTAATTTTATCTTAATTAATTAATTCAACTTAATTAATTAACTCGCCTCGGTTAATTAATCCCAACTCTGGTTAAATTAGTACCACAATATTTAACTAACTCGACTTCAGGCAAATAATCCGATCATAATTAATTAGTCTCACTCATGTTAATTGGAATAGCTGCAATTAATTAAACTCATTATAATTAATTAAGTTCACCTTGATTAATTAATCCGACTTTAATCTATCAATTCCTCTTAGTTAATTCACCTAATCACAATCAATTCGTACCACAATAAATAGCTAAATCGGCTTTAGATAATTAATCCGACTATGATTAATTAAAGCAATCCAGATTAAACTAAAGTAACTATGATTAATAATAAAGTACCTATAGTTATTTAAAAGTAACCATGATTATTTAAAGTAACCATTGTTGATTAAAAGTAACTACGATTACTTAAACTAACTAGATTAACTTAATCTAACCACGGTCAATTAATTTAATCTAACTACAATTTAACTAACTAATTCGCGATTAACGTTAATTAAACTAATCCTAAGCGTAATTAACGATCTAATCAAAGATTAGGGGTAACTCACAATCTAAACTACGGTTCGGTGACTACTCGGGCACATCGGTGGTTACTACGACAACGGGGGCTCTTAGACACCGACTCGGATTGAAGCAAGCACGGCTCGGGTCTCTTGGCCTCGAGTCGGGTTAGGGAGATTTGGGTGGCTGGCCGAAACGGCCGAGGACGGTGGCGGAAGGTCGGTCCGGCGAGGGTGGCTGCTGATCCGGGTCGGGTTCACAACAGGGGGCTCGGGCGGCATGGGTTTTCGGCTAGGCTAGCTTCGGGTCAAGGGTGTGGAGTAGTCTCGAGGTGGCAGGCTGGTGGTTTAGGTGGTTAGCGATGAAATGAAGTGGAGGCCGGAGGTGGTGATGGGTGGTCTTGTGCCGGTGGTGGTTGGGTGGAGGGTTTCGGCGTCGGGGGCTCACGGGTAGCCATCGCCTTAGCCGGTTGGATTGGGGTCACGGGGGTGGCAGGTGAGCACTCGGCGGCAGCTTGGCAATAGCGACTATCGGGTGAGCTCGCGGGGTTTAGGCCGAGAGGACGGAAGTAGCGGTGGTGGCTAGTGGGATGGGGCGGCGACGAAGGGCGGAGGGGTCTCGGCGTCTTGTGGGCGGGTGGGCGTGGGTGCGTGGGCGGCCGAGCTCGATGGGGGCGACAACATAGACGATGGATGGGGCTCGGCTAACGGGACGACGACGGCCGAGGGCTATGGAGAAGGGTGCTAGCGTGAGGTGGCTGGGCGACACGGGCCTTGACGATGAGCTTGGGCTACGGTGACTAGCGAGTGGGTTTCGCGGGTCAAGTTGACGGCGGCCGAGGCTTGGGTCGATATCGCGATGGCGCGGCGCGACTGGTGCAAGGTGGCGACAGAGGTGGAAGGCCGGTGGTGGCCGGGCCGGGGTAGTCCGAGTGAGTGGAGGTGGAAGATGGAGGGGGGGCGTTGCGGGTAGAAATGGCCATTTGGAACCGTGGACCCGGAACCGGCCCGTTGACCGGGCCCACGATTCCGACTCGGACAGGAACCGCTAGCCCGTGATTCATCAATTGTTGGAACCGGCCGGAACCGCCGGTTCCGACCTGCCCTTTAAAAAAAAAAAACGGGGCCTCCGGGCTGCAGCGGCCCAATTGCAACGACTCTTTGGTCGTTGCAATCTTGCAACGGCTAAATGGCCAAAAAAATAAATATATTTTTTAAAGTTAAATAACCATCCCCTTCTTTATAAATATCAATCCTTTCTCTTTCATTTTTTTCACAAATTCTCTCAACAATTCTTTCAATTCTCTCCAATTCTCTTAATCGGCTCAATTCTCTCAATTTCGCCTCAATTCTCTAAAAAATGGCAAGTGGAAGCCGAAATACCGGAACGGGCAAGATGACGATGGGAGATTCCGAACATCCTATTCCCGAATATGATCCTCGTGAGTATACATATTGGGAAGACAACGACGATAATATCAACATTGTTCCCATTCCGAACGTCGAACACGTCCCAACACAAGAAAGTCTTTATCCTCCTACTGGTGTCGAAGAAATGTCGACGGGAAATGAGTCGGAAAGAAAGAGCCGAGAGAGTACATCCGACTTGTGGCTGCACTTCGACAATATATTTGATGAAAACGATGGTAAGTACAATATAAATTGTAAATATTGTTCTCAAACATATAAATTTACCAAAGGAGATGGCTACGGAACATTCCGTCGACATCCGACGAAGAAACATCCAACCCAAGCGGGGATCGACACTAGGCAACAACAAATTCCCGGGTACGCCAATCCTAATACTCATCCTTTATTCCGTTACACCGATGCACTTTATAAATAAACATTAGCTAAATATGTTGTCCTTGATCATGCTCCGTTTACTACTAGTGAAAATTTTAATTTGAAATATTTGATAAATAGTTGGTTCCGAAGCACCAACTATTCCGAAAAGTACTCTTAAACGCAAACTTTTGCATCTTTATAAAAAACAAAAAAAAGCTTTAGTAAAAATTTTTTCGGAATTCAATGGACGTGTGCATTTAGGAAGCGATATTTGGAGTGATCCCTAGCAAATTCATTCTTATATGGGTGTTACGTGTCATTGGATAGGTGACGACTAGACCATTCAAAAAAAAACTTCTTGCATTTCGAGTTTTTGATGAAAAATATTCGGCTCATAATATTTATAGAATAATTAGGCAAGTTTTAGAAGAATATACTTTGATAAATAAAGTTTTTTCAATTGGTTTTGATAATGCCGCCGCAAATACCGCTTCCATTCCTTAATTAGAAAAAATTTGCAAACCCTCTTTTGACGGATAATTTTTTCACATTAGATGTGCTTGTAATGTTTTAAATTTATGTGTACAAGATGGTTTACGAACTCTTGAGATTTCTCTCGCCCCAATAAAAGGTGCAATTAATTTTTTATGGAGTCGTGCCCATTTTATGAAAACATGGGGAAAATTTTGTAAACAACATGGGAGAAAGGCAAAAAGGTTTCCAAAAGATATTCGACTCGTTGGAATTCTACCGACGAGTTGCTTCGTCAAATTTTTTTATTACAAAGATTTATTGTGTATGTTTATTTCGCAAAATATTCCCGAAATTATTTTACTTCCGCAACATTGGGATGTTTGCAAAAATTTTTTAGATTTTTTGAAAGTTTTTAATGATGCTACTACTGCTTTATCTGGTATTTATTATCCTACTACGCATTTATTTTTAATAGAGTGTGTTAATATTGATAATGTTTTTAATGCATATGAAAAAGATACTTGAATTAGCTCGGACTATTTTAGTAATGCGAGAAAAATGGTTGCATTATTATTTCAAAATTCCTCTTGTCTATTTAGTTGGTATTATTTTTTATCCACATATTAAATTAGATGGTTTGCTAGATTATCCGAATGTGTATTATTATGATTGTTTACATTTACAAGATGCAATAGATATTTCAATTATATAAGGAGAGGTTAAAGAATCTCTAGTATATTATATGGAGAATTTTGTGGTAGATATGGTTTAAATGATAGTGGATCTTTACAATCTATTGCCTCACGAGCGAACCGGTAGTTCACTTAGTAAAGGGTACGATATGCTTAAGAGTAGACAAAAATAAAAATAAAAAGGGGTAACATGTAGTATTTTTGAATTAGAAAAATATTTAAATACTCAATTTGAGTTTCGTGATGCCAAACATAGTATGATTTCCAAATCCTAAAGTGGTGGAAGAGTCACTCAAACGATTACCCGGTTCTCGCCCCTCATCGCTCGCGATATTAGCAACCCCTTCTTCAACGATTGCAGTGGAACAAACATTTAACGTTGAAGGATTAGTTTTGGACTCTCGCCGTTCAAGATTAAGTCCGGAGTATGTGGAAGCTCAAGCTTGTGTCGACGATTGGACGAAGGCTAGATTTCGACACCAAGAGCCGGATCGAGAACACGAATTCTTTAGTGAGGATTGTGGAGATACTACCGCCACGGGTATCACAACGGGTAGCGACGATTGACGATGAGGTAAGTTGGGGTTATCAAAGGTAAAAGAACTACATGGGCTTTGATTTTTCTAAATCCCCAAGAAGATATGTAGGCGCTTAATGATAATTCATTAAGTTCAAGCCCATTCCTTCTCTCTTTTTTTTTCAAATTTTATTGCAATGTACAATTTAATTATAATTTTTTTATATTTATTTTATTATTTATTATTTTAAAAATTAAATTTAAAAAAATGAACCGAAACCGGTCCGGGAACCGGGCCGCAACCGCCGGTTCCACCTTTTGGAGGAATCGGAAACGGCGGTTCCAATGAACCGGCCACCTCTAGTTGCGGGTGTAAAGAGGGAAGAGGAGAGAAAACAGAGAAAAAAAGAGAAAAAGAAAAAGTAAATAGAGGAGAGAGAGCACATGGGGTGGGGGTGGGCTTGGGGAAGAGGGAAGTGACGCCTGCGATGACGTCATCATGGGGGGCCGGCGGGTTGAAGGGAAAGAAAAGAAAGGTGGGCCACCAATAATTCAAAACACTTTGTCTTGTATGAATAAATTTAGGGACATTTTGGTATTTTTGTAAAATGGGTATCGATGGTCATTTAGCTAAATTGATTGAGAGCAAAATTTGGGACTTTCACATTTAGGGTTCGGGTCAAGGCTAGGTTCAAGCGCGAAGGGTCTCTCGATAACACAAGTCGACGTTTAACTAGTCTAGCTTAACTTTTTTTTTTTTACCAACGACTTGGAACAATCAATCGGCGTCTCTTAAATCCTCAAAATCCAAATTTATTTTCCACGTCGGAATTCATAATTTTTCTTATAAACATCTAAATTTCAAACGTCACAACAAGAGGCCGCCCCACACCCACCCACCGGGAGGGAAGAGAAGAAAGGGGAAAGAAAGAAAAAAGGAAAGGAAAATGAAACAAAGTTAGAACAAGTAAAAAGATGAAAATATCCTCATGAGGCCATTCTTGAAGCAAAGAGGGCACTTCGATTTGAAACAAGGTCCATTTCATGCCTTTATTTGAGAAAATAAAAGCATTTGAGGCCATTTTTTGAAAATTTTCCCATTTCCAAATGCCAAAGTATCATTGTAATTGGATTCTTATAAATAAGTGTAATTACCCCATTTATTAAGCATATTTTATAAACAGAAGAATGTTTTGAATTTTAAAATATCAACTATACATAATAGGAGACAAACAATACATTAAAAAAGTAAACTTTCGTTATGCAGTTGTTTAACAAAAATACTTGGGTATACTTTTGAAAATATCCTTCCAATATGTTGAGTTCACATTAGTAATTTTTCTTCTGCAATAAGCCGTTATACTTTAGAATATGCAAGGTTAGTCACATCTTAAAGAAGATTTTTACTAATCCTTTTGAAATGCTTTTTCTTTATACTTTTTCAAAATTTACACCATCAGTTCCGTTTCTCCATTTTCTCTGACTTCTAAAACATGGGCTTGAAAAATTACTTTTTGTCGGCAACATGGCATCCGTTTTTCTTTTGAAGAAAAGCATCCATTTAAAGTGCGTTTTACTGTTATCTTCATAAATCTTACATCGTTCTTAACTTTGACGTCTAAGAAATTATTTTTACTAATCCTTTTGGATGTCGATTTTAAAAGGAATTTCGAATTTACATGTTGCTGAATTTTTTAAATTATGGAATTACTACTAAAACTATCAATTTGAATGTTTTTATTATGAAAAATCCCAACCTTTTTTCCAATCCTAGAGTAAAATATCTAATTGACGGTCAGACGTTTTCATTAGTTGCTGTGGAAAATGGAAGAGCTCTAGCTTTGACTTCCAACAAGCAAAGGAATGGCAAGAGACACAGTTCATGAAAACTATTAGATATGCACCGCAGAGAGGGAGTTTTTGTTTTGGTTGGCTTTTTTTTTTTTTTTTTGGTTAGATCATTTCAAATAAGATCGATGTGATTCTGCAATTTTTCAAATGAACTTAGTCTAATTTCGTAGAAATTAATAACGGAAATACATATTTAAGGGCAACTAAACTATACATTTTTTAAGGAAAAATTACAAACAAGAGCTCGAAATACCATTGTTTTCTCTAATAGGGACATGAAGTAGTCAATATTTCAAATAAGAGCATGAAGTAGCCATGACTATTTCAAACAAGAGCCTAACCTTGTCGGTCTACCGATGAAGTGCATTTTTGTCAAAACATAATGTTTAGTTAAATGAAATTAAAAAAAGAAAAATGAGAAGTTTTAAAAAAGGAAAAACAGACCGCCGGGGGGGGGGGGGTTGTCGCAAAAGAATAATAATTGATATTATAATAAGGAATCCATAATAAAAAGTCATTGCTGATGTTATATAAATAGAAATGTTAAAGGAAATAAAGGTTTTGTAAAGTTGCAGCAAAATTGCATGACAACAAATATTGTCCTCTTTCGTCCCGCCTTCTCTCGTCCAAAAGAAAATAATCACAGGGTTTTATTTTGGCCATATTTATCAATATAAACATTATTGTTCAAAATAAAGTCCATGTCCACCTCGCGAGTCACGATACTAAATACTTTCTTCGTAAAAGGACAAAAAATAAAAGATAACCTATTGACGTTAAGAAATGACCAATCGGATACGCGTTGAGCAGTGCCCTTGTTTAATTACTGAGCATTTTTCGGAGGAACATTGAATACCAGTCTAATCTCCATCACCTAATCTTTTGACCTTTTCGTTTTAATTTACACGTATTTTTTTCGAATTTAAAAGTATTCAATAAAAAACGTATTTCACTCTGCTTTCTTTTTCTTTTTATTCATGGATGTTGGCTTTAGAAACATTTCAAACTCCGCATTGCCGAAATTTTCAAAATCAAGTTATTTGTGCTGTGATCTTTCCATCAATTTGTTTAAAATAAAAATAAAATATATTTGAGGAAAAAAATGACCTACCATCTCTTAATTATATTCTGGTTGAAGTATTTTGAACTATATACGTTTCCAAGGGCGAATCTTACATGGATCTTAAGGCCTTATAATTTTGGTTCACTTTTCTTTCGTCAAATCATTGTCACGTATGGTGGATTTGATTCTTCAACTTATCGATTTTGGCGAAACATAATATCGTAGCAGACAGCAGAATTATTTATTCAAGAGCAATTGAGCTTTACGTTTTCTTTCTTTTAATTTTTGGCCCCTCTCAATTTTCATTGATTCACGCGGCAGGGCGCACACGAAAGGACACGACTTTTGGCATTTTTGGGCCTCCAGAATCGGCCTTGGGGCTGTCCACGTGACCCTATCTAGTGGGATCCTGGGGAAGAGGAAGAGTCTCACATAGGACAGACCACGAGTCACTATTTTTGTATCTTAAATAGGGTGATCCCCTTGCATGTAAAGCACCTTAAATCGGTATACAATTCGTCGTTCTCTCCAGTCTCTTTCGTGTAATCCTAGACGAGATGGCAAGTGGATCCAATAAGGTTGTCAATATGGTGCCCGTCCTTGGTGACATGTCCGACGATGAACGGATTGGAAGGGCCACTGAGCGGACCACCACCAAGGCGAAGAGGGACCGCGGGAATTCGTGGAATGTGGCACGCAAGATGGAGTTCCGCCTCGCCAGAATGGAGTTGGCCTGTGCAGACTCTCAAGACATGGTTCAGGAGCTTCATGGGGACTTCAAGGAGCTCGTGTCCGAGAAGGAAGAGCTTCTTGCTAGGGTGCTTGAGCTTGAGACCTGTGTTGATGAGCTCCAAGGGGAAGTGCGGTGCGCTCTCAACAAGTCCGACGAGCTCTACCAGCAGAATAAATTCTTGGAGGCCTTGGTTGGGGCCTTGTTTGCTCAGATGATCGATCTAAATGCCAAGGTGGACAAGCTCGAGGATGCGTGGGTGGACGGGACCAAATGATTTCACAATGCCAACTTTGAATAGATAAAGGCCGTGATTGCCTTTGGTACTTGAAGAAGAGATTTGCATGTGTTAACCCTCTCTCCTGTTAGGCCCTTAATGACGTGGAATTGCTGCTAGAAGCACTCCTATTTAGGTTTGCATTGCTTGGCAATTATTGCTTTTAGAGTGCTTTAGTTGCAGAAAGCATGATCTTTTCGAGAAGGCTGAATTACTTTTGAAGTGGTGGTTGATTTATCCAAGAAGCTTCTTCAACGTGCATCTTCTTGTCGCTTACTCCTTTCTAGTACTTAGGAATTTTTGAAGTCACCCAGTGCTTGAAACTGAAATCGAAGAAATGAAATCAATTAACTAAAGATGACCCGGCTCATATAAGTATGAATACTTAAAAAGGAGTAGGGCAAAATGAATTACAAATGGTGCAGTTCACGGATGAAGAAAGCCGCTCGCTCGAGTTTTCGAAATTTGAAACGATAGGGAAAGTAGAAAAACGAAGAAAAGAATCTCTTTTTTTGATTGCTTCCTTAACGTGCTTCATTTTTCAATTGATCCTCCCATTGGGAACTGTTGACGGCGACTTTCCTTGATTCAGTTCGATTAGATTTCCCAATAAAAGAAAAAAAATTGCCATGCAAAAATGGTGGAAAATAATACACGAGGACACATGGTTGTAAAAAACAATGTCCATTTGTACCCGGTGCAAAAGAAATTGTTGGCCTTGGTATCACGGTCTGAGGCATACTTGACTTATCGACTCGACCCCGTTTACAGTGTCATATAATTCAACTAACAAAAATTGGACAAAAAAAACTAACAAAAATGGGAATTTAGGGGTTAAATCTTCAGTTTCTGGCGAATAATGCCCAAATAGTAGAAAGGTTGAGTCTTAAAAATTATTGACGGAACAACAATAACGAAAAAAATAGGTTTTTACGAGGGTATTCAAAATTTGAATACAACGTCATCTTTAATATCAAACAGATGAAAGGTCGCTCTGAAAATTCTTTCGACAAAAAAAAATGAATATTCTGAGCAGCATTAAATTATAGTCCTTAAAATATAGTAGTTTTCATTTTCCGTTTAATTAGATAATGGTCCTTTTCCCATTTATCTGACGTTAAACTAAATGGCACACTTGATGACCAAAAAGTTCAACAAAAAAAAAAAAAAGAAGAAGAGAAATTCACCCAATCCCCGTTGTATTTAATATTCAAATATCATATCGTTCTTCTGTTCTCTTATCTATTATATTAAAACAAAAATAAACAATAGAAAAATTGGCCAATTAAAAATAGAATATAATTCAGTTGCTCTTGAGCATGAGTAATTCCGGTTTCAACTTATTTAACCAATAAGTAGCAAAACCAAAACTAAGGGCGCACATGATAACACTTCTAAAGCATTGTTTATAGAGTAGAAATTCGTTTGCCTTCTTAACTTCAATTTTCTACTTACAAAATAATTTTTTACTTAATATTAATATTTTTCTCACTTCGCCTTAAGTCTCTCTCACTTTGATCTTTGATTCATTCTCAGCGCCTTTATGTTACGACCTAAATTTCTACCAATTGGATTATTGAGCGTAATGGTATTTATCGAGTCCGAATTATTGTTACCCGGACGAGTTTTGGGAATTTATTATATCCGGCATAGAGAATTATTAATTGGAAGCTACATTTTAGGCGTGGTCATTTTATTGGACCATTGGTGAAATTTTAATGGAGCGTTATCATACGAAAGTGATTCGATGCAAATTTGATTCGCGGTTGAACCGCGAAAGCATTTTAAATAACACCCGACTCCACATGCCCTTCACGTATCCTCCACTTTTTCCCCTACCAATACACCTCTCCCTCACCTTTCGTTTTATTTGGATACACTTCCCCACTCTCTCTCTATCTTCCACGATTCTCCCCCCACCCCCCACACTATAATCTCTCTTTCTCTTCTTCTTCCTTGGTCTTCTTTTCTTCTCCTTTTTCTTCTGTTAGGTTACCCTCTAGGGGATGACCACGTGACAAGCAAGAGCTTTGATCGCTTGCGGGTGAGAACACTTGGAGATAGATGCGGAAGAACCGTGGAAACGCCACGTGTCAAAGAAAATTTTGGCGGCATCTTCATTGAAAGACGAAAGGAGCAGCGCGAAAAGGGCCACGGGGCGGTTAATGAAAGATTGTCGGTAATCCCCACGAGGTAAAAAGGAAGAGCGCAGAAACGAAGGAACCACTCGGGAGTCATCCATCTAACAGAGCGAAACGAGAGGCCAAAGAAACAACCGCTCGACGGTTACCGGACTTGATCTATAAATACCTACGGCCACAACAGGGCAAGGGACCCCCCCCAAAAAACAAAAAACACAGAACACTTACCTTTTCAACTAGCTCTTAGCTCTTAACCTTTAAGCCTAGCCTAGCCATAACTTTCCAGATTCCCGTCGTCGATTCAATTCCGACGAGTTTCATATCAAGAGTTAGGTGTCGTCGATTAAATTCCGACATCTGCTCACTAGGTTCAGCACCGTCGATTCGGTTCCGGTGTTGTATCCTTCGTCCATCTTGTCCAAGTGCCGTCTATTCAATTCCGGTATTGTGTCCTACAACCCCCCGTCCAAGTCTTTGTCGATTGAATTCCAGCATTGTGTCCTACATTTCTGCCCAACTTTGTCGATTTAATTCCAGAGTCATGTTGAAGCTTGCTACACATCTCGACTATTGCGTGTGTCGGGCTGTCGAAGTTATTGAGAGTCCGTAACACGCCTTTTGTGTTAATAAAGACATCTACTCGCATTCGACGCTCTCTGTCCAAAACTGATCCAGAACACTTTTTCGAAAAACGAACGGATTAAGTTCGATAAAAGATTCTCGCGTTAGTAACCCCTTTTGGGCTGTAGTCATTTTGGGGGAAGAACTCATAATCGCGAAGGCCCCGTCGAGGAGGATTTCGACGCGCAACAATCTTTTGGCACGCCGGTGGGACCGGCGGTGTTAGTTCGAGAGAGCACTATGCCACGAACGAGAGGACGCAACAATGCAGACGGCATTGGAGACGAGCTCATGGAAGGAATGCCTCGTGAGGAGTCATCAATCGTAGCTCATGGACTGGGAAACCAGGTCCAGGGAAACAACGATGAGGCACCTCGACAAAGCATATTGAAGAGCATAGAAGAAATATGGAGACGATGCCCGTCATGTTATCATCGATAAGACGTACTATTGAAGAAGTCCAAAATGAGTTTGCGGACCATATGGTTCAATGAATGACTCGACGTGGTTAGACCATTGATCATTAACACTTATCATGAGTGTGTTTCGGGGCAACATGGGACTTCGGTTGCAACCTCAAGGTGGAAATTCAGTCATACCCACTAGAAATCCCGTTGCTCTAGCCACTACCCCCAACAAACACGGGTCAATGCAGGACAAAACCTGCCACCGGTAGCACCCACAAGGATTTTGCAGCCGGGGGAGCTGCTACCGCCGTGTCAGGTGATGATTCTAACCTTCAAGCAAATGTAGATCCGGTTGAGGCGATAGGGCGTGTCAACCGACAAAGTATGCCTGCTATTCGACCTATTGTTGCTCACGTCCCGGTGAATGAGCCGCCTTCACCCATAATCAACGAAAGAGCAATACCCGTTCCTCCAAGGGGGCAAGGTCGAAGCCAAGGGGCGGGACCAGCTACCTCAAGTTAGGGGACTTGACCAGCCTTTTCAAAAGGGTATCATGTTCGAAGCAACAATATGCGCAACTAGGATTTCAGCCGGGATTGCGGGCACGATTCCTCGGCCCGGTGTTACAAGTTGTTCAGCCAAATTTACAACCAGGACATCCAGCTCCGCAACAAGCGGGATATCGGGTATCTTATCAATCGATATATTCAAACCAGCTAGACGTAGACCCGGTGGTTGGGTATAATGATCCAATAGTAGGGTACAAGGTCAATATTTATCGAAAGCCATATCCCGATTGGATGGATACTGTCTCATATCCAAGAGGATTTAAGATACCGAGTTTACACTCTTCATCAGTGAAGATGAGCAATCCACATATGAGCATGTTGATTGCTTCTTAGCATTATGTGGAGTCACTACTCATGCCGATCATTGGAAGTTAAGATTATTCCCGCTTTCTTTGTCGAAGACAACATTTACGTGGTATACTTGCCCTACCACCAAATTCGGTGTTGACTTGGGAACGGATGGAACGCCTATTTCATAGCCGGTTCCGGCGGGCCGTGCCAAATTTGTCGATAGCTGATTTGTCGACAATGAGGCAAATGGCGAATGAAACCGTCGATCAATTTATCATGAGATTCAAGAAAGCTAGGAACAAATGTCCGGTCCCTTTACTCGAAAAGACTTTTGCGATCGCCTTCAACGGGCTAAAGTTCGAAATACGAGACAGGATGGTAGGGCATCCATGTGCGGATTTGTTCGAGCTATCTACCATGGCCATTGAACATGAGACCCCGCCAAAAGAAGGAGACAAAAGGCACACTAGCGGGGAGATATAAGTTTTGTCGAATCGGCGGATTTCGTCGAAGATCCTACTGATTTTGTCGAAGTGGCTGTCGCTCAACTAATCATAGATAAGCCATATGCTTGTCAAGCACCGAAGCCGGCAAGGATGAAGGAGAAATCAACCGTCATGGCTAAGGCTAAGGAGGCGGTATACTACTCCTTTGATGCAAATCGAACGAAAGAAATTTTCGACATGCTATTAGGCGATGGACAAATTAGGGCGACGGAAGGTCGGAAGATACCGACAAAGGAAGAGATGATTGGCAAGAGGTATTGCAAATGGCATCACTAGTGGAGCCATAACACCTCGATTGTTTGGTTCTCAAGAAAAATATCCAAGAAGCTATTCAACAAGAGAAGATCAAGTTCGCTAATGATAAGGGCAAATCTCTTATGGATGTAGACACAAATCGTTTCCCGTAATGACCGGAATGGTATCTTTGCGACAACTAGGAAGGGATTACAAGTCGTCGACTCTTTGTACTTGTTGTAGGCGTGAGTTGCGGACGACGAGGCCAGCACAAAGACAATGACCGACGGGTCGGCCGGATCAATCAGGAGTTTAGACGGCCAGCTCAAAACAAGGAAGTGATGCCCATAAAAATCCCTAGTCGACGGAAGAGTTGCAAGTCGTTCGCACAACGGTACAAAGAAGGGGATCCTACGATTGACACGTTGGGAGAACCAAGCGGAAAGTTTGACTATTATGTGAGCTATGGCCCTCCACCAGCTTACCCTCAAGGGAAAAAACAGGTGAGAAAAGCAATTCGACAACAAGTACCCAAGTGGATTACTACGCTTCACCAGGCCCCGTGCCGAAAAACTCTTAAAATCCCCAGCAATCCCTTGGAAGGATCCCGGTACGAGGTAACGAGCTTCGAAAAGAAGAGGGAGTCATGACCCGCACCAGAAAAAGGAGGTTGCAAAGGAAAAGGAGAGCCCACACATTACGGCGACGGGTCACGCTACTTAACCCCGAGCCGGTGACTACGGCTACGGGACGTCCTATACCCCGAAGAGCGAGAAACTTGGTCCGGAGACTCAAACCCGAGGAGGCATCACCAACTAAAGAAGGTTGCAAACAGCTTGAATTTGAGTGCTCTCCTAAACCAAAATCTCGGTTCAAAGATCGCACAAGCAGGTCAATATGCCCCCTAAGCTCTTATATGGTCCAAGTTAAGTTACCCAATGAGTTTCGATCGGAGCCGCCCCGGCTAGTAATGATGAGGAAGCAACGGTACAAGAAAAAGATAGTGCTCGGTTACGCCCGATGACGAGGAAATCATAGAGTTCAAGAAACCACAGGAGAAGATCTCGAATCATTTGAAGTTGCTCAATATAAATGCCAAGATTAACGGGCGGCCGGAATGAAGGTGTTGGTAGATGGAGGTTCAACATTAAATCTCATCCCATATCGCTTCTTCAAGAAAATAGTAAGGAACGATGATGAGATTATCCCATCGAACATCTAGTTATCCGATTTCACCAGGAGATCACCGAAGTAAAAGGCATGTGGCAAACTTAACCGTCGGATCGAAAACATCGAGGCCATCTTTTTGTGTCGTGGATGCTTGACGGATCATATAATCTCCTTCTAGGGAGAGACTGGATACACGGAAACAAGTGTGTCCCATCGACACTACACCAAATGCTGGCATTTTAGAATGGAGATAACGTAGAATATGTAAAGGCTAACTCGCAAACTTGTGTGACTTGGACTCGTATATCCGCGAGAGATAAGGTCATGACGAATGACTACCTTCGCATATTTGAACCTCCTAAGGTTGATCCAAGAGATATCGCACTCTGCCGTTTCGACAAGGGAAACACAGAGTGGATCCCAAGGAAAGAACCGGCGGAGTCACCCAGCCCGGTTGGTCGATGGATGCTAGGTTATTGGCGCAAGCCTCAACTAGGGGGCATTCGGCCTACAAGGCCGGACAAGCTAGGCAATCGGACGAGGTGATTGAGGGAATTCGGGAGTTCGACGGTTCTCCGGTAGAGGAAGACTGCAGGGTGGTTCAAGCTCGAGACCCATTAGAAGAGGTAAACCTCGGAGATGAAACTTGCCCACAACCAACTTACGTCGAAAATTGCTCGACCAGCGGTTTAAGGATCGGTTGGTAAGTCCATTAAGGGAATATAAAGATTGTTTCGCTTGGAACTACCATGAGATGCTTGGTCTAAATAGGAAAGTGGTTGAGCATCGACTACCAATCAAAAAGGGATTTCGACCACACCAAGAGGCTCCGGGAAGGTTTGCTACGTAAGTAGTCCTTAAAATTAAGGAGGAGATTGAGCGTCTCCTTTCTCGCCGGCTTTATAAGGACGGCAAGGTATGTCGAATGGCTGTCTAATATCGTGCCAATCAGGAAGAAAAATGGTAAGCTTAGAGTATACATTGACTTTCGTGATCTCAATGCGGCTACACCGAAAGATGAGTATCAAATGCCTATGGCCGATGTATTGATCGATTCGGCCTGAGTAATGAGATTATGTCTCTTATGGAAGGACACTCGGGTACAACCAGATCTTCATAGCAACGAGAAGATGTCCACAAGACAGCCTTTCTACCGTCCCGGGGCTATCGGTACTTTTGAATGGATTGTTATGCCATTTGGATGGAAGAATGCTTGCGCCACCTATCAAAGGGCAATGAACTTTATTTTTCATGACATGATTGGAAACTTTGTGGAGGTCTACATTGATGACGTAATCCTTAAGACGGACCGGGTAAGTCATCTAAACCAATTGGAACAGGCTTTTTGTTAGAATGCGCAAGTTCAAATTAAAAACAAATCCTTTGAAATGTGCTTTTGGGATAAGGGCTAATTTCCTAGGCTTTTTGGTTCATTAGAGAGGTATAGAAATAGATAAGAACAAAGTTGAGGCCATTTTAAATTTGCCTCCCCCGTGAATAAAAAGCAATTGCAGATGCTGATTGGGAAATTAAATTTCCTACGATGTTTTATAGCTAACCCGTCGGGAAAGATCGAGGTCTTCTCTCCATTGCTCAAATTGAAGAGTAAACAAGAGTTCGAGTGGGAAGAGAAATATCAAGTGGCTTTCGGCAAGTTAAAAGAGTACCCGAGCAAGCCACCGGTATTGATACCACCAAAGGAGGGAAGACCATTGAAGTTATACTTGTCCATGGTGATACAACAATAGGGAATGTGCTGGCCCAAGAAAATGAAAAAGAAAAAGAATAAGCCGTTTATTGCCCGAGTAGGATGCTCAATGACGCCGAGACGAGATATACACCCATCGAAAAGTTGTTCTTATCATTGTACTTTGCACGTACCAAATTACGACATTACATGCTTGCCGATCACGATGCATGTAATTTGCAAAATAGATGTAATTAAATACATGTTGTCCAGGCCAATCATAAGAGGCCGGATCGTGAAATGGGCATTTACTCGATAGAGATCAATTTAATATACGTGCCGCTCAAAGCGGTAAAAGGGCAAGCGAGTGTCGATTTCATCACGGAATACCCATCGGGTTTGAAAATAGAAGATGACTAAAATTATCTCCGTATAGCACCATGGGTATTATATTTCAAGGGGTCGATAACATCCGGGTCGTCAGTGCTTGGGATTATGATCGTGTCACCCTATCAAGAAAAGACTAAGCTCGTGTTCGGGTTTGATTTTGAATGTTCAAGCAATCAAGCCAAATATGAAGCTCGATCGTAGGACTTAACGTCCTAATTAACATGGGAGTCAAGTCAACAAAAATAAAGGGTGACTCTCAATTGGTGATTAGACAGGTTGAAAGGAGAATATCAATACCTTAGTGAGAACATCGTGAGACATCACCATTTAGCGAAGGAGCTATTGTCGAACTTTGCCGAGTATGAGCTGATCTACGTCAAAAGGAACGAGAATGCGAAGCCAATGAGCTAGCTCAAGTCGCATCCGGGTATTGGATATCGAAGGATCTAGCTGGTCATATTATTACCCAAACAAGAACTTTGCCTTCGATAGAGGCACGAGTAATGATGGTCGAAAGAGAAAAGGCGAGAGGGTTCGGGCAAAGACCTTAGCCAACAAGATTGGAGGACCCCCTTTATTAGCTATTTTAAGGGAACCGAGGATTGTGCAGAAAAAGACTTCAAAAGAAAAACCTTGAAGTATCTTCTAATCGATGAAGAACTATATCTTAGAATGGTCGATGGGTTGCTTCTAAAGTGTCTAAATCAAGAAGAAGCAATGCTAGCTATGACAGAGGTTCATGAAGGGATTTGTGGCGCACATCAAGCTGGTTTAAAGACGAAGTGGTTGCTAAGATGGCATGGGTATTTTTGGCCGACAATCGTAAGGGATTGCATCGATTATGCGAGGGGTTGCCACTCGTGCCGGGAAGCATGGACCGGTTCAAGCACGCACTAGCCGCATTAATGAACCGAATTGTCAAACCATAGCCTTTTCGAGGATGGGCAATGGATATAATAGGGAAAATTTATCCGCCCTCATCGAAAAAACACGGTTTCATTCTCGTAGCGACGGATTATTTCATAAAGTGGGTATAGGCGAGTCTCATACAAAAACATCATGCGAGAACGGTGAAAGAATTCATCGAGGAGTGGATTATTCATCGGTTCGGAATTCCAGAGACTATAACCGCCGACCAAGGGACGGTTTTCACGGGCGGGAAATCTTGGATTTCACCAAGTCAAGAGGAATCAAGATGATCCATTCGACACCCTATTATGCTTAGGTTAATGGTCGGGCGGAAGCTTCCAATAAGATAATCATCGAGCTAATAAAGAAGCATTTAGAGGACAACCCAAGGGAGTTGGATTCACTACTTTCGACAGATGTTATGGGCTTATCGAACATCTAAGAGATCCAGCTCTGGAGTAAGTCCTTATATGTTGACATATGGACAGGAAGTCAGATTGCCTCTGGAAATTACCGTGCAGTCATTTCGAGTAAAACTCCAAGGCAACATGGCAAAAGAGCAAGCGATTCGACGAGGATGACCGAAACAACATAAGCTGCCAACGAGTCCATACTCAAGGGGATCAATGGACATACCACAAAATGACAGCAGGATGTTAATCCTGGCTCGGTGCCAGATCTTGACTACTAGCCCCTTCCGATCGTTTATACCAATTATAGAACCGGCTATCAAAAGACGGATACGAAGAGAATTTATGGTTATTCGACAACCAGGCCGAAGCATAGATAATGGATTATTCAATGGGTAAAGTTTCCTTAAAACTACGAGGAAAACAATCCATCGAGCATCGAAGGGGGTGGTAGACGTGTAAGATGCGGACCCAAGTTGAAATGGCTGCTTCCCGATCTACGATCCATAAAAGACAAGGTTACCTTTCCTTCATCCTCGTAGCGAGAAAGACCGCTAAGGCGCGACAGGCATGTGGTCGCGTGAACACCTAAGCTATCGGGGTAAAAGTTCGTCATGGTTAAATGGTATCACATTCGAAGACGCATTTATAAAGAGGGTGCCAAGGAACTAACCGAAATGGGCGGACATCAGTCGGGCGAACGTGGGAGGTCATGTTGCTAAAAACGTGGACAGTCGAGACATTGTAGCGAGCCTCGAATTTTTCTTTTTTTTTTTTGGAGCGGGCGGGGGTTAACGAGCCTTTTCGGAGACCCGGTTGACGCAGAGATCTTCGGCGCACGGGTCTCTCCCAAGATCCATTACTCGAATCGCGATGTGAAGAAAATTTTTATCGAGATCGACCTTAATGTGGTCGGGTGGCATGTGCATAGTGTACATGCATTTGGAGTCGCCATCGATCAATTATTGGAGGGTATAATCGAAACCCTATCGAGCGGTCGGGAGAAACTGTTCGATTTTACGAAAACCGAGAGATTTGGGTCCGGGGACTTGGTTACGTCGAGATTTACATCGATACCCTTTCGGTTACCGAAGTTGAGTGATTTTACTAACCTAAGAATTCATGCGAGATGAAATTTCGGGTGAAGTAGGCCCTAATGATCTAAGGTATCATGCGAGACGGGAATTTACTACCCTAACGAATCACAATGAGAAATTTAATGCGCAATCAAAATAATCACAGCCAAATCAAACAATCAATCAAGTGGACACATCTAATATGGCCCTATCGGCCCACGAAAATATCGATTTTGAATTCGGAGTGGTTCGGGAAAATTTGAAGCGGAAGACCTAGAAGGGTATAGCGTCCTTTTTGGGGGTTCGGGACCCAAAAATCAAAAATTTGGGGTCGGGCCAGTTGAATGTGGCTATTTCCCATTTTTTGTGATTTTTCAGAATTTTTCTAATTTTTTCTAATTTTTTTGAAATTTTTATTTATTTTCTAAAAATTTGGGAATTTTTCGGATAGGTGTAAATTCACCCTCGAAGCTTCGAAAATTATCGATCCAGACTATAAGAGTCCCGAATAGACCTAAGTATTTTTAGAAATGTTTTTGGAAAACACTTGGGAATTTTTAATGAATTTTCTATGAATTTTACAATTTTTTGGATTTCTTAGAAATTTTTGATAATTTTTTATTAATATTTCGGACCGGGTCAAACATCGTCAACGATCGGTCAACCCGGTCCAGGCCGGCCTCGGACTCGCTCGAGGCTAAACGGCGACGTTTCCAATTTTATTCGTATTATTTTTATTTTTTTAAAACTATTTTCCTAATATCCAAAAATACAAAAAATAAACAGAGACGGCCACGATTGATTCTAGAAATGATCTCGACCGTTCGCCCACTCGCGCCTACGTGCACCTCGCCACACTCGATGCGATCAATGAAGCGATCCCTACTTTGTTAGACAACTCGTCACACTCGATGTTGGGTATTTAGAAGCCGGAGAAAGCAATGGTCGACATCCCTATTAGTTGAGACAACTCGTCGAAGCGATCAATGAACCGACGAGGGGTGAGCTTGGGAGTCTCGGTTTCCATAGGAAGGAAATATAGGAACCAGGAAGGGTTTAGGGTTTTGTGGAAGATCTCGGAAGGAAGAAGACGACGATGGAAACCTTTACTCTAGAAGCCAAAGGAGATCGAAGCGTAGAATAAAGATGTGATTGCACCTCGGGAAAGAGAATCCAGGAGGAAAGACCAAATCACAGTGGTAGCGGTCGAATCGAAAGATTTGTTAAAAGAGATAAATCTTCGATTTATATCTTTTAAAGGGGGCATTTGTTAACACCTAAGGTTACCCTCTAGGGGATGACCACGTGACAAGCAAGAGCTTTGATCGCTTGTGGGTGAGAACACCGGGAGACAGATGCAGAAGAACCGTGGAAACGCCACGTGTCAAAGAAAATTTTGGTGGCATCTTCCTTGAAAGACGAAAGGAGCAGCGCGTGAAAAGGGCCACGATCGGGGCGGTGAATGAAAGATTGGCGGTAATCCCCACGAGGTGAAAAGGAAGAGAGCAAAAACGAAGGAACCACTCAAGAGTTATCCACCGGCGGAGCGAAAAGTGAGGCCAAAGAAACAACCGCTCGACGGTTTACCGGACTTGATCTATAAATACCTACGGCCACAATAGGGCGAGGAACCCCCCCCAAAAAAAAAAAAACCACGGAACACTTATCTTTTCAACTAGCTCTTAGCTCTTAGCCTTTAAGCCTAGCCTAGCCATAACTTTCCAAATTCCCATCGTCGATTCAATTCCGGTGAGTTTCATATCCAGAGTTAGGTGTCGTCGATTAAATTCCGACATCTCGCTCACTAGGTTCAGGCACCGTCTATTCGGTTTCGGTGTTGTATCCTTCATCCATCTTGTCCAAGCATCAGTAGATTCAATTCCGGTATTGTGTCCTACAACCTCCCGTCTAGTGTTGTCGATTGAATTCCAGCATTGTGTCCTACATTTCTGCCCGACCACCGTCGATTTAATTCTAGAGTCATGTTGAAGCTTGCTACACATATCGACTATTGCGTGTGTCGGGCTGTCGGAGTTATTGCGATTCTATGAATCTCCAAGACCTTGTGCTCAGCTCAGCCCGCCTACTCTCTCTCTCTCTCTCTCTCTCTCTCTCTCTCTCTCTCTCTCTCTCTTGTTCGGTGATCGTGCGTCGCGAAGGAGGGAGAGTCGACTCAACGCGTTCGTGCACCGATTCAAGCTCCGTTTTCTTCGTGCGGCAATCTGAGGTAAGTTAACATCTAAATCTCGCTACTAGATGGTTCGATCATCGCACGTTTAGCCCTAATCGGTGGTTTAAGAAATGGGTTTGTCGAGGGAGCTACTGTTTTGCATGGAGGCGAGGATGTTTTCGCACCCGCGATCCGTTGCTTGTTCTACCGCCCTTGAGATTTGGGAAACTTGGTTATACGACCGGCTCGTTGGAATTGTTCTTGTTCTACCGCTAATCACATCTCACCGTGCATAGGGCAATAATTTTGAAATTAAGTACGAAAACATAAGAACTTTTCTCGGATTTCACGAGGTAGTTTCCGCTCGCAAAGTTGGCATATTAAAATCATTTTGACTCCCGTCGCACGTCGAAATCCTCCGACGGGGCCTTCGCGATTATGGGTTCTTGGCCCAAAATGACTAAAGCACAAAAGGGATTACTAACGCGAGAATCTTTTATCGAACTTAATCCGTTCGTTTTCCGAAAAGGAGTTCCGGGTCGATTTTGAACAGAGAGTGTCAAATGCGGTAGATGTCTTTATTAACACAAAAGGCATGTTACGGACTCTTAATAATTTCGACAGCCCAATACACGCGGTAGTCGAGGTGTGTAACAAGCTTCGACACGACTCTAGAATTAAATCGACGGGGTCCGACAGAAATGTAGGACACAATGCTGGAATTCAATCGACAAGACTTGGACGGGGGGTTGTAGGACACAATACCGGAATTGAATCGACAAGATCTGGGACAAGATAGACGAAGGGTACAACACCGGAATTGAATCGACGGTGCTGAACCTAGTGAGCGAGACGTCGGAATCTAATCGACGATACCTAACTCTGGATATGAAACTCGCCGAAATTGAATCGACGATGGGAATCTGGAAAGTTACGACTAGGCTAGGCTAAAGGCTAAGAGCTAAGAGCTAGTTGAAAAGATAAGTGTTTTGTGTTTGTTGTTGTTTTTGCCGGGGGTGTCCTCTTCCCACTACGGGATACTTATAGGCAGACTTTAGGTAACCGTCGAGCGGTTTCTCCCTTTGGCCCCACGTTCTATCCTTTTTCATAAGCCACGTGGAGGACCCTTTCGATTGTTCCTTGGTCTTCGCACCTTTTCTTTTTACCTCGTGGGGATTACCGCCAATCTTTTGATAACCGCTCTAATCGTGGCTCTTCTCCGCGTCTTTTCTTGTTACCGGGAAAGAAATGGTTCCAGAATTTACCTTGACACGTGGCACCTGTTCGATCAATACGTATCTTGCCTCGGTGTTCTTTCTTGTAGTTGATTGTCGCTCCCTCACGTGCTTGCCACGAGCCTTCTTGGATTATTTTAAGTGTCAACACTCCTATGATAAATGGCTTCGGAGATTGCTAATCACCTCTCCGAACGTAACGAAAAAGCCAGCTCGAGAGACCAAAAGCAATTCAAACTTAAGCTGAGAGAGAAAGAGCATGAACAATTGGACACTGCAGCAATCTTCCAAACATGTGAAGAAAAAGAAAACCATGAACTTGAAGTTTCGACATTCAACACGAAGTTTATAGTTGAAAACAACAACTTGCTATTTTCTTCCGACCAAACTTTCAAGTTCATCCGACGAACGCTGCACTCCGAGGCCACTAGTTCGAATCATACTACATGTAACACTCCCGCACTGCTGAAAGTGAGTAAACAAATTACACTAAAAAGCTTCAAATTGTCAAAGGAAAGAATTTCCAACGGCATTGATTTTGAAACTGCTACAATTCCTCCACGATTTGGTCATCCAATCAAATTATTTCATTCCAAAAATCCTCCTTTGATTTCTCCAAATTGATATATCGCTCTTCTTGATTGATTCACCTTCTATGTGAATGTCTTTATTTAAAGAATTAGAATATTGTGTATTAGGAAATCACTCTTTTCTAATTTCATGTATTCTTTCTTTAATCTGCTAAACTTCGTATTATAAATAGGAGTGTATTCATACGGTTTGTAAGAGTGAAAAGAAATAATATACTACCTCCTATTTCCCACTTGTTTTTTCCTTTCTCTTATCTATTATTTTAACATGGTATCAAAGCTCTTCATTGCAAAAGCAAACACAGCCTCTTGATATATATTTTTTTCTTTTCCCCGAAATCTCCATGGAAAAATTACCGATCTCAACCCCTCAATCCCACACCATTACCCTCCCACCATTGAAGTAAAGCTTAATGGTGATAACTATGTTGTATGGAAAGCAAGACTGCTTCCACTTCTCCTGGCAAATAAACTTCGCCCATTGTTGAAGGTATCTCTCCTTGTCCTCCAACTCATATCACACAAACAAGTGCTGATGGAACTACCACGGTTGTTTCGAATTCCGCTTATGAAGAATGGTCAAGTACATGATCAAGTAGCGTTGGCATGGATTCTCCAACACCTCGGGCGACGCAATTGTCGGACAGCTCTCAACATTCACCTCTTCAAAGAGATACATGGTGATTCATAGCCACATCCTATGCAGCGCAAAATCATGCTCGAGCAGCTCAACTACGGATGCAATTACAAACTTTTCGTAAAGGTAACCAAACGGTTACAAAATTTCTTCAACAAGCGACGACCATTGTAGATCAGCTCTCCTCCATTGGTGAAGTTATCTCTCCTCAAGAATACCAAACCCATGTGTTTCGTGAGTTGGGTGCGAATATCGAGTCTTGCGTCTCTATTTCGGTTCAATGTCGGTATCAAGACATGACCCGTGAGACACTCCATGGTTTACTTTTATCTCATGAGATTCGACTTGAACTCATGAAACCCTCGGTGCAAGGTCCGACTACATTTATAGGGAATGTTGAAAATGTATTTCCTTCAAACTCATCTCAATCTCCACAAACCGGTACGAACCATTTTTATAGATCCAATTCTCATCAATTCTCTAGGCCTATACGTGAGAATAGCACACGTGGTGCTAGGCCACAAAATGCAATCGATTCTCAAACATTCGCAATCCTAGGCGTGGCAATGGTGATAATAGATGTCAAATTTTGATGTATATGTTCATCCACTCTCCACAAATAAATCTTCAACCCCCTTACAACTAGTCCATTTTGATGTATAGGGACCGGCTCTCGTAACGTCTTTTTTGAACAATTGTTATTATATATGCTTTATCGATGATTTTTCTCCGTTTTCTTGGATATATCTCTTTCAATCCCGTGATCAATTTCTTTCTATCTTCATCGCATTTTTTAATTTGGTGGAAAATCAACTTAATACTACGGTGAAAGCTATTCAATATGATAATGCGGGGAGTTTCGATCTGCTCCTTTCCGCAAACTCTTGCAAGATCGAGGAATCCACCACTTGTACCTCTTGTCCGAGACTTCATCACCAAAATGGCACTACTGAAAGAAAGCATCGATACGTTGTAGAGATGGGATTGTCAATGCTTCATCATGCCTCAATTCCAGCTCACTTTTGGGATCTTGCATTCGAAAGTGCTGTTCATATCATTAACAAGCTACCTTCGGTAGTTCTCAACCATAAGTCACCTTGGGAGGTTCTCTACCATATTAAGCCCTCAATTCATCACTTGCGAGTCTTTGGGTGTGCAGTTTATCCAAACCTTCGACTTTATGCAAAGAACAAGCTAGAACATTGATCTCATTGCTGCATTTTTCTAGGTTATCCTCCTGGCTTCCGTGGTTATCAATGCTACTCTCTCAAAGATAATCGGTTCTATATTACTACCGATGCTATTTTTTATGAAGACTTATTTTCTTTTATTTATGCTGCATCATCGGTTCATGCTGGCCCCTCTCGTGTTTCATCAACGGATTCAAAATTTTATGCTCAACTAGGTGGCATTTCTGTTCTCGCCACCCACTTATAGCCTCTGCAAATCAAAATCATTCTACCTCCATTTTGCAGGACTCCTCTCTTGAATCAACAGCAGCACTTGTTGTGTCACCATCAACAGAGAATGTTTCACCCAATTCCACTAGTTCTACTACATGTTATACTAATCGGTCTAATTCCTCTACTTGATCAAACAATCAGCCTCTCAACTCGCTCGGAACCATCTCTTGGTCGGTCGGAACCATCGCTTGGTCTGCCCATGGCTCCTACACACCTCATGGTCACGCGGCTTCGAGACGGTACTTTGGCCCTACGTCATCTCACTAAGGACCACACCTACGCTCTTCATTTTATGGTCCACCCGATACTCACTCCAACTTGCTTTAGTCAAGCACCTAAGGATCCCGCATGGAGAACTACCATGGCCGAAGAATATACAGCCCTTATGAAGAATCAAACTTGGGTTCTTGTCCCTCGTCCGTCACAATTTAAAGCAATTGGATGCAAATGGGTATTTTGCATCAAATATCGTTCGATGGTTCACTTGAAAGGTACAAAGCGAGATTGATGGCCAAGGGATATAATCAGTAAGAAGGCATTGATTTCCATGAGACTTTCAGCCCCATTGTGAAGCATGTGACTTGTCTGTACGGTGATTTCATTTGCCTACGGTCAAGGTTGGACACTTCGGCAACTTGATGTTAAGAACGTATTCCTTCACGGCCACCTTATCGAGGAGATTTATATGCAACAACCACCAGGTTTTGTTGATACTAATCACCCCGATTATGTTTGAAAACTTCAACGGCCGCTTTACGGATTAAAGCAAGCACCGTGAGCTTGGCATCAAAGGCTAAGTTCTTTCCTCTTATCTATTGGTTTTCATGTCTCTCATGCTGATTCTTCGCTATTCGTCGTACATACATCAACATACAATGTATATCTCCTTGTATATGTGGATGACATCATCCTTATAAGATCTCCCCAAGCAACACTATCTACTTTAATTGCGTCTCTACAACGGGAGTTCGCTCTCAAAGATCTTGGTGACCTCCGCTATTTTTTGGGGATAGAATCACAGCACATTGACTACGGCCTGCTTTTGCATCTAGGGAAATATGCTGCTGAAATTCTTAAGAAGGCTAACATGGACAAAGCACGGGCTGTAGCTATGCACGACTAGTTCGGATCCTCCTTCTCTTCATCGGGTGCCCTCTTTCATGATTCTACACCGTATCGTAGCATAGTGGGTGCACTACAATATCTCACCATTACTCGACCAGATTTTGCTTATGCTTTGTGAATACCGCTTGTCGGTTCATGCATGCCCCTATAAAAACCCATTGGCAATATGTCAAACGCATTTTACGCTTTGTCTCCGGCACTCTAAGTCACGGCATCCTCTTCACTAAAGGATCTCAAGAGTTCCTTCATGCTTTTTCGATGCGGGATGGGCTGGTGACCATGATACTAGACGCTCCGTGGGTGGTTATGCTATTTTTCTTGGTTCTAATCTAATCTCATGGAGTTCTCACAAGCAAAGAACAGGTTGCTCGTTCGGGTACCGAGGCGAGAATTCAAATGTCTTGCTGACACCACTATTGAGATCATATGGATTCAAGCTTTGCTTTCGATTTAAGGATCACACTCCAAAAGTCACCGGTACTGTGGTGTGATAATATTTCAGCTATCTACCTCGGTGATAATCCTGTTTTTCATGCTCGGATGAAATACGTAGAGATTGACTATCATTTTGTTCGTGAGCGAATTCATTAGCGTCAATTACATGTTCAATATATCTCTTCGACGGACCCACCGGCGGACATGTTCACCAAAGCCCTTTCGGGGTCTCGGTTCCGCCTCCTTCAAGACAAGCTTATCGTGATTGCCGCCTCATCGGCTTGCGGGGGGTGTCAAAGGAAAGAATTTCCAACGGCATTAATTTCGAAACTGCTACAATTCCTCCAAGATTTGGTCATCCAGTCAAATCATTTCATTCCAAAAATCCTCCTCTCGATTTCTCCAGATTGATATATCGCTCTTCTTGATTGATTCACCTTCTATGTGAATGTCTTTATTTTAAGAATTAGAATATTGTGTATTAAGAAATCACTTTTTTCTAATTTCATGTATTCTTTCTTTAAACTGCTAGAGTTTTGTATTATAAATAGGAGTGTATCCATACAGTTTGTAAGAGTGAAAAGAAATAATATACTACCTCCTATTTCTCACTTGTTCTTTCCTTTCTCTTCTCTATTATTTTAACAGAAATAACTCCGTCACCATGGATTGGGACTCCTAATCGTCAGTAACACACGTGGGCCGACAAATTCCCAATACTACGTTGTTGACGAAGTGCAAATAGAAAAAAGAAGAAGAAGAAGACAACCAATTCAGAGTTCGATTTGTGAATGTTCTCATAGGCAGATTTTCTTTCAGTTTTCTCATTATAAATGGTGGTCCCTGTAGGGACCGAAGGCCCGGCCTCGTCGCCGGATTGGAATGCCGAAGCAGTACGGTTTCTCAGATTGGGGTCCATGATAAGTTGATAACAGAGTGAGGGAAAGACATGAGGGCCAGAAAGGAAGATGAAGAAGATGAGATGATCATGGGCGACGAAGGAGAGATATATACAACACTCAGCGATCACTGAGGCCTAAAATATTAGCCTGTGCGTGCACGAAGTGCCACAACCCCCTAATCGGATGAAATCTAATTTTTCCTAAACAAACCAATTTAGTTATTGGATTATAATTTCTTTTCATCTTCAATCGTTATTTTATGCAAATTCGCTAGCGAAAGAAACTAATACTCAGATTATATAGGTCATTTTATGTGTATTATGTGCCGAGAATTTAGTCTTTTCGGCTAGTGAATTAGTGATTGCCTTGGACTTCTCAATTAAGAAGAGCAATTTGAACCGGTAAATTTTATCCTACTCATCGGCTTTTCTTTTCAGAAAAAATAAAAAATTGGAAAAGTTTTTTCTGGAAATGGGTTTGCACGTTTTGATATTTTCTTTCGCCTTTCCTATTCCTTGTAATTTTAAGAGTTGTGATTTAATTAGGAATTTGGGAAATTTGAAAACATTAGTAAGTTTCGCACGGTGAAGTTGGTAAATGATTATTACTAGTGGAAAATTTAACAAACAACGAGCAAAATATTGATAAATTCGTATAAAATTGGCAAGGTACTGATACGAATACTTACTTTCGCCTTTTATTTTCACCTGGATACCGTATTCGTGAGATAGAGATGGACGCAAAGACAAGGACGGGACAAGTCGGGAAGCGACTTGGCAAGGCGATTTTTTCCTGAAGTGCACGCCATAATAGAAAAGGGTTAATGCCACGGAAAACCCTAAACCGGTACACCTATGACAAATTTATCTCAAACTATTTTTTTGACAATAAAAAATTTCAAACTGTACACTTATGACAAATTTATTCCAAACTGTACACCCGTGAGAAATTTACCCTATGTTAGTTTTATTTAAATTTAACCCTCAAATTGCTAAGTTAAATGACACGTGACGGTTTATGGGTCTACCAGTTTAGGGTTTTTACCCATTGTTTATAATATGTGTATCAATTTGATATTTTTTGTGGTATTAACTCAATTTAACGAAGGGTAAATTTGTCACGGTATACTAGTTTGTGATTTTTTGTGGTCAAAAAAATTGGTTTAGGGTAATTTTGTCACGGGTTTACAAGTTTAGGATTTTTTATGGTCAAAAAAATAATTTAGGGTAAATTTGTCATAAGTGTACAAATTTAGGATTTTTCATGGTAAAAAAAATAGTTTGGGGTAAATTTGTCACAGGTGTATATGTTTAGGATTTTTTTTATAAAAGAATTTTGAACTTTTTTTTCCATTATTCGAAACTATCCAGCTTTGTCATTTATGATTTCTCTAAGAAAAGGAAAAAAAAGTTAGTTGTAACTTATAAATGCCATAAAATCTTAAAAACTTAAAGGCCTCTTTGACAACGATTCGATTATTTGATTCTGCTACTCGGAACAAAAACGGATAAGAATTATTTTTGATGATGTAAATAATTTTAATTTTGATTTCACTTCCAGGAACGCTTTTAGAGCAATAACAAGAACAAGAAAAAAAATTGTTATGGAAAAAAAAATCACTTTTGAGAATCACAAAATAGAATAAAGTTACACATCTCTTACTTTTCCCTTTCAATTCTCTCATCACTTTTTTCTTGACATAAAACAGAATGAGGTTTCATTTTCAAAGAAAAATATATAAGATAATAAAATATAAAATATAAAATTCAAAAAAATCAGAAAAATTTCTAAAAATAGAATAAGCTTAGATTATGCTAGTGTGAACCCATTTTCATAAATTTTGCTTAGATTCCCTAGAATCATGGATTTGTTTTTTTTAAAGAATATCATAAACATCTTTGAAATTAAACTCGAATCACATTTCTCTAAGCCCTTAGAGTTTCATTAAGATTTTATGATGCGATTTATCAATGCCATTATTCTTTGATTGCGCACTTGATGTCATTAGTTGTGATTTGCCTAGGTTTAGGTACTTTAGACTTAGTCTAGTTTTATAAAATTTGAAAAAAAAGATAAAAACTATCCGCATGAACACTTACATTGGCTTACCTCATAGGCTTAAAAATGAAATGAAAATTTGTATAAAACATGTGTAGAAAACACTCAATTTTGGTGCCGAAAGGGCGTTAGTAGAAACACTAAAGTAGCTAAGTCCCCGACCCTAGATTTCTCCGGCAGCGTAGAATCGAACGGTTTCTCCCGATTGCTCAATAAGGTTTCCAGTCTACCTTCTTCAAAATCTAGTGGCGACTCCATTTGCATGTATACATACACATGTCGCCGATCACATTAAGATCAAATCCGATATTCTCTCTTTGCAATTTGGTATAGGCCTAGGAGGGCCCTAGCTAATAAGAAATCACAAGCTAACCTAATATGGTCTCTCCTTTTTTAAGTTTAAAACCACCCGTTATAACAAGGCAACTAGATAGAATAGCACGAAAAAATGTTTTATGCAATATGCAATATGTTATATAAGAAAATCAATATGAATTATTCTTCAATTAATTCGAAATATATGATAAAATTTTATAAGTTAATTACATAATTATTTGACTTAAACAAAAAAAAATTGAGAAGAGAAATTATTCTCAGGGAACAAAAATTTTGTGTAGTTACAAAATGCATTTTTGTTTTAAGAACAGAAATTTTGTGTAGTCACTAAATACATTCTAATTCTCTAAAACTTCATCCAGGGAACAGAATTAGAAAAATCAATTTCAATCAAAATCACTTTTTCTGATCAAAATCGTTAAAGCTAAAATCTGAAGTTACTCTAAATAGATCTAACCTTTTTTAAAAGATATAATTCGTGAAAAACAATCATCTTCCTAATAATTTAGGCACCAATAGGCAACGTTCCTCGAGGGATAATATAGACTTATAAATATGCAACGTGAATGTGAACTTCGAAGAAAATTAAAGGGGCGTCATTGGTTTGAGGAAAAAGTCTGATCTTGCTGGATTTGCTTGGAAAATTAGGGGAAATGGGGGATGAAAAATTGAGCGGAAAATTTTGTGAGTTTGAAGAGGAGCGAAAATTTAATATTAAGTGCACTCAACTCTTGTCCTTCCCATCCCTCTCTTGAAGAGAGAGAGAATCTTGAAGCAACCACAACCATGTAACCAAAAAGCAGTCAGCATTTCGTTTCTAGTAAACTTTTTCGGTGTCATTCGAACAGAAATCGGTGTGGCAAGATATTTTTTCTCGCAAGGTGAGTTTTGCCCATAGCACTCTCCAACTTGCCATAGTAAAAACTAAAATTTAAATAATAAAAAACAAAAGAGTAAATACAGGCGGGAGGGTTGCCTCTCGCCTGTGGTTGCCGTCCCAAAGGCAGTGGGGCGATGGCAAGGGTTGACAACCCCGTCGACCTGCTAGCCATCGCCATGATTGGGAGAGAGACGCGACCCTCGCCCTAGTCCGGTCGAGGGCCGTGGCTCGGCAAGGGCCATTGGCCTTCGCCAAGGAGTCGGCAATTGCCGCGATAGCGTCAACAAGCTGGAGGGGCTACCTCCCACTTTTTGTGTGTGTGTGTGTTTTTTTTTGTTTTTTGAAAAACGCTTAGAAAACTAAAAGAGGAATAAACAAAGAAAAATAAAAAACGAGAAACTTTCAAAAATGGCCCTAATCAACTGATGGATGCCCTTTTTTGAGATTGATATAGCCACTTCACACCCTTATTTGAAATAATATTTACTTGAGCCTCTATTTGAAATAATATCCACTTCGGACTCTCATTAAGAAAATGAGGACACTTCAAGCCCTTAATTGAAATTTTCCCTTTCTCTTACGACTCCATACTATAATTTACAACTAAGTTGGACTTGGGGGACGGCTAACTACGACAGGATGAAATACTCTCAATAAAAATTAGCAACTGTGAGACCGACCTTGTCATTCTTTTGATAGATAATCACCTATGAAATTGTTACTTTTAACTTTATCATTTAATTATAAAATTATCAATGTAGACTTAACAATTCATGTTTAAATAAAGATAAACTTTTGTTAAAGACGTAATTGATTAATATATTCTAAGACAATATCAGAAAATACAACGTAATAGTTAATAGAGGTGTTAAAGTACCGGAGTCGGCCCAACTAGAATTTTCAGGATATTTCGATTCGGGTATGGTTGGGCCCATGTAATGAGTAAATGATTTCGGATAGTTTGCCGGTTCGGGTAGTTTTTTTTTTCTTTGCACTTTTTCTTCTTCTTTCCTTTTCACCTGCATTCCCAAGAGTTAAAAAGAAGCACTATTATTAATGAAAAGGTAATATGTAAAGATTCAATACAAAAATTGAAAATATAAAACTCCGCCCTCCTCGTCGACTCCCACCACACCCACATCCGATAAACAAGAAATAGAACTTAATAAATCTCAAATATTAATGTAATTCTTATTTGTAGATATAAAGCATTCGAATACGAATTTAATTGTTCTTCCGTTGTTGGCAATCTTTCATGTTGCACATGAATTTTTTTATGCGTTTTCTATAAAATGTATTCAAGAGTGCTGAAAGAAAAATCTTAAAATAGAAATTAAAAAGAAATCAAATCGATTATTTTGATTTTATCCTGACATTATTTTGATGACAAGTATAATAAGGAAGCTAAAAATATAAATGGTCGGGTTACACTGAGTTTATTTCTCTAAAACGACATTGTTTCTCTTTTGTTTCCAGAAAAAAATAAAAAAATTATTTTTACTTCTTGTTTCTATTCCAAAATTATTCTTTGGCTACTGATCTACACCAAGAAATAGAAAAATGAACCAACGTACATAAAAAAATTCATGTTCTTTTTCTGTTACAGGAAATAAAAGAACAGAAAAATAGAGAAAATAAAAAAGTTACCAAACATATCCTTAGATTTCGTTTTTGAAAAAGATTTTTTGCAGGATAGAAGTTGATTTCTCTGAAATGTCGGTTCTCCTAATAATGCCCTACATCTCTCTGCTCCCAATAACTAATTAAAAATGCGGATTAATGCTAGTAAAATTTACGCGCCTTCAATGTTCATTATTAAAGTATACTCGGACTCAGACTGTGATAAATCATTTCCCTCGAGTCCAAAGATCATGTACGAGCTCTCCATAATAGATTGTGTATAATCATCTCTCTACTTTAATCCTTTGACGCCTTTTAGGCAGAAAAATGAAGAAGCAGAAGATGGATAAAAGCAAAACGACAAGTAAAACAAGCGAAATTCTCAAATCAAAGCTCATAAGTATTTAGGTGAACGCAATATCAGAGTAGAATATGACCAAAATAAAATATCAGAGTAGGAAAAAAAAAGTACCGGCGGTTGATGTGCAAGTCTGACGGTTGGACCGGACTGGTCTCAATTTAGGTGAACTCAATATACACTTCGTAAAACTTGCTCGACGCAGAATTAGCACCATAACACCCACACAAAAAAAAAAAACATGCGCACACACACAGAAGAAAAGAAAACACGGTGCCCAAGGTACGAAATAACCTCCGATATTTGCTAGGATTTTTGGGGAAGCATCATTGTCGGATTCGCCGCGTCTAAAAACCCTAGCGGTGAAAAGGACTGTATCGACTATCAAAGAAGGAACTGAACTGTAAGTACAATCAGTTTTGCACGTGAAACTCCAGACTAATAGTTTATAGTTTCGACTAGTCTCTCCATTGTTCAGCGCAGCCCATGGGCCTTCTGTCACCTTTTTGAAAAAAATGCAATGCTATGTTGGCCCAATTACAAAACGTAACCTTAATTCATTATCCGCGAGAGTCCAATCAAGTGGCTGATTGGATGGCGAAGGCCCACAGAAATAGATCCCTCCCATCAAATTGGCTCCTTTGCTCCTAACTATTATGGGACTTGCTTTGTTTTGAATCAAGCCTTTCATGTCTTGTTACTGTAATATTTGAGCCTTGTTTTGACCAGGTCAAACAAGATGGTGGACCCACTATTAAAAGAAGAAGAAGAAGAAAAAGTAAAAGAGGGCAGTCGACCTCTCCTTTTAGGCTGCACGACCAAAACAGAAAAAAAAAAAAAAGAGGAAGAAAAGAAGAGAAAGGGAAAGAAGGGGAAAGGAGAAGAGAGGGAAAATAAGAAAGGAATAGACTTTCTCTCGCTTCCAAGTCACGCTGCTACGTCAAACAATCCTAACATCGATTAGCAACGTTCGATAAGTGCTCGCCCTCTCATCCCTACTATTGAAGCGATTTTTTTGGATCGAGGGCTCAATTTCGGATTTTGGAGAAAACTGAGTTGCTCTGTCTGATTTCTTAGGCGTTTGGCTATGTTTTTCTTGGGAATGAAACTTTAGGATGTTATGAAGCCATAGGATTCGACGGATCTCGATTTGACTTTGTGGTTTGCCTAGAGCAAGTAATTCAAATTTGGTGTGCAGATTATACTGTGCGAACAGTATATTTCGAGGGCTAATTTCTTTAGTTTCCGATTGTTCGCTGAGGTTGGCCATGGTGGGAATTTTGTAGTACGTCGAATAAGCTTTGTTTTGACTACAATATCGTGTTAATCGAAGCTCGGTAGAGGGAGTTATGGCTCAAAGAAATTTTGCGCACAGGCTGCCCAATGCGCAACTAGTAGCTTTTTAGCCCATAGGTGTTGGATTATTAACGTTTATATATCGTTTAGTCAAGTTTTTCGCTAGTGTAGTATTTTTTTAGCTTTTAATGTTATTTTTCAATTAATTTTTAGGATTTCAAGCTTTGTGGTTCGAGTGACTAATATAGGTTGGATTGCGACTTTTTAAGGTGAGTTGTACTTTATCTTCTAAGAATTAATAAAAATCATGCTTTAAAGATGAGCACGTGTATCGTGATTTGATTTTCTTAACAAAGTGAAGAAAAGTGACGTTTAGAACATTATTTTTGCATAACAGGATCTAGTTATTATTACCTTTTATTTATTTGATATGGCTTGTTGACGGTTGTTTTGCTAAAATGCTATTTGAGAAATATGTTTCGAGGAAGGCTATATATTCGGTTTGTGAAACTGGATTGTTGTGGTTTTTTGGTATTGGAGTTAATACTCATGTCCGTATAAATAAAACCTATTGCGATGAGGGTAGTATGCATATTGTCGGGACGTCATTGAGCCGAACCACCGGCTAAAATGGGTGGTAGACCTAACCAAAAGGGATAAACTTGGTCGCCTTGTCACGACGTTAAACATGACCATAGTTGACGATAAGCATGAAATTATTCAATGGATGAACCATAGAAAGTTAGTTTAATGAGATAAATCAATGGATTAAACCATTGATAGTTTATTATTACTATGAATTGCTATTTGATTTACTTTGACAATTGCATAGTCATTTTTCGATCCGCTTAGAAGATATTATATTTATCATTGAGCTGTGGTTGCTCACTCCATTATCTCTTTTGTCATTCGGGTTCTTCGGCGAGCTGCAAGTAGGATCGAGCGTACGTTAGTCGCAGGACTTTTAGAATAGTTGGGATATATTTTTGGGATAAGTTATATATAGTTGGTGAGTTTTGAGTTAGATGTTGGAAATATATATATGTAGATACCTTTGATATAGTATATGAGCTACGATATTTTGTGGACGTGTGACTTTTTTAAGCATATATATATATATATATTTGGGCATATGTATTTTGATATCGGGTTTTCGTTCGAGCTATGTTTGAGGCTACGTCCTTTGATTCAAAAGGACGGCCGTGTCATGCTCTTTTTCTCGGAGAATCGGGGTATGACATTTGTTGATATCGGAGCATAGGTTATGATATTTGGGTATAGATATGGGACTTTGTGGGATTGTGTGATAGATTTTAAAGCGTTATCTTTTTAGATCTTAATGTTATGTTCTATTGGCGGTTCCGGGTAGTTATGAGCTCCGACTCGGATCCACCACTTGTCTCTCTTCTTAGAGACGGAGGTAAGAGAGCTATTGACTTTGATCCCAGGAGATGTGCCTCGAGGTTCTAGAGGCAAGCCTTCGACAAGATATTAAGATTATATGAGAGCAAACTCACAAGAAACAAGAGAGCAAAGCCAACAACCAAGGACCCAAAATAATGTATCCGGAGTTGTTGAACCTGGCAGGTGATTGAGGTTACACCTTTGCCCAATTTAGGAAGGCGAAACTATCAACTTATGATGGAAAAACCGATCTTCTTATTGCTGAATGTTGGATTAGGAAAATAGAGGGAATATTTAGAGTTGAAGGGGTCCCCAAAGAGAAGAAAGTTGATATTACTACCCAATATCTAGAGGGCGAAACTGAATATTAGTGGGAAGACACTAGACCAGCTCTTGGAAGCATGGATGCAACTATTCCTTGGAAGAACTTTGTTGAGGTATTTAATGCTCAATTCTTTCCGAAGTCATTCCAAGCGAAGATAAGGAGCGATTTCGTGCATATATCTCAAGGTGATTTTACGAGTATTGGAGTATGCAAGTCGCCGAGTAGATTTGTGGAATAATTTGTTGCTAGTGAGGAGGATAAGGCTGAACATTTTCAAAAAGGGCTCCAACCTGAGATTCATTTCACACTTATGCCTCTTGCACTCACAACTTATAGAGATGTCTTTGGAACGAGCGATGAGGGTTGAATAAGGCACTTTAGAATGCAAAATACAAGGTGGCTTCCAACCTATGAAGCATAAATTCACCGATTCTCAAGAAAGTTACGCAAGTGGAAGCACAAATAGAAGAGGCATACACCGATCAAGAAAGGATAAAAACCTCACCGATCAAGACCTTTGCATTACTCGCGGAAAACACCATAGCGATCGGTGTTATTGGAAGACCGGAGTTTGCTTTTTATGTGGAAAGGCAAGACATATACAATAAAATTGTCCTATGCGAGAGGAATGCTCTAGTAGATAACGAGATCTTGTTTTGTATATGGGCGACTCGGACACCTAATACGTACTTGCCCTATACGGAAGAATGCACCTCCGGTTGACAAGCTATAGGAGAATCAACAAAGGCAAAGGATAGCTAGAAAGGTCTTTACGATGACGGAGGAGGATGTAGCGGCGTCTAATGCAGTTGTGGTAGGTGATATTTCTATTGCCTCACGATATGCTTACACCTTATTTAATCCTAGTGTCATGCACTCTTTTGTTTCCATGGAATTCGCTAAGAAACTTCATGTGCCACCTAAGTCACTTGATTATGATTTACGTGTGGATACTTCCACTTGGGTGATTTCTTGATTGCTGATCGTGTGTATGGGAGATGTATACTCCGGATTGATGATGTCGAGATGCCTATGGTCTTGTTGAATTAAATATACGTGATTTCGATGTCATTTTAGGAATGGACTTGTTATTAATGAATCATGCTACTATTGATTGTTATGCGAAAAAGGTTATTTTTCGACCTCCAAATCAGCTGAATTCTCTTTCTCGGGTAGCTGCAAGGTTGACTTTCCAAGGCTGATTTCAATTTTGCAAGCGAGAAAGCTTTTGAAGAAGGGTTGTCGTGGTTATTTGGTTTATGTGAAAGGCACAAACAAGAAGGTGGTAAAGCTGAAAAATGTTCTTGTTATTCAAGATTTTCCCAATTTATTTCCCGAAGACTTGCCTAGTTTGCTTCCTAATAGAGAGATCGAATTTTCCATCAACCCGATACCCGGCACCACACCTATTTCTAAGGCACCGTATTAGATGGCACCAGCTGAATTAAGAGAGTTGAAAACACAGCTGCAAGAACTCTTGAATAAGGAATTCATCCGGCCTAGTATTTCACTATGGGGTGCTCCTGTATTGTTTGTGAAAAAGAAACACGATAGTATGAGGCTATGTATAGACTATCGAGAGCTTAATAAGGTAACGATTAAAAATAAATATCATTTGTCATTGATTGACGATTTATTTGATCAACTTCAGGGAGCTCAAGTATTTTCTAAGATTGACCTCCGCTCTGGGTATCATTAGTTGAAGATTAAAGTAGATGATGTGCCTAAAATCGCTTTCAGGATAAGATATGGCCATTATGTATTTCTTGTTATGCCTTTTAGATTAATGAATGCCCTCGCTTGTTTTCATGGACTTGATGAACAGGGTGTTTAGGCAATATCTTGATAGATTCACTATAGTATTCATTGATGACATTCCGGTGTATTCGAGGAATCCAAGGGAACACGAGCAACATTTGAGGGGTGTTTTGCGAACTTTGCGCGAAAAGAAGCTGTATGCAAAATTCAGTGAGTGTGAGTTCTTATTTGATTACATTCACTTTTTGAGCCATGTAATCTCGAAAAATATTTGTTATCCCGATCTTCACTCCTTTATTGGTATTTTCAAGAACTTATTTCATATGATGACATGATGTGGATCTCTAATCTTTATGAATCGCATTTGATATAATGATCTACATTTGATTGGAAGAATCTGCATTTTTCTTGAAAGATCTTATGTCGGTTCTTTGAAGCACTTGTTTGTCATTTGTTGGTGCGAGATCTTTGCATGAATTCTCCAATATCATTATCTTGTGCACTTTTTCACTTATTTTCGAACTTGATGTTCGTTGGTTCTTCAACTTTCTGTAAATCTTTATTAGATACACAATATGTTTTGCTAAAAGTTGAATAACTAAGAACCATACCAACATTAACATTCTCAACAATATAGCACTTGCAACCGAATTTACAAAAGCATACGAGTGGTTGGTTTCATCATCCAGGGAATATGCTTCATGCAAAAAGAATCTTAAGTGCAATGAGAATTTATCGTGTAGTGTTAGCACATTTGCAAAGGAGATGTTGATGCTTCCATCACATACAAGCGTCACACATGCCATGTTTTCAAGTAAATGCATATAACACATTATACTCATGACAAGAAACATTATAGATATGAATCATGTATGATCATAAACAACTCAGCAAATATCTTCAAGAATCATCATAAATCCACTAAAGATTTGCAAGGTAAGTTAAGACTATAAGCGTAATCTTTTGGTATACTTACCTAAGGTCGAAGTTAAGCACATACTATATCTTTGAACTAATGATTGTCAAGGCTTACTTGATATCCTTGTTGATTGAATTTGGGTAGGATCGAGAATCGGCTAGATATTTGCAAATCCTGGCATTGCTAATGTTTACTTCGGTGATATCCGTGCCAATCTTTGATGTCGGCTCATTTTTACTCCGATTCGCTTGAAACCCTTTCTTTCCAAATTGTCCTCATCTTTCGAGCTTTGGATTCAAGATATGAATAAATTTGGATTTCGTTTTCCTCTCCAAGAATCCTTTGAGTTCTTGAATCAACGATACATCATCCTCATCTTTATTATCATCGTTGTTGTCGTAGAAAGATGATCTTTCAAAATCTACATGAGAAGTGTTAGCAATATATGCAATGGACTTTTGCTTTTGGAATCTCTTACTCATTGTTTGATTCGATTTCGTAGGTCGGAGAATTCCAAGAAACGATCCAATATCAAGTGCCAAGATCGTTGAGCTTTAAGAATTGACGATCTTCGGATGAGCTCATTCTTGTGATAACACTTGAAGAATCTTGATTAGATATTCCTTATTGGTAGATCTTAATGAGTTCAGCAAGTCCATTGATGATGTCATTGTAAAGCATGGACAATTCTTTGATATCTTCGCATAGTACCATATTTGAAAATATAAAGATCATCAAAAGAATGTTCCTCCCCATTTTTCTTTCTTCATTGGTTCCTTCAAATGTGACTTTGGAGTTGATTCCATATCTTTATAATTATCACACAAGAAGAAGTGCTCTTAAGTATCAGATAAGAATGCACAATATAAAAAATGAATAGCTTTAAGAGATTAGTGCAAGTCTTCTCTAGACATCGTTATAGGTAGGAGCTGGTAGTTACTCTTCTTCAGCTAGTTGAACAAGACATCATGCTGATCTTTGAGTTGTTGTTCCATGTTCAGTCACATGAACCATTTCATTAGCCATCACGACCATTGCCTTCATTGCACCTTTCATTAAAGTGCTGATTATCGCAAATGAACACATTATCTAACTAGAATCATGTTCACTTTTCTCTCGCTTGTAAAAGATCGTGTCACATAAAAATTAGACAAGACGATCTTTGTACTCCAAGATTGAACAAACTCATATTCGGAAGAATCTATATAAGTATCATTATTAGAAAATATGATGACTTATTTAGATGGGGATAATCTACTATCCAAAGAACTTAGACAATGTAATTTTCAAAATCATTTTCAAATCCAAGAAGGAGAGTTTGTTAGCTTTGAAAATGTTGAAGATTCTTTGGTAAAAAGAAAACCCGAAAAACGTTGATTTAAAATAAGGAGATCGTTAAAAGTAACAAAGTCATTCCAGGAAAACTTGAGTTGAAACGACGGATCAACAACAAACAAAAAATTGCAAAATCAAAACCACCCCATGTAGAGTTAGCCAAAAGAAGATCTTTATGCTCAAAAGAATACACGTCCAATACTGAGCAACGAGGCTCTAATACCAATTATTAGGGCTAACAATACACCTAGAGGGGGTGAATAGGTTGTTTGAAAACTTTGAAAAATATTTGCGGAATAAAATAAGTCCATTTTCAAATACCGGATCAAACATCAGCAGAGATATTGAAAAGATCTGGTCAGTAGATGTTTGAACTATCGCGAGAAAAATGTGTGCTAAAGCTTATGAAGATCACGAGAAATAGGAAAGCATAAAACAGTAGGTGATATAAAAAAAAATTTGGTAAGCGAGATGTTTTACAAAATATTTTCTAAATGTGTGCAAGATCAAGTGAAAGACCAAGTAAAGTGCAAGCACACATCTGCAGAAACATCCTAAACATTGGGTCATCATATATTTGAAATAACGTGAGCTGATTGTCTCAGCAAGTGTATAAAGATTACGAGAAACCAAAGCACATAATGAACATCCGGTCAAACATCAACGAAGACATATTGTATCGGAGTCGTGCCATTGTTTGATTGATGATGATGTTTATGAATAATAAAGTGGAGATAGAATATTTGCAAAAAGATATATAGTGGTTCAGCTTTATCCCCAAGCCTATGTCTACTCTTAAGACTAATAGCTACAACATGGGCTGAAATGCATTAATAAATCACCTCACAAGTTACAAATGGTATGTTCTGATTTTTATCGATAGATCACACTATCTAAGACTAGCTACACTACTCGGGGTTGTACACTTGACTATTGCACGATTACAAGATAGAAAGATTATCAAAGAAAATCTTTCGAGACAGCCAAGACACAAAGGAGAGAAACCTTGTCACGACCCGAACCCCGTGAGCCATCGACATACCACCCGGCCAACACTGTGTATAGTTCTCCAGGATCCAAAAGCCAACAAATACAACACTTGCGGAAGCAAAAATAATTCCCCGTACAGAAATCAATTAACATCACGATGACTTGAGACGATAAAACAAATTTATGTACATAGACATAATTGTCACAACCTTCAAACCTAGGGCTTTAGAGGTCATCAGATAAGCCTGTGACCACTTATAACAAAAGATTACGTGGTCGAAGCCCGCTATGCTTCCAAAAGAAAATACTCTACAAAAGCTCAAGAGGTCAACTACCCTAGGCCTCGTCCTCGCTATCCGGTACTATATCATCTCTCGCCTCCAACTCATCCTCGTCAAGTTCAGGGCTGTTCCGTATCCGATGGCTTTACAACCTCTCCATCTTCTCTTGGTACCATGACCTCGGGGAATACCGAATCTCCCGGGTGGATCACTCATTGTTGAGGCGGAGTGTCCGAAAAATGAGAGCCCACGACGGGATGAGATAAAATCTCGATAAGAAAGCCCATAACCCTAGGTTAGGGCTCTAGTGCCTCTAGACACGTCCTAGGCGAGTAATTTCTAACAAATCATCCAACATTCAAAAAATTCCACAAATAAATTTCCGAATATTCCATTCTTTCTCTAAAAATTGCCACACCTTCACAAATATTCCACGTTACTCCACCGATATCATACAAGTTCATAACATTGAGCCTCGGACCTTTATAGAACACGGCTCCATCTATGTATACCAAATGTCTCGAGACACAAAGGAATACGACTCATAAATCTCGGTCTCGGACACATAGGAACACGACCGGATTAAGTCTCGGACAATTAGTCGAACACGACTCATTTTGGTCTCGGACGACTTAATTGAACACGACTTTCATACTTTCTCGGTCTCGAGACAATCGACGAATACGGCTCACTTTCGCCTCGGGCGACTTGATTGAATATGACCTTCATACTTTCTCGGTCTCGAGACAATCGACGAATACGGCTCACTTTGGCCTCGACGACTTGAGTAAATACGACCCATAAATCTCGGTCTCGGACACATAGGAACACCACCGGATTAAGTCTCGGACAATTAGACGAACACGACTCACTTTGGTCTCGAATGACTTAATTGAACACGACTTTCATACTTTCGAGATATGATAGACCTACGTAATAACACCTCGAGGTCACTATCCCGCGTTTAACGTCTCGGAATATTATAATACTCATAACCCCGCGTTTAACGCCTCGGGGTATAATAATAGTAAAGCCCGCGTCATAACGCCTCAGGCTATAATTTCTCAATCCAACATCGAGCCGCGTCATAACGCCTCGGCAACATATGGTCTTATAAAGTACAAACCCCGCGTCATAATGCCTCGAGGGTAAAAATTTCACATTTCCTCTCTTTCATTCCACTTAAGACCATATACCACAATAATTTTCCGATCGCTCGTCCGATACCACACGATCCTTTAAATACTTCCGATCGATCAATCCTTGCCACGTGATCCTCGCTAGATTCCTTGATTAGCGGATCGAGACCATCCGGTCTCACCAATTTTCTCCAATAAAAGATTGGGACCATGCGATCTCTCTAATATTTCTCAATTGCCCAATCGAGACCACTCGATTAAATTGTACCGGCAAACACTCGATCGGGACCACATGATTCACTCACGTTAGAGAATTAATAAATCGGGACCACCCGACTAGATCATACAAGACCAATGGCCAAATCGGGCCACAAGATTAATTATGCTACCGCAATAATTAATCTACGCCACACAAAATTAATTCTACTAACGCAAAGAATTACTAACGGCCGTACGTTCAGAATTAGACTAACGTACAATTAATTCACGACTATAGTAGTAAACTATAGTAATACCATATTTAATTAACACCGTGGCATAACAACATGTTGTCACATAAAAAGTAACTATAGTTAGAATATAATCTAACCATGGTTCAAAATTAACTAGAGTCAATAACTAACCTAACCATGATTAAATAATAGCATAAAGTAACTAGAGTTAGGCATAAAGTAACCATGGTCCAACTTTGACCATACCCAAATCCTCTTGACTTCACTATTCACTTCAAGAACATGATTTCTCTCTCCTCCTCCCCTTCATTCTCGGCCAAGGCATGAAAATGGCCAAAAACAACCAATTTTTCACCCAAATCTACTCAATCTCAAGTCCCTTAGCAACCTAGATACCTAATCAAGGTTTAGGAACCAACTTACTTGATTTCTAGCCAAATCCTTTGGTGAAAATCAGCTGGAAATCGAAGCAAAAACTCCCTCTCTCAAACCGGGTCAGATTTGCCTCGTCTAGACCTTTGCCCCTTCAAACGGACCTACAGGAAAAAATACCTAGCCAAATCGAGCTTATAATATGTCCTTGGAAAGCTAAGACAATAAGATTTCAAATGGAGGTGGTCTTACCTTAAAGAGACGTCGGACGAAAAATTTATGGCCGGAATAGTATAGCTGTCTCGAACAGGGCTGCGGGTTTGGGCGAGAGAGAGAAGTGAGAGAAAATTGTGTCCAAATGAAGAAGATGAAGATGGTGGATAGATAAGTAGGCTAGGATATTTTGGGATGAAAAGTTTGACTAGAATTCTTGGTCTTAGAAATGATGAGACAAAGACTTGTGGGTCCTACCAATAATTCATCTCATTTCCCATATCCAACTTTAGATTTCACTTTTCTAAACACTTTGGGGCGAATCGTGAAATACACATGCTCGGGATGAGGCGACATCTAAAATATTATTATTAGAACCCCTGAAGGTCCGACATCTAATTTCGAAGTTAAATTAGCGATCAATCTCGATCAATTGAAATTTCAGTATCTCAAACTAGAGGGCGGCTTTTAGGAGTTACGCGTATCGACCCGTGATTATATCACGTTTAAGAATTTCTCGAGCTATGGCAACTTTGGTTGTCATTCAATTGCGAAGGTTAATCACTAGTCCCGATGGGGCACAATCGTTAGAAAATAATTTAGTGACATTCGGAACCCATACGAGGTCAAACGGAATCACCCGTGATCCAAGCGTAGGGTATTATCCAAATCGTTCCTTAATCATTCTAGGATCTGCCTATATTGGTCCGAATATTCTCTCGACAATTTTCATGGCCAAAGAGTCAATTTAGGATCAAGTTCTTAGATCCACGTACTTGATTTTCCTAGCTAGCCATTCCCATTTGGTGAGTCTGTTCAAGAGGGATCAACTCCGAGTGAGATTAGATCGAAATACATCAATGAGATATTTCATTGATTCATAACTTCGAAAATGAGTCGGAATTCGGGATGTCACAATTCTTCCCCCCTTACAAAATTTCGTCCTCGAAATTTGCAATCTCCAATCATCTCGTATTATGGGGTACTAACGCCTCATCGCTACCACGCTTTCCAAAGTAGTTCTTGTCGTCACTTGACACTTCGATACCGTTCTTAACAAAGAATCGTTTTCATCATTCAAAGTTTGTTTCCTTTGGTCCTCAACTGTGTTCACCTTCCTCTTCTCTTTTGACATTCGCAAAATCTATTGTTAGCATGCCCTCGAGTATTCAAATCACCTCTTCCATTGTCTATTGGTCTAAGAATAACATGCATACCTTACTACAATCCAGCTTTTTCTAATTCGGGATGAAGGACTTTCCAAAGCATTGCATAAGACTCATGGCCTTCATCAACTTGCCCTTTATTATCCAAATCAAGTCGTAACCTTCTTGACTCCTTAAGCAAATTCAAGATTACTTTCGTAGTAATCCGCTCTCAATCCCATTCGAAAACCTCCAACGATCATAGTAATCTTTCGATCTTCAAGGTCATGCCTCTTCTTGGCCAGCATGTCTCATCCTTGACCACATGTAAGATCGCTCCAACCTTGATCCATTCTATTGGACACCGTAATTCTCCTCTCAAATTTCGATGAGGTCACATCTTTAGATTCCTCTCCACTATTGAACTCGTACACTCGTCTATTGAACTTCAAGGTTTCTATCCTCAACTTCAAAGTTTCTTTTCCAAGTACTCGAAGTCTGGATTTCCTCCCTGTTCTATTCATTTCCATGACCCTTAGAAGTCCGGGTCCATTCATCGCCACATCTCAATTCCTTTCGACCTTCAGGCTTAATGCTTCAAGTAGCCATCAAACTAGTCAATTGCTAAACTTCCAATTTAGAAGTTGAATCTCTTATTCCTCGAGGTAAGATTTGTCCCTTCATTGCCAAATGCAAGACGCTCAATTTTTGATTGTATGCCTCCGCTACTTAATTCACCATTCCTTAGTGATAAGGGCATCGCAGATCATGACCTTTCCTTCCGGCCCCCTTGGGGCAGTCAATATTTCTAACTCTTGTAGTTTACATAGTTGCGAGGTCATTCCTTGCACAAGCAACGCTCCCATTTTCATAAACAATTTCATCCATTCGCGCTACATCTCGTCCTTAATCCTTTTCATCAATGGAATAATTCTTGTGGGGAATCTTCCTACGATCCATCTATGACAATCCATCAATTCCAAGAAACTTCAAATTTCAATAACTCATATCGACCTTAATCGATCCATCATCACTTTCTACCCATGAAGGATTCATAGGGATCCCCTCTCTCGGACTTCACACGACCAATGAATTTTACCTTATCATACCTAAAACTCGCACTCTTCACACTTAGCATACAATGATTGTTTCCTCGGGGTTATGCTTCTCGTGACTCCTTAAACGAGTCGACCATCGTCTTTAAAGACGGTAACAATTAATTCAATTATTCCTTGAATACACAATCCGACTATTTTCAGCTCTTGCTACCATGTGTCGATTCATTTAAACTCGTCATTCGTACCATCCACTTGAGAGCTCATGCTTTGGCTCTCTGTCTTTATAGATTTCCGGTTAGACCATACCACACTTTGTTCATTTTTATCACTCTTTCCTCAAGAAGCATCGGTGCCTCAATCTCTTGGTTCCACAACCAGCTAATGCGATCTTATCCCCATTTCATTCATTCAATGAACATCGACATTTCCCGGAATTCAACATTGTCTACAAGACAGTTCCTCGAATAATTTTACGGAGATCATTCGAGTTACGCTTCTTCCTTCTCGCCTAGACGTTCAATCTTAATTCCACGACAATTAGAACTTTCTCTTCCTCCATACTAGGGTCTCTTACCCTATGAAGGAAATGATACACTTCGGTGGCATTCTTCTACTTCAAATCCACTTCGTCCTTGGAGTTCAAGCTAAAAGCGGTGTTCTTAATCCAGGATTCAAATGCCTCCACACTTGACATTCTCTTCTAATAACGCAGTCATCTTTAGTGATAAGGTTCAAAGGAGTCGAGGTTCTTCCTCGATCCCCGCACATCCACACCTTGGATATTTTAATTGATTGAATCAATTCACTTTGCGGTTATAATCCAAGTACCCTTTTTTCCCGACTCATCCATCCATGAACACTAGAAGTAGTCGGGACTATCGAGTCCATTTATTTTCCTTTCCATTAACGACCATCTCATGATCCAATCACCATTTAAAAAATAACGTCCTATCCTTTAGGATGATAACTCACAATACCACTTCTAGTGGTCTCGATTCAACCTTACTCAATCGCATATAGATCAACAAAGTCGGACAACCGACATAACGTTTTCCATAATTTTTCCTCGTGACGGAGAAGAAACGTCAATCTTTCATTACAGGCTCTACGCCAAGGTAATAGCCACTCCTCACAGGCACATTCTGTGCTCCACAAGGGAAAATTCCCTTACTCGCAATTCATGAACGAAAATTCTCTTGCTTATTCCTCTTCCGATCATCCACTTCATTCATTACAACCTATTACCATTCCTCGAATCGGGAGTAACAACTAACCATAAGGCTTTCGAATTTCAATCCACGCAGGAACTTCACGTCTCATTAATGGGGTCATTAACCACCCTTAGTACACCTAGACAACGTTGAGAACTCTGTCTCGCATTGGTGGATCACCTTCGGATCTTTACAAAGTTATGAAAGTTCGAGACAATCCTTGTTCTCAAGTATCTTTAGAAAGATACTTTCTATTAAACAACTTGGCGAAGACAATCCAAGAAGATATCATGTCTTCAAGGAAAAACTCTTCCTTTAGTGATCCTTCACCAATCATCGACGGCCTCTTAAGGCTAGTAACTACCAGGGTCACTTTTTTTCATCCGTGCACCCAAAACCTCCGAGGTTTCCTTACACAATCCCCGATCCAGGAGGAAGGCGGTTTCAAATTCACTCTCTCTCCATCGAACTTAATCAATCTCATTCTTATGCATCCTTCTACAAGCTTTCTTTCCAACGATTTTCTTTTCCATTCTCTATCGTCTTTCCTACGATCTTTACCATTTACTTTGCTAACAACACAATCAACGAGTAGTAGTCTTATCTGCTTTGGGAAACAACGGCAACTCCTTCTCGAGTTTGCCTACCCATCGAATTTCAAATTCCTCTTAAGGTTCTCTTGACCCCTTCAACTCTAGGGTCTCGTACAATTTACAAGCTCGGGCCAAACGCTCTTCCAGTGCTCGTACTCCAGTTATTCATCTTTACTCATTTCTCGGGATTCCTTTCGGTTACGGAATTTTCTCATATCTTGCATACTCGAGCCAAATGCTCCTCTAGTGACCTTACTCTAGTCGTTCGACCTCATTAGGTTCTTATGGCACTTGAACCACTACAATTCCCTCCAGGAATTAAAGACTTAAGTCATCTACTCGAGTCTAGAAGTTTCAGTTTGCTCATCTCATTATCTCGTCACCGGTAATCAATTACCCAAGGTTCTTAGGCAACTATCAACTACTTGCTAATTATCCAAGGGTTTCAAATCACCCTTAACTAGTGACTACCTATCAAGCCGGCCTCAACGAGGCAATTTTCGATTAACCGCCAATTATTAGGCAAGCCTCAACTAGGTCAACATCAAGCAACCATTCAAGGCATTACTTCAATGAGTTAATCGCTCATATTTTAAGTATAAAGGCACCTGTTCCTCTAATACGAACACAACAAGCTATCACACTCTCGAAAGATATCGGTTCAACGGGGTATGAACCCCTCACGCCGTCTAATCTCTCGGTTAGACCTTGGCCATAACAATCACATGATGCCAGCTACATAACGGCATCCACCGCCCAAAGACGAAGCTTTTAATTATGCCAATCCCAGGGCGCCATCACAAATGCCAAGCGAATTTTTGAAATTTCACCTTGACGATCGACTCGGTGCAACACGTCTCTTAATTAAGATCGACTTAACCGATACCTAGACTTTCCCTTTCAATTTATGGCCTGGGTCATTCTTGCCTCCTTGCTATCTTAGAAGCCTGTCGGGAGCCGCTCTTTGTTCCGACCTCTCTGTCCCGGCGATCACTCCCCGCCCTCATCGATATGGTCGTTGCAGATTGTCCCAAGTCATACACCTACGGAGAAAGCCCCGTTCCACACGTCCCATACCATGCTTCATTACGGTTTATAGGTATCCCGTCAACTTGTCCTATACCAAGCGACAGCTTTATTAGGTCCGATAGTGATAAGCTCATGCATGCACATTCGTCGACTTTCGTTTTAATGCCACAAACAACTGCACTACATGATTGTCCTCATTACTCGACGTACCATAATCGCTTCCAAATCAATTCTTATCCACAAAAGATCTCTAATTCCACCAATGACTCGCACGTCTCATAGATCCATTGCCTATGTTCTAACATATTCTTCAAGTTGAGTCATTGACAAACCATAATCGTAGTCATATAATCCAACCGACCCTTCGCTCAAAAGCAATCCTCTATTAGCCTCAACCACATGTACAACCTCAAAATCCATACTTATGGCTCCTCAATTTCCTGCTTGCTCACTTATAAACCTCAACAATATCATCACCCAAGTTTACCAATAAAATAAAACGGTACTAGAACCATTAGAATACATTACAAGTTCAAGCCTATAATCCTCAAGATTCGGAAATCAATGCCTTATCCTAAGGGTCTCACTATCAAATCGTCCTCAAGTCATCACTCCTTATTACTCCAAGTCGATTTAGATCGAGCCGACCATGCTCGATACCACTTAAACGGGGATGTCACGACCCGAACCCCGTGAGCCGTCGACATCCAACCCGGCCAACACTGTATGCAGCTTTCCAGGATCCAAAGGCCAACAAATATAACACTTGCGGAAGCAAAAACAATTCCCCATACAGAAACCAATTAACATCACGATGACTTGATACGGTAAAATAAACTTATGTACATAGACATAATTGTTACAACCTTCAAACCTAGGGCTTCGGAGGTCATCATGTACAAGCCTGTGACCACTTATAACAAAAGATTACGTGGTCGAAGCCCGCTATGCTTCCAAAAGAAAATACTCTACAAAAGCTCAAGAGGCCAACTACTCTAGGCCTCGTCCTCGCTATCCGATACTATATCATCTCTCACCTCCAGCTCATCCTCGTCAAGTTCGGGTGGGTGTTCCGCATCCGATGGCTTTACAACCTCTCCATCTTCTCTTGGTACCATGACCTCGGGAATACCGAATCTCTTGGGCGGATCACTCATTGTTGAGGCGGAGTGTCCGAAAATGAGAGCCCACAACGGGGTGAGATAAAATCTCGTAAGAAAGCCCCTAACCCTAGGTTAGGGCTCTAGTGCCTCCCAGACACGTCCTAAGCGAGTAATTTCTAACAAATCATCCAACATTAAAAAAATTCCACAAATAAATTCCCGATTATTCCATTCTTTCTCCAAAAATTGTCACACCTTCACAAATATTCCACGTTACTCCACCGACATCATACAAGTTCATAACATTGAGCCTCGGACCTTTATAGAACACGGCTCCATCTATGTATACCAGGGTCTCGTACACAAAAGAATACGACTCATAAATCTCGATCTCGGACACATAGGAACACGACCGGATTAAGTCTCGGACAATTGGTTGAACACGACTCACTTTGGTCTCGGACTACTTAATTGAACACGACTTTCATACTTTCTCGGTCTCGAACAATCGACGAATACGGCTCACTTTCGCCTCGGACGACTTGATTGAATACAACCTTCATACTTTCTCGGTCTAGACAATCGGACGAATACGGCTCACTTTGGCCTCGCACGACTTGATTGAATACGACCCATAAATCTCGGTCTCGGACACATAGGAACACCACCGGATTAAGTCTCGGACAATTAGACGAACACGACTCACTTTGGTCTCGAACGACTTAATTGAACACGACTTTCATACTTTCCGAGAATAGACGGACCCGCATAATAACACCTCGAGTCACTATCCCGTGTTTAACGCCTCAAGATATTGTAATACTCATAACCCCGTGTTTAACGCCTCGGGGTATAATAATAGTAATGCCCGCGTCATAACGCCTCAGGCTATAATTCCTCAATCCAACATCGAGCCCGCGTCATAACGCCTTAAGCAACATATGGTCTTATAAAGTACAAACCCCGCGTCATAACGCCTCAGGATAAAAATTCCACTTTTCCTCTCTTTCATTCCACTTAAGACCATATACCACAATAATTTCCCGATGGCTCGTCCGATACTACACGATCCTTTAAATACTTCCGATCGATCAATCCTTGCTACGTGATCCCGCTAGATTCCTTGATTAGCGGATCGAGACCATCCGATCTCACCAATTTTCTCAAATAAAAGATCGGGACCATGCGATCTCTCTAATATTTCTCAATTGCCCAATCGAGACCACTCGACTAAATTGTATCGGCAAACACTCGATCGGGACCACGTGATTCACTCACGTTAGAGAATTAATAAATCGGGACTACCCGACTAGATCATACAAGACCAATAGCCAAATAGGGCCACAAGATTAATTATGCTACCGTAATAATTAATCTACGCCACACAAAATTAATTCTACTAACGCAAGCAATTACTAACGGCCGTACGTTCGTAATTAGACTAACGTACAATTAATTCACGACTATAGTAGTAAACTATAGTAATACCATATTTAATTAACATCGTTGCATAACAACATGTTGTCACATAAAAAGTAACTATAGTTAGAATATAATCTAACCATGGTTCAAAATTAACTAGAGTCAATAACTAACCTAACCATGATTAAATAATAGCATAAAGTAACTAGAGTTAGGCATAAAGTAACCATGGTCCAACTTTGACCATACCCAAATCCTCTTGACTTCACTATTCACTTCAAGAACATGATTTCTCTCTCCTCCTCCCCTTCATTCTCGGCCAAGGCATGAAAATCGCCAAAAACAATCAATTTTTCACCCAAATCTACTCAATCTCAAGTCCCTTAGCAACATAGATACCTAATCAAGGTTTAGGAACCAACTTACTTGATTTCTAGCTAAATCCTTTGGTGAAAATCAGCTGGAAACCAAAGCAAAAACTCCCTCTCTCAAATCGGGTCGATTTGCCTCGTTCGGACCTTTGCCCCTTCAAACGGACCTACGGGAAAAACTACCCAGCTAAATCGCGCTTATAATATGTCCTTGGAAAGCTAAAACAATAAGCTTTCAAATGGAGGTGGTCTTACCTCAAAGCGACGTCGGATGAAAAGGTTATGGCCGGAACAGTGGGGCTGTCGGAACAGGGCTGCAGGTTTGGGCGAGAGAGAGAAATGAGAGAAAATTGTGTCCAAATGAAGAAGATGAAGATGGTGGATAGATAAGCTAGGCTAGGATATTTTGGGATGAAAAGTTTGACTAGAATTCTTGGTCTTAGAAATGATGAGACAAAGACTTGTGGGTCCTACCAATAATTCATCTCATTTCCCATATCCAAATGATTTCATTTTTCCGAACACGTTGGGGCAAATCGTGAAATACACATGCTCGGGATGAGGCGACATCCAAAATATTATTATTAGAACCCCTGAAGGTCCGACATCTAATTTCGAAGTTAAATTCGTGATCAATCTCGATCAATTGAAATTTCAGCGTATTTCAAACTAAAGGGCGGCTTTTAGGAGTTACGCGTATCGACCCGTGATTAATATCACGTTTAAGAATTTCTCGAGCCATGGCGACTTTGGTTGTCATTCAATTGTGAGGGTCAATCACTAGTCCCGATGGGCACGATCATTAGAAAATAATTTAGTGACGTTCGGAACCCATACGAGGTCAAACGGAATCACCCGTGATCCAAGCGTAGGGTATTATCCAAATCGTTCCTTAATCATTCTAGGATTGGCTTATATTGGTCCGAATAATCTCTCGACAATTTTCATGGCCAAAGAGTCAACCCAAGATCAAGTTCTTAGGTCCACGTACTTGATTTTCCTAGCTAGCCATTCCCATTTGGTTAGTCTCGCTGGAGAGGGATCAACTCCGAGTGAGATTAGACTAAAATACATCAATGAGATATTTCATTCATTCATTGCTTCGAAAGTGGCTCGGAATTCGGGATGTCACAAACCTTACTCACAATAAGTATGCATTTTACATTATGCTCACTCTCTCTCTCTCGTCATTTGGCTTAGAAAGTCTTCCATTATATAGACATCTTCAATCTTCCCGTTGAAGGGGTTTATGAAGCTCAACTAGCCGTTAGAGATCCGTTGAAATTGCGGGAGCTGCTTGTTTCGACACTGTTCGAAACATCTGCAGAAAATGACACTCGTTATGCAAAAGCCGACAGATTGCAATGACTATATTCCACCCAATAGACTTATTGATCTTTCTCTGCGGATCTTTAACCCACTAACGGTTATATCCTTTCCAACAAAACATCCATACATGTTCGTTGATAAAACATCACCAAATCCGATGTCACTAAAAACATTATCACACCCGATCTTTTGGTCCGTTGGTCATGTTCATAGAAAAACGTGGGAATAACTTGTGATTAATTATCCAATGAACCTCTTGAGTATCTCAAAGCATCCAAAGATGTCACCTTAATGAAAGATCGATTTTGGTACATCCAAGTCATTATGAACACACCGTCATCTTTGACTTGTTCTCCTCCTTATCAAGATCCTCATACTTGTAGTTAGTCTTCGCTGAACTCGGGTCATTGATATCACTACAATCTTTGCATCCACCATGTTTTCTTCAGGACCAAAGATCCGGTCAATTGATCACGCTCCCAACACCTTCCGTAACTAAATATCCGTATGATCCATTACCCATAATTAGGATGTCCGGATCTTTGCTGGTCTCGTTGATACTGTTCACCCGATCTTCCACCGATCTATAAAAATAGCTCCTCTTTGCCAAAAGATTTGCTGCCCAATAACACTTCATGCACCCAATCTTTCTTCCGGTCCTTCCAAGCATATTGGCAACTTCGACTCCACCAAACCTGTTCATCTTCATGGTCCTTCCAAGCTTTACCGAACATCATAGTTCTAGACTTGTTCACCATTACCAAGTCCTTCCAAGCTTTACTTGAACATCACGGTTCTAAGCTTATTCACCATCACCAAGTCCATCCATTATTCACCCGATCTTTATCCATCCAAGCCATCATGAACATTCCCATCATTCTCGACTTGTTCACCTCTATCTAGGTCATTCAAAGTGTTCACTTCATCTAAAGATTCTTCCAGTTTGTAGACATCTTCATTACCCAATATCTTGTTCACCTCGTAGATCAATATAGCACTCCAAACATTGGCGAGTAGATCTTTATCCGAGGAAGCTCCGGTGCTCTTTATCTCATTATCTACATTTCGGCTTGTGCATATATAACTTGATATACTCAATAAGTGCACACATTAGTAGCCTTCGATTATTTTTGTTATTATGAAAACAATATTATGGATTTTTCAATAATCAACACATTGATGACATTGCCAACACAACTCTCAAGCTAAGCTCACGTATCACTAACCCAATTATTATCCGTATAAGCCGGACCAATTCCGTTTGCAATATGATCACGTGGGATAAGGAATAACACCTATCCATCATGCGATATAGTGTCGAGTACAATACTTACCATTCATTTCGAGAGTCCCATCAACCAATTAAAGACCGATGGCTATTTCGGTCAATTTTTTATTTTGTTCGATCCTCTTTTATGATGTTGTTGACACCAAATTTTTTATTAGTCTTTTCTCTAATACATTTTTTGTAAAAAGTCAAAAAAAATTACAAAATCAACTTTGACAACCTTGGCTAAGCCTAGGGAACCATTTTTGAACAAAAATTAATTTTGCATATTTTTTGAATTTTTTAATATTTTTCGAAATTAGAAAAATGCTTAGAAAATAAAAAAAAATAGCATTTGAGGCCACAAAAATACACAAAAATAGTTAATAATTTTATTTTAATTCCCTTTTCATTTTGGCATCTTGAAATTTGAAAAATTCAATTCGAGACTATGGGCTACCTCATAGAACATAATCCCAAATTTGGTTAAAAAAATACATTTTGAGTCTTTTAAATTTTTATTTTGAATTTTTACAAGTTGTGACATCTTCCTCTAGTCCCTTGTATCCCTTTTCACCACAAAAATTTAAGAGAATTACACAATTGCACGAAAAGGGCTTAAATGCACAAAATTCTTGTAATTTAGTCCTCGGATTTCTATCAAATTAAAATTAATTAAAATCTAGGGACTGCTATTGTGACATTCCAATTCCCGCCATTTTGAGACTACGGAATGAGAAGTATCTATCGATGTATTTCAGTTTTATCTCGCTCGGACTCGATCAATTCGAGTTAACCGACTAGAAAGGGAAAGGCTAACGCGTGACAAGTACGTAGACACTGGGAAACTCGAAAAAGGAAATGACGCTTTGACCATAAGGATTGTCGAGGGAACATTTAGAACCATTAAAGGCCGATCAAATAACGATTAAGGAATCCATTGCTAGCGTTATACGATTGGAGCACGGGTGATGCCATTTAACCAATGTATAATTTGCGAAGTTTTCCTAAATCGAACAATGACGATCCGGACCATCGGAACTAGTAATAAACCCTCGCAATTACATGACAACCAAAGCCATCGTAACTTGAGTCGTCCTAAGTGTGGCGAGAGCTACGTAGTCGATACGCGTAATGTCCGCAAAAGCCGCCCGTTAGTTCGAGATAAACCGAAGATACGATTGATGAGAGATCGACCACGAAATAGAAGCTCAAAATTGGCAAATGGAAATGAGGAATTCCAACATTAGAAAAGAAATTTGACGTCGCCTCGCTAATGGTCATTTTGATCCTCCATGATTGCTGCTGAAAATGGATGAAGATTGGGTCAAATAAAGTCAATGAAATTTGGACAATAAATGAGAAGAGGACAAGTGTCAAGCTTGTGTGGTTTTTTGCATTAATTACTAGTCAAATCCCCACCTAATCCTCTCTCTCTCTCTCTCCTCTTAGCTTATGGAGGAAGCCAAAACACTCTCTCTTCTTCCTCTTCTCTCTCATGTTGCACGACCACAGCCCTCTCTTTTCTCTGCAATTGTGTTTTTCTTCTCCAACAGAAACTGCTCCAGCTCGCGACCAGCACCAACCTGTCCCACTGTTTCTGCCATAACTCCGTCGTCCGACAACGGATTGAGGTGATTCTTTCGCCATTAGAAAGCTTATTGTCTTATCTTTCCATAAACATATTATAAGCTCTATTTGACCCAGTAGATCTTTCCATAGCTCGGTTTGAGTGGACGAAGGTCAGAATTGGAGCAAACCTAAACATGAGCTCCTTGGGACAGACTTGGGAAGCTTGTCTTGCTTCCAAATCAAGGTGGGACCTTCTTGAGTTGTAGTATTAGGGTTTAGTAAGTTTATCTTGAAGTTTGGTTGAAGAAATATGAGTTTTAATGGAGGAATTTGATGGGTTTCCTCTAGGACAGAATCTGTCCTCTTCAATGGGTTTGAGAACCGAACACCTTTGAAGGCCGTGGAAGCGTCGCCTTGCCTCGAAATCTATTGGTAAGTCACCCTAAGACATGATATTACATGTTAACAAAGGATAGGTGAGTTGGATTGAAGATTTGATGGCCGGTTTGCATGGTATTTTTTAGGAACAGAATTTGCCATGCTTAGGACAGATTAGGATTCGAAGGTTGTTGCTCTTCTTGGAGGGGTTTATTGGCTTAATTTTGCTTGGTAAGTTGATTCTAACCCTTCCCTAGGATGTTGATATACTAAAGGGTGGATCTTTGGTGGAAATTGAAAGGGGTTTCAAAGGTTATTTTTGATGAGAAACACGTGAGAGGCCGAGAGCTGCATATTCTGTCTTCAATGCTCACAAATTTTGAAATGGCCCATTGAATTTATCCGATATCCAAATTGAGTACCGTTTTCACCCACACGTCCGTAAGATCTTGAAGAACAAGATTATAGAATTTTTTTTCTCAAAAGATCAATGGAAAAATGTCATTTTTTGTGAGACTAAACCTGTTCGTGAGTGGGCTATTCTCCGAGTTGGGGTTATTGATGACTAATGGGTTTCACTTGGGACTTTTACGTTCGATTTTGCATTTGATATCGGATGAGACGTAATATGATGAGATACTTATGTGTGAGGGCTGAATGGTGTGCTTGAACTGCTGAATTGGTTATGATTGAATTTATGTGCCTTGAGTGGCGATGAGATGTCACGATAATATGCATTGTCTTGATGGTGACAACAGGGTTTAAAAGTAAGAATTATCGTTTGTTTTAGGACCAATCCATTGGAATGAGAGGGGGTACTCTCAAATTGACCTGGATGGGGTTACTCCATTTATTGAGGGGAGATACTCTCAATTTGACCTGGAGGGAGTTACTCCATTTCATTGAGAGGGAGTTACTCTCAAATAGAGTTCGGGGAGGGAGCTTCTCACATTAGACCGTGATACGTTTCCGAGTCTAAATGGTTGAATGGCTTGAATTAGGCTGGAGTGTCTAGAATGTCTTTTATGCCTATTAGCTGGAGAAATTTTGATTGGAAAGTGAAAGTGCGAAAGACACGAACTTGACTACCCGATATGCCCGAGTTGCCTTAATATGCCAATTGCTTGAATGTCATGTATGAGAAATGTTTTTCAAAACTTGCATATTTTTCAAACGTGCCTGGAGGTACCAATAGCCTAGTTTAGGGTTAGGCTTAATTTCCCGAGATTATTATCTCACCCCGTCATGGGACCAACATTTCAGACCTAAAGCCTTGAAGGATGCCTCGAAGATGTCGAAGAAAGAAAAAGGAGGAAGATGAAGACTAGTCCGTCTAGCTTAAGGATTTCTTTTTGGGAGTTTCTTTTTGTGGTCTTATAGTGCCTTCCTCCGAACCCCGATGTCTTTTGTTGTTCTAGATCCTTTTATTTGTACGACGATGTGTGTTGTTTTTAAATCCTATGTCGCCTTATATCTTTTTCTTTTATGTCCGGGGTTTTGTTTCGCTTCGCATGTGCTTTATCATATCGCACTCTAGGGTTAAGCCGTTGGATCCCGGGGTTATCTTGGTTGTACCGACGGCCGTGTGGGATGTTGGCGTGCCCTCCGGGCCGGGGCGTGACCGATTATGACAAAGTAAGACCACTAACCTATATTTTTTTACCTTTTGAATCAATTGGTGGGTATTATTTGGTATGAATTGGCCATTTAGGGTTTGAATCGTGCAATTTTCATTATCGGGTCAAAATCTCAAATTGGGTTTTTTTTGTACAATTCATGCCCCTAAGTGATATTTTGAAATTTAATTTGAAAAATTCTCATGTTCGGGGGTGAATTTGATCATTTTAATTCGACCAGGTCTACCGGGTCGAACCGGATTCGACCCACAAACCCGGACAAGCACCTTCTTTCTCAATTGGCTTCCCGCATGATTTTTGGTTTTGCGGGCCGACTTTGATTGACAAAATTCAATGATTAATCGTGGATAACTGGACAAGCTTTGGTGGGGGTTTTTGTTCGCAACATTAGTTCACTCCGATCGAGCCAAGTCCAACGGCCTGGGACCACCGGAGCTGCAACGCCGAGATTGATTTGTGCAACGGCCATGCTCCAACCAAATGCAAGCAAAACTAGTGCCAAATTCATGCAAAATTAGACACGCCGAAAGACCAAATGGAGCTGCCATTTCTTCCCGGCGAGACCATTTCGCACGTGATTGCATATACGAACCAAGGTCGGAGAGCCCCCTCCCGAACTTAAATCTTTTCAAAATCGGGGTATATAAACCCCACTCATTTTTTATCCAAGAAGGGGGGAAGAGCCATTCTATTCGCCAGACTTAACAAACAAGAGAGAAAGAGAGAGAGAAATAGAGGGGAGAGAGAGAGAGAGAGGCGATTGTGCTCGCACTATCGCCATTGAAGTCGGACCTATCGAAGCTTCAGCAAGCCAATTTTGGCGTAATCAAAGCTCGTCGTCGGCCATTCCGAACTCCCCGAAGTTCCAAGGAAGCTACCGGACCATATCAATAAAGCTGCGTCCTCGAAAAAGGTACGATCAACCTTTGCACAGCCAAGGCATATTCACATGGCATCTTAACTTCCGGTGATCATTTTGCATGAAATTAGTCACAGATTACTCCTTATGCTCCGCTGATAACGTACATATCATTTTTGTCCATTTTCATTGCATAAATTGCGGAGTCGACCTCTAACCTTCCTTGATTGATCGCGAGCTCTCGAGCTCATTCTAGGCCATGTCGAAGGCCAACGTGATAGTCGGGTAACTTTCCATGAACTCCCGTGATGCTTCCTAAGTGATTAGGTTAGCTAGATATCGTAGAAAATGGCTAGGGCGAGCTCTCGCCGGAGATTAGCTTCACTGGAAGTTGCAAGTGATTTTAGGTCGTTCTTTACCGTGAATCGATAGCTGTTGTAGAAGTTGATCCGAAGATTCGAATGGCATTAGAATCACGAAGTTTGGCTGAGTATTCGCATCGGAATAGGCTTCCAACGAGGCGCCGATGAGGAAACATTGGCGTCGGTCGTCTTCTCCCCGTCATAGTTGGTCGGGCCAACTCTCGTTGACCTTGTCAACGTTGACATGGTACTGGCGTAGCGCCACGTGTTTTGACATGTCGCCCGCCACGTCAAGCATAGTTGTTAGAACCATTTAAAAAATATAATAAAAATAAAAATGATCGAAGGCGGATAGGTGGCCACGTGGAAGAGTCTAAGCCGTCCGATCCGTAATTAGATTTTTAAAATTCTAAGAAATACATAAAAATTCTAAGAATTAGAAAAATAAAACAAAAAATAGAAACGGCGTTATTTAGGTCTCGGGCCGGTCGAGTCGAGTTAGGGTTGGGTGCCCGGTTCGGGTGGACCGGGTTGACCCAGTCACAAAATAAGCAAAATATATAAAAAAAAATTAGAAAAATTAGAAAATTCATAAAAATATATATAATTCTAAAAAATTAGAAAAAAATAGGAAAAATTATGAAAACTCCCAAAAAATACAAAAACAAAAATGAAAAATGGTTACATTCAACTGGCCCAACCCCAATTTGTGATTTTTTAGTTCCCGAGGTTCCAAAAATGACCATTTTATCCCTCGGCCATTTGATCCCGAATCTTTCCCGAATCAACCTCGAACATTTGTGGGTCATTCTTTAAGCCTATAGGGCTTTACTAGGCATGCCATGTGAATCTTGATTGATGATTTGATGCATTTTATCAACACATTATTTATTCTTTGATCTGCGCACTTTATTTTCTAATTGTGATTTATAGGATAGAAGAATCCTGTTTGCGTGATATCCTTAGATCAATAGAGCTTACCTAACCTCCCGATGCATCTGTATGAATTCTTAAATTAGAAAATCACTAAACTTATGGACCGAAAGGGCATCGATAGCATTCTCAACGTAACCAAATCCTCGACCATTTTATCTAGTTTTCGCGGAATTGAATAGATACTCCCAACTATTCGATAGGGTTCCTAATCATATCCTCCAAAAAATGATTGCTCCTCTTTGGATAGAGGATTTGGAGAAGGCGTTTGAAGTTCGGGGTGCACTGAAGAGGAAAAAGTAACCCTAGCAGTTTATCAACTTCAAGATATCGCTAGTGATTGGTAGAAGGCCACCAAAGGAAGAGTTTTCCCGAAAGTACGGTTCCAAATTAGACCGTCTTTGCTGAATTTTTCAATGGGAAATATTTCTCTAAGATCGCTTAGGAACGAAGATGTTGGAGTTTCAAGTAGCTCCGTCGAATCGATGACAATCGATCGGTATGAGGCAGAATTTTCAAGATTGTCAAAGTATGCGTCAAGAATGGTCGAGAATCCTTTAGACGGAGCGAGAAGGTTCCGAGACGGATTGAAGCTAGAGCTTTGTAGTCAATTGATCCCGTTGAACCCGAGGGATTATGATGAACTCTATGAAATGGGTCGATGGTTGAGCAGGACATGAAAGAGAGGGCTTCCGCTTCCGGATTGCGGTTTATACCGACTAGGGATAATCGCCGGTTGGCAAGAGGCCTATGGTGGGGAATCAACGTTTCGTTCCTCATGTCGGAAGAAATAATGGGAAACCGACGTACTAGTCTAACTGGAATTATCGACTTTGTGGAAGGAGGCACGGAAAAGGACCTTATCCGAGTAGGATGGGAACATGTTTTAAATGTGGCAAGTTCGATCGTCGAGATAAGGAATTATCCGGAGCAAGCCGAGAGGACCCTAATTTTAGCCCCAAGAACTCGAGCAAGACCTCAAGTTGGAGCCACTCCACGTACTAATCGGAGCGAGACCACCAGCTCAAGGGAGAGTTTATGTAGTAGCGCAATAAGGCCGAGAATGGGCTTGACATGGTGACAGTATGATTTCTTTATGTGATCATGCTCGCTTATGCTTTATTTGACCCTGGAGCGTCGCATTCCTTTGTATTTGAGCAATTTGTGGAATTAACTGGAATTGAGTCGAAACTACTAGAAGTAATGTTGCATGTAACCACACCCTTAAAAGATAAAGTATTGGTTTTATTGGGGTGTTCGGGATGTAAGATAGTCATTGATGGTAGAGAAGAACTTATAGACTTGGCGCTTTGACCATGCATGACTTTGATGTTATAATTGGGATTGATTGGTTAGGGAAACAAAGGGTCATTACCGGATTGTGGTAGCAGGGTGATCCAATTCAATCCGATTGGTCATCCTAGATATGAATTTGCGGGAAGTCGAGGAGGAATCTCGATTCCTTTAATCTCGTCACTTGAAGTGACTAAGTTGTTAAACGAAGGATGCCAAGGGTATTTGGGTCGTAGTAGTTGATTCGTCGGTTGAAGGACCGAGGCTAGAGGATATAGTTGTGGTACATGATTTTTTCGATGTCTTTCCTCAAGAATTGTTGGGATTGCCACCGAAAGGGAAGTGGAGTTTGTAATTGAGTTAGCCCTTGGGACGAAACCGATCTCTAAGGCGCCCTACAAAATGTCTTTATCGAAATTGAAGGAGTTGAAGGTCCAAATGCAAGAATTGATGGACAAAGGATTCATCCGCCCTAGTGCATCGCCATGGGAGCGTTAGTCTTGTTTGTAAGGAAGAAGGCAGGGTTATTGCGTTTGTGCATTGACTATCGGCGCTTGAATCGGGTAATCGCTAAGAACAAGTATTCATTGCCAAGGATAGATGACTTGTTAGATCAACTGTAAGGGGCATCGGTGTTTTCCAAGATCGACTTGAGGACGGGCTACCATCAATTAAGGATTAAGAAAGAGGATATACCGAAGACCGTTTCTCGTATGAGATATGGACATTACGAGTTTATGGTTATGCCGTTTGGGTTAACTAATGCCCCAGTTGCATTCATGGATCCGATGCATCGTGTATTTAAGGAGTATTTGGATCGGTTTGTAATTGTCTTTATAGATGATATTCGATTTACTCGAAGAGTAAGGATGAACATGAAGTGCAACTAAGGATTGTTCTCAGACGCTAAGGGAACACTCGCTTTATACTAAGTTTAGTAAATGCGAGTTTTGGCTGAAGTAAAGTAGCATTTCTTGGACATGTAGTTTCTAGAAAAGGAATTTCAATGGACCCAACTAAGATTGAAGTCGTTATGAATTGGCCGAGACCAACGTCGGTAACTAAGGTTCGAATTTTCTTGGGGTTAGCAGTTACTATAGAAGGTTCTTGCAAAAGTTTTCCTCGATAGCCATTTCGTTAACCGGATTAACGAAGAAGGAGATGAAGTTCGAATGGACGAGATAAGTGCAAAAGAAGTTTTCAAGAGCTCAAGCATAGATTGACGATCGCACCGATACTAAGGATTCCTTCTAGACTGGAGGCTATGAAATCTATAGCGACACATCTTTGAAAGGATTGGGATGCGTATTGATGCAACATGGAAGAGTGGCTGCATACGCCTCGCGTCGATTAAGACGCATGAAATGAACTACCCAACGCACGATTTGGAGCTTGCGGCGATTGTCTTTGCATTAAAGATTTGAAGACATTATTTGTGGGGAGAAAGGTTTCAGATCTACACGAACCATCGTAGTTTGAAGTACTTATTCTCCCAAAAGGAACCGAACATGAGACAACGCCGTTGGATGGAATTGTTAAAAGACTATGATTGTGATATTTTATATCACCTAGGAAAGGCTAATAGAGTGGCGAATGCCCTAAGTTGGAAATCAAGCATCGCACATTTAATGGTGAAAGAATGAACTTTGCTTGAAGAGTTAAGGAATTCGAGTTTAAGTATGAAGTTTGTCACCTCTCAAGTTTACCGGCTACTTTGAGAGTTGAACCCGAGATCCAAGAAAAGATTAAGGTGTTGCGGTCTATAGACCCCGATATTCAAAAGATTCTAGAGATGGATACGGCCAAGAGGAAACCTAAATTTCAAGTGGCCGTGATATTATCGCTTCGAGGACATGACCACAAGGTCGTTGAAGCCCTCGGAGATACCGAGAGATGGAATCCCGAATGGTGCCATCCCGCTCCCGTCGAAGGCGATTTGGTGAACTCCGTAGCGGAGCATAGGAATATCCCTAAGAAGTCCCCAATTGTCAAGGAAGTTATTGAGGTCATCGAAGTGTCGACATCCAATGACGACGACGAAGAGGATTCCACGGAGGTTGGTCGGTATAGCATCTCCGAGTACAACCTTGTCGAAGACGAGGCGAGGTGGAGGATAGTGATATGGACTAGTAGTCGTAGGAGTAGTCGCTTTTCTTTTGGATGCCCTCTTAGGATAAGGGTTTGATAGTGGGACCGAGAGGGTCATCTTAATTTTGGTCCAATCCCCCGAGTACTTTGTATGTTTGACTTTTGGTCATGACCATTGTAAAAAGTACTCGTTCATTATGTATATAAAGTTTGTTTCCATTCCAAATCATCTTTGTTTATTTGTAAGGAGTTTTGCATTCGCTTCCGCATGTATATTTCATTTACATTAAGCTCGAATTTTGTTGACCGTTGGATACCGGGAATAATCGAAGTAAACGGTCGTGACAGGATGTTATCGAGCCCGAAGGGTTCGGGCGTGACAGTGGAGTTCCCTATTACCCCATTCGAGTGGTGAGATAATTTGATATGCTTCAAGAGATTCCATAGGAGATTCTCCTGGGATTTTCTCATTCGATATGCCGCGGGGTGATCTCACCAAGAAAAATAAGTCACTTTATCAAGCTAAGATTAAATTGATCATCATGCATTAGAAAATTCTTCCGTACAAGAGATAGAGTGGCAAGATCATTTAGATAAAAAAAAATGAATATCCACCATGCTTCATCAAGAAATTTGAAGACTATCATCAATCTCTCGGTGGAGCCTTATATTCCCGAGTTCAGGGACCCCTCAAGTGTATGAAGAGGATGAGCCATATGTACCGAAGTACATAGTTCCACATGTACCAGGCATCGAGCCATACATTCCAAAGGATCCGGAGCCATTATCACTTGAGGAGAATAAAGATCCTTACATGTGGGACGTGGATGGGTCGGAGGATTATGTGGAGCCCAAGCATCCCCGGCATGGATAGATAGATTCCCTATTAGTCTTGATATGATATTGTTGCATTTACTATATTCCGAACATTCTAAAACTATTTGAATTGTAATGAACTCATTTTGCTCTCATTTATGCATACCCGATTCATTCATCATGAAGTAGCGAAAAATCAATCATGGTAAATGGAGAGAAATACTATTCTGGTGGAGTTAAGGCTCGCCAATAGGCCTTTTTCCTCGTTATTCTCAAATAAACATGGTATTGAAGAGATTTTAAAGTCTTAAGTTTTCAATACCAATTCTTTCAATTCTAACTCATGTCATGGAAAAAAGGCGATATAAAACCACGAGGACTCATAGCAAAGCAAGGCTATTGAGAATGGAGCAAAAAGAACTCGTTTCTCGTGTAGTTGGTTTGGAGACACAAATGAATGTTGTGGTCACTATGATGGCGAACCAAAGGCAATATTGACTGCAAGCCGGGGAAATACCTAACCGGTCCGAATGCTAATGCACAACCAAGTGCTTCAAATGACCCGAAACGCAAGCAAGCTCATCACACCGATTCTACTCGGAGTGTTAACATACCACCTAAAGCTCCTACTATGGTGATTAATCTAGAAAATAAAGAAAAGCAAGTCCCTAAGATCGATGAGGAAACTAAGAGACTAACAAAAATAGAGGAGTGTTTGGCTAGTCAAGGTTATGAATTTTCAAGATTTGATAAAGTGAAACCATTCGCTAAGGTAGAGGTTCCCGCCGATTATAAGGAACCGGACTTTGTGAGGAAGTACAATGGGACTTGGATGTCCTCGGGCGCACCTTAAGTATTATTTGCGTCGTATGGCTCAACACTCTAACAACATTCCTCTACTTGGTTAATACTTTCCAAGAAAGCCTATCCGAAAAAACATTGGCTAGGTTCATTGAGCTAGAACTCAAGAGCCTCGCAGACCGGGATAAGTTAGCGGATGAATTTCTTCTCTAATATAAGTTCAACATGTTAATCGCATTCACTAGGGAGGATTTGTTGAGAACTACTAAAGGCAAGAGTAAAGCTATCCGCCCCTATGCCCAAAAAATGGAGAGTTTTGGCTATTCGTGTGAAGTAGCCAATCTCCGAAAAGAAGCTCGTTGACATATTCCTAAAAGCATTGCCGTTTGAATTCTTTGAAAGGCTAAACACCTCTAGGTGTCGACGTTCGCTCATTTGATCAAGGTGGCGAACGACATGAGTGGGCTCTTCGAGAGAAGAAGATATCAAATGTGATATTTAAGCGTCAATATCCCACTAGGAGAAAAAGGGATCAATCCGGTGATGTAGCTTTCGTGCTTGATCTTTCAAGGCTGAAGAAATTCCTTAACTCTACTCCTTCTTAAGGGAGTATCTCGTGGTTAGCACCAAAGGCTCCCGAATTGAGAAAAAAAAGCACCACCGATTTTTACACCATTACCAAGACAGCTTATCCAAGTTATTACCTATGCTCCTTGAAGGACGATTGGTAGCAAAAGAGTCTCCTAGAGCGAACCCACCAAAGTTCCTTGCGTTTGATGAAACCTAATCTTGCGTGTATCACATGGGTAAGAAGGGACACAACGTAGACAACCTGTCTTACTCTTAAGTACAAGGTCCAAGTGCTAATAGATGGTGGGATTCTCCAATTTGATAAATCGAAACCGAATGTTCAATTAAATCCTTTTCCTAAGCATCACAAGGTGAACGCGATATTTGAGGAGGATCAAGGAGATAAGCCGGAGTTCATTGTGAATACACCCAAATTGCAGGGGAGATACCGACGGTGGCTTCTCATTACCCGCAGGATGGGGAGATCTCAATAGAGCGAAGATGTTGTATTTTGGCCAAATTGGTTAGCTTGGGTGTGATTGAGAAAATTGAAAACCGCATGTTCAAGGGTACTTATGTGACAAGCGATACCTTCTCAAATGAATTCACAATGAAAGCCACAAGAGGGGAGTTGTGGAAGATTCCTACTAAGTATCTCATGAATGTCCAAGATGATAAGGAAGTTGAAGAGCTAGACGAATATGAAACACGTCCAAAAAAAACTCGTTGATGAGATACAAGGTTCATCCAAGAAGCGCTCCAAAGAGGCGAAGTGGTTGATCATCCGGGTCAAGATATGGAGACTATAACTTCAAAGTTCTTTATTCCGCTCTTCCCTATTTCTTTGTTGATTCGAAGGATATAGAACTAGATGGGTGGGGTGGAATGGATGATCCGGCACAAGAGGAATTCGTTGGTGCGATGGATGAAGAGCCTGGCATAGAGGATCCTCCGAATGGACAAAAGGAGCAAGAAGCTCATATCCGACTCTCCAATATGGAAACACACATGCATCATCTGGTTAGCATGGTGTCGGAATTGTCCCGATTGGCGACACAACTTAACGGCTTGAAAGTAAAAGAAAGTATGCAAGTGCTTTGGAAACACGAAAAGGGATTCAAGTGTAAAGCCTCCAGATGGCAAATCTAGAAGAACGTTGCGAGTGAGTTATTAAGAAAAATATCTGAAGTAAGAGAACTCGTCATCCCAATTACTAAAAATAGGAATGTTCCACCTCAAGAACCAAATCCCAGGGGTGGCGTTCCACTTGAAACACGATGGTACTGGGTGTTCCTTAGCCCATATATCATATTATCTCCGCAAGATGGTTGGCTACCATGAACATGACGAAATTCTCATTCACAATTTATAATATAGTCCGATGGGCTCCATGTTATTATGGATCCGGTCGCTTGACTTGGACTAGGTCCCTAATTCGGAGGATTTACCGGAGCAATTCATACGTTGATTCGAGGCTGGTTTGATAGGACATGTCAGTAGGGAATGATTTACTGAATATCGGGAAATGGGAAGATGAAACTTTTGAATGCTTTGCACGAAGGTGGAAGAAGCAAGCTACACAAGTGCAACCTCCACTATTAGAGAAGGAAATGGTGGAGTATATATTAAAGTCACTCCTTGCGTAGTATTTTGATAGCACGTGTGTCGCGACCCTCCCGAGATTTTGTTGAGTGGGCAATGCTCTTGAGGGTTAATGGGTCGTCATCGTCCAACTTGAAATGGATAGATTTCGACGCGGGCCCTTCCAAGGCCCATTACCCAAGTTGCAATAGCGGAATGAATTAAAATCGAGGTCGAGTGGCATGTACATAGTGTGCGTGCCATCGGAGTCACCATCAATCATTTCTTAGAGGGTATGATTGGAAACCCTATCGAATGGTCGTTGATATCAATCGATTCTGCGAAAATCAAAGAAATGAGTTTGGGGATTTTGTTACGTCGAGAATGCCATCAACGACCTTTTGGTGTTGAGTCGAGTGTTTTTCTAACCTAATAATTCATACATATGCTTTGGGAGGTGAGGTAGGCTCTAACGACCTATGGGTGTCATGCGGATCGAGAATTTTCTACCCTATCGATCGCATTCATGAAATTAAGCATGCATATCAAGAAAATAATAACATGTGAGGACAAATCGCATTAAATTAGTCGATTAAATCAACATGGCAAGCCTAGTGAAGCCCTATAGGCTTAGAGAAAGACCCAAGAAGAGTCGTGGTTGGTTCGGGAAAAGTTCAAGGCCAAATGCCTATAAGGGTAAAATGGTCATTTTAAAAGGCTCGGAGACCCAAACTCAACAAAAAAAAATTTGGGCCAAACCAATTGAATGTGGTCATTTCTCAATTTGTTTTTATTTTTGGGGATTTGTTTGGAAATTTTCCTATTTTTTATAAAAAGTTTTGGAATTGTTTTATATTTTTCTATTTTTATTATTTTCTATTTTTATTTTTTATTAATATTTTAATCTTTTTGGACCTGGTTGACTAGGTCCACGGGAACCAGGCTTCCGAGCCAAACCCGATCGAATGGTCCGGCACCTAAACGACGTCGTTTCCTATTTTTCTATTTATTTTCTAATTTTCAGATTTTTTTTCTATTCATCGAATTTCTAAAAATCTAATTACGGATCGAACGGCCCAAACTCTTCCACGTGGCCACCTAATGGCCGTTCAATCAATTATATATTTTTTATTAATACTTTAAATCGCTCTAACGGCCTTACCGATGTGGTTGGTCACGTATCATGCTACGTGGCGCCACGTTAGCGCTAGGTCGGCGTTGATCGGGTCAATGAGTGTTGACTCGATCAACTCGGGTTGACAAAGACAATCGGTGCCGGCATTCCATCGCTAGCGCCTCGTCGGAAGCCGATTCCGACCGCTACGTACCATCAAATCTCTCGATTCCAATGCCATTCGAGCCCTAAGACCTTCCTCTACAACATATGTCAAGATCAAGCCAAACAAATGACCTAACATACACCTGCAATTCTAGTCGAAACTATTCTCCGGCGAGATTTCGCCCTAGCCATTTTTTGCAATAACTAGCCAAACAAACCGATCAGGAAGCAATACATGAGTTCGTAGAAGCTTACCCGACCATCGCGATGGCTCGATTTGGCCTAAATTAAGCTAGAGAGCTTGCGACCGGTCGGTTAAAGTTGAAGGTCGACTCGACGTTTTAGGCAATGAAAATGCACAAACAAGGTACGAATATGATCGAAAGAGCACAAAGAGCAAATCAAGACCGATAGCACGCAAAATGATCGTTTGAAACATGAGATGCCATGTGAGGATGCATTCACTATATAGAGCTCGACTATACCTTTTTCAAGGTCGCGGCTCGATCGGAGGGATTCGATAGCTTCCTTGGAACTCAAGGATGTTAGAATGGCCGGCAACGAGCCTCGGTTCCGTCGAAGTTGCTTCGATGAAGCCTCGATGCATCGGCGAGGATGAGCTACAATGGCGGATCTCGCGTGCTCGCGATTCTCTCTCTCTCTCTCTAGAATCCTCTCTCGAACAGAATGAGCCTCGGTTCCGTCGGAATTGCTTTGACAAAACCTCGATAGATTCGGAGAGGATGAGCTTCAATGGCGGTCTCGCGTGCTTGCGGTCACCTTTCTCTCTCTCTCTCTCTCTCTCTCCCTCTCTTTCTAGAATCCTCTCTCGAACATAATGAGCCTCTCCTCGACCGAAACACGTGAGGCCTCTTATATTTGGATTTGAAAATTTTGGCACCGGTAGAGGGGGCTCGCCGACTTCAATCCGACATGCCCGACTCCAAGTCACGTGCCATTTGGCATATCGGCGCCCGGCGAAGTCCGGCCAAGTGATCGGAGGTCTAGTGGATGTGAATTAAGCACGAATTTGGCTCAAATTTGGTATGTGTTTGCTCGAATTTGAACCGTGGGACAAATTGATCTTGCCGTCGCAACTCGAACAATCCTAGGTCGTCGGGCTTGGCTCAATCAAAGTGGAATGAAGTCTTCTTCGATGCCTACCCCAATGCTCGTCCAATCATGTCCAAGAACGTCACCAATTTGCTCGCCAAAGTCCACCTACAAAACTGTCAATTGCGTGGGAATGGAAATTGGGAAAGAAGGTGGTCGCCCGGGTCGCTAGGTCGGATCCGGTTCGGCCAAAGAAACCCGGTCGACCGAAAATGATCAAATTAACCCCATAAACTTGAGAATTTTCCAAATTAAATTTCAAAATTGGAATCAAGGGAACAAATTATTTTAGAAAATGTAATTTTCCCAAAAAATATGTAATAAATTATACAAAAACCCTAATTTGAAATTTTGACCCAACAATTAAAAACATGCAATTCAAGCCCTAAATGGCCAATTCGGACCAACCTACCCCCACCAATCGATTCACGGGGTTGAAAAATATAGGGTAAAGGTCTCATCTTGCCATGGCAATCCCTAGATTTTAATTAATTTGACTTTGAATAGGATCTAGGGACTAAATTGAAAAAAATTATGCAATTAAGTCCAAATTGTGCAATTGTGCAATTTCTTGAAATTCAAGGACTCGGTTGCAATGCAAGGTAATCAAGTTGAATGTCAAGACTCCAAAAATGTAAAAATTGCAAATAAAATGATTCAAAAGGTAATTTTTGATCAATTTAGGATTATGCTCAATGAAGAGACATAGAGTCCCGAATCAAATTTTTGAAATATTAAGAGGCCAAAATGGAAAGAGAATTAAAATAAAAATACATACTATTTTTGCATTTTTTTTACCTCAAAAGCTATTTTTCCTGAATTTTCAAGTATTTTTCTATTTTTGAAAAATATTAAAACTTGCAAAAAATATGAAGCTTGCCTGGAAGATTGGGATCATTAGAGGTCCATTAGACACATATATGCTCATGTGCCCCTAGTACATCTCGATGTGCGGAATTGGATTTGATGTGCCATCATACTTCTCAAAAGTTGGCATTTTGAATTTATCGGGCACTTGGACCTAGGTAAAGATAGACAGATCAACAGGGTGGAACACTTTAGGTTCCTTCCACTTCACGCAACCTCTAGTCGAGATTTGCTAGCAACTTGGCATTCTCACATTGAGAGGTGGATGATGGACATTAGTTGCGGGAGATACACTAGTGTCGGTCCAACCTAGCATCATCCAGGTGAAAGGTTGGGTCAATATATACTATAGGAGCCTTTTCACAAAGTGGAGGCCTTGACGAATCGGGGGTGGAATCTCCGATTGAGAGCCAACTTTGACTTGCTGCTGCTTGGCCATGAAATCAATCATCATCTTAGACATGATAGCCGATATCTGCTCATTCATTCTATTCATGTGTTCTTTAAGCTTTTCATCAATCATGGCCGCAATCTCGGCTGATTGGCCATCCTACTTTTCGTCACCGATCGAGTATTATAAGGGTGTGGAAGATCCATAGTAAATTACCTACAAAAGATAAATAATACAAGTAAGTATACCAAACACAGATAGTGATCAATCCAAGACAACATCTGGACTTTTCTTTTGATAGCAATATGTAGACATGCAAAGGTATAGAGAAAGCATTTAGAATTTCATTCTAGAAAAATCCAGTTTCGTTCACTTTTATTTTCAGTCCATTTGACCCAAAAATCCGATTTAAAATCCAACATTTGTAGTACACTAATTCAAACTCTGTTTTTTAACTCCCGGGTTTTTTTTTAAAAGAGTATTAGTGAAAAATTGTGGAATAAAACATGTGTGGGGACTTTTTCTGAAATCTCGATTCATTTGTCCGTGTCTTAAATGAAAAACGGCCCAAATTGATCCAAAAATTTCATTAAAGTCCAACATTGCTCAAAGGTCAAGCAATACATCCATCAATTTAAAATTCTTGTAAAATCCGACAATACTGGGGATATCTCGAATTCAAAGTACGTGAAACAAAATTAGGAAGCTAAAACAAGACTCCTAAATAGATGTACTAATCATCAAAAGATAGATTCAAGCCTTCATTTCACTTGATTTATACACATATGGGTGTTGACATCATCTTGAAATTGCCTATACTTCTTGGATATCCTTGAAGCTTATTCCGTAGCTCTTTGGGCTTTCTTCTTGACACGCTTTATCTCGGCACGTTGTGTGATCTCCACCGGAACTTGGGGGATCTTCGGCCGTATAGCATCCGGAATCACATGATGATCATGTACTCCCTTGAAGCATGATAAATCTTTTCTTTACTTTTTAGTGGCCTATCTAGTAGCTTCAGCTAGCAACCCTTCCACACCGAATGGACGAACGTAATAGATCTCATAGTCGATGCTATGATCGGAAAAATCTATCGAGACCGGGTCTTTTAGAAATTTCGGTGGTAGTTCTTTGTAAGACGCGCTATTGTTGGGTTACTCGGATGGCTAATACTCAATGGCCCTAGTGAAACCCATTAGTGGAATGGGCCCGAACCCTCGGCATGTAAGGCGAGCTTCTCCAACTTGGAACTAATTAGCATGTCATATAAAACCCCTAAGACTCGAATTTTTCATAAAAATCAGCCATTCCGAATAATGATAATCTAAAGCCTTTTCTTGATTTTCTTCAAAACTTAAGATTGATTTATCAACTAATGTGAATAGCCTATCACCTTTTTTTAAATGGGAAAGGAATTAGATTTGCAATAATTCGGAAGATGCATGTAGAACCTTTTCTTTTCCTTGTATGAATCTAGTGAGAGATAAAGAGGTTTCTACAAGCGCTGCAGAGACAATGTTTTTTTGGAACAAAACAATGTATTTACGTATATTACTTGTGGATGAATAGCATTCTTCCGATAAGGGAAGAGTATAAACCCAACAACATTAGCACAAAACTTTTGCCTATATCATATGAAGATTTAGAAGTTTCAAAACACCTGTTTGAGGAATAAAAAAGAATAGCCACCATGGTTTGCTTTCAAGATTTTTCCAACAGTGTCTTTTTCCTTGTTTAAGAAATCTTCTAGGCTTGCAACATGATCAAATTCAATTGGTGGATTAATCAAATTTGAGTCTAGAGGTTTTCCTATAATCATGCCATATTCTTCCAAGTCGAAGTGAGCTCATGCTTACCCATGACGAATGTGGTAGTCTCAAGGCACCGGTAATGCGCCAACGCTCGGATAAGACTCATTCGGACTCGTACTTCTAGCAAGGGGAGTAATCACCGATCCTGGGTTGGACGAAACAACGGCCATGGCATCAAGTCTATCGTACCATCGGCTCGGCTCTTCTTTAGGGGTGGTTATGATCTAAATGCCAACCGTTCCCTTAGTATCTTCTTAAGGGCAATTATGATCTAAACGCCAGCCATTCCCATAGTATATAGATCAAGACTCAAAATTAACCTAATTCATGGACCGACCTGAATGAAAATTAAAATATATAAATTACGAAATAGAGCAAGGAAAAATACTTACTTTACACCAAAAAAAAAAATCAGCCACACAAACATGCACATAAAAAGGTGAGAGTTGACATCTATAGGCTTACAAAATGAAATCATGGAGGTGTGTAGATTGAAGCTAAGGGGTTGTAGCTCAACCATCCCACGTGATCCCGGCTAGTCGAGTAGCAACCTCGCGATTCGAAGGGTTACGAATCTATCTACGTGGTTCATGGATAGGTAGCAAATCTCAACTTTGAAAGAAATTTTGGGACATAAGAAGTGCGACACATGCTACATGGTTGTAACTAGTGTTGCGCAGACTTTCATAGCTATGTAGGTTTAGCTAGATCATCCCTTCTTAGTACCATCCTAAGTTGTGTGTGCCCGAGTCCGACAAAGAGGTTATTCGTGAGTGTGTGCAATGCGAATTTAATTACAACATGCACAACAATTTATATCAAAACACCACAATAATATACAGAAATTAAATTCCAAACTCCGAAGCTCGCAAAACAAGGGATTAGCCACAACACTCCTCCCCTGTTTGTAAAAATATTTAACACCTAAAAATTAAAATCCAATCAAAGTTGCCAAACCACAAAATTTTTTCATGAATTTTTTTCAGGCCGAAGTCCACTTATGTTTTAAAACAAAATTGAAAATTTTAAGCATGTCCCCGGAGAGTCGCTAAGTCGGCGCAACCTAAAATCAATTTCACTTTTAGACTAATGGATTACCATATTAATTAATTAAATTAACTAACCTAGCTTGAACTCTCCCAAGTCATACCAAATCGTAACTTATGGTGTGATTATCTTGCAAAAGATTTCTAATTTTTTGGAGCCGCTACTAATCATTCTAAGTAGGTTGATTAGAAACCTAAATAAAGTAATGGGAGAAACACTTTATTTCTGCGAACTAGAGATTTTAAGTTCGGAGACTTGGTTACACTAATATTTCTATTAATGCCCTTTCGGTACCCATTTCTTGAAAATAATTTGAGTTGGCAACTTTGAAGGATTCCGATTTAAAGTTCCAAAGTTCTAATTATATTTTTTTTTATTTAAATGAATGTAATGCATGAATGTAATTGTATTCTAGGGAAACAATTATTCTAATGACATGATAAGTGATGACTATCTTAATATGACATGAATGCGTGATGAATTTTTTATAATAAAAAAAAATCGAATGTTAATGACATGCAAAATGACATGAACCCTAATTCGCATGTTATGCAAAAATGTCATGAATTTAATCTAAATAACATGTGATATTAGACTAAATTAGTCTACTAATTTAAAATGAATGACATTATTCTAAATGACGTACGAATGCGACATGGCATCAATGACATGTCAAGCTTATGACATGATGAATTATATGACATGCAATAAATAACATGACAAAATGACATGCTTGAACTACATGATATGACGGACTTTATTGACATAGCAAAATTATATGACATGGCTAATCAATGCGGCGTGAAAATGGCAAAACGGTTATGCGACTAGGTCTATATATGACATGCATATGTAAAATGAATGTTTCCAATCTACATGAATGAATGCTCTAAACTATATGCAATCTATATGAATAAGATATTTTTGGTATTTTTTAAAATATAATTAAAAAAATTATGAAAATCGACACGAGTCGCTTAAAGATTATCTTAAAAGATTCGGAATTGACTTTTGTTAAATCCTAAAATTTTCTAGAAAATCTTTTACCCCTTTATTTGCATGTTTTAAAATAAGATAATGGTGCAATCTTTAATGATTCACAGATTTGATTCCAAAATTTATTTTATCTATTAGCCACGATGAGATAGGATTTCTAAGAAATCCTATCTTCCTAATTCAAGATTAGAAAAACAAGGTTTGAAAGAAACCGTATCTACTAAATCTTTTAGATATTGTTATTAGGGGCAGCAAATCAAATCAATCAAGATAATGCACGAATCCTTTGAAAATATTCTCCAGTTCGAATTAGATGATAGTTTGGATCGAGGAATCAAATCTTATGGTTAAGATTAGATATCTCGATCTCGATCCGAATTTTCACATTATCGGTAGGGAATCACCCCTCTAATTCGAAACGGTGTTCTAATCTATAAAACATACTAAAGATATTTGAAAAAAAAAAAAATCGAATAGGCGATCATCACATATTGCAATATCAATAGATAAAATTTGCCCGAGACATAGATAAAACTTGCCTAACCAAAAATCATCAAATATTCAAATAATAGAAAAAACAAGAAACGAAATTTGAATATTTGATGATTTTTGGTTAGGCAAGTTTTATCTATGTCTGGGCAAATCGAATTTTACCTAATCTGAAATAGTTGCAAATTGTTGCCTCCCGTTTGAACGCGATACCTTGCGGTGGAGCTGATTATCGTGAGGATTCGTACGGTTTGGCAAGGATTGACGTAGATGCTCATGATGAGGCGATGCAACCGCGCTAGATTTTCTCAATCTCTGCTGGTTGAAACTCAATGTGTTGACTCCAAGATTGTATGACCACCAGAGAAGACAAAAACCTTTGCTGGTTGTAAGAGGACTTGTCAACCAACGGCCCTGCACAGATGTTCAACAAAAACCTTTCATTCATGAACTTTCGCAACATACCGCGTTTACTCATCCCATCCTCCAAAAATTTCGACAATTGCCATTTGTTTAGCAGCCCAGGTTTTACGGTAAGTAGGTTCGAAGTGCAGCTTGTCTTGAATCTTTGCCATCGGTGCCTTGATTCTAATATCCGGTTAGGCGGTCACCATTGCTTTTATCCGGCTGCATATATATCTCCGATCAAGTTGTCGATGATCTCGTGACATTTGAGGATTGCTACATGTATGTGGTCCATTGTACTTAATTATTTTCCAAAATAGGGTACCCACTTTATTAGACGCGCGGAGCCTCCAATCACAGGGTCCATTCCGATTACCACACTTTATCACATATTGTGACTTATTTGTGACATCACTACGAAAGTGACGATTTCTTATTAGAGAGTACTCTTTTGCGCAGCCAACCGTAACGCGTCCCGTGATGGAAATAACATGCCAACATCAAATTCTTTTGATGTATCAAATAACATACGCCCGGCTTGGCTCTTGTATCGACTTGCATCATATCAAAGTCGATCTCTAAATAAGGCGGCGGGTGTACCAATGGCAAGATGGGATTGCTTGCAATGGGTGTTGTAATAAGCCTCCATATTATCACCTCCGACATCTTCATCATCACCGTCATCAGTGTTTATCCAATCATCGTCTTCTTCATCGCTATCATCTCCATCATGATCATCATTATGATAGGGATCCACGTGCTGATTATGCACATCAACGTCATCTTCACCAACATTAGAACCTTCCCCAACTAAATCCCGTATCACTTGGTGTTCAACTATGGTTACATAAAACGTAAAAATTCCGCAACACCGAGTTTGAAGTGCAAATTGCTTAATCATCCTAACGGTACCATCATCATGCACCTCGTAATGTCATACATGACACAATCCGATGTTAAAATCGGGAATCTATATATCGCCTTATCAATATACTTGGTTGGGTGCTATATTTAACGCGCGCTCTATCGTACCACGTAACTCATCAAATGTCGATATGTTTCCAAACTCGAACATGATAGATTGTCCACCTTCGTAATCATGTCTATATTCTTTTTGCACTATTCTACCTCCCCAAGATACAACCGCAAACAATGTAGATGACATTCTACTAAATAAAAAAATTACAAATTATTTAGTAAACATTATCTCGTTTATTAACAAATTAATATTATAACAATCAATATATCATGAAAATGTATGGCATAGCCTAAGGGCTTAGAGAATGTACGATTAAAGTGCATGCATGGGCAAATCGGAAAACATTTTGAAGCAAATTTGTCGAAGGGGAAAAATCATAATTTTCGAAAGTTAAATTACCAAAATTAGAATTTGGCCGGACGATTGTGGTTATTTCCTATATTTCAAAATTTTTTGAAAATTTTTCAAATTTTTTGGGAGAGATTTTGCCGGAAGGGTAAATTTTTTTTTTAAAAAATTCGGGGGCCATTTACCCACAATAGTCTATGGCCGATTGATTGTCGTCATTTATTATTTTTTCAATTTTTTCTAAATTTATATAATTTTAAAATATTTTTTAATGAATTTTCTATTTTTTTATTTTTTTTATTATTTGAATTTTGAAATTATTTCAAAATAATATTTTTCGAGCCAGGTCAAATTCGTTCGTGATTCTCGGGCCATCCGATTACATAGAAATTAATATGGACATAATTGCAAAAATAAATAAAATTAAAAATTAAAGAGATTATGGAAAAAAAAATTTATTTACCCTATCTCCAAAGTATATCGTGTTCTCTTTCATGGCTTTTTCTAACGGCTACAGATACTAATCTTTTTTTTTTTAAAATAGAGTCGCTAGAGAAAGTCATGAAGGAGAACACGATATTATACTAGGAGATAGGACAAATAAAAAAATTTGTCCTAATCTCATTAATTTTTTTTAATCGGGTCAAATTTAGCTCGTGCTTCTCGTGCCATGTCATTTGATAATTTTTTTCCCAAAAATTTATTTGAAAATCCTAAAGCGAGTAAATTTTTTTAAACAATATCTAAATTCATAAACATTATATGCGGACCACCGTAGGAGGCACGGCCTTTTCAATTCAGGATTTATACTTCTTTTAAAAGATATACAAAGTAAGTTAAAATCACGGTATTGTGTGACAAAGACAATCATCGCGAAATTAATCAAGCAATGGAGAAGGGCCTCACGGACTCTACACTTGTCTATGCACAATACTCAAATCGACTATGCTTTGAATATTCTTTAAAAGATATGCAATATGGAGTACATAAATAACATGCGAGAATATAGAAGACAAAGCCTTAAACGCCACAAGTAAGAGGCGGAGCCTTCCGCGATCCGTGGGTATTCGAACTTTATATAAGATGAAACTTCACAATTTTATTCATAAAATGTAAAGATTACAAGAAAAGATCCGTAGATCCGTGCATAAAAACTCCAAAAACAACAAAATCTACGATAGATCCGACAAGACAATGAGATAAAGCAAGAAATATTTTTAAATAATATCTAATTTCGTAAACATTATAACTATTATTAAAACATTCGCAAAAATTTCACATAAATTACTAACAACCTATAAGTAATATACATGATTCAGGTATAAATAATAACCACATAAATAAATCTATATTTACGAAATTGTAAAAAATAGTTACAACGAAATTTACCTCAAATTATCGAGAAAGCGTGCGAGACCGAATGAGGAGCCGAACCCGTCAAGAGAAAGTATCAAATTAATTTCAATATTACGAAAACATTAACATAAAACTTGCTTGCGTAGGGTCACAGATAGAGAAAGAACTTGCTCGCATAGGGACCTGGAAAAACTAAAGGCGCCGCTCTTTGCTCTCTTCAAAACGAAATAGAGACGCCGCTCTCTTGAAAACGAAATAGAGGTGGAAGAAGTGCCGAGCAAAAATGTATGTGGAAGAAGTGCCAAGCGAAGTGTATGCGGAAGAAGCGAGAAAAAGTGCCGAGCGTAAGCGGAACAAGTGCAAGGGAGGGGGTTTTGTCGCCCTCGCTCGGCGCGGTCTACCGCATTGAATAAATTTGACTGCATTGTGCTAAATTTCATGGACTGCATTGAATAAATTTGAAGTTCATGAATCACATTATACATTGGACTAGAGTTTAGAAATCATTTGCATCATTTTTCCCGCTGCAATTGACAATGGCCCGAATTGTTTTTGGTTACCTTAATTCTACCCGAGATTGTGTTATTAGGGATGATTATATTACCAAAACCCCCAAACCCCCCAAAACTCTTTTGATGAAATGGTCACCCGGGCATGGATTCGCACTTATTTTGGCCAAACTTTTTGTTCTTCCCCCTTGTGGAAATAGGTAATGTCAATTACTAAGATTTACCTATCCGACAATGCTTGGGTGTTGGGTTTGATAAGCTTCACGCTTGTAACACCTGGATGAGCTTTTTGCGCAGGCCTCCTCCGTTAGGATCAATGGCACATAACCAAGAAATTTAATAATTATAAATTTGTAATCATGGGACTAATAATTACATTTTCTTTGACTGTGTGAACATTTTTTTAAATTTGAAAAAGAAAAAATATGGATGTATTTTAATAATATGGTCCATGTGCGGATCAAATATAGTCATTAACTTTGTATTGAGCATAATTGGGTCAAATTAAGTCTGTTCATTTTTTACTCAAACCGACCCAATCTATCCATTTGACGGCCCTAATACGTGGTATTTGAATCTTCTTGAGAAGGAGAGAGAGAAGGACCGGTTAGAGAGCTGGGCTCGTATTTCTTTGGGCTTGAGTGAGCTAATTTGAGATCTTGAGTAATGGGCTTGAGGTCTGGGCAGCGACTGGAACCAATGGGCTTTCCTCCAATGGATTAGGTCTGGGCCTCGCTAATTGGATTGAGCTGAACCGGATTGGATCCTTGCTTCGAAAATAATAGAGTCAAGCTGTTTTTCTCTCCTTTTTTTTTAGTATTTGTCGGTCATCTTTTTAAAAATTTTGTACAAATATTCATTTTGCAGGTAAAAATTCAGCTAACAACAAAAATCACAACAGGTGTCAAATGAACATCTGAATGTATAGTATTTGTCGGTCATTTTTTATTTTAATTTTGTACAACCATTTATATTCATTTTGCATGTAAAAATTTGGGTGTCAACAAAAACCATAATAAGTGTCAAATAAACATCTGAATGCATTTGAAATTACACCGAAAGTAATTAATAGTCAATTCAAATGTACTTGACCAAAAAAAAGGTCAAATGTGCACATTTATATATCTATTTAATGGAGATCGTGTTTATGTGATCCAAAACGCTACATAAATATAGCTCAAAATGGTATGGGCGGGTTTGGGAAAAATTTTTTAAACTATTTTCAAAACCTCATCTTATTATTTAAGAGCCATGTGTGATTGATGCCACTTTTGGAGCCAATGAAATTCAATTTATCGACCGTCCATTGAAAAGTATATTTTTTATCAAGTATTTGTAAAACCCCGTCTTATAATATGTGGACCATCCACTGAAAAGTCTTAACACTTCCAATCTCCGAATTACCACCATTCACCGGCCATTTTCCGGGATCGATTCCATTCCATCATCAATCCACATGAAATCACAGAAGACAAAATGGAGGAAACACAAAGTGAGTAACGTGTTTGGCAACTTGTAAAATTCATCAGATCAAAAGAGGACCATTTATCAACATCTACACCTATGACTATGTGTCTATACTTGAGAATCACGCGGGCAGACTAATCTACAAGGGTTGTCAATAACGAACAATATATTCGAATTGAAACCCGAACCGACCCAAAATTTTTTGTTTTTTTTTTTTTAAACTTTGGGTCTTGTTCGGGTTGGGTAATCACTTAAAATCATTGGTATGTAGAGATTTCCAAGTTGGGCCAGGTCGTGTTTCGGTTTGGGTATAACTTGAAAATTTTAGAAAATTTATTCAGCAAATGGAAAGCTTAAAATACACTTATTTTTGTTATTAACAGAAAATTAATGTTAAGATTAAGCTTTCCATTCCAATAATTTGGTGTGAGTTCATTCTTTGGGCTAGACTTCGAATTTTTGGAAAAATAAATTGGTGTGATAACCATCTCGAGAAAAACAGTTGTATGATGAAAAGTTTGGGGAAAATATGGCATTATGTGGACAACAATCACATTGCCTCGCAAGTTTCGTGCCTTAAGCACTAAATGCTTTGCATGTTGACTGAAAATGATCGTTTGGAACCCGAATACCAATTAAAATAGAGCGATGATGAATAATATTTTGAATAATCTTATACGTTGATATGCATAAACTTCTTGTTATAATTACACGTTGCTTTTTAATCATACTTCGAACTACTCGTAGTATTAATACAATTCTTCAAATTCATCACTTTCCTCGTATTCTTTAGGTTCTTCGAAAATCTAGAGCGTTCGAATTTGTTGAGAGCTCTTGGTGCATATATGAATTTATTCTGGATGCTCATGTTCTCTCCTTTGAATTATTTTATTTTATTTTTGGTCGACTCTCCTTTGAATTAACGACCCTGTTTAAAGGGCCTCGTGAGGTGGTCAGAGCATGCATTTGTGTAATAGAAGACAACTTAATATCCATGGAATCCATATTTTTCGCTAGATTAGATGTGAATATTCCAAATGTATATTTCTCCTATAGGTGTTTCTTGAAAAACAAGTAATATTCTTTTACACATATATTTGTGCAAAGAATACTAAGATACTATTCTCTTTTACTTTTTATACTATGAATATTCTGAAAGAGAATATATTGAGTAAATTGCATTCCCTTCATATAAGTAGCCGACTTAACAGAAACTGTTCTCGTTGTGATTTCCTTCATATAAGCGTGAGGCTTCTTGCCTCACTCCACCGCGGAAAGCATTCCCAGTCCACCTTCTAAGAGGGACAAGAATATTTGATAGCCCGTAAGGGGAGTAAAGATCGAATGAAAATAGGTGGAGAATCACACTATTCGACGTGACAATTTTCTTAGATGATTTGAATATTATGACATGCTAATCATATGCAGCGTGATGAGATTGCAGTGTTTTACATGTGATCGAACATGCCCGTAGGAGAAAATGTAAGCATAATTGGCATTATATATTAGTTTATCAAATTTAATCACCTTCTTCATATTTACTCTATTAAATATAGGTGATTAAATATAGTGACAATGGCAACTAAAATATTAATTGATTGTCTTAGTGTCTACAAGCTTTGCAAAGAACTTATTGAATTGAAAGTCTAGACCTTAAATGCTTCACGATAGCATTAGTGTTATATTGCCGTGCTTATTTATTTTTCTCTCTAAATTTATTTGCTCAGTTAAACATTTATTAAAAGCGCACACATATATACACCTTATAGGCACTTAAAAACAAGGAGTGAACATTTTAATTTATTTTTTGTATTTTATCTCTCATTATAGGCCAAGGAGATGTCAAGTTTATATAAATGAAACTTATTTGAAAAACATAAACTCATTACTTGTACGACATTAATGACCAAAATCCATCATTAGATTATATATGTAAATGATAACACATGTATTAAACCTTTCTTTCTTTCAATAAGTAAAGTTGAACATTGAAATATATGTTCAATTTGTTTGCATAGTCTTATTAGTTTATATAAGTTATTAGAGTCCCACGTAAAATGCTTGATACCGTTTGGTCCCTCTCCATAAGTTCATAACTCAACAAATAAAAGGATATGGCTGCCCAATATTTTTTTTTCCTTTACTTAATATATTCATTTTCTTTACTCTTTGCCATCAATGATTCATGTATATGTTCTTGGAGCTCTTATCAATGGGTCATGAGTTGAATGGATCCTTGAAGTTAATAGAGTTGTAGGGGAAGAATGCATTGTTCCCAAAAGGTATGAATTTTGTTTTAAAAAAAAAGGGTATGAAATTATTGATTGCTCCATAAAGAGACTTCCAAAGAATGCAGTACAAAAATTTGGGATAAGTACACTACGAAGTCCATAACTTTTGTACGGCGCTCACTTGAGTTGCATAACTTTTTTTTCGCTCACTTGAGTGCCATAATTTTCAAAAATCAATCACTTAAGTGCCATCGCTTACATGAACGCCGGAAAATTTGATGTGGCATTGGAGAAATAATTTTTAAAAATATATTTAATGTACACATGGTATTTTTCATAATTTTTTTTTTGTTCTTTCTTGGTTTTTCTCCCTTGGCCTGCGAGGATCACCATGCGACCCTCATTAGCCACCACCAGGCGGCCCCAGGGGCAAGGCCTAGCTTGCCGTGGGCGATGGCCGTCGCGGCCTCGGTGGCCGCCGGCGAGGGCGCAAAGGCCCTCGCTAGGTCCGGGCATGGGCGCAAAGGCCCTCGTTAGGTCCAAGAGAGGGCCCTCACGACACCGCCGGCGAAGGGTGAGGCGGCCCTCGCCTTGACTTGGCGACGGCCATGGCGGCATCGATGGCCGCGAATGAGGCCGAGACGGCCGTCGCCAAGTCCGGCGAGGGCCGCCTTGCCCATCGCCAACTACGTCACAAGGGCCCTCGCCTGGACTCGGCGAGGGCCTTCGCATCCTCACCCACGACTACCGAGGCACGAACGGCCATTGCCCGGGGTTGATGCAACCTTGCCGGCCTAGGGCAAGCCCGGCCGGTGGTGGCCGGCGAGGGTTGTCGGTGGCCCTCGTTTGATAAGATAAAAGAAAAGAAAAAAAAACAAAGAAAAATATCAAAATATAAGAAAAAATTTCAAAAAATATTAATTTTTTTTAAAAAAAATCAGATGTCACTTGAAAAATATAATAAAAAGTCCACGTAAGACGATTTGACGGAAGTGCACTCAAGTAAACGATTTTCACAGGAAATGACACTCAAGTGAACGATTTTCGTCGGAAGTGACACTCAAGTGAGCGAAAATAAATTTATAGCACTCAAGTGAGCGCCGTATAAAAGTTATGGCACTCATAGTGTACTTATCCCCGAAAAATTAATAAAGTTATGGCACTCAAGTGAGCGTCGCACAAAAGTTATAGCACTCACGGTGTACTTATCTTGAAAATTTAATAGATATTAATTATAGATTAGTAAATAGACAAAGAAAAAAAAAACATATTTTAGCCGAAAATATTGGCAAGGGAGGAAAACAAATAAGTCGGATCAGCTTGGGATCACATTGCGTCTATAACCGGAGACCCGTCGACACAACCCGATCGCAACATGTTCTGATCCACTCTTTTGAGCCTTTCCTTTTTCATCAAAATTTGGGGAGTTTGGTCAACAAAATTAGACTCAAGTCATATTGAGATTGATTCTACTTCAAAGTTGTAAAATGTTTGACCAAAAAAAAAAGTTGTGAAATGAGAAAAGTCAACTCTTGTGGAGCGAAATCTAATTTTACCTTGTAGATTTTTTAAATGTTAAAGAAATCACACTTTGATGACCAGAGCCATTTCAAATTAGCATTTAAAATCGTGTATAATTTTTGTAATTCTTTACGGTCGTAGTAACTTTTTTGGCTTTTGAAATTTTAGATGAAAGGTCGGAAATAACCATAAGTACAGGCAAATCAGCCATAAAATGCGGGCAAAATGATAGGCTCTAACTCCGTTTGTTTCATCAAAAAAAAATTCCAAAAAATTTTCCCCAATTTCCGGTGTTTGAGAGGCGAAAAATGAGCGGTCAATGGAAAATATTTTCCGGTCAACAAAAAGACCCTCTAAAATTAAGGAAAATGATTTCCTTATTTTGAGAAGATGAAAACATTTTCCACACTTTTCATTCTCCCTATTTTTTAACTATTTTTTATTTTTAATTATTTTTTTTGCTTTCTTTTAGTTTTTTATTTAATTTTTCAAAATTCAAATTTTTTTTGGATAAATTTTATATTTTTTAATTACTTTCATTTTTTTTTCCTTTTTTCGTCTTTTTTTTATTTTATTTTTTAGTATTCCTTCTTCTCCCTCGACTAGTCGTCGGTCAGTGCTTTAGTAGGTGGTGACCAGGTGAGGCCTAAAGTCACCGACCTCGAGCAAGGAAAGTTATAGCGAGGAATAGAGCCGTCATATCCGTCTTGAACTCCTCATGCTCCACGAGAACCTCGGCGGAGGACTCGCCGCGTAGGACGACGTTGGGCCTTCCTAGTCTTAAGGCTCACCGTCTTGACGTAGTTGACGTCGACGAGCGGGTTGGCGAGGCACTCGACGGCCGATTCCAAGTCGCCACCGAGGGTGGCCTCTAAGACCTACTTCTTGGTGATTCCAAGTCGCCGCCGAGGGTGGCCTCCAAGACCTACTTCTTGGTGAATGCCGACAACATCGCAGGCCGGGGCAATGCCGTAGCTCCGAGAAACTTTCGCCTCACGCTTGCTCTGACATCGCTGGCATGCTCGCGTGCCCTCCGAAATCAAAATCCCTATCGCTTAGTGCGGGGATTATATTATGCACAAAGACCTATTTCCTTCAAATTTCTTTCTCTATCTCTAGAAACGAGAGCGAAAAGAGAGAGAGAAGATTTTAAAAAAAGTGAGCGCTTGAATCTATTTTAAAAAAAAAAATAAGACAAATTTTCCTTATCAAATGGTGAAAAATATTTTCCGAAACTTTTTCAAGTTTTTGCCAAACATCGAAAAAAGGAAGTTATTTTCCTGAAAAATAATTTCAAGATATTTTTCAAAAAAGTCATATTTTTCGCGAAATAAACGGAGTATAAAAGTTTACCAGCATAAATGTGCTTTCACGTTTTCACGTTGAATAAATAACAGACAAAGCCGGTTTTTAGTAAAAGGGCTAATAAAAAAGAAGAGCATCGTTCAAAACGACGTCGAAGAGCCAATTTTACCCCTCCGACGTATGCTTTGCCCCATCTGTCCATCCAAACGCAGCGCCTCGCCTCCATTTCTCTCCGCAGCGAAGCTCCGAGAGTGAAACCCTAATCTATCTCTCCACCTCTGCAAAACCCGCTTGCATCGAGCGATCCTGCTCGCCGCCTGTCGTGCGTTCTCAGCGACAGCTTGCGGTTTTGGTCCTGTAGGGAAAACCCTACGCGCGCTGATCTCGACTGGGAAGAGAGGGAGGGAGCGACAAGCAGAGGAGGCAAGATGAGGATTATGATAAAGGGCGGTGTTTGGAAGAACACCGAGGATGAGATTCTCAAGGCCGCTGTTATGAAGTATGGCAAGAATCAGTGGGCTCGCATCTCTTCCCTCCTCGTCCGTAAGTCCGCCAAGCAGTGCAAAGCCCGGTGGTACGAGTGGCTGGATCCCTCGATCAAGAAGGTACGTGTTCGGCACTGTGTTTGCTTCTGTCGGTGGGCTCCTTTGTGGTGTTCCGCTCGTGAACCGCACTGCTTCGGTTTCGTATGGTTTACATGTAGGCACTTGTGGAATTATCAGGTCTAGTCGTTTGATTTTGCTCTGGGTGTCCATACTGCACCTTTAAGATTGACATTTTTTGTGTTCTTGTCCGTAAACAACTGTGTGGAAAGGGTTTCGAGTGCTCTAATTTTGATGGAACGGAATTATTGGCAGAATGGTCCTATTTCAACATTATGCTGAATAAATGATTGCTCTAGTATCTTTGCACTAGGCTTTGAGAAGTATATGGGTCTACTTTATGGGCTGTCTGGTTGAGCATGCTGCATTTTTTTCTCCTTTTAATTCTCATAGACGGAATGGACACGAGAGGAGGATGAGAAGTTGCTGCATCTTGCCAAGCTCATGCCTACTCAGTGGAGGACCATTGCTCCTATTGTTGGCCGTACACCCTCCCAGTGCCTTGAGCGGTATGAGAAACTACTTGATGCAGCCTGTGCTAAGGATGAAAACTACGAACCTGGGGATGACCCGAGGAAATTGCGGCCTGGGGAGATCGATCCAAACCCAGAGTCGAAGCCGGCACGCCCAGATCCTGTTGATATGGATGAGGACGAAAAGGAAATGCTTTCGGAAGCAAGAGCTCGTTTGGCCAACACTAGGGGCAAGAAGGCTAAGAGGAAAGCTAGGGAGAAGCAACTGGAAGAGGCCAGGAGGCTAGCTTCTTTACAGAAAAGAAGAGAACTGAAGGCTGCTGGTATCGATAATAGGCACAGGAAAAGGAAAAGAAAGGGGATAGACTACAATGCAGAGATTCCCTTTGAGAAAAGGCCTCCTCCAGGTTTTTTCGATGTTGGTGATGAAGATAGACCAGTTGAACAGCCCAAGTTTCCGACCACGATAGAGGAACTTGAAGGAAAAAGAAGGGTGGATGTGGAAGCACAACTAAGGAAGCAAGACATGGCTAAGAATAAAATCGCGCAGCGGCAGGATGCACCTTCTGCTATACTTCAAGCCAACCGGCTAAATGACCCTGAAACTGTTAGGAAGAGGTCAAAATTGATGCTTCCAGCTCCCCAAATATCAGACCATGAACTTGAAGAGATCGCCAAGATGGGTTATGCTAGTGATCTGGTGGGTAATGAGGAACTGATGGAAGGGACCTCCGCAACTCATGCTCTTTTGGCGAATCATGCTCAAACGCCACATCAGGGAATGACACCTTTACGGACACCACAAAGGACTCCTGCTGGTACAGGTGATGCTATCATGATGGAAGCTCAAAATCTTGCACGTTTGAGGGAGTCACAAACGCCATTATTTGGTGGCGAAAATCCTGATTTGCACCCTTCAGATTTTTCGGGGTCACTCCTAGGAAGAAGGAAATACAAACACCAAATCCTATGATGACACCCTCAATGACTCCGGGAGGGGGCTCGACTCCCAGACTTGGCATGACTCCGTCGAGGGAGAATTTTTCTTTTGGAATGACGCCAAAAGGAACTCCCATCAGGGATGAGCTCCATATAAATGAAGAGATGGATATGAATGATGGTGCAAAGCAGGAGCTAAGACGACAGGCTGATCTGAGAAAGAATTTGCGCTCAGGTTTAAGCAATCTTCCTCAGCCAAAGAATGAGTATCAAATAGTTATGCAACCAATTCCAGAAGATAATGAGCAACCTGAGGAGAAGATTGAGGAAGACATGTCTGACAGGATAACTAGAGAAAAAGCTGAGGAAGAGGCACGGCAGCAGGCATTGCTTAGGAAGAGATCAAAAGTGTTGCAAAGGGAGCTCCCTCGTCCTCCCGCTGCTTCTCTGCAATTGATAAAGGATTCCTTGTTGCGGACAGAGGGAGATAAGAGTTCTTTTGTCCCACCTACCCTGATTGAATTGGCTGATGAAATGATAAGGAAGGAGCTTCTCTCGTTATTGGAGCACGATAATGCAAAGTATCCTCTCCAGGATAATATGAGCAAGGGAAAAAGGAAAGCTGGTAAGAACTCTGCCAATGGTAGTACCGTTCCTGTGATTGACGATTTTGAGGAGGAGGATATGAAAGAGGTATTTCTCACTTTTAAAGCCCTTCCCTCTGTGAATGTTCAACATTTTTTTCCTTGCCATCCTCCTTCGTCTGTTATCTCCTTTAGACTGTTAAGTAGACTTATGAGCATGTGCACGGGAGAAATGCCATGTTTTCAATAAAGGTGCACATGACAAATATTAAATCATATAACTCAGTTAAAACTGAATGGTTAAATTAGGCATATTTATATTGTCATAGTTATCCCTTTTTTTCCTCATATATTAGCTTCTAAAGAGCATAGATTATCTTTCAAGATACTCAAAAGGCACTATAAGGCACTGTGGTTATCTTGTTTCTCTCTTTTTACACGTGAGGTACTCTATTGTATTAATACATGAGATACTAGCTATGCTTATCTCTGAATTGTGTTATGAAAGATTAAGGACTTGTACTTTTTGCTTCGTTCTTTATTTCTTAATGATTGGTTTTTCCATCCGATCATTATTTGAGTTTTTGAGTAATCGGGGTTTGACATTCAACATCAACATCAACATCAACATCACCTTTAACAAACTAGTTGGGGTCGGCGGTCGATGAACCCAAAAGCAAGACCGAAAGAGCTATAAAATAAAACAAAATACAATAACATAACTATAGCAATATAAAGAAAACAAAGGAGGATAAACAGCGATCGAACATAGGAATTTTGCCCCTCCACAATGTTAATCGCTTTCCTCCACTCATCCTAAGACAAATAGTACGCCAATCATGCCCATCCAACAAATCTTGTCTTACTACTTTTCCCCAAGTAAGTTTCGCCGACCTCTCCCTTTCCTCATGTCATGCTCCCTATAACACACTGGAGCATTTAGGGGTCTTCGAAGAATATGTCCAAACCATCCAAACGATGTTCTCTCATCTTTTCGCCACCGATACTACTCCAACTTTTCGTCGAATATCCTCATTTCTTATTTTATCCATTCTTGTATGGCCACACATCCACCTTAGCATTCTTATTTCCGCTACTTCCATCTTATGCTCATGTTGCCTCTTCTTGACACACTCACCCGTAGATCGGGGTTTGACATTAATCATTAAAAAACCTTGAGGATATAGGAAAGGAGGGTGACTGTCCCATGACTATAATTGTAGTAAATACAATAAAACAGAAAAAAGTTGGAACTAGGAGATGTGTCACCAAAAGAGAGGACCACACGTTAGCTGTTCATTGACTTCTCGTAAGCGCACCCAAATAGATATATTTAATTAGGTTTGTCTGAACCATCTGCACACTACAGCCGTGCTTTGGTAATGGTGTGTTTGGATAGAGACTTACAAGTAGTTTCCCTTCTAAATAAAGATAACCGTTTAATTTGCAAAGCTTTAGGGAAATATATGGGGTGACCTTAAATGCTGATCTTCATGTCCTTCTAAAGATTCTGGGAGTTTAATGCAAAAAGAAAAAGAAAAAAGAGAGACTTGCATATCCAACGTTAAAAGTAAGAGTCAAAAATAAAACTTCAAAAGTAAAAATACCCAAAAACCCTTTGGACCTTCAGGATTTTGTCTTGCTATCTGTTTCAAATGTTTAATTTTGTTCTCATTGATTCTAGGTCCCTGTGTAACTAGATTTGCATGCCGTCAAAAGTCATCTGTTTTTGGTAGATTTGGTGTACTAGCAGATTAGTTTGTTCCGGAATTGTTGCAAATTCGTTTGTTTTATCGTTTGGAATTCCTTTTATATTCTTTTAACTCTTGCACTTTCTTTGGCCGTTCTTTATGCGAGTTTCTTTGCTCTTGGATTACAAGGTAGTTCTTTGTTTTAATAATTTTGACTTTTTTTCTATTTTCATCTTTAGTACATGTACTGTTAATATATTGGCACTGCATATTACCGAGTGGTTCTGCACCTTTTCCAAATGTCGATCTAGTTTTGTTAGTGCACTCTCTCGGTTCTTTTCATTAAGTGCTGGAGAACAATGGCAGCAACCTTTGAAGACTTACAAAAGGCATCCCAAATGAAGCTTTGCTGATTATTTTCTTTGATTGATCAAGAATCTTCTTATCTGATTGAAGTCTATTAGGATTTAAATAAGTTTCCTTTTGCTAGTTGGAATGGGATTTAATGTTTCTTTTTCCTTGGTGGTGGTGGATATGTGTGTCCTAGTTTTATTAGGATATATTAGGTTTCCTATTTTGACATGGAGTGGTACTTTAGAGAGTCTATATATGGCTATAATTCTTTCTTTTGAATAAAGTCGATGATTAATTGAATTTGGCAATTCTTTGCTTTGGAATCGTGTGATATCCTCTGAGGTGTGATGCTTAAGAAATCCTAGGTGTGACGCTTAAGAAACCCTTGGTGTGATGCTTAGGAAGCTGTGGAGCATAAAGATATTTATCTTTGGTTGGAACACTCGTCGTCCTACGTCATTAAGTCTGGTGCAGCTTGTGAAAGCTATGATGTAATAGTAAGACGGTCTACCCTGACCAACTTATTTTTTATAAATTTGCGCACAAGAATCCAAATAATGGATGGCAGATATGGTCATGAAAGATTGCGCTCAAAAATCCCATATATGCGCTAACATGTTTATGTGTCTTGCCTCCCTTAGTAACTAGTTTGGAAATTTTAGAAGTCTCTGGAAGGCAAGAAGGGAAGTTTCAAAGCTATTCATGCGTGGGTTTGTAAGTCCCAGGTAAAGGACTGAGAGAAGTAATCCAGCAAGTTAAAAAAATAACTGCAATTGGTATTTAACTGGGCAAAATCTTTGAAATGACTAAGATATCTCTAATTTCAGTAAAACTTGAAGTTCAGCATTGCACATATTTCGACAATTTAAAACTCTTAGTCAAAAGAATTAAGGAAGTCCACAATGAATTCTCAAACAAGAATGCTATCGTAGGACTATTTGACCAGGAGATTCAAATGATTCTCTCATTTTGTCAGTTTTCAGCTTCTTTATATTATCTTTCATTTTCCTTTTGATTTGCCAACGTAGTTTAACAGTATCCTCGATCTTTTTTATGTTTGTCTACTATCTATAAGTTAAATGAGAACTAAGGAAAAGACGAGCTGACACATCAACAATAGAATTCTATTTCTCTTGGAATGATAAACAATGCTTCTTATACAAAATGGTTCCAGAAGGGAAGCCTTTGTAATTTTATATGTGACGTCAACCCACTTAAGAACCTTTATGGCGAAGCAACGTTTGAAAGTGAACTTGCTATTATCAATTTACCAAAAGTGAAGAGAGTGTAAACAATTATTCAAAGAGGATTTAACTCCCAGAAATGCCCTTTTATTTGTTTCTGACCACATGAGCTAGAAAGCAAGACATGGTTTGTCTCGTGTCTGCAGCTAGACATGGTTATCTTCACTTTGGTTGCAATGGCCAAAATATGAAAGGTATTTGGCTACAGTAGGATTGAGAGGGAACAAATGTTGTTTTGCTTGATTTAGTAAATTGAATATTTAGTAATTTGGTTGGGTCTTGAAAATGTAATAATGAGGGAATAGATAGAGGATATCCAATTTGTTCTATTGTCTCTATTTTTTCTTCTGCTGTGCTTGTGCAATGTGGGGGGAATTAAGTGAGCATTTTTGTTAAGCAGGAAAAGGGGGTGAACCTGTTCTGATGTTTTCTAGCTAAGTTTATCTGTATCAAGGTATTATACCTTTTATTTGAGTTGTTTCAGATGATCTTTCTGCTGAACTTTTTATTGGTATTGTCAGTTGTGATTTTTTTAGGCTTTATGGGGTTAACTTCAACTATTGAAATGATGAACATTTATACAGCTTCATCAGAATGTGAAGTATCCATTTGGTCTTAGTTTAAGAGTAATCACAGTATTCCATGATTGTGTAGTGGCGATGCTGAATTAGGATTGCTGCTGTTTATCTAGTCCTGCATATGCTTTGTTGTCTTCTCATGATTTTTTATTGTTCGTCTTCTCATGATTTGATCTATAATATTATCGGCGTATCTAGTATTGCTCACTTTGCAAATTGTTAACTTAAGCATGTCTTCCAAGCAGGCTGATTCCATGATAAAGGAAGAGGCTGAGTACCTTCGTGGAGCCATGGGACATGAAAGTGAAGCATTTGAAGAGTTTGTTGATGCACACAAAACTTGCTTAAATGATCTCATGTTCTTCCCTACTCGTAATGCTTATGGACTCTCCAGTGTTGCTGCAAATGCGGAAAAGCTTGCTGCCTTGCAGAATGAATATCATTTTGTTAAAGCAAGGATTGATGAAGATCATGAGAAGGCCCAGCGGCTGGAGAAGAAGGTCAAAACTCTCACATTCGGCTATCAGGTATGGCCTAAGATGTCTTTTAAACGTTGATTGCTCGTTCCTTTCTCTTCCTTGAATCAAACTGTCCCAGGAATTTAAATCAAACTTTGATTGCTCGTTGCTTTCTCTTCATTCATTATAATGCAAGTAACTATCATTGTTCTCTTCAATGTCATCAGATATATCGTGAAGAATATTGTTTCTTAGTACATTTCCCTTCCAGCTTCGTAACCAATCTAACTCACCTTTGCAGTGTCAACTGGTCAACTCTGGTTCTTATTTCTTTTGATTGTGTGGAGTTCATAGTTCTTGTTCATATTTTCTATATTGTAGTATAATAGTAAACTCAATTTATAAATTTACGTTAAGAATGTGTTAATCTGATTCTGTTGGTTCATCTTGTTTTTTCTTTCGACCATGACCTGAATTGACTTGAAACCGTAAAATAAACCTGAAACGAGTTCATCTGAATTGTTATGCTAAAAGTTGTATGTTCATTGTGATTTTTGCAAACTGTTTATTTTGTTTCCCATCACATGATAGAGAAACTTGCTTTCTTAATACTTGAATGTTTTGCTGGTCATCTTGAGTGATTGATAGTGTGATCAAATGCTGTGACATTGCCATGCATCTGTCCAAAAATTCTACGATATACGGCCATTCATGCGATGAGGTCTACTTATTGCCTGGCGTATACTGTTTTTGACCAGATGCGAGAGAAGACTCTTCGTGACCAAATTGAGTCAACCTTCAAGCAGCTGGACACTGCAGGGACAGAACTCGAGTGTTTCCGAGCACTGCAGAAGCAAGAGCAACTAGCAGCCTCACTCAGAATAAATAGTTTGTGGGAGGAAGTTCAGAAACAAAAGGAGCTTGAGCGAACTCTGCAGATGCGCTACGGTGCCCTTGTTGCTGAGCTGGAGAGGTCAAGGCATCTCTTTGATGGTTACAGAGCAGAGGCGCAAAAGCAAGAGGAAATTGCGGCAAATAATCGAGCTTTAGAAATAGCCAATGCTGCAACAAATCAAGCAGTTCCGTCAAATCAAACAGAAGAAATTGAGCATCCTACGGACTCTTGTCAATCGCTTGATGGAAATCTGGCCCAGGAAAGTCGTGCTGCAGAGAATGCTCATGCAGATGATAGAAATGTTTCGACTTCAGCTTCCTCTGAAGGGGCTGTTGATATGGAAGATGAAAAACCTCATGAAATATTGGTGGGAACAGAACTGATTGCTGAATCTACTGAGCAGGTGGTGGTTGATAGCACGATGAGCAAGGAGATATTGGATGTTGACGATCGAGATCCTGCTATGGAAATGAGTAACTCTGATGGACCCTCAACCGAGCAGATTGAATATGGGAGCACAACCCCTCCCCATGGTAAGCTAGTGAACGAGAATTCAGTTCCGACTTGTAGCGACGTGGAGAGGTCTGTGGAGGAATGAATCAATGGAAGATGGGGAGAATCTACCCTCAGCAGAAGCAGAACATTCTTAGAAGTGACTTCAATCTGTATGCAAACAAAGCTGTGTATTAGTTTGTGGCGAAGCTTATATATATTTGGGGGACTGAGTGCACTTTCATCCTGGGATTTTGTCCCCCTATACTCAAAAGGAGCTTGGAATTGTTACTGATGAGGGTCGCAGTTACTCGGATGATCCATCCTTGAGATGGTTTCCAATGTTCCTGAGATTTGTGCTAGTGGCCAGCTGGCCATCAATCAGCGATGCTGCAGATGATAATTGATATTCAATTGAAAAAAGCGGTCCTGTTTGTTTGCAAGGTTTGGAGGCTACTCCCGTCGCTTTATGTTGTCCGTGACGCCAAATGCGTTGCAGTCTTGTTCATGCAATGTATCGTGGAATGTTACCGAACTTTTGATAATGCTTTTTGGGCCGAATGAAATTGACAGAACTACCCTTTTCTTTCGTTCCCATCTATTCTCTTTTTCCCCCCGATGGTGGGCTGTGTGTCATGTATTCTACTGTTCCCATCTGTATTAGGTTGCAAAATATAAGCGTTCGAAACTCCACAAGAAAAATGGCACTTTAGGTTTGTCTCGAGTCTTAAACTGATCAGTAGGTTCCCTAGTATAGCGAATACAACAGGTACTACAAATAAGGTGAAAAAAGCTAGGAAAGGATCAAGATACTAGACCATGTCCAATCCCATCCGCCTCATCAACTGCATTTGATCTCTGGGAACCTTCTCGTTTGTTTCTTCTTGTGGGCAAGGACTCATTTTCATGGGCGGGAGAAGAGCACGAGTCTGTGACTTGTGGTTTTGATGACCTCGATGATGATCTTGTGGATGCACCAGAGTCCTTGGGCTTCTTCTTCCTCGATTTCTTGGGCAGATCGGAGAGTTGCGATGGGACGGCGTCGGCGGGGGAATCCATGGACTGTTGGGTGGGGTTGCTAGCGTCCGATACCTCCCGTTCACTGTGAGAGCCCTTAGAAGATCTTCTCGGTGGCCGGTGTTTGTCCGACTTGGCCTTGGTTGGTGATTCAGCGTCACCCGATGATAATGAAGGGTTATGGCTTCTGGACGATTTCGGTATTTCTGGCAATTCGGGCGCCGGAGAGCTTTTGTAACTCTGTGTCCCCACAATTCCTCTGCTTGATTCTGAAGTTGGAGAATTAACACGCAGGAGTTTGGTCATTTATTAACTTGGGAAAAATCAATTAACTTAAAACATTAACATAATGTCAAGCGGTGTACACCTCGATTGCGCTTCTTAATCATGGCGTCTTAATATATTTGAATTCCATTATATACAATTTCGTTGGTTCCCGTAATTTTTCAATTTGTTCAATTTTATCTCCGCATAATTTTGAATCATAATTTTGAATCAATGTGGTTCCAAGATTCTATATATTTTGGTTAGTCCTTTAAAAAATGCAAACAGAGATGCTGACTTGGATGGCTACATCAGCATTGAACGGATTAGCCCAAGGTTAGATGGAATTTTGTACCGACTAGGATAAGATATTAAAATTAAAAAGAAAAAGAAATCTCAAACCCTAAGAGAGAAAGAGAGAAGAATGAGCAAAAGATGGTGCCTAGGCACCGGAGAGGGCCGGCAAGTGCGGCCCAGCCTCTGGCTGATCATGCCGAGGTTGCTGTAGCTGCTGATCGAAGCTCACATGTGCAGATACAGAGAAGAGCCATCCTTCTCGTCAAAGAGACAAAGCTCTCGTGGTCGGATCAAGCTGACATTGGGGTCGCGCCACCTTGGTGTTGCCTCGTCAGGATCGCACGATCCCGGCAAGCTCTCACCGGGCTTGCGCAACCTTGGTGAGGTCGTGTCACCAGTAGACAGCGGCAGCCAGCCCCTTGAATTACATTTTTTTAATTTCGAACCTTTTAAATATATTAAGGGTCGGGTGCCTCTTCTTGCTTTCAATTACATTCTTTTTTATTCTCGTACTTTTTAAATATATTAAGTTTGTTTAATATATTTATAAAAAAAAAAATTATAAGCCGCATAGATTGCGCCATTTAATTGCCACCTCATCATTTTCGCTTGTATTTTTATTTGAAGGACCAATTTGAAAACTCCTAGTTTAAGGACCACATTAGCCAAAATAAATAAAAGTCCGACATGATTTAAATCAAGAGGAAAAGGAATATTTGATCGTACCTTCGTAAACTCCATCAAAAGAAGAGCCATCCGTCTTGTCATTTCCGACGCCCAAAGGGGCAGACGAGGATTGTCTCGGTGATGACGGTTTGAAATCAGTCATCTGCATATTTTTGTTGTTCGCAGGCTTAGAGTTGATCCAATGTCGACCAAAAATTGGATGAGAGACGAGCAAGAATCGTTTGACATACCCAGCTTGGTGAATTTTTCTCAGAGGGACCATCCCAACCAATGTGAGCAACATGCTTCACATCGGTGGGATAACCGATCTTCATTTCCGGTTCCTTCTCATCATCATCTGAATCTAAACACACAGGTATATGAGCGCATGTTGATATGCCCATATCACGTCAAAGAAACGCAGAACGTACCGAATATCTGCGAAATGTATCTGAGACCCTTGAGGAGGCCCTTCATCTTGGTCGTCATCCTTGTCCGTCACCCAAATTCTCGTACAGTCAAAACAGAACAAAATTGTTCCTACCCATGTCTTGCCACCGCCGGCACAAACAAGACTGTTGATGCCCAAGAAGACGCTGCGAAAACCGGACTATCGGTGCTTGAATTTCGAGATCGATAAGCACAGATGATCCTTGCAGGATTTGAGCACAACTCTCATGAATTAGACGGGATGAAAAGAAGAAAAAGATGGGCATCTGACAAAGTTGAGAAATTGAGAAAAATTGCCTGTGGTAATTTGCAGTGAAAAAGAAAAGGAAGGATAAAAATTAGAAGGGCGTCGCAATTTTAGGAAGATGCTAATATTAGCAAACAACTCTCTTAACTAATTCTCCTCAACAACGGTCGGAGTACAAAAGGCTGACTTCCCTTTAGTTGTTATTGTCGCTCAACGGGATTTTCACAAGGGAAATCCACTGTTCAATAAATCTGGATTTTGACTCTTTTTTTATTTTCCTTTTAATGTTTCAAATTGAGGTGTGCAATTAGACCGGATTTAATTGGAACTCAAATTGGATCACTCGAAAAACAGGTCGAGGAACCGTTTCCCATTCAAGAACCCGTTTTAAATTTTGGGAACCAATTGGAATTGGGCCGGTTCTCGGTTCCAAGTACCTAGGAACCGGACTGGTTTTGGTATCGGTTTCTAACAATTGTTAGAAAAAAAAAAATCTAATTTCGTTCGCCTCATCTTCTCTGTTTTTGGTGGATTGTAATTTCTATTGCTCATATGAGGGATTGTTGCTTTTGGTGGATAGTGAGTTTTATTATTTAAATTTTTGTGAATCACATTACTAAATTATTTAAAAAAAAAAAATCTCGGGTAGACATTGAAATCGGACTGAAAAAAACAGGAACTTCAAAACAATCGAAATAAGTAGGTAGATTACAAAAATTTGAAACCGATTATTACAAGGTCGATTTCAGTCTAAATCCGGAACCTACCCATCTAGCCATGGTCACCCCTAGTTCCAAAGGGCCAGCAACAGAGTATATTCAATCCACATGCACTCTTCAGCGCAAGAAGAGGGGGAGAAAAACGACAATGATAGGCGTAGGGCGGAGCCGGAATTGTAGTGAGGAGAGGGCGAAGATGTATATGTACTCTCCATTTTTCCGGGACTATAAGAAATGTTGCGTAATAGATCCATATGAAAAGTGATATAATTGGCATATTTCTACTTTTTTATTGAGATAAAAGTAATAATTATAAATTTTATAAAAACTCGTGAATCCATTGTCATGTCAATCAGGTCGGTTTCCCCCTAGAACCTTGAATCGCACTGAGCAAGGTAGATTAGTTTGTGAAATAATCAATCCAGCCCAATTCTAGGGTTAGTCTCGAGACCGGTGGTTTCTTCTTCTTTTTCGTGTTGCTTCTACTTCTTACAAGTGGAAGTTTCCCAATGTTAAATGAAAAAAATAATTTACTTCAGAATGTAAAACAAAACAAAAAAAATGTAGAAATCTTGACCGGTTTGTGGGTCCAATCGGGAACTCGACCGGCTATTATTGGTTCCAATTTTTTGGAACCAAAAACTAGGCCGATCTCCTTGGAAACCACGTAGAACCGATTAGTTCGGTCCAATCCAGTTCAATCCGGTCGGATTTTCGAATTAAACTGAAATCGATGCACACCCCAAGTTGTTATCACAATTGAGGCCTGGTCAAGCCTAACAATATGAGCCACCATTTGCGATGACTGGGTCATGCCTGGGGTATCATCATCCACCATTTTAGCCCACCTAACTCTGTAAGGTGTGGCTCATGGATCCCCAATAAGATGGCCCTTCGTGTATCTTTGTTACTATTCTTAATTGTAGTGTTGTGTTGTGTTGTATTATGATGTGTTGAAATACCTGTGCTTAGCTATACATCTTTCAGATGCACTGTATTGTGGTCACGAACTATTAATATGTCTAGCAAAGCAGTAATGAAAATGATTGAAAATGACCCAATGATTTGATGATGATTGATGATGTGCTATGAGTGTTTTTATTATCATTTTATATTTTATTATTTTTCTTACTATTATTACTAAACTAACATAGTTTTGTTATTATTAATTATTTCAAATTCTAGAAAAAAAAATCTATGTATTTCCTTTCAGCGAGATATAATAATGATAGTAATAGACAGTATTGTGATAATTTTTTTTATGTTTTTATTATTAAATTAACATATTGATCTTATCATTTATTCTTTCAAAATTTCTAGACAAAAGCTGTCAATAAGAGAAAAGAAGTAGGGATTTTTGCATGGTGATTTTGTCCTGATAAAATAATATCTAAAAAGTTGAAATTAGAGGCCTACTAGGGCTGCAATCATGAGATATTTACCAAACAAACACGAAAATTCTCAATTGCATATTAAGAGACTTTTGTGCTATTAAAACTTTCACGAATCTGTTTTAAGATTTTGTTAATAAGCGTCTCAAGGTATTTTCTTTTTTGGGTAAAAAGCTCAAGGGTGCCTTTTTTTTTTGGTAGGAAAAGGGCACCTGTTAAAAGACCAATTAATGCAATTGTCTATGTTACTTTCGAGCTTTGTATAATTAAAGCTTTGAAAATCAACCTTTCCTATTAGATATGCTTTTAACACTTAGGTCCCTAAGTGCACAATTGTTAACAATTTCCTTTGTTTTATTGATGAAACTAGCTTAGCCTCTATGTAGGCGATATGCAAGTTTCAAAGGCGGATGATTTGGGATCGGAATCGTGCGGTGACTTAGGCTTCCTTGGATTGTTGGAGTGCCTAAGCTAAGCCATCTCCAAGTCCAAGGATCAATTGCGTGTTCACCCAATCGTCGAGAGAGAGAGTGTGTTTAGAAATAGAAGTTATGGAAGAGAATGCTATGTATTGTTCAAGTGTTGGATTGATACAAACGAGGGAGAGAGCTCCTCCATTTATACAAGAGATCTCTCAATGATTACCGTTGATCGACTCTAGATTTAATTGTTGAGATTTCATCTCCCCATTTATCAACTACCGATATTAAAAACAAGAATTCTCCCGGAACACGGTACATTTACCGTATCTCTAGTTCTTAAGAATCTTCTAGAGAACTCAAGAAAATTCCATAGGTCAAGACACCTCAGGTCTTGTTGATTGGGCTATGTGGTCGATCGGTTAGGTTATGGACTAGAGACAAGCACATGATGGATTTTCTGCTGCCTCGGGCGATGTTACTTCAATGCTTGGATTATTGTCATGAAAGTCAAGAGCTCCAAATCTCAAAGATTTATTGATTTTAAATCTTTTCAAATGTGTCACGTAGGCTGTGCGTGGAAGGCTTAATAAAAAGTTATAAAAATTAAAAGTTTTAAATTATTATTAAAAATTATCCACGTTAACGCCATTCATGCCATGCAAGACGGCTGGCGCGCATGTAAGTAATTCCCTGCTAAAAATTGATCGGATGAACTCAATTGATACAATTAAAAGGTTTAGGAATGAACTGTCAAAAGTGTAATAAATTTAGGACTTTTTGAACAAATTTTTCCAGTATACTTTTAATTTTGCTATTGCAAATAGTTTAAAAATAAGACTAACTTGTACTTTTTAAAAATATAGTTTTTTTTTTTTGGGTCAAAATTTTGAAAATATAGTTAACAGAAGTAAGATGCCTCGTTTTATTTTTATAATTTTCTGCAACATGCGCTTTTTGCAAGAGGATGTAATAATCAATAAATGCAAAAAGGTTAAAAAAAAAGGCACAAAAAGTACAACAACTCTTTTTATAAACATCTGAGTTGTAATCCTGATATTATCATCATAATGTCTCTCTGTCATGTAGTCACTATGATTGAGCTACAAGGTGTGGAACTTCTGATTTTTGTAATTTTTTTAGCATTTTTCCCCTCGACATTTTTTCAGTTACCGACTTCCAGAGCCATGATCAATCCTGGGCATTATTATCCAACATCGCCATTCGACTAGGGACCCTACTTTATGTTCGCTATTGCTGGAACGAAACTTCTCCTTCCCACTTCAGGAGATCTATGACGTGAGATCTTGCCGCATTGAAGAAAATAATTAAAAAAAAGGTTTTAAATCTATTGTATCTATGTCAATTCATTCTTAACACCTTGCAATTGTACTAAATGAGTTCTAAACCTTTTTTGCGATTTGCCAATGTAGACCATCTAGTCAATTTTAATCAAAAATCGGTGACCTGAATTTCAATCATTCTATGTGGTATGACTAACACCGATGCGAACAAATTTTAACATTCCTTTTTCTGAAATTTTTCATTATTTTTCTAAATTTTCACCGGGTGACCATTGTCGGCCATAGGCGAGGGCATCGTGGCCGTTGTTGACCAATAGGTGAGGGACGTGTCCCTCTCCTGAATTTGGGCGGGGGTCACCGACAACCTCACCGGCACACAATTGAGAAAAAAAAAAAGGAAAGGAAAGAAAAGAAAAGAAAAGAAAATTTAAAATACTAAAAATTGTCTAAGTCATTATCGGTAGTGCCACGCAGGACAATTGACGTTCCATGCCAAGCCGATTTCCGATCAAAATTAACTGGAGCAATGGCAAATTGTCAAAATATTGAGTACTCAAGACCAAAAAAAATAAAAATTGATACAATTGAAAAATAGATGACTGAAAATGGAATAAGTTTACATTCTTTTTTAATATTTTTCCCTGCCGAGATTCGACTCGGCACAGGTGAGAGGCGGCAACGCCAGGCCACAGCATGACCTAGTTTTTTTTTTTTTTGGGTCGAATAAAGTTTCATGGCCTAGTTCGGTGTCGCCTGGGAGGCCGAGGTAGATGTGACGTATTATTCAAGTGAAGCACGAAAACTTTAATTTAATTAAAGTACCGAATTTTCATTTCAATGGAAGTGGGATTTCGATGCGAAAGATCGCAGAAAATTAAAAGTAAATTACTTATATTAGTCAAACGTGAATGGCCTAGCCCAGTCAACATAGCAGTAATAAAAATAAACATAATGCACATCAATACTTTTCAAATTGAAGAATAATATATTTCAAATAGTCACATACCTCAAAGAGAAATGTTTATGTTTACAAAGCACAATTAACGGCCCAAAAAAAAAAGTGCCTCAGGGACAAAGCTAATATTTTCCATTTGCTTCTCTGGTTTACATTGTGATTACATTTTGATGCATCTGTATAATCATTTGTCAACTCCCCCTTTTTTTTTCTAGTGTTTTTCATAATAATTGAAATGAAACACCAATGTACAAGAGTACATTTCTCTTCTTTATCCTCTTTCCATTAATACTGCTACCATAGAGATGGACCAGCGATTCAAAGGAGAAAGCTTACAGAGCCAGAAACACAACTCGTCGCTCTGAGCTTGAATGTTATTCTCAGTCTGCAGACAAGAACATTGCCTATCAAGCAGATGCATCTTGCAAGAGCAATAATCCTATTCAAATCTGATTCCAACTCCAAGTCCTCCACAGTGACCAGGACCAGAAAGGGCAAATGCATGTCGGGATCCACCCTTGGGCAACGCCGCATCATATTCGGGGAAATGACTCGAAAAGTTGATCCTTTGACTATGATTGCTTTGTCTGCAAGATAGAAGCAAAACTGTGCGTTCAACAGCGCTCTATGCATTCAGTTACGTGAGAGAGAGAGAGAGATGGAGATGTGACTACCTTATTCAGGTACTTCTTTTGAACCTTTAATGCTGCTTTGCATGCCTTTTTGGCATCTAATTTTCCAGTTGTCTCACCCAAAATCTACACAAGATCATAACAGAATATGAACAACCCATTTATTGGGGGGAGGGGGCGGCGGCACAGCAGAGACAGACAGAGAGCCTTGACAACATCGTCCAGTCCCTTGGCCTCCTTCAGAAGGGCCTTATTCTTGGTCTCTAGCACGCTTGCAACAAGAAAAACAGCAAGAGCACTCTCATTGTCTGCATGTCCAGTCTTCACCTTTTCCTTCTCAAATTTACCACATTGCTTAATCAATAGCTTCTCGTCCACCTTGGGTGCTGTCTCAGCTACAGCTCTTTCCTCCTCGTACATTGAGAATATATTTGGGTTGTACTCCATGGCCCATATCAGCTGAAAATCGATCTCCATTCAAATTCTCAATGCGACGACAAAAGCATATATGCTATTACCATCTCATTAAAACCTAAACTTTCATAAACCGTTGTAATCAGGTGTAATCTGTTTGAAAAGCTCGCAAAACACAAATTTCAATTAGCCTCCTCACCTCCCAAAGGTATAAAGCATCAATAAACGAGAATTCCCTTCTAAAAAGGACCATTAGCATACGAAATGCAAATAAATACTCCCCACCATCCAGATCGTCTGCAAAAAAAAAAAAAAAAGAAAAAGGAACATGTTAACCTCACGCCCAAATCTGAAAACCAAACAAAGGGAGATCAACGAAGGTAGCCCATGTGATGATAATTACACTTGTAGTTTTCAGATAGTGAACCTTGTGAGTGAGACTTTCCTGGTTGCGCTAAAAGCTTTCAAACTGTAAAAGTTCACAAAAGAAATCTGAAGGCAACATCTGTATCTGTGTATGATTTTTAAACAGGAGACCTTACTTCAAACATTATTGTTCTGGTCAATGCTTCAGCATATCAGTTTTCAGCCCTTAGAAGCTCTTTTAAGAGTTTCATGTCATGTCTTCAATTGAGCCTGATCTTTAAAGTCATCTGTTCTTATTACAGAGAGGAACTAGAGCTGCCAATAAGTGAATCAACTTGTTAACTAATGCTCCTTGTTTACGACTCAAAGCTTGACTTGCTGACTGCTCAGCTACCTGTGCATAACAAAACTCATTTTGAGTTAAAGCATTTGAAATTAACTAGCTCAATGGTCAAATCTAGTTGAGCTTAAACTCAATACCATTCTAGCAGATTTTGAGCCCAACTGAGTTGGTATACTTTGTTAATTCCATGTATGGTAAGAAATTAATAACATTCAGTATTCAATTTCAGTTTGCTATAAAATAATTTTTCATTTCCATTTGTAGCTAATAAAGTTGCCATTGTGGACAATTAAACTTCAGAATTTTTAGTGTTCAGCAGAGTCACGCTTAATATTTTTTGAGCAAATAAACGCTAGGAAACCCGTATATCTCCTTTACTAATATATAGAAAGATTGTTATGATCCTTATTGCAAAGTATCGGACTTGGATCCTACATCAATGGTATGGGACTTCAATATGTGGCTTATATTATCTTGGGCTCTCCCACCTCAATTACTAGCTTTTGGGGTGTGGTTCTCCTAAGCTCCACATCAAATTGGTATCAAGGATTCCGCCATCTCACACAGTTGCAATCTAGCGGCATGGTTGGTGACCCTGATATTGCAGTGTTCTCAGGAATAGCAGAAGGCTAGTGCAAAGCCAACCCGACATGCGTGTTGGGACTGCAAAGCGTGGTGGATTGTTATGATCCTAATATCAAGGTATGGGACTTGGATCCCACAATGATAGTATGAGATCTTGATTTGTGGTTTCTTTGGCCTTGGGCCTCTCCCACCTCAATAGAAAGGGAGAGGCCCAGTCCTTCTTACGAACATACACGTACCTAGTACATTCAGATACATCCTATTTAGTATGCATATGACAAGATGTACAAGTTTATATAGAAAGAGATGCATAAAAACAAGACGTACAAATTTAGCATCACTGACTTATGGAATCTTGCGGCTACATTAGTACAAGCATTGAGATCAATGTACTTTAATCTATCATTCAGTTGCAGATGCAGGAGCCAGCTTTTCTTGGAGCATATTTGGTACATATATGGAAAAGCTCACATCCATTTTACTTTAATTATGTCTCATTTAGGATACCATCTTCCAGTAAGGCCCAAAAACACAAATACAAAATGTCCACAAGAAGAAATAAAAGAATAGATAATATACCAAGATGTTGATGCAGTTGAGGGTCTATAGTTTTGATAATTGTGGAGAGGGTACCAAGTTGAGATTGTACTCCTATCGAACTTGTAGTGCACCTAAAGTTTTCCCTCTTCTCAAGGAGAAAGAGAAGGAATTAGATGTACTCAAATTCCATAGAAAAGATCCCACTTAGTACTGAAAGAAAACGAGACATACCATCATTCACATATCCACTATCATTGAGACTCAATAGTATTTCAAGAAAATAAACAAGCTAGAAACCACAGATGTGTAAATAAATCTGCCGATGGTCTATGATTCTTTAAGAAAGTTATACCAACTCTACATTTCACCGCTCATTTGCAGGAAAAGAAATAGTAAACTAACAGTGTACATTTCATCATGTCTTCTCTTTCTCAATCTAGAAAGAGCCATCTCCGAATATATAATCAGTAGATTTAATAGCAAAAGTGTCTCAGCATATTAAACGTTTTGCTTGGAAAAGCGTTTGTTGTACAGGCAGGCAAGCTATGTTCATCTTCATAACTTGACAAAAGGTACAACATGCGCAACATACTTAGGGACATCAATATACCACACGGAGACTGTCAAACTCACAAAGATGGAAGCTAAAAGCCAAATTATCAATCGACAACAATGTCAATCAGCTTAAGAACGCATTAGTTACTTGACATAGAAATTCCAAGCTAAAGATACATACCAGTCTTCGCATTGCTCGCTCAAAGCACCAAAAGGCATCAGCTTCATGTTCCAAAAGTATTACCATTGGGGAACATATGTCATTCATTCCTGCTCAGAAATCATTAAGGTAAAATGACGAAGTAAACATAACTTCAAAGCATAAAAAGAAAGGAGCATCGTTACCCACCTTGAACATATCCAATATCACTGTCTACCCAAGCATAAACAGCAAGAACTTCCCAAAGTTTTGCCTGATTGATTTCACTTTCATAAAACGCAAGAGCTCGATCAGTTCGAACAACATCCAAACCTATTTCCATATTTAACAGCATATGTCAATAATAAACATTATGTACTCACAATACTCACTAGGAAGAGCTTAGAAAAAGACAATTACGACCTATAAAAGTGTTTAAAAAAACCATCATTTCAAGCTCTAACTAAAGCAATCTTTCTTCTATGGTACAGATGCAAGGTTGAGCCCACATAACTGCCAACATGAGAATACTCTACGTGAACAATTCTGAAGCTACTGCATTGATGCCCACAGGATCACAGCAATTGAGTACTCTTCCAGGAATTCTATGGGGCAGCAGATTCTGCTTTTAAAAAGTTGGGAGTAGCTCCAATGAAGTGTGTGAAAAGTTTTGAGATGAGGAAGAACTTGGAAGCAGAAATATTTAAAAGCTAATTTGGAAGCAGCAGGTCAGAGGTGCTTTTTAAGTTTGTTGTTCCAAAAATTAAATTTGAAGTTCGTTTTAGTTCCAGTAAGTTTCAATATCTAAATTGTTTGTTCTATGTCTATTAATGACTAAAGGATATTAGATTATCATTAACGAACACTTTCTATATCCAGAGTGAGTTACGACATAACACGAGAAAATTAAAGCCAAAATTACAGCACCAAAAACTACATAAACAACAGGAGGCAAGCAGAGTGATATACCAAGGATGGAGACCATAACAGTAGAACAACCATAGCTCCCAAGGATCCTTAGTTTCTAGTCCACTAATTGATACTAATAGATGACATAATGGAGGCACATACCAATTTGGTGCAACATGAGTTTCCAGTTTTTCACTTTCTTTTCGTCCGTATTATCTACAAGCCCTTCATGACCGGTGGAGGGATCTAAAGATGATGTTGACACAGTTCCATTGCAATCCTTATCAGAATTCAATTGTTGGTCATTATCATTATTGATAGGTGAGGTGATGACCCTCCCGCTGCCAATTAGCGGAACCATCTTCTGACATTCTGCTTTCCATATCCCATACTGCTCCCTGCGATCGACATAAGGTGCATAACTAACCAAGCCAAATGATGTTAAATTATGAGTAAAGAAAGAACATAAGAGCCAAGTCAAAGGGCAAATATTATCCTTGGTTAGGAAGAAAACTAAAAGAATGCAGAAAAACAAATACTCCACTTCATATGTCCAAAAACAAAATAACAAAAGTGTGTTAAATAACGGAAGAGATTTTACTAAAGCAGACTGAGATCGTGGTTTCCCATGTTATGTTACACTGAGCCTCAGAGAGATAAGTGAGCATGCACTAGGTTATTATCCTTCACGTTAAAACTTAACAACATAAGTCTAGTAGTTAAATGCGCATGTTTTTGAGGCCAAATTAGGACCCACTTGTGAGAGGTTTCCTTGCCTGATTATAATGAAAAATCAGTTTGAAGTAATTACATACAGGTACTAACTGCAAATGAAAGGGTAAGAAAGTGCTCTTTTTTTCTCTTAAATAAAAAAGGACACCAGCTAATGGAAAATAACGACCCCAGAAATAAGAAAGTTCAAAATCAGAAGATATTTTGTAACTAAAAACCATAACTGACAACAATTTAAACATCACAACTTCCAAAAACATTAAGCTACAACATGAATAACTTTGATCTCCCACAATATTATCGTTTCCAATCCCAACTTCATAAGTTTTATTGCTTTTACCTTCCTACATATGAAGGCCACAATGACAGACTCTTCTACCAAAAACTGACAATGAGAAGTGTCACGACATATGCTAAAGATGATTAGCTGCTACCCTCGGGAACCAATTAATATCCAGCAAACTAACTAATAATCACAAATATTATAATGATGAACATCAAATACCCTGATCACCATCTTATCCATGGACATGATTCATCTAGAGCAACTTCTCTTATTAGGTTGACATGAACAAACCGAGGCATTTCCTCTTTCTTGGAAATGGAATTTAGCTAATGCATGACTACTGCAGCCCTTTGTGCCAGTGATAGTGAAAGATATATCAAAACAAATGAGTCAGAAATTGTCAGTTGACCACCATAACTTTGAGACTACCCAAAGTATCAGTTTACACATCCGGTGAAGCCACAGTCAGGGCTAGAGCAGAACAATACCTCCTTTGTTGCCTCAGCTGATTTCTCTCATCAAAGGTGCTGTTGGGATCAAAGCATCCCAATAGGAACTCCCACACCACTCCTCTAATTGATGGATGGACCCCCTAACAAGGTTACCATATAAAAGTAAAATCTTTACTTGATTAGGCACATGAACAAGAACCAACTATAGGGCATGCACCTATATAGGCTTAAGTACCACCCTTACTAGCATTACAAAGATTTCGTTTAAAATAACACCAGTAAAATTTAGAGAATTCCCTCTTAAAGTGATGGAAGAAAAGGATAACACAAGACATATTCTAGGATATGCACCTATATGCATATGCAAGACAGTTCATGACGACAGGCACGTATTTGAATCATATTCCTTTTTTTCTCCCCGTTTTACCGTCTTCTTGCATAATATTGGATGACAACCCCAAAAAAAATGCTGAAAACTTGTCATTTCAGACTCTTGATTACCATCAAAACCATAACAGAGCTCATTTCCTTTGAAACCAAATCTGTGAGAAAGTAGGAAATACTTAAAGCTGCAATCTAAATATTATGATGGCACATTTTTAACTTCACCCTGAACAGATCCAGCATCAAATAGATGTTAACAGGATAAGAAATGTCTTAAGTCCTTCATTGAAAAATCCTGGCTCCATTCTTGATTGACCTTTTCATTTAGTTACTTTAGCATTGCTCAAATATAGATATATATCCAGATTGGTGATTCCAATTAACTGACTCACTACCAGACAAAGTGTGGCTTATCTCAAATTCCCTTTAGGTTATACAATAGTTGCAAAAGCCATAACCGAAAGGAAGCAGAAGAATTACCCCCCGTTGGATGCGACGGAGCACTTTGGTAATGTCCAAGTGACCATTCTCAGAAAACGCAGCATGCCATTTCCTCGCGCTCAGCGTCTTCCCAGGCTGCCAAAAACAAGAATTAGAATACAGTACCGATGATAATCCTTCCTCAAAACAATTCACAATAATGGGTCTTCCATATGAAAACGCACAAACCATGAAGAACAAATGGATAGCGAAATCTACCTTAACCTTAAAACGGGTCTTGCGAGCATCGTCATTGCACTCCGGTCTGACTGGGTAGAATGCATTCAAATCAACCGCTTCGGATTTCCTCAGAATCATCCCACAACCAAACATTCAAATCCCTCAATCCAACAACCAAACACTATCTCTCACCACCTGCGAATTCGCATCAATGAGAAGGGACAACAAAGATAAAAAAAAAAAAAAAAGGGGGGGGGGGGGAAACCGCAGATTCAATCCCGACATTAATCTGAGTAAAATTTATCGACGCGTTCAACGAGCGAATCTAACCTGGGGAGTAAAGAATGGAATGATGCACGATGCGTTCAGCAATTCACGAGCATTTGGAATTTTGTATGTTGTGAGTTGCAAGGAACTTAATGCAGACGAAGGAATGAAGAATTCCTCACGTGAATTCACGAGAGAGGGAGACATTCATGTAGTTTCGACGGAACAGAGGTCATTGTCTAAAATTAATTTATACGAGCGTTCTTCGACCTCTTTAGAGACGTGGAAAAAAGCCCGACAGGATAGAAATAGCATTGGATAAGATGTCACTTTCTTATTTGGCAATGTAACTGGACACACTCTATTTGTCTAAGCTGAGTTGGGCCGCCTGGACAAGGATCCAATAGGATATAAATTTCTCGAGATATGAAGTTAGCCAATATTACGTTTGGTAAAGCTAATATGATTAGATAAAAAATTAATTAAAAAGTTACATAAATTACTTTAGATAATAAAAAAAAAACCCAGATCTGCTATCAAAACAATGACCACTTCCATGATGGTCTTCTCTATGTTGGTGTTTCCATTGTAATCGAAATCCACATAGACATAGGGCTAAGATATACGAGGGGTTGGTTCAATGGCCACAACCAATGGCCGTCAAGGGAGTGCGACCACCGCGGTGGTCACATGGTCTCAAATTCAATCAAGAATATAGATGAGAGAGAGAGAGTGAATAACATTGGATGAGATGTCGCATTTCTATGTGCAATATAACTGAAAATAGTTCTACCTATCTAAGTTGCGTTGGGTCGCTTGGGTGTGAACGGAATAGGTTCTAAAATTCTTGAGATATGAAGTAGCTAAGTTTTCGTGGTAAAGCACCAGATATTAGTATGATTATGAATGATTATGATCCTCTGGAGTGTTTGGTGAACTTAGAATTTGATTAGATAAAAGATAATAAAAATTGCCATCTATTATACAATTGCAATTGAAAGTGGTCGCCCAAACTTATTTACTATTAATTCTTTTTTTAGTTTGTCTATTTCTATGTAGGATCTAGTTGTCATAATTATGATTTCACTTTTTTGTTTTTTTTTATTCCTTTGTGGATATGCCATGAATATTAAAGGTACTAAAATTTCCATTAAATTTTGGATTAATATTACGAAAAACCCCAAACTGGTACACTAGTGACAAATTTATCGCAAATTATTTTTTTGACCACGAAAAATTTAAATTGACACACCTATGATAAATTTATCCCAAACTATATTTTTTACCATAAAAAATTCTAAACTGGTACATCTCGTGACATATTTACCATAAATTAATAATTTTTACCATGAAAAATCCCAAACTTTTACACTTGTGACAAATTTACCTTCCGTCAAATTGGATTAATATCACAAAAAACCCCAAATCGATACACATGTGACAAACATAAGGTAAGAAACCCAAACTAGTACATTTGTGAACCGCCACGAATCATCCAACTCAGTAATTTGAAAGTTAGATTTAACGAAAATTAACATAGGGTAAATTTGTCACAAGGTAATAGTTTGGGATAAATTTGTCACAAATGTATTAATTTGAGATTTTTTATGGTCAAAAAAAATAGTTTGAAGTAACTTTATCACATGTATATCAATTTGGGGTTTTTCGTGATATTAACCATTAAGTTTTAGAGTTTACTTATGTAGAAATTAGTTTTGTCAAAAATAGAAGTTTTCAAGAAACCTAATTCTTTTCAACGTTGTCTAACAAATACATGGATTAATTGACAAGTAGAATCTATTAACTTTTTATGATGCAATCGCTTGTTTAAAAACTTCCACATTTGTTGTGTGTATCATCATCAAACTCTTTTTTTATCAACTGTCTTTTATATGCATACACATATAATGGGAAGTTCGATGAAGCAAAATAAAAAATACCTCAATAAAGAATTTCTAAAATAAATTTATATTTGTATTCTCCAATGTAAAACTTTAAAAGATGAAATGTAATTAAATCACAACATTCATAAAATAATATTTTTTAAAATGCAAGTGAAATCTCATCATTTTGGATTGACAAAAATTAATATCATCCGCGAAGTGTTTTAAAGATATATCAAGATAAGAAATGGTCTGACGGTGATATGCAAAACAAAAGTAAAAGTGTATGAAGTTACGATCAATTTACAAAATTGTTTATGTCAATCTCTAGATTCTACTTAATAGTTAAGTCATAAAATTACTCAACTATATAAAAAAGAATTAGATTTCTTGGAAATTGTTCTTTTCGACAAAACATATATTATGGAAGTAAACTCTAAATGCAGAAAGAAAAAAATGCCTTAATATACACAAGAGTCATAATAAACAAACACAAAACATATGAAATGTTTAATTATGACAACGAGATTCCAAATAGAAGGAAAAAATAGAATAGAAGAGGAAAGTAAATTAATTTGGGGCTACCACTTTAATTTGCAATTGAATGATTGAGAGCAAATTTTCATTTTCAGAAAAAAAGAAAAAAAAGAGGAGGACCTGACGGAAATAGCACGATCCTAGAAATTTATATAAATTACAATTAAAAGAAAAAGAAAAAAAACCTAGTTCTACTGTCAGAATAGTGACCACTTCCATGTTGGTCGCCCCTATGTTGGTGGTTCCTTGCGATCTAAATCCATAGAGACGAGGAGGGGTTGGTTTAGTGGCGACCACCCATCGTCGCCAAGGGAGTGCGACCCCTAGGTTGGTCACATGATCTCAATCCAATCTACAGATTCAAGCGAGAGAAATAGATGGGGGATAACGTCCGACGTGATAGACAAAATAGCATTGAATAAGATGTCACATGGTTATTCGGCAATACTATGGTATGGGAGAAAACTACCAAAAAAGTTTTAAACTTATTGCAATTATCTTAATATTGTCCTAAACTTATTATTTTTCCAGATTCAATTCTAAACTTTTTACAATTATACTAATTCAATTCATCCAAACAAATTTGGCCGGCGAATGACGTGGACATCGATCGTCCTACGACATAATATTTTAATATTTTTTTGAATTTTTTATTTTCTTTTTCTTTTTCTTACTTTTTTTCCTTCTTTGTTCTTCTTCTTATAGGCGGCGATCGGCCATAGGGGATGGTAGCGGGGCCCATCCTTAATCCATGCTCGATACCAACATTATCGGGACCCCGACCTTAATTCATGCTCTAATCATTTTATGTTTTAATCTTTTACTACACATAATGGGCCGCATACGGAAAACTTGGATTAAAATACAAGTGCATGCAAAAGAAAAGGGTAGGCACAATACCTAAAAGGTATGGTCTCAATGAGGTTTCCTAACCTGTAGAAAACCACAAACCTCAAGCAACGAATTGAGAAAGTATTGAGATTTACGTACATATACATAGATATTGTTAACCGGCTCTTTACAAAAGTTGAAAGTATTATTAGGAGATTACATGATACTATTTGCTCCCGATTGGCCAACGCCATTCCCTTCCATGCCCCCCCTTTTTCCATGGCCACTTTGCCTCGCTAACTAGCTCATCTGCCTAAAAAAAAGGTTAGACAGTTGACCCGCCAATCACTAAATCATCAATTCACACATAACAACTAGAACAAGGCAATCAAAGCGTGGTTCATGACACCCAAGAGGAGAGTCAATTACTGAACCTCGACGGGCAATTACGAGGTTACCAAACACTTCACGGCCATCCAATTCTCCACCGTTGAACTCAGCCCGTCATCCGTCGCTTAAATCCGAAACTTGAATCCCAACATTTCGTCTATTATACATAGAACCATTCGACCATAAACTCGGACATAAAAACCAATCAATGATCCTAGCGCAACACATGGACCTTGTCCGAACCTTATATACGCGAATCAACCGTCATCCCTCGCCTATCATTCACTTCATCCACAATTTCGATCCATACAGTATTCCCAAGAAGTCCATTCAACCGTGAATTTAGCTAATCCTTTGTTCGAACAAGACAACCTACCCGAAACCTATCCAAGCACTTTTAGGGTCTTTCGAGCCCATAATCTAACCCATTTCTGAACCTTCGCACAATTCATTATCATCCGTGGTCCTATACGACGATCCATCCACAAATTCGACAACCAGCAGAAGAGAGATAGCTATACAACTCGAAAACATAACATGCAATTGGAAATCAACAAACCAGGAGCTGATGCATTAGAAATTCTACTGGCTTGGTATCCTACGTGAATCATCACGAACCGACGACGATAGCTTGAGCTTCATCCGACCTCTTTGGCTATCCGGACCAAACCCGATCACACTTGACATCCCATGCACGGTAACGATCCAGCCATCGTTGTTGGAGGTTAGGGTTTTAGAGAGTAGGAATGTTACTTGAAGTATTACACCAAGAGACGCCAAGTTTGGAACGTTCATAAGTGTTACCTCCAAGCGTAGGGCAAACCCTAGAATTATATGCAAGCTATTGGGCTCCAGCCCATATGGACCCAAATAACTATGCATTCACCTATTGGGCTTGATGTGAACATATTATTTATGGATTATATTAACAATATATCCAACAATCTCCTCCTATGTTCACCATACAAAGACAATCCAATACTGATGGTCAAGTAATGTTCAAACAAACATGAATCATCCACATTCAATCCAAATAGTGATTCAATGTTATCATGAATCGTTCGAGATCAGAATATCAAAAATAAATATTAAAAGTTTCATATTCGGCCGAACTCTTTCAAAATAAATCTCGAATCACTCCACAATCAACATATGCATAAAAGTCAAGTATAAGTAGGCTAGTCAAAATAGTTTAAGGCCTTACAAATACAAGAAATGAGCAGAAAATGTTCACAAAATAGAGATAACAAAATGTAAGTCTCAAGTAAATGGACTCAACCAAAATGGGCAATAGCGGTGACATGTCAAGTCCCCACATTCTTTAAATGATCGTAACCATTCATTCGTCAAGTAGATCATCCTGGTCGAACTCCACTCAATAAGCTCTCCTCCATTTCGTCATCCCCTATAGAATATCAAATATGAATTTCATATTAACATGAATTCAATCATTTGAACAATCTACTAAAGTGTCTAGTTCTACTAAAAGAACTTAGCACCACAACATCGGCAAAGAAGAACATATATTGATGTCCATAAGGCATCATAACATCATGTTCATAAGCATCAAGCCGTTTCATAAAAGATGAACAAGGCCTAAACAGTTTAAATTACAAAGAGCCATCATCATGAAATGTCAAGTTTCAATTAAGAACAAGACCAACAGGCTTCTTATGCAAACAACTATTTCTATGTTTCAATTTGGAATGTCACAATCATCGATTCCTTAAAATCAAATAATCTATCATCAAGTTTGGAATGAGATCATTTAACCAAAGGATAGTCTAACCTAGTTAGATTGTATCATCAAGTTTGGAATGACACAAGCTTTCCAGGAAGAACCTTTGAATTAGGTAGAAATCGTCTTCATCAAGTTTGGAATGAGACAACTCACCCTTTTCAAATTAGTTAGCAACCATGAACATCAATGAAACACATAAATTGTGCTTATCGGTTTTGGCCAATAAAGGAAGATTCGATAATTCAAAACACACAATTAGAAGGTAAGTAAATTATAATTAAGACTTGTCTACACGCCTTTAACCCCATTTCCCCACTTGTTTTGAATAATCGATCTTTAGGCAACCCTTTTGTGAGAGCATCGGCCATGTTATCCTTTGATCTCACATCGATCAAGGTGATAACTCCTTGTTCTCGTAGATAATTCAACAATGCATCTCTCAATCTCACATGTCTTCTCTTTGAATTAAAGAGAGCATTCTTGACGACTTGGACACCGCTTGATTATCACGTAACAGGCTTAAAGAATTAATCTTTAACCGAGTCAAAGGAATATCCATAATCGATTCTTTATCCACTCGCCTCTTCGCCGGTGAAGCTAAAGCAAAAAGTTCCGATTCCATGACGACAATGCAATATAAGTCTTTTTGATTTTCAAGTAATAGCGGCCCACCCAAAGTGAATATATATCCACCGGTGGACTTACTATTTCTAATTTCGAGCACCACGAGGCATCGAATATCCATCCACAATGGAGGAAAACCGAGTAACATAGAACATAATGTTTGGTACCTTGAAGGTATCTCATCAGCCTACTAAGGGCATCCCAATGCTCTTTACTAGGATTACTAGTGAAACGACTTAGCATGCCAATTGCAAAGGCAATGTCCGGTCTAGTGCAACTCATAGCATACATGAGACTACCAATCGCTTCGAGTACTTTAACCGATCCACGCTGGTCCCTTCATTATGACTCGCCTTTTATTATAATCATATGGTGTCTCACACGGTTTGCACTCACTATATCCCCAGTAGAAAGTAGCGCTCAATATAATGAGTCCGGCTAAGGGAAATAACTTGCCTTTCAAAGCTTACTTTCATACCAAGAATGGTATTAGCAATACCAAGATCTTTCATGTCAAATTCTTTAGCTAAAGTAGCTTTCACGTCACTCACTACGTAATGATCGGAGCCAAGAATTAACATGTCATCAACATACAAGCAAATGATGACTATCTTATTTGACATAAAACGATGGTAAAGGCATTTATCCCAATAACCGGATTGAAAGCCATAACTCTTTACCACTTTGTCAAATTTAAGATGCCACATCTTATGAGCTTGTTTAAGACCGTACAAGGATTTGTTCAATTTACAAACCTTGTTCTCAAGACCTTTCATGATATACCCTTCCGGTTGTTCCATGTAGATCTCCTCATTTAACTCTCCATTTAGGAAAGTGCCTTTACATCCATTTGATGCACTACAAAGTGTTCAATAGATGCCAAAGCAAGAAGAATTCTTATAGTTGATAGATGACACACAGTGAATAGACATCAAAAAAGTCTATTCCACTCGTTGTTTATAGCCTTTAGCTACTAAACGTGCTTTTTAACTAGCTATTGATCCATCATTATTCAGCTTCTTCTCCAATACCCACTTACAACCTATAGTCTTAGCCCCTTTTGGCAAATTGACTAGCCCAAGTGTGGTTACCGTAATAGAGAACTCATTTCATCATCAATGGCTTCGCCCACAAAGAGATTCCCTAGATCTCATTGCTTCCTCGATAGGAAAATGGATCATTCTCTAGATGGTAAGTGACAAAGCCCTCACCAAAATTTTTGGGAACTCTTTCTCGTATAGATACTCTAACCGGAACCGATTCAACAACCATCTCGTGTGGGATTAATGTCGAAGGGCCTGCTTCGATTCTACAGGAGATTCTAAAATTATATCTCGTAGATCCAAAAACATTCAAGCCACGATCTCCGAGAAATTTATTCTCGAAAAAATTCTGCATCTCTAGATTCTATTATCGTGTTAGTAGATAGATCCAAAAACCTATCTCGAGCACTATCTTCCGCACCGCCTAGATATACACAAGTAATGGTTCTAGGTCCCACCTTAGGTCTCTTAGGATCTTGTAGCCTTACATAAGCAATACAACCCCATGTCTTAAGAGTATCATATCTACAAGGACGCTTATGCCATATCTCGTAAGATGTCGTAGACAACTTGGAGTGTGGCAACTGTTCGAATGTGATTAGCGTTAGAACCTTCTCCCCGAGGGGAGGAAGACATGCCACTGTAAGTAACATGGAATTTAACATTTCGATCAACGTTCTATTCTTACGCTCGGAACACCATTTGACCGGGTGAGTAAGGAGCAGTGGTTTCAAGTATTATACCCTACGAAGCACAAAATTCCTTGAACCCCGTCATTGTATATTCTCCTCCTCTATCACTCCTAAACTTCTTAATTTTCAAGTTGAGTTGATTTTCTACTCTAGACTTGAAAATCTTAAACTTTTCAAAAGCCTCATCTTTCGATTTCAACAAAAAGACATGACAATATCTAGAAAAATCGTCTATGAATGTTATTAGATACTTCGACCACCTTTTGTAACATAATTTCTAAAGTCACAAAGGTCGAATGTATTAGCTCAAGAAGTTGTGTGCTTTTAGAAACCGACTTAAAAGGTTTTCTAGTGATTTTAGCTCGTGCACACACTTCACATTTGTCAAATCGAATAGAAATGTCCAATGGAATATTGTGAGTCTTAGCTAGATGTTGCATTTTCCTGTAGTTCACATGTCCAAGTCTATTGTGTAACAACTTTGGATCAATCGAGTAGAACTCACATGGTTTATGCTATCGATATCTAAACTCAACCTATACATACCATTAACCATGAATGCACAATTGAAATAACATGAGTTAACGAGATAAAGTTACTCTACCATTCATAGTTGAAAAGGACATACCACTTTATCAAGTAAACTCATAGATATCAAATTCTTTTTAAGTAAAGGTACTACTCTAACATGTTTCGAGTTAGTAATTTACCCGAAGAAAGCACCGATTTGCGGGTCCAAAGATGAGTTACCTTTGCCTCACCACTATTGCAATTTTCCACGATGTCTTTCACTTCTATAACCTCAATGAGTAAGTTCTTGTCATTTGTAGCATGACAAGTAGCGCTACTATCCAACCACCACTCGAAGAGATATCGGCTTTTCCATTCTTTATCATTCCGATAAAGGCCGAGGCTCGATTCTCTAATTAGCATATTAGCCTCATTATGTGGTGTGTCATTCTTTGGCTTCTTTGGTAGCTTACACTCTGCCCAAATGACCCCACTTTCCACAGTTATGGTACTTGCCCTTCTTCTTTCTTTTTGGAAATAGTCTTTTTGGCCTCTAACTATGAAGAGGATTCACCTTTTGGTGACTTGAACTTTTCTCGAGGTTTATAGGAATGTGAAACTAAGTTGGCAACCGACTTTTGTTGTCCTACTTGTTCCAAATTCTTTCTAGAAATATTTTGATCCTCAATGTGAATATACCTCTTTAATTCATCCAAGTCCCATCCGTTCTTTCTGTCGTGCATCTCGTCTTGAAAGAACTCCATTCAACAGGTAGCTTACTCAACACAAGACCGACAAAGAGATTATCGGACATATCGATTTATCCTCTTTTAACTTGTTCCTCATGTTCTCAAGTTCAACTAACCGAGAGGTAATGCTCAAATTCATATTGAATTTAAAATCAAAGAACTTCTCTGCTAAGAGAGTTTTAGAGAGCCCCTCTTGTTTTTGGAACGAGCGTTCAAGTGATCCCATATCTCTTTCGCCGTCTTATACTCACTATAAGTCATCGCTAGACGAGGATTTAGAGAAGTCAACAAGTAATCTCTACGAAATCTTCATCTTTGTTTCATTGATATTTATCCACATCCTCATGGTAGATGCAAAATTACTCAATACAAGATAGAATATTTCACGTTCTTTCATGCCAAATTGAACGTGTAATTTCCAACCATGAAATTCGGTAACATCAAATGATTTCAGCTTTATAATATCATAGGAACTATGCGTTGCCATTTTAATTAGAGCAGAGAAATAAAAGAGTGCACCTTAGAGTCTTCGGAGCTCCCAAAGTCGAATAAAGCTTCTAACCTTGGTCAAACTATCGTAGAAGTGAAATTTGCCAAAATAGACCCCAAAAACGTGTCCGGAGCGCCTAAAAACCTTAAGATAGGCTGCCCTCGTTGCTGAAAATTCACCGGAAAAATTCGATGCTACGGTACCCCGGGTTGCTACATTTCTGAATGCGGTGAAAATTTCCAGAATTTTTCCGACGGCCGTAACTCCGCCGTCCGACCTCCGATTGACGCGAGTGACCACTCAAAACATTTGTATTGACGAGTAGAACAAAACCCAAGTGGTTTCACCTTCTGAAATTATCTATATTTCCTGATTTTCCGAATCAAAGATTTCATCCACCGAATCTTCAAACTCGGATCCCCGCCGATTCCGCCGTTGAAAACAAGTAAATTATATCCGTGAGTTCGCCTCGACGAGATCTTCAAGTAGACACCTTGCTCCCTCAAATCCGATACACGAAGATAATACTTCAAGATTGTTGGAGGTTAGGGTTTTAGAGAGTAGGAAATGTTACTTGAAGTATTACACCAAGAGACGTCAAGTTTGGAACGTTCATAAGTGTTACTCCAAACGTAGGGCAAACTCTAGAATTATATGTAGTTATTGGGCTCCAGCCCATATGGACCCAAATAACCATGCATTCACCTATCGGCTTGATGTGAACATATTATTTATGGATTATATTAACAATATATCCAACAATCGTGCCACCACAGCTCGAGCTCGCTTGGATCCCACGACCGAAAGCCACCACAAGACCACCACTAAGCCGTCGCTCCGTGCTTCTCCTTCCTTCCACATGGCTCAGGCGAGAGTGGCGAGAGAGATTGAGGGAGATGAGAGGAATCGAGAGAGAAAATGAGAGAGGGATGGCAGACGGAGTGCATGAGGAGGGACGGGGGCTGTCCACAAACGAAGGGAAGAGAAAAATGAGGGGGAGAGAGAGAGAAGAGAGGAATTTTTAGTGGGTGAGGGGTCAAGATCTGTTTCAAGGGGCTTCTTGGTCTAATTCGCGAACCAATTTCGCGTCGGAGTGATCACGTACAATAACACCTGATCAAATAGTTCACTAACGGTCCAAATAAAGTTTCCACACCGAAAATAATTTCCCACAATTCAAGTTCACTGTAAATCCGCGCCTAACAATTACTGTTCCACTTATTAATCCAATCGGATAGAAAGTTAGGCCATCACAGATGGCCGGCGAGATCAACCTCGCCAGCCTTAGTGAAGCTCGCGCCCGATGACCACTAGCGAGCCTCGCCGTCGCTGGGGGAGTCGGCCTCGCCAGCCCAGATCTGGGGAGGTTTCGGTCGGCCTCGCTTGGCAACGGTGAGTTCAGCCAGATCTAGACCTCACTGTCGCCCACCATCGACGTGCTCGTGGGAATCATGGGTCCGCGTCTGTGTTAGAAGATGGGTACGAGAGACAGATTCTGTGGTCCAGTTGTTTAGGATTTCCTCGCCATCACCCACCATCGTCGTGCTCGTGGGAATCATGGTTCGAGTCTACTTCTGGAGATGGGTACGAGGGAGAGATTCTGTGGTCTAGTTGTTCAGGATCAGAGAGAGATGTCTGGGCTGACCTCGCTAGATCTGGATTGAATGTTCATCTTGTGACTAAAAAACAGTCGGAATCCACCCAGACTTGCTCGGGAACTCGCCATAATCCATCTGGGCTCCCTTGGAACTTCGCTGGAATCCACCTCGAGATGGTGTGGCGTGAAAAGCTTGCCATAGAGTCAAGGCAATGAAACGAGTCGTTCGAAGGAAAGGAACGACTTTTTTCTTCTTGAAGCTCAGAGAGAGAGGATTACCCCAAATCTAAACCGTAAATCAAAACTCTAATTCAATTTTGAGAGAAGAGGAGTGGCGTCCATAGCTCTCACATCCTCTTGCTCGCTTGGGTTCAGTCGCCGGGCAGAGGAAGAACAGAAAAGAAGAAAAAGAAAGAAAAAAAGAAAAATTCATAAAATCATTAAAATATTATGTCATCGGACAAGCACCATGTTAGTGCCCGTCGGTCAAATTTGGTCTAATGGACTTAATTGGTATAATTGCAAATAGGATTGAATTGACAAAAAAAAAAATCATAAGTTTATGATTGAATTGGTATAATTGTTCGACAAAAAAAAAAGAATTAGCATAATTGCGATAGATTTAAGACTTGTTTGATAATTTTCATGTGGCATGAATATAGATAGAATATGAAATAAAATCCTTTATATATGAAGTTAGCCAATATTTCGTTTGGTAAAGCACTAGATATTACAATGAATATGATCCATTCTGAACCTTTGAACTGTTTTGTAAACCTATAATATGGCTAGATAAAAGATAATACAAGGCTGCACAAATTATATAAAAAGAAAAAAAACAAAGAAAAACCCTAGACCTACTATCAAAGCAATGACCACTTCCTTGTTGGTCGCTCCTATGATGGTGATTTCAATGCGATCCAAATCCACAAGGACAAAGGTGGTTAGATACGCGAGGGCTTGGTTCAATGGCTACCATGGTGTCCAAGGGAGTGCAACCACCGCTATGGTCACGCGATCTCAAAATCCCTTTAGAAGCCTATCGGGAGCTGCTTCTTGTCCGGTCACCTTTTGACCCGACGACCACTCCCGCTCTCGTCGAATTGGGGTCATTACAGCCCACCAATTTTTGTGCGATATATCTTGGAATGGCTTTCCCCCTATTTAGTCCACATTTTTGTTCATTCTTGCCCCCATTGCTATCCTAAAAGCATGCCAGGAGCCATCCTTGTCCAGGTCTACTTTGGTCTCGACAACCACTCCCCACCTTCATCGTATTGGGTCGTTAAAGGCCCACTAGTTTCCTCGTGGTTTGTCCCCGAACTACCCACCCATTGGAGGGGGTCTCACTTTGACATCATATTGTGACATCCCCGAATTAACTCACCGAAATATTATCTGCTTTTTGCCTGTTTTAAATTGAGCCTCACGATATCGTCCTTTGGCATACGGGTTTGCACCTTCTCGAAGGTCACCCATCCTAGAAGTGTTCTCACCTAAGCACTCTTAATTTTGGAGTTTCAAAGCTAAGCGTTGCCATTACGTCAAAATGTGCCTTCGTTAGTTAATTATATTTTTCATATATGTATTTAAGAAAAACAAAGGAGTAAATGTGGCACATGTGTACTAATTTGGGAAAGTGGTGGTATTATCCTAATTAGTTCGAAGTCATTTTATATTATGAAGCTAGTTTATGTCATTTAAATAAAATCTCGCTTTAAAAAATGGTTGCATCCATCAATTGAAAGTATACGATATGGGATTTAAAAAATAGCCTATTTCCTTACATCGTTCTCACTTAATTGAAAAAATTCACTAGAATTTCTAGTATAGATGACTTCGTTAAATTGAATAAAGTTCATTATTCAATTATATATCTTGGAATCGAAGTAGTCATATAAAAACTTAAAGATTTATATTTATCAAAGTAAAACACAAAAAACGTAAAACATTCATGTATAATTTGAAGTACTGCTTATACCATTAACTGAAGAAATCCCACACTCAATATATATGTTATTGATAAAAATATTGATAATTATATTATAAACGATTTTTTTGGGTAATTTGATTTAGTGCAGTAAAAAAGATTATATTGAACAAATAAAATTCACTAAGTTTGAATAGCATGTATATTTTTAATATATTATACTTAACTGATAACACAACTTCAAAAGTTTGTTACTTTTAATTCTGAGGAAGTTTTACAGATTAGATAACTCGGGTTACTTTAACAGTACTGAAAAAATTATTTATCTCAAACTTGCAATAAAACCCTTAAACAAAAGTAGATTAAGTCGGAACACAGTGAAACATGGATAATTCATATTTTCTTGAGGTTTACTTTCTACTTTTTGAATAGACTTATTTGCAACACAACTTCCAGCATCGTACACGAACTTTCTTATTTATTAATGTTTTATGTTCTTAGGAAGCATAACATCATAACATCTTTTCTGTGAAATATTAATGTTAGGCCTTCACGAAAGTTATGATATTCTTCAACACAATTATATAATACGACAACCAAAATATAAATCTAATCATTTCTTTTGCATCAGCTTTGATATTAACGGAATGCTAACAATTCAAAGATATGAGCATAGACGTGCGCTCAAAGCACCCGGCTAAATAATTAATAACTAATGAATGTTTGGCACACAAAAGTTTATAGGATGACCCTAATCCTTGCCAAGGTAAAGTTCAAAGACGCGCGTCAACATCCCGTGATTAATAAGAAAAGCACAGGGAAATTTTGTCCATCGCTCATAAAGAATTTGACTTTTCATCAAATTTTTTGTACAATATTCCATAAGGTGTGTATTATACGCAAGGGAAAACAAACAAACCTACCAAACCTAGCACAAGCTCTCTCTCTCTCTCTCTCTACCCTAATGTGTAACCAAACAAGCATGATTAAGACCATAGCATCACACGCGAGAAATGGGTGTACATTTTTTTTTCTTTTCCTTTTGGAGCCTAAGTCATAGGAAAGCCACACTATCATCCATCTCAAATCTCACGTTCTCCCTGCCTAGGTTCGAGGAAACCCCATCGCCGATGCTACTCTGTTCTAGATTGGCATCCCAAAGGAAGCCGTACTCGTCATCATCGTCGTCAAAAAACTTGGAGTTGATGTCCGACATCATATTGGAGACCAGGGGCATGTTTCTTTCTCGATTGTTGTTTGAGTAGTGAAGAAGATGAAGAAGAGAATTCGAATTGTGGTTGTGGTGATGGTCATGGTGGTGGGTTGAGCTTGAGGACAGTGATGAGGTGAGTGTTGGGTGATAAGAGTGGTGCTGAATCTGCTGCTGCTGATGATAAGGCATGGTTGTGGCTGGGTCATTCGAAGGAGATTTGACAGAAGGAGCAGTACTGATGGTGGTGGTGGATGGTGGCTCAAACATGTAGGGTGGGCTTGGTTTGTCACCGCTCTCTTCTACCTTGCTTCTGTGAAACACTCTGCACAGTACCCAATCCTCCTGTGTGTTACATATATCAAAAGATATGTGAGCATCCTTATTTGAAACAGGGGGAGACAAATATTAACAAGAGTTATTGATTTATATTGCCATGTCATAGCCATGTATAGTCAATGATAACTTGATAAAGAAAGGGAAACTTACTATTTTTTTTTTTCAAGAACAAAAGGTATTCGGTATTATATTTAACTCGACTAGTTCTGGATGCACGATGATCGCACTGTCCAAATGTTTTGAGAGAGACTTGCATATAAGTTGGTATCGGGAAGAAGAAGAGTGACCATTTATCAACTAGGGTTATCCTCTAAGGTAGATCCAAACAATAACTTCTCTGAGACATGATCATGTGACCAATTGGGAGACAAAAAAGATGGACAAGAGGGGCAGTTTCCTGCTACTTTCCTGGGAATAACTCTCTCTCTCTCTCGCGTGTGACCACGTAAGTGGAGAATCAATAAGAGAATGTCTAAGTTTAGTTTCGTATTTCGAGAACACGATGTTTTCATTTCTCGAATTGTCAACCTCAATCTTATCTACGCCTACCCCCTCCCCCCCTCTCTCTCTCTCTCTCTCTCTCTCTCATATGCGTAACTTGAAAGCACCGGAACCACAAAGAGAACAATGAACATAAGGAAACGAAAATTGTTCTGTATTAGTCCAATGGATGACCATTAGAAATTTCCAACAAACACCCCTTGATTTTAGGATTAAAGTTAGACAAATTGAAAACGAAATCGAATCTTATGAGCGGTGCTTGAGTACAACATTTTGTTTCACTCAAGTAGGCATAATAATAGAAGTCCAGTAATCCAAGAGTTAAAAAAGGAGAGCCTATGCACCTTAGGAGGCATGTGTGGAGTCTCCAAGCGGAACTCATGCATAATCCACCCTGTTTTGATCCCATTTGGAGCTCGGTTCCTGTAGAACACCAAAGTCTTCCTCATTCCCACGATTTCACGTGTCGCCGGGTCGTGCACCGTTCGATCCTTCCCTGTAGCTTTCCAGTATCCTGATGTTGTGGCACGATTGGTTCGGAACCCAGTCGCGTACTTGCGGTCGCGAAAGCTGAAGAAGTACCACTCGCTGGCATTGAGCTTGGCCACATCTGTTGGTCCACGTCACAAGTACACGGTAACACATCATCCACAAATTGATAGTTGCTCTCAAAATGAACTCCGTAAATTTGTAAAAATAATGATCAAAATAGCGAAAAAAGAAGAAGTAAGTACTTGTAATTGATGTTATTGAAGTCTCTCCTTTCCATCATATATAATCAAAGTTATTACCTTATATGATCATATAATATAATCGATATTAAGATTGGATTTGCGTGGACTCTATTGTTAAGTGCAGTTTAATTTAAGACCATATTAAAGACGAAAATATGATCCCTATTGGAAAGTGATTGACAATATACACAGGAGACAAGCTCTTTCTATATAATTGAATTTGTAGAGCCCTATAATAAGGTGGCAACTGTTTTGACTGATATTAATTAACACTATGCAGGAGATGAATCTTGGGTTACAAGCTCAAGTGGCCTGTTGATGCTTTAGAAAGAATTACTTTTTCTCGACAACTTTTGTAAAAGTTGTTGACCTTTGTGGCTTCTTTTTCTCTGCTATGTAAACTAGAAGCTTAGGCTGAATAAAGGAGATAAAAGAAAAGGAAAAGAAAAGAAAAGAAAAGAAAACCAAGCAGGTCTTTCTGATATGTAGTACGATAACTATCGCGTCTTATGGTGATTTCATAATAAATTCCAAAAATTCATGAACTTCTACATGTTGATATATCTAGATACTTTTTGAAATTTTTAAGTATTTCGTGTCGAATAACATATTATAGTTCATAAATATGGTAACAATATACAAGTATATTGATAGAGATATATTGTGTATAGGCATATCTCCCCAGTAGCCCTCTAAAAGGCACTGCCCAAAGATGCTAAAGAAATATGACAATAAAAAAAGCAATTTGCCATAGGAGTAAGATTGTAAGATGTATACCCTAGCAAAAAAAGAGAGAAATATCAATATATATATATATATATATATGTATTTATATATATATATATGTATATATATGTACTGTCTAGCAAACATGTTTCTTTTCTTATTTTCTGTTTGGGTTCTAGACATACTATAAGTGTTTATGTGGTTCTGGGATACACAAGTAGATGGTTCCTTTACATCCGAGATTAGCAAGTTACTATTGAATGACACAAAATAGGTGAATTGTTATAGCGACAGATAATATTCATGCATCCAAATCCAAACCATCCTCAGAAACCAAACAATCTCTCTCTCTCTCTCTCTCTCTCCGGCTGGGGTGAGGTTGTGTGTGTGTCAGCGCATTTCAAGCACAAAAAACCAAGAAACAAGGCAGGCATGTTGGGCTTAAAATTTCAGAGGCAAAAAAGACATGCATGCATGTCTCGAGCTTATCCCGTCGAAGGAAACAACAGAAAACGTTAACATAAAGCGAAGAAAAGAAGGAACTAAATCGGAAAACAAGACAAGAAAGAGAAGAACCAGGAAGCTGCCATGGCTCACAAGTGTGCAGGTCAATCTCGACCAAAGTGCCCTTCAAGCTCTGCTCATTGGCGATCTTCTTGTACAGATAATAACACACCAACTCCTCATCACTCGGGTAAAACCTAAAACCAGGAGGCAGTGTTGCTCCAATGTCTCTCAACCCCATTACTCCAACTAAATCCTCACTTTTTTTCTTTTGTGGGTATGAATTTGGTGGTTGCAGATGATGATGAGGACGATGAAGATGATGATCATAAAAAAATAATCAGGGGGGAGGGGTGGAGGAAGTTTATGTTTCTTTTTTGGTTCTTGGGATTTGGAAATATTCTAAAGACCAGAAGCGATGGCCTTTTTATACAGCAAGGCCGACGGTGCATGCCTTTGCCTATAAGAAATTTTCCACATTATTCTATTGAGAGAGCATTTCTTTATTTATTTTTAATTAGGGCATGAAGTCACAAGAAAAACCAAAGTTACAAGAAATCTCTCTAGAGAGAGAGCGACAGAGACAGAGAAAGAGAGGGCACTGTTCAATGATGCAATTGATGCAACCTATGGACAAAAGCCAAGCCCAATTTTTGTTGAGATACCTTCCAAAATACTCCTTTTCATCCATGTAGTTAATTATCGATTACACTACCCAAAAAAATTACGATCTAAATTTCTTTTCAAATGCCTCAAAATACATGGATTTTCTATTAACAATAATTCACTGGCAGCATGCAAAAGCATGATTTGGTTATTCTTTCGTTTCCCTTCTCTCGATCAGCAAACAAGTTTGTAGTAATGTGTGTGATTAATTTTCTCTATACATATTTAGGTAAATTCAAGTGTTGGATCGGCTTCTTCTTTTCAACCCACTATTTTTTTGGCTATTAACTTATCTCCATGCAAGAAGATAAACGTACAAATTAAAGAGCGCACATGAATGTTTGTTGCTATGTTTAAACACATCCAAAAACCCACCAAAAACATTAGAAGTGCTCTAACCAATGATGTGCCGCTTCCTACCATATTGTGTCAAAGAATCACATGCTTAAACAAGGAAAAATCCAATAGCACCTCTTGGATCTCACATGTTATAAATCTTTGTGGTCCACGGTACTATTTTTATTTTTATCAAGCAAGATTTAATCAATCTTTTGGATAGCGTCCCCAGCTACAAAACATAAAAACAAGAAAAATAATAGAAAAAGGTGGCTAACACTTGAATCTTGTGAGGGAATGAATTGGCTTCTTATTCTATTGGAGGAAAATCTGCTAACCCATTTACATTGTTGTCGTACGTGTATGAAGTTTGGAGTCTTCATTAAGCCAAATCAGGATTAAAAAATTGATCACTAGCTTCTAAGTAAGTCCGTGATCAAACTTACATTGCATACGTGGTTTTGATCATCAATTTGTCTGGCTATTCTTATGGTGGGGGTCCATCCTCTCTTCGACAATACGTTTGTCCAAAAGGATGTGGTCCTGAGGCACGTGAACCATTCGATCTGAGCCGCGACATGAACGACCATTAACGGAAACAAATCACCTTATAAACTGTAAAAATTAAAAGTGATTATAATATGATGGAATTAGAATAACCACACGTCAGCTGGATTTATCAATCAAACAAGGATAATCGAATCAGTCTGACGTTAAGGTGCAACCATCCTCTTCGACCACCCATCTCCGGGTCCACCTCTCTCTCTCTTCTCTCTCTCTCTAGGGTTTTCAGTTTCATAGGTAGTGAGTACTGTCTAGGAGGCAATAATAATGAAAGTATGGACAAAAGCATGGTTGTCACGGTTATGTATCATCTCATGATAATAATTAGGACACATATACTAAGGACGATGACCCGACTGGGGTCTCTATAATCAGAACAATACATAGTTTGGGAAATAATTGGAGCCGAGCCCTCCGGCGCGTATGAACGTGACAGAAATAACAACATGATCTAACTTTGCTCTAAATAATTAAGGAGTCGATTACATATTCTTTCTATTTCAAGGACAAACGACATGGAGCTATATTGCTAGGTTGGTGGCCCCTGCGGATGTCGTATCCTTTTCATATCGTTTGTAGACAGATGTGCATTTGGGAATTTGGAAACATGTAGATATTGTTCGCAGTTGCCAGAATAGTATGTTTTCTTCTTTTTTGATTCTGCCCTTTATTTCTGGGAATGTCATGGATATAAGGAAATGGTATATGATGTAGCTGATGATTAATTAGTATATTCTGCACGAATGGATGTTATGAATCTGATAGTGCTAAAGGGCCCAAATATAGGTTGCTGTGGTCTTTTTCCCCCTCTTTCTGGGTCACGCCTATGAACTAAATAATATCAGTATATCAAGTTGAAAATAATTACTTAATAACAGAAGCAGCATGCGATACGTGCATGTATGAGGGAAGGTTCTTTCATTTTCTTTCGTTTGGCTAGGGTTTGAGTCTTGGACGGTTCTTGATCAAATTGACAGTATACTTACATACAGATCAAGATTCAGAGAGAGAGAGAGATCTGGTGATAATTACGAGAGAGTGGAAATGACTTGGTTCTTACCATGGAAGTTCGATGATTGCTGGGAACTAAATTTTTCTTCAAGATAGCGATGGAAAAAGTACCATCATCCACGAGAGTTTAACGCGCCGGAAGACTTGCTGGGGCATAGGAAGGAGCAAGGCTACACGTAATCGGAAGGTGACGAATGGGATAATAATCTAGAAGAAATAATGAAATGAAATGATTACGTACAGCCCAATCCCATGAAAGCGATTTCTCTTCATAATGATTGATGGTTTTGAAAGGGTTGGAGTTGCATTTTTTTTTCTTTTATTTATTTGTTCAATTTTATCTTTATATTTTTGCCGTTATTAGCTGCCGTGGATGATGTTAGAGAATGAGTGACGGCTTGATATTCTTCTCTGTCTCTCTCTCTCGCTGGTGTCGTTTTTGTTATTTGATCAATTCCATAAGTTATGGGATCTGATTTATAGATGGCTCTCTCATGATTTTACTTTTTAGCGACTTGTTTTAATAATTATTGAGCTTTATCTTTCAAACTATACCTGCATCCACTTCTACTTTAAGTGGAATAATAAAAAACTCCATTAATGCATGAATGCCACCAGACCAATTGTTAAGCAATCATAGAAAGACGCTTCAACTACTAATACTTTGATTCTCGTGTTGTAGATCATAATACTCCAAAATTCGAAACACCTTGGGGAGTAGGGGTGACTCCTCACGAAGGGAGTCACAAGTGATCGGGCCCGCACGATCGTGTACTAAAAAACAGGTCTCCGTAAAGTCGCAATACCATTTATGAGGGTTAATGCTTGCCCATTTGATCTAATAGCCTTTTGTTAGATAGGAACATATTTGATAAATACCGATAACTCTTGGATGGAGTATTAAGAATGGAAAAATTAGAAAATTGTCCAAAAAGTCATAAATCAATTAGATTATGTCCAATTCATTTCTAAACCTTCGATTGCACTAGTTTACTCCTAATCCTCTTGATGTTTTGCCAAGTTAGTCCTAAAGCTTTTAACGAATTGCTAATGTAGTCATTCTAGGCTCTAGGCGATTTTGGTGAAAATCGTTGACGTTCTTTGCCTAATCCGCATTGGGCACCCTACGTAGCGTGGCCGACAATAACGTGGACATTTTAATTATTTTCAATATTATGAACTTTCTATGAATTTTTATTTTTGCTCCTCTTCTTTCCTTTTTTTCCTTCTAGCCGGGCCACCGGCCAATAGTTGAGAGCCGGCTTGTGAGCCCTTTTTATGGTCAGCAAGGGCATCGCGAGCCTTCGCCAAGGCCCTCATGGTGGTTCGTGAGTGCCTAGGCGAGGGCTTTGCGGTCGTTGCCTAGGGGCTAGTGATGATTGCTAGTCCTCGGCCAATGACTGGTAGCCCATTGAAGAAAAAAAGGAAAAAAATGTATATAAATTAATAAAAAAAATTGAAAACAGTCCATAATTAGTGTCGGTTGTGCCACGTAGGACAATCATTGCCGATTGGATCGCCATGTTAATGATTTTTGGTTAAAATTAGTTAGAAGGCCTACACTAGCAATTCATTAAATGGTGTAGGACTAACTTGGCAAATCTATGAGAAGTTTAGGAATAAATTTACAAATTGAAAGGTTTAGGAATGAATTGGCTGCCGTACAATATGTTTTGGATTAAATTGGTATAATTGAAAGGTATAGGATTGAATTGGCTATCGTATAATAAATTCAGTACTTTTTGGACAATTTTCCCTCATCAACTTGGTCCTATTTTTTCTACCAAAAAAAAAAAAAAAAAAAAAAAAACTGGTCCGATTTTGAAAAGCCACTTCATATATATTTGACCTCCTCAACTTGATTAAAAGTAGTGCCGCAACTAAGTATCCTCTACGGAGGATATGACCGTTGTTGAGGCACAAACTTAGTCGCTTTACCTATTTGACTATTGCAATGAGATTTACACAGTCTCCATATTGTCAATGTGGATGGAATTTTCAGCGAGAAATTGGTTTTTCTACAATGAGAAACAAAATCACCTTAGGTAGGTGCCTTGTAGAGAATGAAATCGAAACCCCGCTAACCTAATAGATCGGATAATATGTGAGCCAAAATTATGAGTTGGTGGCACAATTAATGTATTGCGCTGCACTCGGCGTTGTGGGGAATAAATCCCGCATCATACGTTAAATCGATTCGATACACGTCCATTCCCCAACAATTAAGACATATGCAAAGAGGGTTATTCATATATGGGTGTTGTTACATGTAAGCACCGTTTATGCAGTGCAAGAGCATATTTCTTCTAACCAACTTAACATTACTCATTTGTGAGTAATTATGATTTTGTGACTGCACAATGAGCTAGCGTTTATTATGTGACCGTACCTGCACATGATAAAACCCTAAATCATCTCATATTTTCAAGTACTTCTATTTATCCAGAGTGCGCCAATTGCATCCCCCCAAGAGAGCATAGACTGTGCAAACGGGACCTACTTACGTGGAGTTCACCTAAGCAAATGTTTTCATAGGCCACTTTGTATTAAGAGCTTGAGTGTAGCATGCGATGCAATGCCCACATACTTCATAATTGAGAGAGAGATATATACAAAAAGATGGATCGTGTTCGAAGATTATATCCTAAGATCTCACGGCAAGTCGACAAGAACAATTTTTAAGTGTTTATGTTGTTCTTTGTTGTGCTTTCAGTTAATTAATAATATTGGTCTAATTTATATCATTGTTCTAAGATTTCCTCCTCCTCCCACTTTTTCTTAATGGGATATTGTTCAAAAAGTCCTAAACCTATTGTATTTCTATCAATTAAGTCCTAAATCTTTTAATTGTATCAATTAAGTCTTAAACCTTTTCATATTTTGCCAATCGAGTCAATCCGGCAAATTTTGGCCATAAATCGTTGTTGTGAGTGCTGACCATCCTACAAGGTACGACCGGCTTTGACGTGGACAAATTTTAATATATGTTTTCTTATTTTTTTTTATTTTTTTTTTTTTTTTCTTTTTTTTCTTCTTCTTTCCTTCTTAACTTTCCTTTTTTTTCTTTTCCTTCTTTTCCTTTCCTTTTCTTTCCTTTTTCTTTTTCCATTTTTCCTTTTTCCCTCCGTCGGGCCTCGTCGATAGCCGCCCTCACTAGCCTAGGCCTAGGCATCCCTCGCCCTAGGCCGGGCGAGGGTTGCCCTTGTCCATGGGCCATCGACGAGGCCTGGAAATGGCTGGAGAAGGAAAAAAGGAAAAAGAAAAGAAGAGACAAGAAAAAAGTGAAGAAAGAAAAGAAAAAGAAAAAGAGTAAAAAATTCAGAGAAAGTATTAAAATATTATTAAAAATTATCCACGTCGACCGTGTCACATAGGATGACCAAAGATCCACGTCGGATGGACTTAATTGATAAAACGTGAAAATGTTTAGGACACAATTGATACAATTAAATGATTTAGGACTGAACCGACAAATATATGATATGTTTATGACTTTTTAGATAATTTTTCCCTTCTTCACGGACCCCAAACTTAGTTACATCTAGAAACAAATCAATTTCAAAATATTAAGTAGATTCACGGCATGGGTAGTGTATTAAATGGAGTTACTCTGACCGTCTTACGGATTCAAGGAGACAGTCTTTCAATTCCGTTTAATTACGATGGTGATTGATTTTGGTTTTTTTTTTGGTTATATTTGTATGTGTTGGTTCTCGCTTTTAACCTGAAACAGTATGTGGACGCCTCTATTACTTTTCAAGAAAAGTATGCCATTCACTTTTAGATTCCTTTTGGAAAATGTGGCAATCCAAGCAGAGACGAGTGCTATGTCTCCTTGCGGAGCGAATCTCACTTTTGAAGGAAATTTCTGTCTAATGCTTTGTGCAAGATAAGATAAAGGCGTGCATCATCAATGTAATCCATCTAATCAACCCGTATGTTTTAACATTACTTTTATAAAGTAGTGGTTTCCTCGAAAGAGAACATTTTACATACCTATGAATCAACAAAAACAAAGGGGTTCATGAAAAGTTTTGGGGCCAAATTCAAATACTAATTTCGAGACAATTATAGTAGAAGCCCTAAAATTTGCAGCTACACACTTGTTATTTGAAAATTTCGTATCGTGGATTGAAGTTTAAAACTTGTAATTTCAATATGTCCGACTTCTTTCGTTAATTCCATCCATTTTAAATTCGGGGGGACTTAAGCGCATCAAAAGTGCAAGTGTTTAAAGTAAATGTACAAAACAAGTTTTAAAATTCAAGCACACGAAATTTACGGATTTTAGGATTTGCACCGTTATTGTGCCTTTAATTTTCAAGTGCCGAAAATTGATCTATTCTTTCCTCCTTTTCCTTTTTCTTTTACTAGTGGTGAGCACGGTTTCGTAGTAAAATCGGGAAATGGAAACTGGATCGGCGCTTCCCTGTTCTATTCTAGGTTCTGGGGAGATAGGGTCTAGTTCCTAATGCCAGTTTGGTTCTCGATTCCCAAAGAGAACCGAACCGCAACTGGGAGCCACCAAAAAGAAACTCTAAAAGAAGCAATTTTTTGAGCACTTTTTTATGGATGATTACGGACTAAAGTTCTATGGTTTAGATTTTATGTCACATGTTTTGAAATTTGTATTGTTTGTTTTATTTTATGTGTTCATCTTTTATGAATTGTCGACAACAATTCGATTGTAATTATTGTCTTTGTTCACCATTTTTTCACGCTTGAACACTGGACACTATAAGCTAGTAAATGTATTATTTGTATAAGGCTTATTCCGCGCTAGACTTATTGATCTTGCATTATGGTCTTTTGTTGGGGTCACTATATATTGGGGATGATGTTTTTCTAAGTAATTCATCGGTTGTTAAGATCTTAGGATTTTACAATCCGCTTTTATGGACTTCTTAATGATTGTTGTATTCACTCTCATTTTGCTTAGCTACAAAAACATTGGTAGTTTCCGGTACCCGTAACCTGTGACGGTATAGGTTTCGGGTTTCAAAAAAATGAGGACACTGTTTCGACGGATAGATTTCGGGTTTCAAGTTCCAATTGAAACCTACATGGAACCGCTCACCCTTATCTTTTGCTTTCTTTTCTTCTTCCCAACCATAACGTACTGAAGCTCACCACAACCACCTGCTACCGTCACCGCAAGCCCTCATTGGCACGCAGCCACCACTGCCAGCTCTCTCTCTCTCTCTCTCTCTCTCTCTCTCTGCACGTGCGCATGTGTAGGTCACGACCTCTTGCGATCTCCGTTTCGCCAGTCTCAGGTTTCACACACCTAAGAGAAGACGCATTCGTAGTCTAATGAATCGGTGATAGTGACTTCACCCAAGGTTTGCGGCGACGAGAAACGAAGGCCCCTCAACTTACAAACATTTCCTGATCGCATCTTTGAACCTTTAACTCATCTAAACAAATCATTAACTTGCATAATTTTTTAATCAGGTCGCTCCATCTCCGATTCCAATTAATTCACGCCTATGCAACGGTCGGACCATGTCGGATGATATCATGGGTAAAAGATTTTAGATGATGTGTCTTGTCCACGCCGGCCGAAATTGTGGTTATTTTGCATGATCGTTTTTCTGGGGAGGGAACATGTTTGTGCACGTTATAATTTGACATGGTTCTTTAGCAAATTTATGCAAGTTCAAACTCTTGATTAGAAATATTGAAAGTTAAGAAACTGATATGGAAAAAGTGCCTAAACTGAGAGAGGAAAGCAGAACTTTTCCTTCTTTTAATTGCCTCATAATCAATGGCTAAGCCTTTTTTAGGGTCACAGAGACGCAGCGAACAATAATTCTAGCTTTTATTTGTTTTTTCTTTTGTTTTCTGTTTCTTAATAATTGAAGGCAAACATCCAAAGATCACTTTTTTGTTTCTTTCGCAACTTTTCATATTAGATAATTTGATTTTTGATCGTTAGATCGTACTAGTCTTCGTATGTCCCTTCCCATTTTTCTAGGAATAGAGCTGCAGGTAGTCGGCCATTCTTTTCGATATTTTTTTTCACCTATGGAAAAGACAAAAGGAGTTCTTTTGGTTCAGAATCTGAATTATATTCATTATTTAAATTGGTTCTTTCAAGCATATGGAAAAGGGTTTTCGAATACGATCACTATAAATTGAGGTATTCGAAACCGAGAATTTTTTTGCTCTTTCCAATCGGAGCGATCTCTCGTTTTATTTCTGTATAGTCTCTAAATTCCCGGACCGACCAATGAATTACAAATAAAAATGGAGATTAGAACTTGGGTTAGCTCTTGAAATATCTTCTAGAATGAGGGACCATCATTCTATCACATTTAGTGAAGATTATTAGGTGCTCGATAAATTTTGACTGTCTAATTTTGTAAAAGAAAAGTGAGACCTTATCTGTTGAGATAGATATAGCATGTGAGAAGAAGAGTGCATAGGTTACAAATTTTGGAAAAACCCCTCAGAAAATAACGACAACAATGCATTATCCCCGGAGCAATCACTATAAATTGAGGTATTCGAAACCAAGAATTTTTTTCCTCTTTCTAATCGGAGCGATTTCTCATTTTTTTTTTTTGTATAGTCTCTAAATTCCCGAACTAACCAATGAATTATAGATAAAAATGGAGAATGGAAATTGGGTTAGCTCTTGAAATCTCTTCTAGAGTGAGGGACTATCGGTCTATCACATTTAGTGAAGATGATTAGGTGCTCAATAAATTTCGACTACCTAATTTTGTAAAAAAAAAGTGAGACCTTATCTGTTGAGATAGGTATAGCATGTGAGGAGAAGAGTGCATAGGTTACCAATTTTGGAAAAAACCCTAAGAAAATAACGACAACAATGCATTATCCCCGGTTCCAAATATAAGTGGCAGGAACGATGGTGAAGACAAGGACGCATGTTCTTGGAATATCCATCTTAATTACGGGGTTCACTTAATGTTATCCAAAAGACCCTTACCAACTCAGCGTGACTCGGAACGCATTGAAAGACTCGGATGTCACCAATTTCACATTCTATATACACACCTTTCTTAAAGAACTTCGTCACTTCAATATGATCGTGTTTCCACTTTTGTCGACAAAGGTAATTCTCATAGTGGTCAAGGGCTCAAGAAAGAATGTAATGATGATCTAGCCACGCAGTAATTACCCACAAAAAGTGAGAAAGCTTGTTACTGTGCGTTCATATTACCCCTATATATATATTTTTTAAAAAGTACGATAATTTGATCAAGTGTATTATATTTGAGCATGTCACATAATACAAGCATTACTATTCATTGAGAAAAAGAGCACCACACATAGTGCAAAAAAATTTCAATAAATTATTTGAATGCCACAATTTTCACACGACATTTATTTGAGTACTATAATTTTTTAGTTGATCATTTCAATGTTAAAAATTTTGAAAAAGGTTTAACATATGTGTCGAAAATTGACCTGTCGCGACAATTGGGGTGAACATATATCAAAACTCGTGGCATTTAAGTTATCGATTAAAAATAATGATACTCTAGTTAATCAATCTTAAGATTTAAGCGATCATTTAAAAAAGTCATAATACTTGAACAAGTGCTATACGGAAGTTGTAATATTTCCGACATCCTTATCACCAATGCATAGCATGCCTTCACATCTAGAAGGAATATCTAGCATTGGTAAACTCGAAGCAAATTTGTATAAAAATAGCAATCGGCACAAATGAAAAAATAATGGTTAACTTTATGTCCTTGTCAAAGTAATAAAATTTGGGAAAAAGGTCTCCTTATCGGAAGATTCGTTGAAATAACTTGTGAATAAGGAAATGGTTTTCTACAAGCACAAGCATCATTGGACACGGAAGCGTGGATGTTGATTGGGGAAACCATCGTCGAATTAAAGCAAATCCCATCGGACGAACCCGAATTTTCCTTGTGGCGATGCGTCAACACTGAAAAAGCAGAGAATTTTCTGCAAGATTTGCAGCTTTTTTCTCACTCTCTCTTTTCCTATTCAATAATGGAGAGAGAGAGAGAGAGAGAGAGAGAGAGAGAGAGAGAGAGAGAGAGAGAGAGAGAGAGAGTTTTACGGTTTTTTTTTTTTTTTTTTTTTCTGTTTTTATATGTCGGCTGAAGCTGAAGGGCGACAACGGATAGTGACGGGGAAGAAAGGTTGGTGAATGATTAGTGGGATTGAAATTCATTCTACCAAAAAAAGAGAGGAAAATTTGGAATGTGGAAAATGAATGGAATGGAGAGAGACAGTACAATAATTAAGGCAAGGGATGTGACACGTAGGCAATCATGTGTGACGTTGCAAGACTGGGATTGGGGGGATCGTGAAAGTGATGGGACGTGAAGGTGACGAGTGGGAGAGAAAAGGGCGGACAGGCGGAAGAAAGCGTGTATTGAAGGGGTGCGAGGTTGAGGGTAATGTGTTACATGCCAAAGCCTATTCAATGGCGCCGCAATTGCCATTTGACCCCACCAATACATAACAGAGGGATTAGAGAGAGAAAGGTAGAAAATAGAAAAATGGTTGATTTTCCTAAAATTCCAATGTAAGGAATTAAAAATGAGGAAAAATTTTAAATAAAAATTTTAATTTTTTTTATTTTCTCAAACAAAAATATAAAGATGACTTTATTTTAAATAAAGGCCTTAAGTATTTTCCTTATTTAAAAAAAAAAAGCCTTATGGACATTTTCATCATTTCTTGTTTTGTTTTGTTTTTCTTTGTTTTTCTTTTTTCTTTGCATTTTTCCCATCTCTTTCTTGTGTATTTTGTTTCGTCAGGCAAGTTGGTGAGGCCGGCGAGCGGCGAGCGGCGACCCTTGCCTAGGCCCTCGCCGGCTAGGAGAGGCGACCCTTGGCCTCCTAGACACTGGCGATCCCTAAACATCGAAGCGATATTGTGATGCTGCATCTCCTAATGGAACGACAAAACTACCTCGACCCTATTCATGCTAAGTAAGGCACTCGGGTAAGCTTTGCAGGACTCCATCGTGGGATGAACCAGCACCCTTTCTTCATGAGAAAAGTCTCGGTGGCATTCTTAAACTTCTTCAAATGCGCAAACGTCTTGAACAATGCGTCAAAAACCCGAGGCGAAAAATTGCACGCCCAATAAGAGTAGAGTACCGCATCAAATAGCTGGTGCACAAGATTAACTAGGCCGGTCATCGCCATGAAAGCTCGAACGATCGCCTCCATGGAGTTAAATCTCCGATTTTTCGTGAGAATGTGAAGAGAGATGAAGTAGGTCTCGAGGGTGTGGGCCCTTGGGCTTCAAGCTTGACTTAATTGAAGAACTTGAGCGATAGGACAAGGTCCCTTTTGGATATTGAGCAAGATGTGCTTCGTCCCGGAGAGGAGTTAACCCGGCGCTCAATGATTGAACTTGCCCCGATCGGAGTGCATGAGGTGGTTGTGAGCGACATTGACGAAATCGAGGTCTTGTCCTCTCGGGTTCAAGGATTGTCTAGTGGGGCACTAAAATTAAGTACACGGGACCTTGTCGTTGTTGGCGAGCCGCGCCCTCATCGGACGAAACAAAGGGAAAACAAAAGGGGAAAAAGGAAAAGAAAAAAAATGAAATGACGAAGATACTCTCGATCCGGCTCTTCTTTGAAACAAAGAGGGTACTTTAAACTCTTATTTAAAATAAAATCCACATAAGGCCCTTATTGAAGAAATGAGAGCACTTCATGTAATTATTTGAAATTTTTCCTAATAATGAAGGTAACATACGAGGAGTATCAAAATTGTTCAATTTTTCTTCTCTTGAGATTTTGCTTGGGATTTACGCTGTTGTTCGAATTTATGGCTAGAATGATGATTTTTTTTAAATTATTCTCACGTAAAATTAATCTAAAATGGTTATTAAGAATTTTGAAATAACTCATTTCTCTGTCCTCTCTCATTGTTTGTATCTTGGTTATCGTTGTCACCACTCAATGTCATTGCGCCACCAACATCTCTCTCTATTCGACTATGTCTTGTAATCTCTCCTTCTCCCACCTCAACTCTTTTTCTCTCTCTCTTTCTCTTGACAAAGCTAGTTTAGGTCAATCTCGGCTGGTGAAATGTTGAGATCTGGGTTCACTATCCGCTTTCGAGTTACGTCTGGTTTTGCCCATGGTGTAAGAGACGGATTTGACTTCGTTAGCGGAGTGGCGCCGAATCTGGCTTTTCATGGCTTGAATCCAAGGTGTGCGTGTTATGATTGGTTTTTAGGGCTTTGCTAATACACTGCCAACCCAAGTTGTATTCCTTGTGTTAGTGATGGTATCAAGCATTAAATTGCTTTAATTAAAAGGTTTAGTTTTTTTCATTCTATCTTCAGCTAACACACTCTCTAAAATAATATTTTGACTATAATATCCCTTATGGGTCCCACTTTTTAGCATATTATATCCATTGACAATTATTGAATTCAAAACGTGAGTCCCATTTTGTATTTACTTTTTTTCTTTTTCTTCCATCTCTCTCTCTTCTCTCCCTTTGTGTGTTCGTCGTCTTCTTCCTTGCTTGCTTTCTACACTCATGTCCTCCACTACGCCTCCGACCCCGAAGGCCGTACATGGGCCTCACCGTTCACTAGCTTGTCCGCATTGCCACCTTTGTGGCCTCGACTCATTGCCCATGATTTAAGGTCACTACACGTCAAACCTTAATCAATAGCATAGCCGATTGACATACTGAGCGACGAACCTTATTGAAGGTGATCTCTATTCCTTTGGTGGCCTATCTCGAACTCCGGCAACTTTTTGTAATTAGTCCGAACCTGTTGACACCTAAAAATTTCGAGAAGGCTCGTGACAAACACGTGAGGAGGCGTCAATCATCTACGAAGAAAACACCGAGGTTAGGCGCACATTGATCAAACAGGTGCCACGTGTTAGGGTGAATTATGGCGCCATTCCCTTCCGAACAAGGAAAGCGCGCGGAGAGAGAGCTACGATCAAAGCGATTACCAAAGAGTGGCGGTAAATCCCCACGAGGTGAAATAAAAAGAGCGCGAAGACTAAGAAACCGTCGAAAGAGCAATCCACGTGGCTTGTGGAGAAGAGTAGAACGTGGGGGACCCGAAAGAAGTAACCGATTAACGGTTACCAAGAGTCTATCTATATATATATCCCACAATACACACAAACACACACACACATCTTCTCAAACTAGCTCCTAGCTTATAGCCTTTTAGCCTAGCGTAATTATAGCTTTCCAATCCCGTCGTCGATTCAATTCCGGCGAGTTTCATATCCAGAGTCAAGTGTCGTTGATTAGATTCGACGCCTGCTCACTAGGTTCAACTCCGTCGATTCGATTCCGGTGTTGTACATCCCTTCCATCTTGTCCGGTACCGTTGATTCAATTCCGGTATTATGTCCTATAATCCCCGTCCGGTGTTGTCGATTCAATTCCAGCATTGTGTCCTACGGTTTCATCCGACCTTGTCGATTCAATTCCAGTCGTGTTGAAGTTTACCGTACACCTTGACTACCGACTGGATTGTCTAACTCATCGAGAGTCTACGCCCTCTTTGTGTTAATAAAGACATCCATTGCATTTGACGCTCTCTCCAAAACCACCCAACCCCTTTTCGGAAAATGAATGGATCAAGTTCGATAAAAGATTCTCGCGTGAGCCACCTTCTTTTGGGCCTCGGTCGTTTCGGGCTCGACCCATAATCACAAAGAAGCCACCGTCGAAGGATTTCGACGCGCAATGCAACCCTAAGCTTGAACTGGCCCTAGGTTTTGGGGTATCACAACTCTCCCCCCTTATAAAATTTCGTTCTCGAAATTTAAAACATACATGGTTAGAATAAATAAGGGTATTGGCTTTTGATCAACTTTTCACTCTCTCATGCCACATCTTCTATCCCGTGGTACTCCACAGGATGTCGACTAAGGGAATCATCTTATTTCGTAGGACTTACTCTTTTTGTCTATGATCCACACAGACTTTTCAACGTATCTGCTTCGTCATCTATCTCTATTGTCTCATAATCAAGAACATGTGACGGATCGGGTTCATATTTTCTCAACATCGAGATGTGAAACACGTTATGGATTTTAGCAAGTCGTAGCAGTAAAGCCAATCCGTACGCCAATTCCCCGATCCTCTCTATGATCTCAAAAGGTCCTATGTACCTTGAGCTTAACTTCCTTTCTTCCCGAAACGGGATACACCTTTCGTAGGCGATACTTTTAGAAACATGAAATCACCAACTTGAAACTCTAATGGTTTCCTTCGTCTATTAGCATAATTTGTTTGTCTACTCGTGTTATACGAAGGCGATTTCTTATAATTTGTAGATTCTCCGTAGTCATCTATATCTCTATGCTTGTAAGCTTTTTTCCCTATTTCACCCCAATAGACGAAGTTCCCAAGCTTTACCATATAATGCCTCAATTAGAGTCATCCCAATATTTTCCTAGTAAATATTATTGTAAGCAAATTCGGTCAAATGAAAATGCTCGTCCCAACTCCACAAGGTTGTAACATATCCTCTAATATCCGTATAGTACTTTCTATCCGGCCATCACTTTGAGGATGGTAAGGCGTGCTCAATTGGAGTTTAGTTCCCAGAGCCGTTTGGAGACTTCGCCAATTTAGCAAGAAATCGGGGTCACGATCCAATATGATCGTAAGAGGTTGTCCATGTAAACGTACGATCCGTTTGACATATAGTCGCTAACTTCTCCAAAGAGTAATTCTTTCGGATTGATAGAAAATGGGCAAACTTTGTTAGCCTATTGACCATCACCCATATAGAATCATTTCCCTTTTGAGTTCTTGGTAAACCTGAAGCAAAATTCATGGTAATGTGTTCCCATTTCCACTCGTATTTCTAATGGATTCAATAAACCTCCGGCTTGCAATGCCGAGCCTTTACTTATTGGCAAGTCAAGCATTTAGCTACGTGCCTTGCTATATCGCTTTCATACCACTCCACCAATACCGCTACGAAGGTTGATACATTTTCACACTTTCGGGTTGGATACTATAATGACTACGATGAGCTTCACAGATGTCGCCCTTGAGTTTCTCATTGTTAAGAACACATATTCTCTCTCGAAACATTAACATACCATTGTCGGTTATCTAGAAGTCGGGTTCCTTCCCTTCCTTGACTTTGCTCTAAGTTTTTAATAACTCTATGTGACATTCAATTTCGACCCATTTCAAAGCTATAAATGAATGAAATGCCTATCGATGTGCTTCAATAAATCTCGCCGATTTGATCACTCTTGAGTTAACAAACCGAAAGGGAAAGGATGAGGAATTAAGTGCGTGACCAAAGAACTCGACCATGGATTAACGACTTGACCATAAGGATTGCCAAGAGAATATTTTGGGCCAGCGTAGGCCGATTTAAGATTGATTTTAGAATGATTTGCTAGGTTATGCAACCGTTCAGGGTGATATCGGTTGACCATAGTATAATTTGCAATTAACCCAAACGATTCCTAATGATCGCATCTTTTGGAACTAGTAATTAACTCCGCAATTACATGACCACCAAAGTCACCACGCTCAATAATTTCTAAACATGACAAAAATCATGGGTCGATAATTTGAGATACACCGAAATCGAAATTAAGGAATTTTAGCCCTAAATTGGACTTGAATTGGACGTCGGATATTTGAGAATTCCAACAATCAAAGTTTGGATGTCGCCTCATCGAGGTCAATTAAATTCTAGGATCGTTCCCAATAAATCAAAAATTGGAAATTAAGGGATATAAGTTGAAATTTACCTTTATCTTGGATTAATGCTCATTCCTATAGTTAATAGAAAGGGCATTATGGTCTTGTATAGTTCCCCATGTGACCAAAATATCTAAGGGCAAAGTGGTCTTTCGGCTTGAGTTGGAATTTACAAGATTGCCCTCTTGATTTACATGAGACAAAAGATTTGAATTATTGGGTAGGGGCCCCCATTAGACATAATCCCCTAAATCCCTCAACCACCAAGTCTATCTTGTCCTAGCCTATCCTATGACTCAATCCCTCTCTCTTGGCTTGTGAATGACGTCTTGGGTCTTTGGAAAAGCAAGAGCTCTCAAGCTCACTCACTCTTCCTCTCCCCTCCTCACCGTTGGCCATCTCCATCTCCCTCTCGGTTTGCCCTTCTTTGGCCGGAGCTACCCTCACCGACGCCACCACACACCACCACCGTGAACTACCCTCCTCCGTGAGACCCCGAGAACCCTTGAACCATCGTCGACATCCATGACGTCGTGCAAAATCGCTTGCTGCCCAAAGTGAAACCGTAGACTTGTAGAGCTGTTCTTGGAGTTTTCTTGAGTTGGTTCAAGGTAAGAAGTTCCTTAAACCTCGCTTAGTATGTTAGGCAACTTGTGGATGAAGTTGAGAGTAATTTTTAGTGGATTTTCCTGGCTGATTACATGTGTATTTCAAGGGAACCGAACCAGTTTTCACCGACCAGACCTGGATCGTGTTTTACGCTGCTTGTTTCGTGGATTTCCTTGCCTTAATACTTGGTAAGTTACTCTTAAACTTAGCCTAGGACTTTAGGCTACTAAAGGATGAATTAGAGTGGGATTCGTGGGTCTTAAGAACTGTTCTTGCATGAAAAACACTATCAAACCCGAGAATCTTGTAATCCAGTTTTTCAGCGCGCGCCAAAAGTAAAATGGCTCGTTCGAGGTCGTCCGGAGTCCGAATTGAGCCCCGTTTTCTCTCACGTGACCACAAGATCATGAGGAACAAGAAAATAAAGTTGGATTGCCCAAATAGTAAATAGAATTTTTTCATTTTTGAGAAATCCGAACTGTTCATGTGGGAACCGGTTTTGCTTGGGGTATTCTTGAGCCAAAGATTGTGTGGCCTTGGCTAATTTGATTAATTGCTCTTGGTATGATTAATCTAATGATGAGGAAATGAATTAATTGATGAGTTTGGGGCATAGTGGTCGAATCATGAGATGGCCTTGGTAATCGTGCAAACTCAAGTTCGCATGAGCAAGTTTTATGATTATACTGTCTAAATTGTGTTGTTTAGATCACGAGTGATCTTGATCTCAAGTTGGCCAATTGAATAACGTATATGAAAATGCCTGTTACGACTCGAGAGCCGTTATTGCAGGGGGTTTATAGAATCACATATTAACCTAAAAAGGTTAAAGTATGACCCGAGAGCCGTTTTCACGGGGGTCCCGGTAAATATATATGAGCCTAGGCATTATAACGAAGGCGTTTACCAAATGCAAACATGACCCGAGAGTCGTTTTTATGAGGAGTCCGGGCGAGATGAATTTATTCGACTTGGGCGTTATGACGAAGGCCATGCCTAATGCAATGTGATTATGATGCTACGTCCCGGACGCTCTGCGAGGGCTGAATAGCGAGAATTGAGGTTATTGATGAAGCGTACCTCATGCGAGTTATTGAATGATTAAATGCCCGAAGTACGAAAGCTAGTCCTAATTATGAGATTGTGACTTGAAATTGGATGGAATTGAAATGCTTGAATGTCGTACCATTATTTGTTGTTTTAATTATCATGTTATTGCATGTGTTTAGAATTGCATGTCTTAGAGTACTTCCGGAGGTACTATTGGCCTAGTCTAGGTTTAAGAATGACTTGCTAAGATTTATTCTCACCCGTTGTGGGATAACATTTTCGGGTTCCGAGTGATGAAATCTTGGGATTGCCATGAGTTTGACTTTCGAAAATGCCCTTTTGAAGTAGATGTGTGACATTCTCAATTCCCGCCATTTTGAGACAATGGAATGAGAAGTATCTATTGATGTATTTCGCTTTATCTCGCTCGGACTCGATCAATTCGAGTTAACCGACCAAAAGGAAAGGCTAACGCACACAAGTACGTGGACCCGAAACTCGAAAAAGGAAATGACGCTTTACCATAAGGATTGTCGAGGGAACATTTAGAACCATTAAAGGCCGATCAAATAATGATTAAGGAATCCATTGCTAGCGTTATATGATTGGAGCACGGTGATGCCGTTTAACCAATGTATAATTTGCGAAGTTTTCCTAAATCGAACAATGACGATCGAGACCGTCGGAACTTGTAATGAACCCTCGCAATTACATGACAACCAAAGCCATCGTAACCTGAGTCGTCCTAAGTGTGGCGAGAGTCACAAAGTCGATACGCGTAATGCCCGCAAAAGCCGCCCGTTAGTTTGAGATAAACCGAATATACGATTGATGAGAGATCGACCACAAAATAGAAGCTCAAAATTGGCAAATGGAAATGAGGAATTCCAACATTAGAAAAGAAATTTAACGTCGCCTCGCTAATGGTCATTTTGATCCTCCATGATTGCTGCTGAAAATGGATGAAGATGGGTCAAATAAAGTCAATGAAATTTGGACAATAAATGAGAAGAGGACAATGTCAAGCTTGTGTGGTTGTTTTGCATTAATTACTAGTCAAATCCCCACCTAATCCTCTCTCTCTCCTCTTAGCTTATGGAGGAAGCCAAAACACTCTCTCTTCTTCCTCTTCTCTCTCATTTTGCACGACCACGCCTTCTCTTTCCTCTGCAATTGTGATTTTCTTCTCCAACAGAAACTGCTCCAACTCGCGACTAACACCAACCCGTCTCACCGTTTGGCCATAACTCCGTCGTCCGACAACGGATTGAGGTGATTCTTTCGCCATTAGAAATCTTATTGTATTATATTTCCATAGACATATTATAAGCTCTATTTGACCCAGTAGATCTTTCCGTAGCTCAGTTTGAGTGGACGAAGGTCAGAATTGGAGCAAACCCGAACGTGAGCTCCTTGGGACAGACTTGGGAAGCTTTTCTTGCTTCCAAATCAAGGTGGGACCTTCTTGAGTTGTAGTATTAGGGTTTAGTAAGTTTAGCTTGAAGTTTGGTTGAAGAAAGATGAGTTTTAATGAGGGAATTTGATGGGTTTCCTCTAGGACAGAATCTGTCCTCTTCAACGGGTTTGAGAACCAACACCTTTGAAGGCCGTGGAAGCGCGCCTTGCCTCGAAATCTGTTGGTAAGTCGCCCTAAGACATGATATTACATGTTAACAAAGGATATGTGAGTTGGATTGAAGATTTGATGGCCGGTTTGCATGGTATTTCTTAGGAACAGAATCTGCCCCGCTTAGGACAGATTAGGATTCAAGGTTGTTGCTCTTCTTGGAGGGGTTTATTGGCTTAATTTTGCTTGGTAAGTTGATTCTAACCCTTCTTTAGGATGTTGAGATACTAAAGGGTGGATCTTTGGTGGAAATTGAAAGGGGTTTCAAAGGTTATTTTGATGAGAAACACATAAGAGGCCGAGAGCTGCCTATTCTGTCTTCAATGCACACAAATTTTGAAATGGCCCGTTTGAATTTATCCGATATCCAAATTGAGCACCGTTTCGCCCACACGTCCGTAAGATCTTGAAGAACAAGATTATATAATTTTTTTCTCAAAAGGTCAATGGAAAAATGTCAGTTTTGTGAGACTAAACCTGTTCGTGGGTGGGCTATTCTCAGTTGGGGTTATTGATGACTAATGGGTTTCACTTGGGACTTTTACGTTCGATTTTGCATTCATTATCGGATGAGATGTAATATGATGAGATACTTATGTGTAAGGGCTGAATGGTGTGCTTGAACCCTAATTGGTTATGATTGAATTTATGTGCCTTGAGTGGCGATGAGATGTCACGATAATATGCATTGTCTATGATGGTGACAACAGGGCTTAAAAGTAAGAATTATCGTTTGTTTTAGGACCAATCCATTGGAATGAGAGGGGTACTCTCAAATTGACCTGGAGGGTTACTCCATTTATTGAGGGGAGATACTCTCAATTTGACTTGGAGGGTACTCCATTTATTGAGGGGAGATACTCTCAATTTGACCCGGAGGAGTTACTCCATTTTATTGAGAGGAGTTACTCTCAAATAGAATTCGGGAGGGAGCTTCTCCCATTAGACCTTGATACGTTTCGAGTTTAAATGGTTGAATGGCTTGAATTGGAGTGTCAATGTCTTTTATGCCCTTAGCCGGAGAAATTTTGATTGGAAAGTGAAAGTGCGAAAGACACGAACTTGACTACCATGCCCGAGTTGCCTTAATATGCCAATTGCTTGAATGTCATGTATGAGAAATGTTTTTCAAAACTTGCATATTTTTCAAACGTGCCTGGAGGTACCAATAGCCTAGTTTAGGGTTAGGCTTAATTTACGAGATTATTATCTCACCCCGTCGTGGGACCAACATTTCGACCCAAAGCCTTGAAGGATGCCTCAAGATGTCAAGAAAGAAAAAGGAGGAAGGTGAAGACTAGTCCGTCTAGCTTAAGGATTTCTTTTGGGAGTTTCTTTTGTGGTCTTATAGTGCATTCCTCCGAACCCCGATGTCTTTTGTTGTTCTAGACCCTTTTATTTGTACGACGATGTGTGTTGTTTTTAAATCCTATGTCGCCTTATATCTTTTTCTTTATGTCTAGGGTTTTGTTTCGCCTCGCATGTGCTTTATCATATCGCACTCTAGGGTTGCCGTTGGATCCCGGGTTATCTTGGTTGTAATGACGACTGTGTGGGATGTCAGCGTGCCCGCCGAGGCCGGGGCGACAAGATGAATCCTTAACCTTACTTGACTGTATTTCTTTTTGTGGTCTTAGAGAGCTGCTTTCTTATTTGGGATTTTAAACGCCTGTTTAGCTATGTAGGGTTAAGCTTCTTCTACCTTTGTTTTATTAAAGGAAGTTGTCTTTTGGAAATGGCAAGTTGTAAATTTTGATGTATAATTGACGCTTTTAAGCAATGTATGAAGTAAGTTTTTAAATCTCTCTTTTTCATCCTAAGTCATCCTATTTTAAATGTTTGGAGTTTGTCTCGCTAATGCTTGCGCACTTAATTTCGTGTTTAAGATGTACGCCATTGGATACCCGGGAATAATCGAAGTAAACGGTCGTGGCGGGATGTTATCGACCCCGAAGGGTTCGAGGCATGACACTCTGCATCCATCTTTTGCAATGCTTGGATTCTCTGTCGTATTTCCAATTCAATTCGCAAAGTAGTGAATAATCCACATAAATCTCCTACTTTGAATTTAAATTTAGAGTCTCAAGCTTCCACAAACATATTCCACTCTTTAATCATTAATGCGGTAATGGCGGACTTACGATTTAGAGCATTAGCAAATTTATTCGCCTTTCCGGGACGATAAATAATGTCGCAATCGTAGTCTTTGATTAGTTCCATCCACCTTCGTTGCTGCATATTCAATTCCTTTTGAAAAAATATATATTTGAGACTTTGATGGTCCGCATAAATTTCAAACTTCTCTTCATAAAGGTAGTGCCTCCATATATTTAAGGTGAAAATAATTGCCGCAAGTTCCGGATCATGCCTTTGGATAATGAAGCTCATAAGGCTTAAGTTGTCTTGACGCGTGAGCTATTACTTTGCTATGTTGTATTAGGACACAACCTAGTCTCTTATGCGACGTGTTCCTATAGACAACAAATCCATCCGATCCAGATGGTATCGCTAGAATAGGAGCGGTTGTCGCACTTTTGCTTGAGCTCTTGAAAACTCCGCTCACATTTTCCATCCATTCAAACTTAACATTCTTCCTTGTGAGCCTTGTTAACGAAGCAGCAATACTCGAGAACTTTTCGACAAATCTCCTATAATACCTTGTCGAGGCTAAGAAAACTACGAATTTCCAGAACCGTCGTTGGCCTTGGCCAATTCACCACCACTTCTATTTTAGTCGGGTCTACTGAGATACCTTTGCACTGAAACTACATGACCCAAGAATACTACTCGGTCCAACAAGAATTCGCACTTATTAAATTTGGCGATGATTTTATTTTGTTGAAAGGTTTGCAACGTTCTTCTTAAGTGTTGCGCGTGCTCCTCTTTATTCCTTGAGTACACCAATGTGTCATCTATATAAAAAAAAAGATGATGAATTGATCTACAAAAGACTTAAACACCGATTCATCAAGTCCGCAAAAAGCTGCGGGTGCATTTGTTAATTCAAATGGCATTACTATGAATTCGTAATGCCTAATATTGAGTCCTAAAAGTCATCTTTGGAATGTCCTGTTTTTTTATTCTTAGATGATGGTACCACGACCTTTAAATCTATCTTGGAGAACATCGATACACCTTGAAGTTGATAGAACAAATCATCGATCATCGGCAATTAATACTTATTCTTGATAGTTACCGATTCAATTGTCAATAATCCATACATAGTCATAAAGATCCATTCTTTTTCTTTACAAATAAGACTGGTGCTCCCCAAGGCGAAATACTTGATCTAATAAGACCTTTATCAAGCGGTTCTTATAACCTCACCTTTAACTCCTTTAGTTTCGATTGAGCCATCCGGTGAGGAGCTTTAGAAATAAGTTCTATACCAAGGACTAATTCAATCGTGAATTCAATTTCTCTTTCCGGAGATGGTCTTGGTAAATCCCTTGGGAAACATGAGGGAATTCCTTAACAACCTAAATATCCTCTAACTTAGGTTCTTCTTGCGACTTATCTTGTATAGTTGCTTTGAATACCCTTCACAGACCATCACCGAGAAGTTCTACTTGCTTCTAACGCCGAAATTATAAGGTTCGAACACACTTCACCATTTTCAATAAACTCATATCTAGACGACCCTAGTGGATTAAGATAAATTATCCTTTGATAACAATCTACATTGGCCCGCTATTAGCGAAGCTAATCCATTCCTATTATAATATCAAAGTCATGCATATCCAGGACTACTAAATTTATCCTTGCCTCATATCCTCCTACGTGACCACGAAGATATCATTTCCTTTTTTTAAAGAGGCGTCGACACACGTAAGGGCACTTTTTAGCGGCTTAACTTCTATCTCAAACAGTTTCACAAAATGTCTAGCTATAAAAGAATGTGTAGCTCTAGTATCGAATAACACATATGCTAGGCAATTGTGACATTCCGAATTTCGACGTTCTTCGAGGCTAATGATGGAATTAGAACTCTAAATCGGATATCCGATAATGAAGAATGCCAACAATTGAAATAAATTGGACGTCGCCTCATCGAGGGTAATTGGAATTAGATAAAAGTGAAATTTTGAACTGTAAGTGTGAAATTATCATTTTGCCCCTAGAAGGTTTAACCTTGTCTTAAGAAAGGAGTAAGGGCATTTTGGTCTTTTGGATTTTAACATGTGGTGGCCCAAATTTAGAGGGCATATTGGTCATTCAACTTTAGATATTCTTGAAGATGAGCCAAGTGTCATCATAAGAAATGTTCTTTGGAACCAATTATTTGTGTATTCATCCTTTGACCAATTGACCATTGACCAAGAGGGATTAAGGAAGACCACTCTCTCTTTCCTCTCTTCATTTCGTCGGCCATCGTCTCTATCTACCTCCCATTTTCATTTTTTTCCTTCAAACCCTTTCTTCTCTCTCTCGCCAGCTCGCTGCCCTATTCCGATAGCCTCATTGTTCCGGCCATATCTTTTTCGTCCGACTTAGATTGAGGTAAGACCACCTCCATTAGAAAGCGTATCGTCTTGTCTTTCTAAGGACATATTATAATCTCAATTTGGCCCAGCCCTTTTTCCCGTAGATCAGTTTTCATGGGCAAAGGTCAGGCGGGTCAGGTTGGAAATTCGGTTTGCGGGAAAGCTCAATTTCGCCAACTTAAAGAGCTTGTTTTGCTCCAAATATTCGATGACACTCTCTTAAGACATGGTATTAGGGTTTGGTAATCTGATATTGAAATTTAGTTAGGTTTTGGATGGGTTTCAATGGCTGATTTGTCTTGATTTTCGAAAGACCGTTTGTGCTCCTCTCATTGGCCGTGTGAAAACAGAACCGATAGAGGTTCTTTGGAGTGTTGTTTGGCTTCAAATTTTTTTTAAGACCTCTAATTTCATAGATTGATATGTTGGCAAGGAGATTATGTGGTAAATTGAAGTTTAGAGGAGGTTTAATTGGCTATTTGATATGGTTATGCTAGGATCGATTCCGCCCTATTACCGCCTTGTTGAACCGAAGCTGTTGGAGGCTAAATAAGGTGTCATTTGGCTTTGCAATTCTTCGTAAGACACCTTAGGACATAATGTGAGGTGTTAACAAGGAGTACATGATTTGGATTGGAGTTTAGAAGTGATTCAATGGTTGTTTTTGTGCAATTGTTCTAAACCGTGAACTGCCCTGTTTTGGACAGATTTGGAGTTGGACTTTGAGATTGCATTTAGTTGGTTTAACTAAGTCAATTTGCTTGGTAAGTGACCCCTAACCCTTTATTAGGACGTTAGGGTACTAAGGGATGAATTTGTGACTTAATTGATGAGTTTATGAGGTGAATTATGCTTGAATTGCTAGAGGCCGAATGTGGTCTAACAAAACTGAATTTTGTGTGATTCATTAGGGGTGAACTTGTGATCTTTTCATGGTTGAATTGGCAATATGCGTACTTGGTACTCATGTGTTTGCATGGCCGTATGGTATTTGGCCTTGAATAGCATTTGTATAAGAAAGTATGCTTGAAATGGCAAGAAAATGAGTTGTGTGATTGATTCCCAATATATATGAGATTGAAAGCTTACGGCTATGATTACTCCTCTAGGTAAAAGAAGAATCGATTTCTCATGTCAAAAGCATTGTTATTTGCTGATTGAAATATACTTGACCATAAGGTCTGTTGAAAGACAAGATTGGCTTGTGAGCCTTATGCAACGAGAAACATAACATGAGATGGCAAGTTGAGGTAAATAAGATATGAGCCTAAGGGCCTATCACACCTTGGGTTTTGATCATGCGGGCATATGTGATACCCCGAGTCTTGATCATGCGGGGATAAGTGAAATGAAAATGTGATACCTTGGGTCTTGATCATGCAGGGGATATGTGATACCTTGAGTCTTGATCATGCGGGGATAAGTGAAATGAAAATTTGATACCCTAGGTCTTGATCATGTGGGGATATGTGATACCCTGGGTCTTGATCATGCGAGGATAAGTGAATTGAAATTGTGATATCCTGAGTCTTGTGCCATGCGGGGATATGTGATTCCCTAGGTTTTGTGCCATGCGGGGTTATGAATTGTAATACCACCGAGTCTTGTGCCATGCGGGGATATGTAATTCCCTAGGTCTTATGCCTTGCGAAGTTGTAATTAAAATTATCTTGAGATGTCGGAATGAGGGCCAAATTATTGAGTTGAGAAATGAGAAATGAATGTGAAATGTGAATTGATTCTTGAAATACGGATTTGATATTATGCTAGTAGGTTAAACTTAGTCATTGGTATCGGAAGCATGATGAGCCTGATGCGTATTGACGTGGGCATAGCCACCGAAAAGAGAATTGTGATGAAATTGAGAAGAAATCCTTGTATATGAACTTGTTATGGTGCTGGCACGAGGAACACGATTTTGATAATATAGATGCCTTCAAATTGTATTTGTTGTATGCCAATCATGATAACTTGTTGTGATGCATTGAGTGCCATACATTAATTTGCTTGATGAACTATTATTTACTTGTTTTAAAATATGTCTGGAAGTACTAATGGCCTAGTTTAGGTTTAAAGCTAGCTTACCGAGATTCATATCTCAACCCGTCGTAGGATTAACATTTTCGGGTCCTAGATGATGGAAACCGAGCTTGACAAAGATGAACATTTGAGGAAATAATTGTAGAAAATGGATTTACTTTTGTGACCCTAAGGATTTCATTTTGTCCGAAAGTTAGAATTGAAACCTTTGCACCGTAATTGGTGTTGGGAACAGACGTACTTTCTTGTCCCGAGTCATCTTGTATATAACTTGCTTGGAGATGTTTTATTGCTTCCGTATGCTTGTATCCTTTAGAAGTTTTTAAGTTGTGAGGCCGAAGAATCTTGGGAGATTATTCATTGAAGAACAACCTAGTGGAATGTTCACGTACTCATCGGGTTCGAAGCGTGACAGACAACCATAAGAACTGTACCTATAACGACGGTCTTAGAAATTTCTATATCCTCTTGTGTAACCGTGTAAACTCGTCCTTGTCTTTGGCGGTCATTGTGTGTTCCCTTATTGCCCGACTTGCTGAATTTACTACTTATTCAGCGATTGCGATTCTTTGTTGTGGATAGTCTCTTATCCAATGGCCGTGCTGTCCACATCGGAAGCATGCTCCAGTCAATATTCGCAAGGGGCATTACCATGCCATCTCCTACAATGTTGACATATTCCCATTTGATTACCACCTAGCACTCTCCTCTTTTCATTTGGGACAAATAGTCTTTTACCCTTAGACCTTTTATCACGATTCATCATCCGAGGAGGAGTACACTCTGAATTGACTTAGATGATGAATGCTCCATAGCGTACCGTTCTATCATCTAAGCCCTTGCATATAGCTCTTTATAATCCCAAAGGTTTAACGGTACTAACATATCTCGAATCTTTGGGTTGCAACCCTTTTATGGACCGTTTCGTCTTGACTACTGGTTCCTCTACCAGTTTGGGTGCGTACCTAGACAACTTAGCAAATTTCGTCTCGTATTGGTCTATCATCTTATTATCCCGTTGCAACCGTATAAACTCTATCATTCTCCTATTATGTACACTTTCCGAGAAATATTTCTCATAAAAGGCCTTCACAAAGGCACCCCATGTTACTTCAAAGACCCATGGGAAACATTATTCTTTTCGTAGCCTTCCACTAAAAATTTGCCAATATGCATCCAAGGCTACACAATCATGCTCCGAGCATTCTAAGAATGCGAGTATTTTCTCAAGTTCATCTATCCATTGCTGAGCTTTCTCTAGATTTCCTATACCAGCAAATTTGGGGGCTTTAACTTTAAGAACCTGTTCTATCAAATCCTATCTACGACGTCCTCCATTTCCTATTCCATTTCCAAACGTCAAAGCATTTATCGAGGCATTAGCAGCTTGATGTTAGGCTTGCTACTACATCAAATCACCTATCATTACTAAAGTTTGCATAATCCCATTCGGTTGGGTATCCCAAGTCGATCTTGCATGACTACTCATATTATTCTACTCAAGTAAACTATAGTAAATGAATTCACTATCAATACTATCCAAGGTAACAAAAACGAAAAACAATCGGCCATAACAATGCAATCATCAACCACATGAGTAAAATGATATCTTTCCTATTCATCTAACCCGTTTTCCCATCTCGCCTTATCACTTCAAAGCTATAAACCCCACTTTGATACAAAATAAGGCCGCGACGTCCCCGACCGGACCCTCGTGCACGTAATAGGAAACTTAAGCTCATTTAGGACTCTCGGTCTCTTGAAACCCTCCAAGAGCACTACGGCTTTAAGTCGTTTATAACCCGAGACCGTATTAGGATCGTAAAATCAAGACGTTGTGGGGGCGGGACATGTCTTGTCCCAGTACACCGTCCTCAAAGTCGACCCTTAATTGTTTTCACTCTTATCAATGATTTGCATGCGGAAGCGATTTCATTTTAAGCTTTCAATTAGTTAAAAATCTAGAGGAAACACTTATGAGTAATAATATGCTTTATCTATCCATATCATTTACATCAAACTATATCGATCTACAACATATATATGCATCATAACATGGCTCCATTTAGGTTCTCTACTTCGGGATGGTAAAATGTCCCAAAAAGTTGCCTTTGGCTTCCAAACACTCCTCCACGTAGATCGGTCGCCTAGGGTACATGCCATCCATCTTCATGCTATACTTTTTCTCAATCAAAAGAGCTTCATCTTCGCTTTGCTTTTTAATCTACATGTGGTAACCCTCGTCCACCCATACGGTAGTGACATAGCGTCTAAGAGTTACTTCTTATTTCACAACTATGAAAGCAATACAATACACTTCTACGGACATAATAAAATCGAAACGAGATGGGGGACTTACCATTACCTACAAATCTAAAAAGATAAGGAGTGAGATACAACTATCTCAGATGCGAATATCTAAATCAAATATAGGAAGTAAGCTAGAGGTACAATTCATAATGCGAGCAATCATGTCGAAACGAATCGTTTTCATATATGCATAACATCTTCACTTTTCATATCATATTGTGCACTTTTTAAAACCCTCTTACCCTTGCGAGATGAGGCGTGTATACATATCTTATCATATCATGTTTTGTGGATCCACTCTTTCATATATGTGCGAAGCCCTCTTATTCTTGTGAATGAGGCATATAACATTTCATATTATATCATGTAATCTTATCACCAAAGGTAGCAAAACCAAGGAGAGCATGCATCACGAAGTGGTCCAAGGTTCTAGAGATGGCCCCCACGAGACTCGCGTCGTTGTATGGGACTCAGTCCTTGACCAACATAACATATACTTTTCAAGCAAGCATTAGAGTAGCTAAAGCTTTACGACCTATATAAAGGTTATATATCACTTACCTCATGTAGACGAATGTTAGAAACAAAAGAAGTAGTCGATCATCTTGTGCCTATGTAATGGTCTCGTAAGCAATTCGAGTGGTATTGGTTTTGTGGTGGTGAAATGGTGGCTCAAAGTGGTCTCGTAAGCTATTTTTCTTGCTCTTCAAGTCGAAAATTAGACATTTTTATTTATTCTATATTGCTTTTTCTAATCCGAATTTGTCTTATATGCTTGACTTGTTCCTCAAGCCAAAAAAGATTTTGTATCTTTATTTTACTTATCTTATATTTTTGACTTGTTCTCCAAGTCGAATTCGTCTTATGCACTTTCCACGTGTCGCTCTCTTATTCCGACTTGTTCTCCAAGCCAACTTCATCCTTATATGCTAACTTACCCTTTAAGCCAATTATTTCTAAGTTTATTTTTTCTTCATGTGCTAGCTTACTCTTCAAGCCAATTATTTCTAAGCCTATTTTGTCTTCATGTGCTAGCTTGCTCTCCGAGCCAATTATAAAAACATTTCTCATTTAATTTTTGCCTAATAATTAAGAATGTTCTAGAACCCCTTTCTTGTTCCTCATTCCAATCATATAATTTTATTCTATGTACTCAATCATGGCACCACGTGTCTTATTTTATGATCTCTAGACTATATGATAGTATTTTTTATTGAATATCTTATTTTCTTTTTCTTATGTCTCTCACGCATATATTACATGAGAAGACCATTTCTTTTATTTTGATTTACATTTAAAATAGAGATTTAACACATGAATCTCGGTACCCCTTGGTTTCGCCCAATCAAGAAGGTCTATAGGCTTTCATTTCTATTCTATAGATGCCAAGCATAACTTGAAACAAAATCCTCACTTACGGTATTTGATTCATGGAAAATTTCATGTTAAATCAAAAAACTTTCTAGGAAATCATTTTTTCAAGAAAATGGTTATTTTTCCTTCGCTTGGTGATATGTGATCGAATTATTTTCTTATATTTGAATTTCATTTAAAAAATGATTGCAATTTCATGATTTTATTTGAGGCTGAAAAAAATTCAAAAATTTAAATTATATTTTATACTGTATATTTTATTATGTTTATTCTATTTGTCTTCTTTTTTCCTTCTTCCTCTCGTTGCGACATCCATCGGTTAGCGGTAGCCACTGGCAAGCTCGAGGCTCACCAGCCTCTATTGAGCTTGAGGCTTGCTAACGTTTGTTACACCCGGATTCCCAAGCCCGCAACAACCCAACCAATTTGCCTTAGGTCATATAAGGACGACGTCCCCGGCACGTCATCGACCCTTTATTTTTATCTCGCTTATTTAACACATGCGGAACGTGCTACTCCCAAACAGTTATAGAATCAACATGGATAGAAAAGCAAGATGTTAAACAAACAATCAAATCAATCAACACCAGCTACGAGCACTTTTTTTTATTTGTTTATGTCGTTAACCTTGGGAAGTACGTTTATACTCACAAGCCCCACTTCGAGGCTACTTCCTATAAACCTAAAAATATCGGATCGGGGTTAACGCTACTCCCAAAATTACTCTAATAAGATCCGCATCCACTTCCCAAATTCTCTATAGCTAAGGACTTGAGAAAAATGGTTAACAATAATGGTGAGATATAAAATCTCGGTGAGTCAACGTCTAAGTCCAAGTAGGGCATTGATTCGGTCAAGGCGGCCTAAATACGCACGCCAACTTGTCGATAGAAGACCAATAGCGTGCGACTAGCACCATGCTCTAACTACCACATGCTCGAGCACAAACCCTACAATCAATTATCAATCGCATGCAATCTTACTCCGCCTTGGCCCACATATGAATAGTATAATATAACAATCCATTGCACACATCTAAAGCATATAACCAGAACACTCATCACGGTTCGCATGCTTAATATATTGCATGTATTCCAGGTTATTAATAGCTCGCCCACAAGACACCCCCGAGTCGGGTTTCGTCCACGGGACACCCTCGAGTGATGTTTCATCCTTGGGACACCCCCCGAATGATGTTTCACGTTCAGGATACCCCCGAGTAATGTTTAATCGCCGGGACACCCCCAAGTGATGCTTGATTCCCATGACACCCCCGAGTGATGTTTTATCCCCGAGACACTTTCGAGTGATGATATAACATTATGTGACCACACAAGTACGCTAGGCAATAAACCAATTTACATCTTTACATTAAATTCCAATTCATACACAATCGTGCTCAAATCTTGGCTCTATGCCACTTTTCATGCTCAAATCACAATGAGACATACACACATGGTCACATGCACAAATCTTATCCACCGGACTTTGCATCTTAAACAAGGTGATTATTTGTCTCGGTTGTTATTTCCAAGCATCCCAGGTACTCAACAATCATTAGACGATCAACCAATAATTACACAATAATTACACAATAATCAGCTAATCCAGCTTTAGAAAAATAATCCAATTATGATTATTTCAAGTAACTACGGTTATCTAAAAGTAATTACGGTTCAATTAAAGTAACTATGATTAATTTAATCTAACAATGATTAAACTAAAGTAACTACGGTTACTTTAATCGACTACGGTTAATTTAACCTAATCATGTTTACTAATTTAATTCAATTACAGTTAATTTCACTAAACCGTCATTACCATTAATTAATCTATCACTAAACGTAATTAACGTTATAATTAGAGTTTAGGGGTAAACTCACAACTAATAGATGTTCAAGAACGACTCGGGCACGTCGGCGATGACCAACGAGGCTCACAAACGTCGATGGTATGGATGGGGTTTAGGTCGGGTCGAGTCACTAGCTTATTTTGGTTGATTCGCCGGGTTAGCGGCTTGGGTGGGTCAGGCGACGTGGTACCGGGCAGCAGCCGGGAAGGTTGAGGACGGCAAAGAAAAGGGAGATGGCGAAGCAGCAAGGTAACGGCTCGAAGGGCTATGGATGACCGCCGGTGGTGCAGTGATGGCCGGATGGGAGTCGGGTACGTTGGACACGGTGTCGGGGTTCTCGGTAGAGGCTTGGGCTAAGTGAAGCGGCGCAACAACTAAGTAAGGGAGAGGCTGGGCTCGCCGGATCTAGGTCTCGGGTAGCAACGGTGGTTGGGTTGCACGGCTCGAGACGACCGAGCTCGGGATGACCGTTGGCTAGGGTTCAAGGCGAGCGACGAAAACTTGGACGATTCGGGTTTGGGATCGTGGGCTGCGGGGTCTCGGGCACCGGGGTTGTGGTGCGGTGGCTGGTACCATGCGAAGGCTCGGAGTGGCAGCTAGGCGAAGATTCGAGATGATAGTGAGTTGGGGTGGGGATGGGTTCGGCGTTGAGGCTTGCAGGTGGCGATCACGGCACGAGTCGGCGACTAAGCCCAGTGCAATGCTCGGGCGGTGCTATGGCAAGTGGAGGCTAAGGCTAGTGGCGGTGGTGTAGGTGGTGGCCGAGTTGGAGGGAAAAAGGGCTACCAAAGAAAACCAAAGAAGAAGAAGAACGAAGAAGAAGATGAATAGTGGGGGGGTTCTGTCGTTGCTCGGGCACGAAGAGAGGGAGAGAGCGAAAGAAGGAAAGGGGGCAACACGTGGGTTAGTAGAGGGAAATTAGCAATTGACGTCGGCGAGGTGGGGGTAACGTTGGGCGGCCGTGAGGTGAGAGGGTAAGGGGCCCACAGGTCTTTTCCCAAACATTTTTTTTGTCTTAACAATAAAATCTAGGGGCAATTTAATAAATTTTCTAATACAAGATAAATTAAACTACTAGTAATAAAACTAAGGGCAAAATTAGCAATCTTGCGGCCAAGGTTTGGTCAAGGCTAGGTTTAAGCGTAGAAGGTCTCGTTAACGGGAGTTGGCGTTTGACTATTCAAACTTAATTTTTTCTAGCCGATGTCTCGAACAACCAATTATTTTCTACGCTAGAAGGTCTCGTTAAATTTTTCTACCGATGTCTCAAAGTCCAAATTTATTTTCTACGCTAGAATTTATGAATTTTCTTACAAACGTAAAAAATGCGGGATGTTGCAACGTCGGCCAAGCACAGGCTCCTTGCTGACCACCGTCATCGAGGCCCAAGCAACTCTGGAGGTAAAAAAGAAAAAGAAAAAAGAAAGAAAAGAAAAGATGAAATAATAAAAGGTTAATACCATGGAAAATCCCAAACCCAGTACACTTGTGACAAATTTATCTCAAATTATTTTTTGATCACCCAAAACCCTAAATTGGTATATTTATGACAAAATTACCCCACACTAATACACCCGTGATAAGTTTACTATCCGTTAATTTTTGTTAAATCTAACTGTCAAGTTGCTAAGTTGAATGGCATGTGGCAATTTATAGGTGTACTAGTTTAAGATTTTTACCCTCTCTGTTTGTTACAAGTTTATCAATTTGAGATTTTTCGTGATATTAATCCAATTTAACAGAGGGTAAATATGTCACGGATGTACTAGCTTGTGATTTTCCTTAGTCAAAAAAATTAGTTTATGGCAAATTTATCACGAAGTATCGAGTTTAGGATTTTTGGTGATAAAAAAATAGTTTGTGGTACATTTGTCACATGTGTACTAGTTTGGGATTTTTCATGATATTAACCCTAAAATAAAATAACATACAAATATAAATATAAATTAAATGTAAAAGAATAAAAAAATTCGAGAGGAGCAGTTCCGGAAAGTGTTTTCACTTTTCTAGATTTAGGAATTCACTTTCCTAATTTGTTAATGAATTTTCCTTAGACTAAATTTTTTTCTATTGACTACGTTGGTTTTGCCGAACCAAACGGGTAAAAGTCTAGAAAATTAATTTCCATAAATACTTTCAATCAAACAAACACGCCCTTATATTCAAATGCAAGTGTACTTACAAATGAGATTACATTTATAGAGGGATTCTGTTAAACAAAAGACAATTATTCTTGATATCTCAGAAACCGAAATGACTCTTGGAGTATTCATAATTAGGACTCTTGAAAATGACATCATAACAAAGACTCGTAGTAAAAACTTGGAATAATGCATTTAACTAGACCAAATGCATGGAACTAATATTAAACCTAATAAATTCGTTCACTAGCCTTGGAAGCCAAATAGCCACCTTGAAAGATCAACTAACCACAATGAAAATCAATCAGAATAGCCTCAAGTTGCTAGGTCGTTGATTATGAGCCTTGTAGTCGCTAATAAATATGTAAATTGATGTCTTGATAGTCGATTTGTATTCTTAAAATGGATACTAGTTCATTGAATAGACAACTTTTGAAATATTCAATCTTGAACTCATCGAACTAAATTGTAACTGAAATTGGCTTATGCTTGCATGAATAACGATTGGGCTGGATCAATTGAATAAACATGAGTTGAGCTTGATAATCGTTTTGAATATTTTATTCTTGCATCAAGACTGGACTTTGCTTAACATTTCATATATGTATACATGTTAAATAGATTATTTTTCCAAAACTCTAAGCTCACCGCTGAATTAATTCACAAAAAAATGCCGTACTTACTTTTTTTTTCTAAACTCTTTCACTCACACACAGTGTGTCAAATATAACCAAGTTGAACAGAAAAAAGTCAAATTGTTATCGGAGTTTCGCTTTCTTGTTAATCAAAGGTCTGTCTTAAAATAATACAAGGTTGTTTCATCAAGCAAAGTGCAATCCCCTTCAAACCCTAGCCCATAGAAGTAAGTACTAACTCTTGAAAGCTATTTCCCACCTAGACAATTTCCCTTTTTGCCGTCATGATTAATATACTGTTTTCACTCCCTGCTATTTAGCCTTTTGAGCTGTACTTGATTTTTGTATTCTCTCTCCAAATTTCTCAGGGGTTCATTTCAAAACAATAATAATGCAAGTGAGGCTCCCAGCAACAATTGCTGTCAATATTGGTTATATATGAGAATACGTGATCCACAAGTCAATATTTGTCAAGCTCCAGTACTTTAACGCAAAAGATAACTTCAGCTTGTGCCTCACTGAAGAGACAATATTTGTCAAGCTCCAGTGGTTGTTTTAGACACGTTCTCTTTTTCTTTTCCTTCATCGTTTTGTCTTAGTTTTGAAATTTCCTTCTAAAGAGGACCCGTGTCATGTGCCGCATGGATGCTTCTGACAACGAATGACTCGTTTTGAGCCCTCTTAAACAACCTAAAAAAATTCTTCGACGGTGACTTATCCAAATCAGTCTTGTTTCCTTTTATTTTAATTCTTTATGTTAGGTTTCAATTTATTTTGTTTTTTGCGGAACCTAACTCAAAAAAATCAAAACAAAAAATATCTCAAATTTGGTTATGAATCTGAAATTATTTTAAATATTTATGGACGTCCATAACCGATGACAAATTACAAATACCAAAACCCCTTATACCCTAATTTAAAATAGGCAAAAAAACACAAGAAGTATTAAAATTTGTATACGACTCATTTTAGTCCCCATTTTTTTTATCACTTAAGTGTCATTTTTTTTAAACGATTAATTGAGCATAAACTCCGATCAATTTTGCCAAAAATTTTATGTGGCATTTTTTTAATAGCCAATCTTACATGAATCGCCGAGGGATCCCAGTTAGCACTAATAAAAATTAAAAGTTAATTAAATATTAAAATTTAAAAAATAAGCTAAAATACTTTAAAACAAAAAGTGAAGGATTGCAGCAGCGAGGCTAGGAGATGGCCGTCGAAGGTCCGCCATCATGTCACCAAATCAAATTGAGCATATTCCTTGGACGCTTTCTTGAATATCTAGCTCAAAGATTCTCTGCTCCATCTATACAATACTGTGTAATATTCTTCAAGAGACAATCAGGAATGAAAATAACGGACCCGTCAGTTAACTGTAAATTTCTTTTTTCCTAGTGTCATTTAACATTTATGGTTTAAGCATATTGGATTATCATCATCTGGCATAGAATGAAGCTGTTTAAAAGATTCCCCTAAAACATGACGTCACCTGTACATGTCCCATGTTTTTTTATTTTTATTTTTTTGGGTCAGAATACATGTCCCATGTTAGAATATCTGAAACTGAACATGCTACAGAACAGTTGTTTCTTCAAACAGAGAGAGAGAGAGAGAGAGAGAGAGAGAGAGAGAGAGAGAGAGAGAGAGAGAGGGAGAGGGAGAGGGAGAGGGAGGATTGCAACTTCATAATAACCCCATTTGAAATTTGGAATGACTAGAGGTGACCAATAAATTCACAATAACCCCATTTGGAATTTGGAATGACTAGGGGTGACCAATAAAATCAGTGTGGACTTGCTGCGAAGGATCATCAAAAGATATAAATTAGTATGAACACCCTCACCTTGGAGCCTTCCAACAGATAGACATTCGAATTTGTTAGGCTTATTATAACCAATCTTTTCTTTTTTATAATAATAAGACAGCAAACCTAACAAGTTAACATACGCATGAAGTTTATAATGTGGGCGCGCATGATATGAACTCGCTTAACAGTTGCATCATAAAGATGGCGCCATAAGAACCAGTTGCAAAAACAGAGAACAAACACAAAAGAATAGTGGCGAGGTGAAAAAGGACGCAGATTCAGTACACCAAGCAATTAGTAACATCACAAATCATGAGATACAGCTATATAGGGCATCAACAAGCATGCCTAATCTGTCACAGCTCACAATACTACTCACTTGTTTCATTTTGCTAATCGATGACATTAATTGTAATTGGAAAGAAGGAAAGTCGAGTAAAGGTTCCGTATACTCTTTTACATTGAGAACACAGTCAAGACAGATGCCCCCACGTCCACAAGACACGAGTTTATGGGGACATCCCAACTTCAACTAGAGACATGTAACTCAAATTATCCTTACCGACCTACCATGAGAACAGGACGTGTATCACTAGAAGAGAGATTTTGGATTCCAAATCGGTGGGATATTAGTCTCGACAGGCTGACACCTACTCATGCTTTATCCTCCTATCGCCCCCAACCCCCCCTTCCCCCCACATAAAGATATTTTTCGGTGATCCCAGAGCACATTTCTATCCCCCGAAGCAAGTGCTTTTCGACATATTGAGAAAATTATAGTGATAACAAGAAGAAAGTTCATAAGACTTGGCCCACGGTGATTGAGTTGGTGGATGAGGATCGATCCTATAGCAATTAAAAATCTCTCAGACAATGAGGAAGAGGCAATTGACACTTCTTGTGAGCAATCAAGACATTGAAGCTCTCCATGATGGTTAGTAGAGCAGTAAGAATTTCTCCAACAACCCACCCACTACATAAGCTGGTCCGTACTTTTGACCTCGTCAATCACCATCTGCAGGTATCCTCACCTAGTGGCTATGTCCAGGGAAAGCAGAGAGAAAAACATAAGTGGCAACTCTAAGCCTAAGAGCAATTTAAGATCTTCTCAAAATCATGCAACTATACAATGACCTGATTTCTCTGCTACCCAGCTACCACACAAGTGTCACGAACCGAGAGTTATCTAGCGTTCCCCACGATCCGTGTGGCCTTAGGAATGATTTTCAAGTCAGCCTACATTCGCTCGCACTCACTCGAGGGTCGGGTAATCCGAACCGAAGCGAACACGCTTTGAATACACTAGCACAAGAATCACACAACCGAGAAAGAGTGGAGGAAATACTGAGTTTGTATTGATTCTCATATGATTTACAAGTCGGGGGCAAGCCCCTATTTATACACACGAAGGCACAACTCGTGGGTGACTCTTGGTCTACCCGAGTTTGTGCCGTTCCGCTTGGCTGTTCATATCCGACTCATTCTGCATGATGCACACGTCACACGCGCACTACTCATGACTCGTGCACGCCTAGCTCGCAGATTGAACCTAGATACCCCAGCTGAAGAGTCGCGACCGTTCGCATACCCAGCTTGCTTGGATCAAGCTCAAGCGGGCCAGGTCGATTTGGGCCGTTGGGTCGGTTTGGGACACCCAACATCATTCCGTTTAACTCATGGATCATCTCATGCATCATGTCACGGCCCATCATGGTTAAACAAACTCTTAAGCCGTGATATTCTCTCCCACTTAAATGGGCGACGTCCTCGTCGCCTTTCTTCGCATGGAAGGTCTTGATGTGTTTTCGGAATTGCCACAAAGCTTCCTCCCGGTTCCCAGCTATACTCGCTCTCCGGAAGGCCTCGCCACCGAATTGGATATTCCCGCTTGGGCGCCCGCTAGCATTTCCTCACGACTCGATCCGAAAAAATGCACTTGACGTCCCAATTATAAGTCGTCTTCGCCCTCCAAGGGTGCCCGTTGTGATTCCCCCTGTTCCGGTTCTTCCTCGTCCAAATGGAATGGCTTAAGCATGCTCACGTGGAACACCGGATGAATCTTCAATTTTGCTGGGAGTTTCAACTTGTACGCCGCTTATCCGATCCGCTACACCACACGGAACGGCCTTTCGTATCGACGCAACAACGCCTTTGCACCCCTTTGTAACGGAAGTGCAGCTTGCAAAGGACTTGATCCCCAATCTGGAACTCCACATGCCGACGCTTCTTATCGGCCCATTTCTTCATTCGTTTTGATGCCTTGTGAAGGCAAGTATGGGCCAAGTCGGCCTCCGGCCTCCTCTTGCCACTCCATAGCGCATCGAAGTGCCGCCGGACTATTCCCCCGTTAGCCCATTGCAACCGCATTTGGAGTAAGCGGCTGTTGTCTCATCACAATTTTGAAGGGACTTTTCCTTGTTGATTTGCTCTGTTCTAGATTGTATGAGAATTGGGCAACATCAATCGGCTTGGCCCAATCTCTTAGGTCGCACTCATATAGTGTCGCAAGTAAACTTCCGGGAGCGCGTTCACCCTCTCGATTTGGCCATCAATCTGCGAGGAGACTGGTGGAGAAATTCAGCTCGAAGCCGAGCATCTTAAAGAGTTTTGTCCAGAATCGACTCGTGAACCGAGGGTCCCGATTGCTTATGATCGATCATGGCATACCCCAATGCTTGACAACGTGCTTTAGGAGCAACTTGGCTACCTCTCGCCGGGCAATCGTTCGAGGCCGGCACGAACGTTGCATACTTGGAAAATCAATCGACGACGACCATCAATGTTCGACACCCTTTGAACTTGGGTAACCCCACAATGATATCCATCGAGACACTCTCCCAGGGTCTTTCCGGAATCTGCAGCTGGCTCAAGGAGCTCTACGAAAGACTTTTGCTCTAGCTTATCTTGCCGGCATACGATGCAAGTCTTCACACAGGCTTTCATGTCATCACATAAAAGTGACCAAAAATATTGATCATCAACGAGCGCCATGGTGCGGCGGATTCGGGATGGCCTGCCCACTTAGAACCGTGGTATTCTCGTAGGATTTCCTTTCGTAGCTTCCCGAAAAATGGCACATAGAGTTTCCTCCCCTTGGCATAGAGGAGATCGTTTTCACTCCAAAACGTCCGGGTCTTTGCCGGGGGTCATGTTGTAGCCCTTCTTTGATTTTCTTAAGTCACCGGATACTCCGACCGACTCATCGTGGCCAGCTCGCCTTTTCGACTTAAGGCATCGGCTACCGAGTTTGTCTTCCTAAGTTTGTACTCCAAGACGAAGTCGAACTACGCCAAGAAATCTTGCTACTGAGCTTGCTTTGGGCTGAGTTTTTTTTTTTTTTTGAAAATAGCTCATGGCAATGTTGTATGTCCTTGCAACGAACCGGGGACCCGGAAGACAAGTGCCTAAGACGTACAAAAGCAATGTATTGCCACGGTCATCTCCTTCTCTTGGGTGGTGTATCGCCACGATCATCTCCTTCTCTTGGATGGTGTACCGCCGCTCCGTGTCGTTTAATTTTCGCGACTCGAATGCCACTGGATGCCCGTCTTGCATCAAGATGTTGCCTATGGCAAAATCCGAGGCATCGGACTCCACCTCATAGGGTTTATCGAAATCGGGCAGCACTAGCACCGATTCCTCCGTCATCAACCGTTTCAAGTGATCAAATGCCTCGTGGCTTTGTTCCGACCACTTCCACGCTCTTCCCTTCTTAAGCATATCCGTGAGGGAGGTTGTGATCTCCGAGTAATCCCGAATAAATTGTCGATAGTAGTTTGCCAATCCGAGAAACGACTTCAGCTCCGTTAGTTTCGTCGGTAGCTCCTACTTCATTATAGCTTGAATTTTTGCCGGGTCCATACGCACTCGTCCACCTTCGACTATGTGGCCAAAGAACATCACCTCCAGCTGTGCAAAAGCACACTTTTCTTTCTTCACATATAGCTCATTGTCCCTTATGACTCAAAACACTTGTTCTAGATGCTCAACATGCTCTTAGAGCGTCCGGCTATAAACAACAATATCATCCAAGTATACAACAAAAAATTGATCAAAAAAACGGTTGTAGTACCTTGTTCATGAGGGTGTAGAACGTCGTTGTGCCATTTGGTTAGCTAGAAAGGCATTACCGAAACTCTTATAAGCCATTCCGAGTCACGCAGGCCGGCTTTGGTTCATCACCTTCAACGATCCGAACTTGATAATATGTTGATTGTAGATCTAGTTTCGTGAACCACCGCGCGCTCCCGAGCTGATCGAATAGATCCGCAATGAGAGTATGGAGTACATATTTTTTATCGTGAGCTTATTCAAGACTCGGTAATCGATACCCATCCGAAGGGAGCCGTCATGCTTCTCCTAGAATAAAACCGGAGCGCCGTACGGAGGCTTCGAAGGCCATATATACCCGGCATCAAGCGGATCCTTGAGCCGCTTTCTCATCTCTTCCGGCCGGGGTGCCATGCGATAGGCGCCATGGCGCAGCAGTAGTGTTGGGGACCAGCTCGATCCGGTGATCGACCTCCCTTTCCGACGGTAACGTTTTGGGTATCTCGGGGGCATCATATCCTTGAACGCATCAAGGACTTGTACTACCTTCGTTGGGGCCTCAACCCCAAAGAATCTTCGGGTCATCAACCTTCAAGACAGCCACATACGTTTCTTCGCCTTTTTGAGTTCCTCGCGAGAGTTACATGGCCGAGATCATCTTTCGGCCGTCCCGGCTCACGATCCAACGGAACCATACATTGAACTCCGAGAACCAAGATACATAAGCGGCTCATGGAGGGGACGACTATGCGGTTCACCCAATCCATAAACCCCAGCCCGATGATGAAGTGGTAATCATCGAGTGACTACGTCGATGGTTTCCTTGCCCTTCCATTGTCCCATAGAAATCTCCACGTCTCGAACTAAGTTGGGGTATGGACTTTCTCCGAGTTAACCGTCTTCGACCACCCGTTTCATTTCTCAACTTGCAATCCGAGCTTTCTCGCGGCCTCCTCCGATATGAACAGATCGGAGGCATCGGTATCGACGAGGGTGCTCATCGTGGTGCCCGCAACCATCACGTCCGCGAACATCATCCCCTTGGACCTATTCACCTTTTTTGGAATGTATGGTGTTGATGATTTTCAACAAACCACCCTCGCCATTTCCTTTTCTTCTTTGTCGGTCTTTATAACCACCGAAATCTTTTGAGTTTTAGGATAATCTCGAACTTTATGGGGGATCCCGGCAAAAGAAACACTTGCAAAACATAAGTCCACTTGCCTTTTGTCCTCTGTGGCTCGAACCAAAGATCATTCTAGGTGTGGGTCACAAGGTGCTTCCCACCGATGTGGCGGGGATGCTTGTTGCGATCTCCCCACTTGTTCCTTTGCGGCTAGTAGACCGAACCTTCTTCTCTCGGGGCTTTGAACTCCTCGAGTGACTCAGCCACCGTCAAGGTCGAAGCGAGTTCCCTCGCATTACGTGGTTTCAGCTCGTTCTTCGCCTATGATTTAAGGCCACCGGTGAACCGATAGTAGGCCTCGCATGTCGTTCATCGAGGGATATTTAAATTCCAACTCCGAAAACTTCCTTATGTACTCTCGAACCGTACCCCTTTGATCAAGGCGTCATAGCTGGCCTCGGGCCTCTTCTTCCACATAGGCAGAGAAGAATAGTTTCCGAAACTCCCGATGAAGGGCTCCCACGTATCGATGGGTCTAGCAGGCCTATCGTTGATCCTAGTACGCCACCACATCGCCGAATTTCGCCCGGGTACATAGCGGTGTTGTTCACCCGCACATCATCATCCCGAATTTCATTGGCCTCGAAATACTGATTCAAGTACCAAAAGAGGTTATCTACATCCTTAGCCATCCTCGATCCTTTGAACTCTTTAGGTGGAGGAACGTCTACCCTTGACGGTGCGGGAGTCGCCCCGTCACGAGCCTTGCATTAAGAACGGCCATCTTAGCTTTCGGTTGGGCCGACTCAAGGATGCGGCTCGCTCGACTCAACTTGCGGCTCTTTGAGTTCCGCACGAACAGCAGCCACCACCGCCTCTAAGGACTCGTTCTTCTTTAGGGAGATCCTTCGAGTCATTGAGAGCACCCCCGACTTGCCTTTGGAGAGCACCCGTGCTAGCCTAAAGCTCCCGCACCAAAGCGAACAGCTCTTCCTTGGTAGCCACGAGCTCCTTCAAGTAGTTGGTCGGCTCCACAACCGATTCTTGCGACTTCGCATGAGAGACAACTCCACCTTGCCCACTCGCATTTTCATGTCGCACAACAAGTCTCGCGAGCTCCCACGATTCTTCTTGGACCTAGTAACCCATCTGCTGCTCATGGGGCTGATCGGTGATCCGTCCGAAGCATGCTTCATCATCGGTCCGGACTTCATAATCGGTCTCCACATCAATCACCTTTCGTCATTGCTTCGAAGGGTTGAAATTGCTTAAGAGTGAACCAAACAATAGTCGAACATGCTCCGATACCAACTGTTACGGGCCGAGAGTTATCTAGCGTTCCCCACGATCCATGCGGTCTTAGGAATGATTTTCAAGTTAGTCTACACTTGCTCGCACTCGTTTGAGGGTGGGGTAATCCAAACCGAACCGAACACACTTTAATTACACTCGCACAAGGATCACACAACCAAGAAAGAGTGGAGGGAATATTGATGTATTGATTCTCGGATGATTTATAAATGAGGGGCGAGCCCCTATTTATACACACAAAGGCACAACTCACTTGTGACTCTTGGTCTACCCGAGTTTGTCTTGTTACGTATAGCTGTTCATGTTTGACTCACTCGCACGATGCACACGTTACACGTGCACTACTCACGACTCGTGTATGCCTCGCTCGAGAATGAACATGGACACCCTAGCTGAAGAGTCGCGACCGTTTGCATACCCGGACTCGGCTTGGATCATGCTCGAGCGGGTCGGGTCGGTTTGGGCAGCCCAACATCATTTTGTTTAACTTGTGGATCGGCTCGTGCATCATGCCACGGCCCATCATAGTTGAACAAACTCTTGGGCCATGATATTGAGCAAGTTTGACCCTTGTAGTTCGTTCTTGAGTAAGTTCGACCCTTCCAAGCAATGGCGAAAGGTCTTGAGAAGGTGGTTGATGCGATGACCGATTATGAAGTCCAGGACCAATGATGAGCGTCTTTGGACGGATCACCGATTAGCCCCATGAGTAACAAATGGTTACCGGGTCGAAGGTGGATCGTGGGAACTCGCGAGACTTGTTGCGCGACATGAAAATCCGAGTGGGCACGGTGGATTTGTCTGCGTGTGGAGTCACAAAACTCGGTTGTGGAGGCGACCAACGACTTGAAAGAGCTCGTGGCTAGGAAGGAAGAGCTGCTTGCCTTGGTGCGAGAGCTTCAAGCCGAACGGTGCTCTCCAAGGGCAAGTCGGGGTGCTCTCAATGACTTGGAGGATCTCCTAAAGAAGAACGAGTCCTTAGAAGCGCTGGTGGGCTGCTGTTCGTGCGGAACTCAAAGAGCTACAAGCGGAGTCGACCAAGCTGTGTCTTGAGTCGGGCGAGATGAAAGCCAAGATGGATGCTTTTGAAGCGGGGCGTGTGGACTTGTGACTCCCGCACCGCTAGGTGGACGTTCCTCGACCTAAAGAGTTTAAAGGATCGAGGACGGCGAAGGATGTGGATAACTTCCTTTGGTACTTGAATCGGTATTTCGAGACCAATGGGATTCGGGATGATGTTATGCGGGTGAACATCGCCGCTATGTACACGGGCGAAAATGCACTGCTGTGGTGGTGTACCATGATCAACGATAGGGTCACTGGACCCATTGATACGTGGGAGGTCTTCATCGGAGATTTCCGAAAGGAGTTTTTCTCCGCTTTATGCGAAGAGGAGGCCCGAGGCGAGCTGCAATGCCTTGAACAGAGGGGTACGGTTCGGGAGTACGTGAGAAATTTTTTCGGAGCTAAAACTTCAAATCCCCTCGATGAACGACACGGAGGCCTACTATCGGTTCATTGGTGGCCTTAAATCGTGGGCGAAGAACTAGCCCAAACGGCGAATGCTAGGGATCTCGCTTCGGCCTTGACGGTGGGCGAGTCACTCGAGGAGTTCAAAGCCTCGAAGAAGAAAGACGTTTGGTCCACCGACGGCAAAGGAACAAGTGGGGAGATCGCAACAAGCATCCCCGCCACACCGGTGGGTAGCACCCTACTACCCACACTCGGAATGATCTTTGGTTCAAACCACGAGGACAAAAGCAAGTGGACTCGTGTCTTCCAAGTGTTTTTTTTTTTGCTAGGGTCCCCATAAAGTTCGAGATTGTCCCAAAGCTTAGAAGATCTCGACGGCTACAAAGGCCGACGAGGAAGAAAAGAAAACGGCGAAGGTAGGTTCATTGAGGATTATCAACGCCACTCGTCCAAAAAGGCGAACAGGTCCAAAGGGGTAATGTTCGTGGACGTGATGGTTGCGAGCACCACGATGAGCACCCTCGTCGATACCGATACCTCCGATCTGTTCATATCAAAGGAGGCCGCGAGGAAGCTTGGATTGCAAGTTGAGAAACGAAACGGATGGCTAAAGACGGTCAACTCGGAGAAAGTCCATACCCCGGCTTAGTTTGAGACGTGGAGATTTACGTGGGATAATGGAAGGGTAAGGAAACCATCGACGTGGTCCCTCTCGATGATTACAACTTCATCATCGGGCTAGAGTTTATGGATCGAGTGAACGGCATGGTCGTCCTCTCCATGAGCTGCTTATGTATCCTGGATCTCGGAGCTCGGTGTGTGGTTCCGCTGGATCATGAAACGAGACGAAGCCAAATGATGATCTCGGCTATACAACTCTCACGAGGAACTCGAAAAGGCGAAGAGATGTATGTGTTAAAGGTTGATGACCCGCAGATTCTTTGGGGTTGAGACCTCAATGGAGGTAGTGCAAGTCTTTGATGCGTTCAAGGATGTGATGCCCTAGAGTTGCCCAAAAAATTACTGCCGAAAAGAGATGTCAACCACAAGATCGAGCTGGTCCCCAACGCCCAACCGCTTGCCATGGTGCCATATCGCATGGCACCCCTAGAGCTGGAGGAGATGAGAAAGCAGCTTAAAGATCCGCTTGATCTTTGGGTATATACGGCGTTCGAAGGCCCCGTATGGCGCTCCGGTCTTATTTCGAAGAAGCATGACGGCTCCCTTTGGATGTGTATCGATTACCGAGCCTTGAACAAGCTCACGATAAAATATAAGTACCCCATACCGCTCATTGCGAATCTATTCGATTAGTTCGGGAGCGCACAATGGTTCACAAAGCTAGATCTCGCGATCGGAGTATTATCGAGGTTCGGATTGCTTTGAATGTGACGAACCAAAGCCGGCCTACGTGACTCGGTATGGCTCATACAATTTTATGGTGATGCCTTTCAGCTAACCAATGCTACAACTGACGTTCGCACTCTCATGAACGAGGTACTACAACCGTTCCTTGATCGGTTTGTTGTTGTATACTTGGATGACATAGTTTACAAACGGACGCTTGAGGAGCATGTTGAGCATCTAGAACAACTATTCCGAGTCCTAGGGGACAGTGAGCTGTATATGAAGAAAGAAAAGTGTGTTTTTGCATAGTCGGAGGTGCCGTTCCTCGGTCATATAGTCGAGGTGGACGAATACGTATGGACCCATCAAAGATTCAAGCTATCATAGAGTGGGAGCCATCGACGAAGGCGACGAAGCCGAGGTCGTTCCTCGGATTGGCAAACTACTATCGGCGATTCATTCGGGATTACTTGGAGTTCACAACCCCCTCACCGATATGCTTAAGAAGGGAAGAGCGTGCAAGTGGTCGGAACAAAGCCGGGAGGTATTTGATCACTTGAAACGGCCGATGATGGAGGAACCGGTGCTAATGCTGCCCGATTTCAACAAACCCTATGAGGTGGAGTCCGATGCCTCGGATTTTACCATAGGCGGTGTCTTGATGCAAGATGGGCATCCGATGGCCTTCGAGTCGAGGAAATTAAACGACATGGAACGGCGGTACGCCGTCCAAAAGAAAGAGATAACCACGGTGATACATTGCCTTCGTACGTGGAGGCACTATGTTCGGGGTTCCCGTTTGTCGTAAGGACGGACAACATTGCCACGAGCTATTTTCAAACCCAAAAAAACTCAACCCGAAGCAAGCTCGGTGGCAAGATTTATTGGCGTAGTTCGATTTTGTGTTGGAGTACAAACCCGAGAAGACAAACTCGGTAATTGATACCTTAAGTCGAAAAGGCGAGCGGCCACGATGAGTCGGCCGAGTGTCCGCCGACCGAGAAAATCAAAGAAGGGCTACAACATGACCCATCGGCAAAGATGCTTCTCGACTATATTCGAAAAGGCAAGACTCGGACGTTCTAGAGTGAGAACGATCTCCTTTACGCCAAGGGGGGAGACTACATGTGCCATCCTTCGGGAAGGCTGCGAAGGGAAATCCTACGAGAATGCCACGATTCTAAGTGGGCGGGCCATCCCGAATCCGTCGCACCATGGCGCTCGTTGAGGATCAATATTTCGATCACATTCACATGATCAAATGGAAGCAAATGTGAAGACTTGCATCGTATGCTAGCAAGATAAGCTAGAGCAAAAGTCCAAGGGGTGTCGGACATTGATGGTCGTCGTCGATCGATTTTCCAAGTATGCAACATTCGTCCCACCTCGAACGATCGCCCTACTGAGGAGGCAACCAAGTTGTTCCTAAAGCACGTTGTGAAGCATTGCGGCATGCCACGATCGATCAAAAGCGATCGGCATCCTCGATTCACGGGTTGATTCCGGGACGAGCTCTATAAGCCGCTCGGCTTCGAGCTGAATTTCTCCGCCGCCTCCACCCTGGGCGATGGCCAAATCGAGCGAGTGAACGCGCTCCTCGAAGTCTACTTACAACACTACGTGAGTGCAACCCAATGAAATTGGGCCAAGCGATTGATGTTGCCTAGTTATCATTCAATCTACAACGAAACGAGTCTACGAGGAAAAGTCCCTTTGAAATTGTGACGGGACAACGGACCACTTACTCCAAATGCGATTGCTATGGGCTATTGGGGGAATAGTCCGGCGGCACTTCGATGCGTTGTGGAGTAGCAAGAGAGGGCCGACTTGGCCCGTATTTGCCTTCACAAGGCATCAAAGCTAATGAAGAAATAGACCGATAAGAAGCGTCGGCATATGGAGCTCCGGATCGGAGACCAAGTCTTTTACAAGCTGCCTTTCCAAGATAAAAGGGTGCACAAGGCACCTGCTGCGTCTATACGAAGGGTCGTTTCATGTGGTATAGCGGATCGGACGAGTGGCGTACAAGCTGGAACTCCCAAATAAATTAAGGATTCATCCGGCGTTCCACGTGAGCATGCTTAAGCCATTCCACTTGGACGAGGAAGAACCGAGAACAAGGGGATTACAACGGGCGCCCTTGGGGGCGAAGACGGCTTATGATCGGGACGTCGAGTGCATTTTGGCAAATCGAGTCGTGAGGAAAAGCTATCGGGCGCCCAAGCGGGAATATCGATTTGGGTGGCGAGGTCTTACCGGAGAGCGAGAATAGCTAGAAACCAAAGGAAGCCGTGGCAATTCCGGAACACATCGAGACCTTCCATGCCGAGAAAGGCGATGAGGACGTCGCCCATTTAAGTGGGGGAAAATATCACGGCCCAAGATTTTGTTGAACCATGATGGCTTGTGAAATGATGCACGAGCTAATCCACAAGTTAAACAGGATGATGTTGGGTGGCCCAAACCGACTTGACCCGCTCCCGCATGATCCAAGCGAGCTAGGTATGCGAACAGTCGCGACTCTTTAGCCGGGTTATCCAGGTTCATCCTCAAGCTAGGCGTGCACGAGTCGTGAGTAGTGCGCATGTGACATGTGCATCGTGCAGAGTGAGTCGACATGAACAGCCAAGCGAGAAGCGGACAAACTCGGGTAGACCAAGAGTCACCCGCGAGCGTGCCTTCGTGTGTATAAATAAGGGATTGCCCCTCACTTGTAAATCATCCGAGAATCAATACAAACTTAGTATTCCCCCCACTCTCTCTCGATTGTGTGATCCTTATGCGAGTGTATTCAAAGTGTGTTCGATTCGGTTCGGATTACTCGATCCTCGAGTGAGTGCGAGTGAGTGTAGACCGACTTGAGAATCATTCCTAAGGCCGCACGAGATCGTGGGGAACGCTAGATAACTCTCGATTCGTGACGGTTGGTATCGAGCAAGATCCCTCGGAGGTGGGTGATTTGTAGAGATCATGTGATCTTCCCGGTCTTTTGAGGGCGAGAGTGATCGTCGTGGCCAAGAGGGGATCGGCCAATGTGCGGCTCTCGTTTAGCTTCCGGGATGTCAATGGGGGCATAGGAAAAAACCGAAATTGCTTACTAAAATGGGATAACATTCTTGGATTGATTCTGCGAATCTTAAAATGGGTCCACTACCACATTTCATCAAGGGGGAACCTCCATGGGTCTGCTGAGGTTAGGAGAAGCTTGGTAGGCGAAATAAGGTGTTGCCAAGGGTGTCAATCGGCAAGGGTGCCACACTTGTCGAGAGGATACAAGTGACTAGAGATTCGCAAAACAGCTTTGATCCGGGGAAGCTACTAGTGAAGTATTGTTGTTTTGTGGGCGAGCGTCCGTCATTCATGTAAGTCCCAACGGTGTGGCGTTGATGGTTGGGAAGAATGCGGGGAAGCGACGGAACAACCTGCAACGAGGGTGTTTGCGGATTGAGTGGGGGAGAATGACACGGACCGGAAGTTCCTTGTCCCAGGTAGGCGAGTTGTCCCCGTACTCGGGTCCCTCGTGAGTAGAGCTTGAGGTATTATCATGGGGAGTAAAGCGTTGTAGAGGGGAAAGGACAACTAAGTCCCTAGGAGTGGTGTCGGGATGGGTTTGTACTTAGGAGTTTTAGGTTGAATGGAATATATCCAAGAGGAGCTCGAATGTGGGGTTGGCCTCCCGTATACAAACCGATCGAGAGCCGATACCGCTCTCCGATGAGGCCATGGTAGGCCGAAATCGGTTGTGGTGCCTAATGTAATTTACTATCGCTCGATACGAAGGACACCCGAGCTAAAAATTTGGATGTGGTACGATCCAATATGGAAAACTATTCGCCTAAGTGCTCTATGGAACAACTATATGAGGGAAAGTTGGCTTGTCGTGGCTCACCGGTTGTGGTGCCTAATGTAATTTACTATCGCTCGATACGAAAGATACTCGAGCTAAGCTTGGATGTGGTACGATCCAATACGGAAAACTATTCGCCTAAGTGTTCTATGGAACAACTATATGAGGGAAGGTTGGCTTGGCGTGGCTCGCCAAGCGCCGCACAAGCTAATTCCGGGATCGAGATCCGTCGGCCCGTGACACAAGCATCTAGCTTGTCCTCCCATTCAAAGCATCAAAAATTACAAAAACAAAAGATATGAAAAAATTACTGGGGCAAAGTTATTTGAAATTGGACTGCATAGATCTTTGTTGGGTAACTACACAATACAATGCTCTCTGCATTAAAAATCATTATCCTCAACAGCACTGTAGTAGTACCATAGGGGTGATTTTGACACAAATGCTAGGATGCATGTTGGAAATAGAAAAACCAACTTGGTGATGTCTGCCAACATCAATAAAAAGGTATGGTCAATCCATTAAAAACAAATTCTGTTGAGGAGATCAGAGAAATTTTCAAATTGAAGGGTCTAAGTACCAATCCTCAGAAAAAAGAGATGCATTTATGTTATTGCAATTTAAGAAGAAATCAATTTCTTCCAACAGTCCTGGACCCTCAGTACATTGACAAAGGGTTTAGGTTAATGCACATGAAACTGACTATAGTGACAGGTCGCTAAGAAGTATTTTACCATAATGTGCTGAAAAGGCATAAGCTCGTGATTTTGATCAGTGTAGCTTCTCCCATGACAGATTTGCAAGAGCCATGTTGATAGGCACGTGAATTATGGAAGGTATCTTCTTTTATTGTCATAAGAACCTTGACGAGACCCTATTCTGACAAGAGACAACAAACACTTGACAGCTAATTTGAGCCATTCTATCAGCTCAAATGTGTACGTACACCATAAAAATCTAGGCATGTCTTGGCTTCTCGCATGACAGATTTGCAAGAGCCATGTTGATAGGCACGTGAATTATGGAAGGTATCTTCTTTTATTGTCATAAGAACCTTGACGAGACCCTATTCTGGCAAGAGACAACAAACACTTGACAGCTTATTTGAGCCATTCTATCAGCTCAAATGTGTACGTACTCCATAAAAATCTAGGCATGTCTTGGTTTGTCAGGGTAGAGATTTTATTTTCCTCTCTTTGCATTTTCCCTTTTTACAGTGTTTGAGAGAATACACCATATCTAATGTACAAAGTGACTACTTATACAAAGATACAAAAGTGCAAATTAACAAGATAACCTAATACAGTAATACATGAAGGCACATGAACAAGCAGATAAATTATTTAATTGCAACTACACACCTATTGTTCCATAAAATTCCTCAATCACTGAATTGAAAGTTCAATACAGTAATGCTAAAAATGCAGGGAACAAAGAAAATGTGACACAACTCCTACAAGAGGATACACTTACATTGTCACAGCCTTTTTGCTGGGACATGTAACTCTCTGAATCGTTGGCCTATTATCAGATCAGTGGACCTAGGCACTTCCTTTAATCCAGTCATAAGCAGAAAGAACAAATATAAGAGCAACTTTTATTTAGTCATGCAAGAAAAACTACAACAGTTTGAGAAAACAAACCTCTCTCCAAATCCTACAACAGAATGTGAAGCATGAAGGTTTGCCAGATCGAACAAAAGCAGATTACATGCTACGACAGATATCATTCCTTTAAAATCCGGACAACTAAACCAGTCGGTGTCTTGACTGTTTTCAGGTGACCTGAGCCAATCAAATCGCGAAGATGAAATCTCATATCGAGGGGAGACAGTCGAAGTCTCTTTTTCTCTAAAGGTGCCAACAGCATTTCTTTGTACCTCCTACGGCTTAATAGAGAAAGGAGTTCCTTCCTCCCCTAGTCCAGGAAAGAAAAGAAAAGAAAAGACAAATAGTTAGTAATAGTTTTATTTGGGTCGCAATCTCTTGGATGGACTTCTTTGTAAATGTTCAGAAGCTCTTTTCACGTGTTTGAACATTAATATTATATCCAAATTAGAGATTTTAATCATCCATTTTTTAGTTCTCCAACATTTCTAAGCTAGAGCAAATCCAACAACATTTGTAATGGTTAAACTGACATTAATGCACTATTGGATACCACCAAAAGACTAAAACACCTAGTTCAACCTAGCTGTGAGAAATGCTTAAGTGCTCTAAAAGATCAAATTTAATCTCTATAATCTTTTGTAAAAGTCAATTTGAGATTGAGGAATCTGGGTCACCAACTGCCTAGAGGATAGCCATTATGTTCATGCAATTGATGGAAATTACTCAGAGAAGAGTAAAACAGAGAAAGCAGCCTACATACTCAAAAATTTCAGCATGATTTGACCATGGAGAAACCATGTATTGAATACGCTTTGTGCTCTAGTTGGACTACTTGGAAGAATTCAGCATAACATATGGTCATTGTTTATGTAGTTATAATCTTCTACCTATCTCGACCCAAAGGAAAAAAAAAATCGCTAACTATTCTATTAAATCAGAAAAGAGTAATGCTAGATATCCTCAGATTAGTTTACTAATTTGGTATTCAACAACATTTAATATACCAATTTCATAGAGACATGATCAAGCTTTTTTTGAGTGTCAACATGTAGAATGATATGGATCATGCATGCAAAAAATAATTCCTGCATTCTACTTTGTTTCATGAAGAAATCGTCAACTGCCTAATGCACCTATGACTGCCGATTGGGACCAGCTGTGAAGTGAAAAACTAGCAGAGGAGTTGAGAAGATGTGACATATGATGAAGATTTAAGGTAAACAGCAGGGATTGGGCCAAAAGAAGGTAAAGTGCAGGGAAAAGACATGGGAAAGATCTCAACGACTTGAATGTTATGCAGGCTATAGATCAGGACAAAGCAGAATGGCATAAGAAAATCCATGTAGCAACCCAAATTTAGTGGGAACGTACTTGATGAAACTGTAGATTTGTATTCAGAGGGTACTAGCAATGGAGATTCTGAAAGTACATGGATGGATCTTGTTGTGCTGATAAAAGAATGATTGTTAACTATTTAATGAAAATAAAAGAAAAATCCTTTCCAATTTTTGACATTTAATTATCAATTTACGTAATTGGGATATTTTGGTTATTGGTGCTTTTAATCATTTTAGCCTTTCGTACTAGCCTATTAATTGAAGTTTAAAGATGCCAACAATGAAGGAATGACATGCTTTTTCTGTGTACCTGGGAGAGCCCTTTAAGTATTGAACCCACATTTGGAATTGCAAACCAGTACAAGCTTGGATCAATAAGTTGGCGAATCTGACAAGTGATCAATAGTGTCAGAAAGAAACATACTCAAGAAAGTCAAACATTGTGCGAGATTTAAAAAAATAAATCCAGAAGGTGGATTTGTTAATCTTTTCAAATTTTGGTGAATTTGGCAGTGTTACATTCATGATGCATTCACTATGGAGGTATGTACAAGGAACAGCAAGACATTTGTGCTCAACAAAGTCATCTACAAGGGACCTCATATATCTAAATCTAATAAATCGTAATATTCGAGGAAATTTATCCAAAATTTAAACTAATTTCGGTTTATGGTTCTTTCCAAAGATAACCCAATATAATGCATTCTGCTTAGGATGGAATGATGATGCAAATAAAGAAAACAAGAAGTACAAGGAACTGTGCTTCTTCCTTTACTTTTTTCCTTTTGTGTAGAATGTGCCAAAAAGAGAATTAGTTGACTACCATAGTTTGTGAACAAGACGTACATAGAGAATACTCAGATGTTGTTCATGCGGCATAAGCTACCCTCAGCCTCCTAAATAGCTTACAGTGTCCTTAATTGTTCCTAACTTGTACATTCAAAATGGTCTCCATCCTTAAAGTTTACAGCAATGGCACCAAGGACCTTCAAAAAAATCGAAAATGGATAAAACACAGAGAAATGATTGATAAGGATATATGGAATTTTTAGTTAGGTCGGTTCTGTTTACCTATCACTTCACTTAGTTCCGCGTTGTTTTAACATAGACCAACAAAATATATAGCAATTGTAGAGAGGTGATCACAATCTGAAAAAACCAACTATTAGCATATTGCCGATGTGAAACCATCAACATTACAGACATTATTTTTTTGCGACAAGAGTTTGATAAGTACTTTAAAAGCATCTATAAGATGAAGGGGACTTTATGATGACGAAATAATCACCACATATCCACTTACAATAACTCCTCCATTAATGAGAACAGAGATCTGATTGTCTTTCACCTTCCCTCCAAGTGACAGAAGAGAACACTGCCACAAGTGAGTATAATTATGATCAGGTGTGCAGAGAGCATGGAGTAAACCAAAATTTGACAGACATTGGGGTTATGACAGCTTGGTAAGGGCTATCTTAATTTTAATTTCAACGGTCTATGCCATCTCGCCAATATATCTTTTGACAATGAAACAATGCTAATGCACGTATACAGTTGGACTCACATGTTTTAATAAGCACCAGAGTTCAATAAAATTCAAGCAAAATAAGAACCACAGCAACTCCACACCAGGCAGCCAATTGGGGCAAAAGATTCAGTCTGCTGTTATGCATCATACCTAGCTAGCCATATCCCTTCACTTATTTATGGATAATGGAGGGGGAAATTTTCCTATCACTAAAGAATCAAATTTATCGTGCTAACGAAGCATGATATTCTTTTTACAAGAACCACTTTAAAAGAGGATTCACATGCTCATGGCACTTCTGTTCATTAAAGTAGCACAAATAAGATGCGGAGAATCAAGTATGACGTTGACCAGTTTCCAGCTGTGTTTGGACTTTGGAAGCCATTCTATTATAGTACCTGGCTGTCACATCAGGGCTGTTTACCCAGTTCCATGGACTGTGCAACATTTATGATCCTCAGCCACAAGCAATAAACCAGGCGACTCAAGCGCATAGTGCCTCAATGCTGAGGCAAATGCACATTTTACAGGATCATTTATAGTAAGCAAAAATGTAAATAAGAAAACATGAAAATGAGTTGTGAGAAAATGTTTAACTCAGTTGTATAACTCAACTGAATATCGGGCGGGAGAATTTGAGTAGTTGTACTCCATAAAGAACTTCAGGCATTATCTATTCTAGCAAGAGTAAACGTTACAAGTGCTAGAGTTGGTACCATCTAAAGATTATGAAAGATAAGAAAATATGAGAAGTCTAAAATAACACTACCCTACGTTGATGTGAGAACAGAACCAAGGCATTCACATAGGACTTGTGGCAAAGGAGCACCCTATTAGTCCACTAGAGAAATATAAGTTCAGGTGTAGAAGTTCCCACCTTATAAAGTGCTCGGTTACAGAACAATCAAAGAACTTGTTTCATGGATATAAGTCATCACAGAGGATGACACAGAGTAATTAGTATTTAGCACATTTGAAAAATTGGTGGAACTAATGGCACCGGTCTTGGAATCCATCACAGAAATCAGATAAGGTCTCTAAAATGACGACCAAGAACGGAAGCTGGATCAAGTTTCAACATGATACCTGATGCGGAGATCAAAGCCAGAAACTGCAGCTACCATCTGTTTTCAAAAAACTTTTCAATCCATTTCCACAGCAAACTGAAAACACTAGAAAGATTGATGGACCTAATGGAACCGGTCCTTAAACCAAAATTTGATAAGTTCTCTAACATTACAAACGACAATGGAAGCTGGGTCAGGTTTCAGCAGGACATGTGTTGTGGAGATCAACACTAAAACTACAACTAACATTTGGTTTCACTAATATTTCGTTCACATTTTCGAGAAAACTAAAGGCGACAACCTCTTATATAAGCCTGGAGAGATACACATGAAAGTAACTGCATAAAGAAGGGGTAAAAGGATTAGCATGGACAGAAGAGAAGCTACACACCAATGTGCACGAGACAATTCAAATAAGCTTAGCTAAAATTGCCGGGTCTCCCTCTTCTTGTTCAGGCTCATCATAAGTACACTATGGTCTAGGTCCAATTCAATAACTCCCAAGATTGAATGATTTAAAACCGGAAATGAAATGACTGAAAATTGAGTGACTCACAAGGTCTTGGTGTGAAATGTTTGGTTCCAGCCTCGTGTCAATTACATGTATCTTGAACCACTCAAAAACTTCAAGACCATGCACATTCTTTTCCTCCATTCTTTTCACAGCTCTTTCTATCTGTAGGAAGCCAAAGATAAAAACCAAAACCAAAGAGAATATATTAATATGTAGCTTACACATGACTAAATTTGAAGTGCAGGATGCTCAAACTCCACCTGCAAAATTCAAATCCTCCACCTAGGCGCTTTCAACAACATAGAAGACAGAGACTGTTCATTTTGAGTTATATGAGTAAAAGTAGGATCCCATGCAACTCACCTGATTTAAATAATCATCTAAGAACATTATCGCATGATCGTCCTGCCCAGTATTCAGTTTGAATATGCGCAAAACCTTTGTCCTTCTCAGAGACTGCAATAAGTAATTCATATCAAAAATAAATTGACTCGAACTTTGGACAGCAGAACAGGGGCAACAGACAGAGGAGAATTAAAGTCAAGGGACATAATGAATGCAAAGTACAAATTGGTCCAGGCATTGATTACACACATCACAAGAAAAGTGAGTGCTTTGATAATTAAAAATTTCTTCTATTGGTTGGTTGGCAAGTGTATTAAGGGACCTTACTAACAAAATCCACGCACACGTGCGGTCTTAAGAAAAAAAAAAGTGATTACTTTCTTTATAAATGCGGAAGCCAGTAAACTTTTTGGCAGTTCTAACCACAGTTCCACAATGTTAAGCAAGTGATTGATTCCTTGTGACTTTTTCTTTTTCCATAATAAAAATCAATTTTGCCTTAGCATAATTGACATCTATTATGCCACCTAAGATGTGCTTATTAAATGATCAGATCAACAAACATTACTTCGTTCTGGATAACAATGTGATGATGGAAATGTGGCTGGGGCAAGAAAAAGAGTCCAAATATAATATCTCCATGTTCCATTAGTACAGATTACGACACCTTCAAATGTGTCTGGGTCAAAATCTTAACTACTGAATTCCCATATGTTTATGATCAAGATAGGAGGGATGATCAATCCCAGAAAGCCGCTGTTTCTGTCCTACATAATTTGTGTAATGATCTTATTTGTGATTATCGGATTAGCATGAGGTAGTGCACTATTTGACATTTCAGTTTCAATTCAACCCTCTCTGACCTGAAAGTACTAACATCTGTGAAGAATACCCGTCATGAAGGAGCTTTCCAATGTCAAAGAATCTGACTGATGTTTCTTCCACAAATAGTGTGCACCATCAATCGACTGCACATGACCTTTCAAGCAGATCGCTGTAATTAAAGAGCCGCTGTTCTCTTACTGGTTTGAACATATCATTAACACTGCAAGTGGTCCATTCTAATCAAAAGTAGTTTTCTCTAGCTTGCCATTTTCTGAATTGACTCTTCCCTGGTGCTAATACATATTGAGAGAGAGAGATGCAAGTGTACCTCCAACTCTCTATCCACCTGAGTTCTGTCCACGACGCTGCTATACAACTGCGACCGCAAAACAAAAGGCCGAATTGAGACCTGAAAACGCAAGCAATTGCTAAAAGAAGAAACAACGTACAACACACATAATTGTCGATACTTGCAAACGCAACACAATCAGGACACCCCAACCTTGTCGATGTGAGGGAATTGAGCTCGCATCATGCGAAGCGCCACTAGCGTGTCGCTAAAAGTGAGACTCTGCTCTGCCAATCAAATGTGGCAAGAATCATCAATCAAACAACACCATCGTCCGGCGAATGGAACAGGACAAAACGTGAAAAACAGCGCAGAATGATCAGAGATTGTAGCTCACCTAGAGATTCAGATGCGGCGGTTTCAGCGTCATCAGCCGCTGCCGCCGCCTCCTCCTCGTCCCGTCGCCGTTTCGTTCCCTTGGATGGCGACGAAGATGATGGATCTTGCGTCGACATTCGGTTTTGGGCGTTCGGTTTCCGGAGCTTGCTCGCTAGTCAGTCTCGGGCTGAGAAATTCGTCTGATGGTTCGCGCTAAATTGTGCAGAAAACAAATGAGAAGTGAAGGCCCTGTTCTATCGTGTAAACAAATGAGAAGTGAAAACATTAGTCTTGCCTTTGTTAGGGATCTTTACACTTCTCTCCTTGCAGTCTTGTGGGCTGATTTCAAATGCTATCATCTAGTTTTCATTTTCATTATAATTAATAAAAGTATTGATGAGTTTTTTTTTAGGTGGATGAAAGTGGTTACTTCGATATTTTTAAGATGTAAAACATATAATCTACATTGACGGCCTTATATATCATTTTTATTATTATTTTTGAGCTAGAATAATTTTGACGGGAACACGTGAGGTGTTATTTCTTGGTTTCGTCCATTCATTAATAATCTTTTTTGTGCAATTCCAAATGGAAAGAACCAATTCGGTGCAGCCTAATCCATTCTCATTTTTTGTTCATGCTCGGTAAACAATAAGCACTCGCAAATATAAACCAGACTTCGGCCTTGTTTGGTTCAAAGATTTAAAATGGGCTTTGAGCCTCTAAAGGGGTTTGGCCAAAGGCAAATAAGCATTTGGTTCGTTTTTTGGTGGACTTTAGACAGATGCAATTGCATCTCCAAAGCACCTCAAAGGCCTTTAGGCCAAGAGCTAATTTAGGAAATTGTATTTTCGGGATGCAACTTCCATATTTAATGAAAATATCAAAACTTTCCCATTTTACCTTAATTCATTAAACATATTTCCAATTTTTCCCTTTATAAATAGGAAACTCTATTCTCTATATTTTATCACTTCTCCCTACCGTCGCTCTTTGGACTAGCGAAGTTTGCTCTCGCTCTTGACAGGAGGCGAGCAAATATTTCGTTCTCGATGGCCCCACACTTTGCCACTTCACTATCAACACTGCTTGCATCTCTTCCCCTCAAGCCGGCGGTCGAGCTCTCTTCCCTCACGCTACTCTCGACTCTTTTCCCCGGTTAGATTTCTCTGTTCCTATTAAGCATGAGCGTTTTTCATGAAAATTGGTGTTCATAATTGTAGATATGGCTTGTTCCTGAGCTACATTGGCAATCTTCATTCTCGATTTCATAGTGTTACTTCGATTTGTGGTTTTTATGATTCTAGTGTGTTGGTTCATGCTTTGCTGGTTTTTTTTATGTTCGATTTTTTTTTTGTTGATATGCTTTGTTGGTTGATGTTCACACATGACAATACCTACATCAGTTTTCCGCATAAGTCAATGTGTATGAATTTTTTTGGTCGATTTGGCAACTTGGGTATCCACTGCATAATAGTAATTTGTAATAAACAAGAAACCACTGAAAGCTCTATGCAATGGATTTTCTTTTTCCATTTTTTTCCATTAAGTAACCTTGTAGTTTCCCAAAAGCATCACATGTGAGCAAGAGAACCATTAATGAGTACATCAAGAAGAGGGAAATTATAGATTAATCACATCGGGTATATGTAGTTTATAATGCATGCACTAGAAAAAGTTAATAGATGAAGCCTCCATATCTCCTCAAAATAGTTTATAATGAATACACACAAAGTACATGTTAAATATTTCATAGCAATTGCTAGTTTGTTGGTTAGTTTGCAGGTTTCCTCACAATTGCTTATTTGTCTTGTTGTTCTATCTTGATTGGTTTGCTCGTTTCATGTCTTATTTTTTGTGCCTCTTAACAGTGTTTATGTTCATATTATCACAAGATAGCGAGTTCATCAAAGGAAAAGACATATTGGATTTCGAAGATTTGGAAATATTGTGCAAGTTGTGCATCTAGGAAATTGAAAAAGGCGGTTTCCCGCAACGAACAAGAGGGATGGTTGGACAGTCATAATTAATAAGTTTGAGGAATTAACGGGTAAAAAGTATGACAAAACTCAAATGAAAAGTAAGTGGGATAATCTCAAGGAAGAATGAAAAAGATGGAGGACATTGATTTTTAGTGAAACAGGACTAAGATGGGATGACAAGAAGAAAATCTTTGTCTGCTTCGATAAATGGTGGGAGGATAAAATTACAATTTACCAAACAAGATTTGCATTTCACCAACCCCTTTTAGCCCAAAGGTATTTGCATTTTCCCAAAGATATTTTCCCAAATCTGAGCCAAACATGCCCTTCCTCTTCCTTGTACCTCTCCAAAATATGTCTCTCTCTGTCAATCTCTAAAAAAATGTGCCCACCCAAACCATCAACTCTCTCACTCACTTATGCTCTCTCATCTCTCATGAGCTCGAAACTCCAACGTGGTGCTATGGCATGCGAATCCTCACCTCCCGTCCGAAGAGAAGTAAGAACTGCCATTTTTGGACTTGGGAACCACGCCCGTGAAGAATCTTGCGAGATCCCAATCGTTCGCTAAAAGGCATACCTTGGTCCTCTGTCTGGAGAGTAGAGGTACTAAATGGATGGGTCGGGATGGATTTGGGTGGGTCATAAATGAGTTCAATCCAAATCACCCATTTAATTCATGAATGAAGCGCTAAATGGATGGGGAGAGGTGCGCATAGAGTTATTGACACCTAAATTTTGATTGTTCTTTAAATCACTCATATTTCATAAAAATGAAAATTAACTTTAATTCTCGTCAAAAATAATTTTCATGCAGAAAATATTTTATTTTTGTCATGTATGCACTATATTAGCATTGATCCGCCTTGATGATGTGAGATTGACTTAGTTTGATGAGAGATTTGGACCTAGATTGACCGGCAAATTCTTGAGTATTTGTGCCAAAAATTTGAACCAATTCTAGAGCTTATAATTTAGAAAAAGGCTTTAGTTTTAATATTTGATTAGTTATAAAAAGCCTAATTTAAGTCCAGAAAATGCACAATAAGCTCATGTAACACATGAATTTCAGTTAACCTAAAGCGCAATGGGCTTAGCTGAAATTTTCAGGGAAAAATAAATTAATTTGGTGCAATTTAACTTCTTAGGACTTAATTCAAGACATACTTTGAGCCTGGATTTATTTTGCAAAAATTGAGAAATTTTAGGCCCAAAGCTTGCAATAATTTTCTCTATAAATACTAGCTTATGTTTAGGATTTTGGAGGGGGCGAATTGATTGCAATATATGGCCACAAGAGAAGGGCCTCTCTCTCTCATTTTCGTCCTTGCTTCAAGAAAGAGAGAACGTGAGAAGGGGACGATATTCAGAATTTGTTCTGAATTTCTTCAGATCGACATAGGTAGATAAATGCCAAGGCCTCGTTATTGCCAGGAGATCTCGCTCGCATCAGGCCACCAGTTGTCATTGTTCCCCATAGGCGTCCACTACCACAAGGAGACAATCAAGTATTATACTCACTGGAGTTTCATCGCTACAAATAAAAAAGGAGGAAGTTTGTCTCTTGTGCAGGTGTGCTACGTGAATGAAGTGGTGTTTTTTTGGACCTTTCACAGTTTTCAAAGTCAACAATAATACCACCAATCTGCAACAATTTTTTCTCCACTGTGCCGAAGCCCCTGTTGAGTACCGTAGTTCGTTTCTGCTGCAAATTGGGTGCAAAAGGGGCTGTTTTTGCGGACTTTTATTGGATATCGAGGTGCAAAATTTTTCGGGCTCTGCATAAGGTAATTCTCTATTCCTTTTGGTCGCGATCATGTAGTCCTTTGAAGTGAATCTGCATATGTCTATGTTTTCTTTGAATAATCACATTCTTCCTATCAAATATCAAAGTATATACCTTTTTTGATGAACAAGTGCCGAAGCTTGAATTTTGATAATCACATGAAATATCTTTTGCGAGCTTGATCATCAAATTGTCAAATTTTACCAGAGTTTTCGGCCAAAGGGGGGCTCGCTTCGAATTGGTTATGATCTTGGCATGTTTAGGCACAATTTTCTGAATTAAGAAAAAAAAGGCCTTAAATCAAAATTAAGAAAATTCTTTTTCCTAATAGGCAACATTTATATTAAGTTGGATAATCTTACTCGTTGCCATTTGAGTACAACCTTCTAGCTTAGCAAAGATGGGAAGTAAGTGAATTTGGTCTATTGTCATTTAGATCCGATTTGCTATCTACATGAGTCGATTTTAGATTTTGGTCATTTTAATTTAAAAAAAATGAAAAGTGGATATTCATGATCTTGCTTTATGGTTTATTCTGATTGTTTGAGACTTGTGGATATTTTGATCATATCTATCTTGTTTGAATTTCTAATCCTTTTAAATTTCTAAAATATTTAGTAAGATACGGTTTCTTAAAAGTCTTATCTAATTAAATTTTTAGAAAGATAAGCTTCTTGGAAGCTCTATCTTGTCAATTTTATTCGGAATGAAATCAATATAGTGGTTTATTCATACTTATCTTATGTGATCGCAAATTCAAAAGAAAAATCAGAAAATTATGTCATGCATATCTCGCATTATCTCATCGCATATCTTGTATTTTCCATGGATATCTCTTGCATATATCGTGCCATCTTTACATATCTTTCTCATATCATATATATTTTTTTGAAATCACATCTCGCATATCCCATGTCATACTTTTATATCAAATGATGTTCATTTGCATATTTTGAATATCGCCTACATCATATACCATATTTTTTTTGAAAATTGCATATGCATTTATCCTATTTTTCGAAATCAAGCATTGCATATCATTATTTTGTTATGTCGCATGTTCATGTCATTGGCATATCATGTTTGCTTTGAGTTCATTGTATTGCTTGTTATTTCAAATTACGTAAATGTTGTGCCATGTTGCATGCTTTAAATTTGAGTAGTTAACTTTTGCAATTAGGGTAATTTGACTTTAAATTTGTATGTTTTGCACACCATCCTGCCATTTAGATAGCTTCATGTTACTGCATTGCATTCATTCATATCATGCATGTTCATTTAAGAAAGTGGAAACATAAAAAAAGACACCTCATTTTGAGTTTAAAAGTAAATTCAATCAGGTCGAAGGTGCCGACCTAAGACACCTCATGGAATTAAGATACTTGAAAGAGCATTAGTTTTAATTAGTTAATGTAATCAAATCCCCGGATCCTTAATCTCTAGTTCGTAGGAATAAAATAGTTCTCCCACTATTTTATTTAGGTTTCTAACCAACCCACCAAAAATGGTTAGTGGTGACTCCAAATTCTAAATCATTCTAATTAACCAGAATTGTGATTTGATAGGGCTTGGGAAGGTCCGTATTAGATTAGTCATTAAAATTAACCTGATAATTCATTAGCCTAAAAATCTTTTTTTGGGTCATGACAACTTAGCGACTCATTGGGACCGACTTTCATTTTTTGAACAAATTAAAGAATTAACCAGTTCACGTGAATTTTTCAAAAAATTAAAATCTTTAGTGGACTTAGGCCTAAAGAAAATTTCATGTATGTCTCGCTTTTGGCGATCTTGATTGAATCTCATTTCTAAGGTGTTAAATATTTTTGTAGACTTGAAGTGATAAGGGGGCGAGTGATTGCTAACTCTTATTGCAAGTTGAAGGAGATTATGTATGATTTACATAGAAGTGTTGAGTGCTTAAACTGTTGTGCATGTTTTTACTATTTTTGCATTTACACTTAGCACACACAACCCGCCATTAAACCCCAATGGCTAGGCTTAGGATGATACTCAATTAGGGATACTTCGGCCATCGCCATCTGGCCCGAGTCGTCCTTCTCAAGTCCCGAACTTTTTCAAATCGATGCCAAGATTTATCACCTTCATCATTTGCCATGTGATGTGAGTTGTTACTTTGCTGAGCTGAAGGTTTACGTGGGATCTTGATTTAAGCACATGCCAAGATGATTCAGTCTAGATATCCCTAGGGCTCCACCTTTGTCAAGCCATGCTAGATAGAAATCAAACCTCACGAAGCATTTCATGTGCATGTCTATGTGGTTGGCATATTCGATTTTTCTAAAATGCAGTAATTTCTAAACCCTTTCTTTCTTTTGTTTACTTATTTTTGAGTCGATCCATGACAACTTAGGTGAGTCTAAGTGTCTCGAACCAGTTAGAGTCATTGTCTTACAAGTTTTTGCCATTGTTGTCTTTAGTATTGTGTTATGGATGTTATTTCAAAGTGACCTTTCTGCATAGACTTATATTTTCGAGCTTCTTCTACTCATTTTTGAATTTTAATCTCGAAACAGAAAATGTTCAGCGCATTTTGAGCTATCATAAGTAAAAATTTGAGATTGATCCAAGGTGTTTTCCATTTATTAGTGATTTTCTATTGAGAATAATGTCAGCTAGAGTCGGGCACCAATTTTGTCTTGCTAATTACCACTCTTAAATGAGCTCCTTTGCTAAATCACATAAAATGAAAGTTGTAGAATGGTCTTTGAACTAGCATTGTGAAAAATTTCAGACATTGACTCACATTTTTAAGGGCTCTTTCGTTCTTTTAACAAGAACCGGACAATGCAATTTTCTGGACAAAATTGTTTCAAAGATGCATTAAACTAGATTGAGCCATCTACATCCAGCTTTATCTCAAAACATGAAAGTTGTTCATCAGCCCCTCAGCTACAAGATTGTACATTTACACATCATTTCGATCACTCTGTGATTTTTAACGAATTGTTTGCCAAAATCCAACGAAATTGGAATCTCCCTAGATTGTGATCATAAGTCATTTTTGGTCATGAATGTCAGTCTGGTTTATGACCATAGATCACGTAGACATTTTCACATTTTATGCTCATTTGGTGATTGCCTCGAATTCGTGTGGAGTCCCTCAGTTTCTTCATGGATGCCAAATTGAATGCCTTTGAGAAGGCTAAGTATCAACCATAACGTCTATGCCAAGCGCACCACGTCTGTGAACATCCTGGATGGCCTATACATGGCTTCATGTATGAAGCAGGAGCTCCAGATAGCCCTATGCCATCACCTCAAAATTGACGCCGGATTGATGGAAGTACTTCCACTCTATTTGACTATCTTCTCATCGCAAAACCTCCAGTGGAAATGGATACCAGCCCGAATGATTGAATCTTTAATTTCATGCACATCCCTTCAATGGGATATTTCCTGCTTTCTAGATGTCCAGGGTGCATTTCCAATTTCTAAGATTCAACTTTAGAGTCAATTTTCTCTCTTTAGGGAACATTTACATTTCCTTTCAAATAAGATGTAATTTTTTGATTCATGATCAATAAAATTACAAAAGCTTTTCATCATTTGGGAATCTTGACGAAGCATCCCAAACCAACTCGATGACGATAACCAACGATCGAATAATCCATCAACCATGCATCACAATGCATGCACGACCAGTTGAGGAGGAAGTCTTTTGATTGATCATCCCTTCACAATTCAGCAAGACATAAAAAAAAATGAGAAACCTAGTGATCGAATCAGCGAAGGGAGAAGCAAGGTACACGGCAACCATTTTCAAAAATTAAGGTAAGAATCTCTTCCAGCTTTGTGTCAAGTAATTATAAATGTTCACTAGGACTGATTTAGTATAAGTAGACGCTGGAATTTTCTGGTTTTGGGTTTAGGACTGAAGAACCGATTGTACTAGTCGAGGGAATCGCTAGGATTTGGATCTGGGCAAGGAGATGCTCGACGGTGCGACAAGAAAACGTGAAAGAAGGTTCGGATTAAACAGTAAGGTGATGGGAATTGTTGACGAAAAGTTAGTTTTAAGTTATAGAGCTTGTTGAAATCACGCGCGTTTGGTATCTCTCAAATATAGGGGAGCCGGACCTGGGGAAAATTTGTGAATCTGTGCTAAGTACAAAACAAATTGATCTCGATGTTGTGACTTGTAGATCTAATGTACGAGTTGCTTAGTCAATAGCAGAGTACGGTGAATAAAGTCTTAGGGTGTTGTTGAATGAATCGATCATTGGAATTAAGGTTCTGTTTTAGTAATAAACGGCCCATTGAGTTAGTAAGGGACTGACCTTTATCGTCCATAGAGAATTCAATTAGGAAGCGACCTTAGGTAATTGAATAACTGTTGACACCTAAATTTTGATTTTTAGTAAATCATTCATTTAAGTACAAAATGAGAATTAACATTAGTTCTCACAAAAAATTAATTTCTCATGCATCACATTTTTATTTTTCTGTTAGTCATCCTTGCATGCGGACCAGAGGTGAGTCAATTGAGCTTAATTTGACGAGCGATTAGACTAGACTTAATCTGAGAATTTCGACTAAAACAGGCAGGGGGTGTCGAAATTAATTAGGCTATATTGGACCTATTTTGAGCTCAAATCAGTCCATTTAAAAAATTAAGGCTTTTAACTAAATGTCTATTATTTTTAGAAAGCCTTAATTCGAGCTCGAAAATTCGTGAATGATCCCATGAGAACACAAATTCGGCTAAGCCAATTGCACATATTAAATAGCCGAAAATTGTGATAAATAAATGCCAAATTAGAAAATGTTAGATAATTGAGCAATTTTGATTTGAATATATCTTTTACGCTGTAGATCAGGGAAATAACAGATTTTTCTCTTAAAGAAAACCCTAAATCTAAGCCTATATAAGCATAATTTTGCTTACAATTTGTAGGGGGTCGGCAAAAATTTTCTGCGCATATATGAAATTCACGTGAGATTGGCATGAAGAGGAAAAGCTGTAAGAAAGGTTGAAGGTTTCCCTCGGGGTCGAGATCTTCCCTGTTTAGTCAGTTTTTCACGAGCGCACTGCCACCACAATCATCACTACTACTCCTTATGCCGTTTATTACACTGTCACCATCCAAGGCCGATTTCTGCTACTGTTCGGCACCTTTGCCCGTTGTTTAGAGGTCTTTTACTGCTGTTCAACGCCTCTGCTTATCAACTGAAGATCCTTTGTCGCTGTACGGTAATTCTGATTGCTGTTTAGAGTCCAAAATCGCTGCTGTCCACACTGATTTCATCTGCTGTCCAAGCCTTTTTTCGCTGCTATCTGGTGTCCGTTCGAGCTGGATTTTAGCGTTTGAAGCCTTTGTTCGTTGGTTTTGGATACCTTACCGTTTGAGGCTGATTTCATCGCTGTTTGGTGCTCAATTTAGCTGCTGTTTGGTCCGAAAACAGGGCAGTTTTTTGGCTGTTATTGCTAATTCTTCGGTGCAGATTTTGCTAGTCCTTTGAGGCCAACTACCACCTTTTTTTGGCGCAATATCTCCACTGTTCTGTGTTGTTTAAGGTGTGAAATAGTTGCTGTGATTTCTCTTTACTGATCCTAATCATGCGCACGAATTTCCTCAACCGTTCGGTCCATCACTTGAAGCTTGTGGCGCAATTTTGAGTTTGAAGTTCAAATTAGGTAATTCTGCCATTTTGTGATATTCTAAAATATATTTGTCTGATTGAATATTTGATGAATATTTTTTGGATTTCGGATAGATTATAGTTACTTAATTTAAAATGTCGAACCTAGAACATATTTTCTGATCACTTCAAGCACATCCATGAGAAAATTCTGTTGCCTAATCTTGCATATTCAAAATTTCTGATATCATGCTTATCTTTTTGGATTCTTTGCATATCTTCTGATGATAGGATTTTGAGGTAATCTGAATTTTAATCGTATCTTGTAATATATCGACATATTTTCGAAATATCAAAACAATATCTCATGGACTAATCAAAATTTTCGAAAATATCTTTAAAATTAGGATAATTATCTAAAAATACTTTTCAAATGGCAAGAGATAACTTTTCCTAAATTTAAAATATGACGATATCCTTTGTGGATAGGAGCCTATCTCCTTGAAAATTCCGGAATCCCTAAGGATTTTCGAAAATTCAATAAATATTTGCACACTTTTAAACAAAACTACCTATAATGTATGCTCCCCGGTACCTAGTCCCGTCGAAAACTTAAATCACACGCCACGCCCATGATCTTATGGGATGGGATGGTGATTTAGATATGGAAATTTGTATTCTACCCTTTGGCGAGAGGGACGTTGTATTTCTATATATTTATTCGCATACGGCTTGAATCCTCGAGGATGTAGCGGATAAAGTCTCGCTCCGGCCCGGATCTTTGGGGAATGAGAAGACTTATTGGAAAATTCAAAATTAAAGGTATATTATGAGCATTTTTGTTTAATTTTGTTCAAATTCATTAAAAAAATTCGAAAATAAAAAAATAGAAAAAGGAAAACAAAAAAGAGCATCCAATTTATATAAACCAATCAAAAAGACATTTTCATGAATTTGGTACCGAAAGAGCGCTGATTTTTAATTAACGTAACCAAATCTCCGAATTCAATTTCTTTGGTTCGTAGAGATAAAATGGTTCTCCTGCTTATTTTGTATAGGTTTCTAGTCAACCTACTTTAAATAATTAGTGGCGGCTTCTAAATTGAAAATCAAACCTAAGTTGCGAATTGATAGGGTTTGGAAGAGTCCGCATTAGGTTAATTAATTCATCTAATTAACCTGATTTTCTTTTAGGTCGCGACAACTTAGCGACTCTACTAGGGACTATAAAATTTAATTTGCTCGAAAATTTAAAAGGTGAGCAGAATTTTCAAGTCAATTTTCTAAAATCAAGCTTCAACTTTCGCAATTCCTTAATTCACCATTAATTTTCAGAAAAAATAAAATAAAAATTGTGGACTTGAGCCACGAGTTTCATGTCATATGTCTTGATTGGTCATTTGTGATGATTGGATCAACGTTCTTGGGCCTTTTCGCCTTTTTATTCAATTATGCTAAATTTCTCGGATAAGTGGCGGATGAGCTTAGAATGGGTTTAAATTTGGTGGGCCGAAGGAAAATGGTCTTCGAACATAAGTCACTACCTGTGATGTACGATGGATTTTGGCGATTCGAGATTGTTTTGATGGGTTTTGGGGCATTTTTCCTAATTTCGGTGATTTGTTTTTTCAATATTTTATTTATTCGTTTTAGAATACTCTATTTGGATGGACTACACTTGCTACGCATGATTCATGACATTACATCGGACTTTAAACGCTAGTTGAACCTAGGATGGTGTTTGGAAAAGGATATGCTTGGCCTTAGGATGGAGGAATGGACGTTCTTACCCTCGATCCCGACCATGTTAAGATTCCCCTTTCGGGCCTGAATTTGAGGGCACGCGGGGCTTTTCTTAACATTTCCTAAGCTTAAGAGGGCGAAAACACGGCTTAAATCGTTAAGTCGGTCTCGCTTTTGAAGGCTCCAAAATCAGACTAATAAAGCATGCATATGTCATCTTGCTTGTCTTTGATATCATTGAACATCTTTGCGTGTATGCATTTTTTTATTATTATGAGTCGGTCCATGGCTATTAGGCGTCTTGTCTTATTATGTGCATCGTCTTGTTAGTCTATCACTTCATGGGGCACGACAACATTCGTCTTGTGAAAGTGACGAAGAAGGATTTGGTTAGCTGGCTCCCCCAACTTGATGAGGTTACGCGCCATTATGTGGAGAGCCGACCGGGAAAACTCATTCATCTTCTTGATATCCATGTTCGTGTCGGTATGATCCAGGCCCTTGCTCACCGTTTGGGTCCCTCAAACGGCTACTTTCTTGCTCGGTAAGCATGAACTCACCCATACATTGGAAGAGTATAACGTGTTCATTGGTAAGTCTCTCGATCTTGAGCTCATTAGCCCATACTTAGATGCGGATGCCTCTCCTATCTTAGCTGAATTTTTAATGGTTGATCTACTCATTATGCAAAAGATCTTAAAAACAAACTATGGACATTGCTCATTCACTTTCCTCACAAACCGCTTTAACAAGGCCCGATCACCGCAAAAGGGCAAAGTTTTTTTACTAGCATTTTTTGGTTTGATCATCTTTCCTCATTATTGTCGCGACCTAAAAAATAAACAAGTTAAATTCCAGGCTAATGGATTATCGGGTTAATTAATTAACTAACCTAACTCGGACTCTCCCAAGTCCATACCAAATCGCAACTTGAGGTTCGAATGATTAACATGCAATGTGATTTGAATTTGGAGTCGCCACTAATCATTTTCGGTAGGTCGATTAGAAACCTAAATAAAATAGCGGGAGAAAACTATCTTATTTCCGAGAACCGGAGATTTTGAATTCGGAGACTTGATTACGCTAAATTATTCTAACGCCCTTTCGATACCATTTTCATGAAAAATATTTAATTTGGTAATTTACTTGAATTTCAAAGGTGCAGTTTTTTTATTTTTTTATTTTTCTTTTTTTATGAAAATGTAAAACATTGAACTTTATGCGATATACACCATGGATGATTTAGAAAGAAAGAAAATGCAGCCAATCACAAGTATTTACAAAAATAAATTAACATGTAATAATGCTAAACTTTGGAACACGTGGCATGTCTAAAATAAACAATCAAATATTCAAATCAAATTATTACATCTTTGTAGATCAAGATGGAGACGATTACCTTCTATTACACAAAATCTTACTCACGTACACGTTATAGTTTCTTTCAAGATCTCGGAGCTTGAAGAACGTGGCTGTCGTCGAAAATGGCAAGCGATAGCGTTGTTGGGTGGCGAGAGGCGAAGTATGTATTGGGACTTGTCGAAGATAATGCTCGATCAAAACTCTTTTCTTTCACTCTAGAATTTTCTTTTCTGTTTTTTTTCTCAAGGACTATCTCAATTCTTTTCTCTTCAAAAACTCTCTCAATTCTCTCCTACTTCCCAAAAAAACTCTTCCATTCTCTTTCACTAAAAAAAAAACTACCTCAATTCTCTTCTACTCTCTCCCCTAAAAAAACTCCTTTCAATTCTCTTCCACTCCAAAAAAAACTCCTCCTTCTTTTCAAGAACTCTTCTTCTTTTATAGGCAAAGTTCTTCATCCTTCATTCTTCATCTTCATTTCCTCGCCTTCCATTTTCATCTTCTCTTCTTCATCTTTATCTTCTCTTCTTCATCTTCATTTCCCCACCTTTCATTTTCATCTTCTCTTCTCCATCTTCATCTTCTTTTCTTCATCTTCATCTTCCCTTCTTCATCTTCATCTTCTCTTCTTCACTTTCATTTCTCCATCTTCCATTTTCATCTTCTTTTCTTCACCTTCTCTTCATTATCTTCTCTTTATCATCTTCCTTTCTCCATCTTCTCTTCATCATCTTCCTTTCATTATCTTCTCTTCACCATCTTCCTTTCCCCATCTTCTTTTGGTATTTGCAATTCAGTCCCCGGAAGTTTCAAGTATTTGCAATACCTCCACCGAAGTTCCGAGTATTTGCAATACGAATCCCCGAGAAAATATTTCTTTCAAGCCCAAATCTTCTTAGTGCATTTTTCCACCGTATGCCTAGTCCAGGACCCCTGTTAAATTAAGCTCAAATTATATGCCAATGCTAAATGAATATGTGAGATGATTTTTGTTTAGAACTAGAATTAGTTCTAATTTTTATGCAAGAAATAGATTAGTCAAAATTTAGGCGTCAACAAGCTGCCCCTCTTTGAGTGGAACCTCGTAGAGGTTCCGCTCAAAGATAAAATTGAACCCTAAATTTTGATAGTGCAAATGATGGATGAACTTTTTGGCGGGAGTTTTAGTCCCATTTTTTATGTAATGAAGTGATGCATGATATGCAAGATTGTAAATAACATGTGTCATAATTTCTCTTTTCCATGTTAGAGAAACTCGCACATGGATCGCATACGAGAATACCTGTTTTACCAAATACCTCATAAGCTTGGTGATTCCCTTAATTTTCAAGTTTCTTGCAAACACGAGGACCTTAAGGAATTTGGCCTATCTCGTTATCGAGAGACTTTTCCCTAATGCGAGACAACGCAAGATATGTATCCTTCCGGATCACAAGAGCTACGTCGTTGTGAGTCGAAAGAAGTAGAATCAAGTTCACAAGAGCTACGTCGTTGTGAGTCGAAAGAAGTAGAATCAAGTTCACAAGAGCTACGTCGTTGTGAGTTGATTAAATGTCGAAATCGCCGGTGCATATGTCTTCACAATTCGACAAAGGGGAACCGAAATCGTAAGAGCTACGTCGTTATGATTTGGTTTGGATCAAAATCACGGGTGCTTATGTCTTCGTGATTTGATAAAGGAGCCGAGAATCATAAGAGCTATGTCATTATGAGCCGACTAAAGGTCAAGATCACCGGTGCATATGTCTTCGTGATCGACAAAGGGAACCAAAATCTTAAGAGCTACGTCGTTATGATTTGGTTTGGATCAAAATCACGGGTGCTTATGTCTTCGTGATTTGATAAATGAGCCGAGAATCATAAGAGCTATGTCATTATGAGCCGACTAAAGGTCAAGATCACCGGTGCATATGTCTTCGTGATCGAGGCCGAAATCATAAGAGTGCTGCGTCGTCATGATTTGATAAGATGTCAAGATCGCCAGGTGCATATGTCTACACGACCTGACGGAGAGGCATATTGCACGAATTGAATCGTAACAACTATCATCGTAGGAGTTGTTAATTTGGAAATGGGTTTAGAAAACTTACCCGGGTTCTCCGAATGATTAATCAAAGAACGAAACAGATCGCTCGTATCGTACATGATAAGCATTTGCCGGGAGAACTTGCTCATTCAATAATCCTTGGATGAATTTCGAGACCTTGGGAGGGACATCGAATATCGGGAATGTATTACCCATCATAGAATGTCGAGAGGTAACATGCGCAAACATATTCAACAATGAGTTCATGCAAAACTATCCTACCGAGCTTGCAATGATTAGAAATAACATGTGTATAATGCAATCACTCATACTATGGTTTATGCATAACCATTCTATCAAGTTTGCATTACCAATCCTGTCCAGGGATGTTCTCACATTATGAATACCTCGAATGTGAGCTGAATGGGGGACTTCGGTCCGAAAGGGTTTTCTCTCACTCTCAAGAAAAGTTATTTATCCCGTCTCTCAGGATTCAAAAGAAATCACTCAATCTTTCCATCATCGCATTCGATAAGGATCCGAGTAATCTCGCAATTGATACGACCGAGCAGATCTGGAGGTCTTGATTAGGATCGTAATGAGGGCTAGGTCAAAGGTTTACAAAGGGGACTCTAGTTAAGTCAAGGCTGCTTGAAATGAATTTCATCGTCATCTCTCTGGGGTTTACAAGTCAAGAATCCCGCAAAAATGAGAGAGAAGTAATCTTGCTCGAACTTCTTCGAGTGATGCTTAAAATCATTGAACTCCACATTAATTCAAGTGCCCTAGTCGAAAAGGCTTTGAAAGGGTTGTAATGGAGGTAATGATTTGGGGACCGAGAAACGAAAGGGTTCGTTTTGGCTCGAAAGATGTTTGAGAAGGGGTTTGATGTTGGGGATCATTACAATCCACACCGATCGTGGCCTTCTAGGATACCATCATTGCTCGAGGATGGTATGAACTAAAGATTGCATTTGCAATTTGATACTTCATGGAGATTTTTCTCTCAACCCTTTTAGGATATACGGAAAAATTGTGCATTTAAGTTCAAAAAATATTCTACAAATGAACAATGAATTGAAAGGGCATTGGCCTTGCTTTTGGTAGGCACTTTGCTTTTTAAATGCCTAGGAATTTTTTGTGGAATCAGCCTTTCCTCTTTATTCTCCTTTTTTTTTACTCCCAACTCTCTTTTACGATTGTATCTTGATGAGTTCATTAGGAGATTTTCTATGGATCCAGCTTTTCGGGTCCTTCTACTCAAAGATGGGCATATTTGCTTTGGGACAACAATGATCACCAATGAGGGCTTTTAAAAATGAATTTGCGAGGCTCAAATGGGTTGTGCAAATGGATATAGATGTGTGGGATAGAAAAAGAAATGCTCTTCGTCACCCTAAGGCACTTGAATTAAAGCGCAAGTACAATGCAAAGAACCATCCGAAAATTGATGTTAGTCCAAGCAAGAAGATTTCTAACCATTTGTCTCGTGATGCTGATGGAATTACCTCTGTTTTGCCCCAATGTGGGGTGGTTCTTGACAGAGTTGTGGAAGTGAAATCTCCGCTCAAATGGATTGATCAATGGATAACTTGCAGTGTTTATGGTAGAGAAATGAATGCCTCCATCACTTCGGTTATCGTACCTTTCGCGAGAAAACTTTTTACCTCGGCGAATGCGGAATTTTACCACCGTTCATCTCGCTTGAAAAAATTGGACGTGTTTGGGAAAGGATTGCCTTTCATCATCCTGTCATGCCCCCTTCAGTACATTCGATGTATCTTATGTAGTTCATGTTCCTTATTCGAGTTGGTAAATTAAACATGAGGAACAATCATGTGCAAACCATGCAAGCAGTATGAGTGTTTTCGAGCATATAAAATGCAGCAACTTTTTATCTTGGCGGACAAAGTTCGCAAGTACATAAAAAAATTCTTAAGGGCGTGGATCGTGAGTTTCCCCTGTTCATGCAAATGCGTTGCAAAACTTCATTGTGCGCTTCGAGACATGAGATTGTCAAAGGCTCCAAGAATTTCTCATTTCATTAATTTTTCATGGAGAAGGGATACTTCTCTGTTTGGACAGTAGTGACCCCTGTAAAAATCAAAAGGGAAAGCATCAATCTATGTCCTCATGTTCTAAAAGAGTTGAAACGATACCACTTTACCCATGTACGTATTCCTCGCGAACTTTGAATTGAAAAGATCGATTCATCCGAATCGGATTGTATGTCTAGGATGTTATCTCTCCGAGGTTACGTAACCGTCCTGGGCTGAGTTTCGATCTGCGAAGCAAAAAGTTTTTATTAATTTTTGTACATTGATGCCAAATCCCGAGATCGACCCCGGGACGCCTCGGACCACTTGTCATTCCCCCAACCACTATCTTTGCGGTGTTGTTGGCGTCCACGGGTGGTTCGCTTTTGTTATATTGTTCTCAAAGCGATTTGGCAATCTCCCGTGGAGAATAAAATAAGCTTAACTTAGAGTTTGAAACGACTGAGAGCCAATTGGGACGATACGGAGTTACCGATCTTTGAGCCCGCTTGGTGTTTTAGTTGCATTCTCCCAAGTAAGGTTCTTGAGAATCTCTCTTTACGGGCGTTCGGGGCGTCGTCCACAAATTGATTTGCTACGGGCCTAGCTTAATAAGGAACTTACGCATTTGATAAGAGAGGAGAAAAATTCGCCCTTTAACTCTAGGCAAATTCTAGACAACTAGAAAGTAAAAGTATCCCACGCAGGGGAACTATACATGGAATTAAAGGAGTATTCATGCGAGAGATTGGTTCCACCTCTTTTGGCTGGTTATTCCAATGATTAGCTGATTTTGTCTTGGATCATACACCAACGATCGTTGTTTGAGGATCCATAATCACTTGCTTCGGATCACAACTCGAGGTCTTTCAGCTCCGAACCGGGCGACCAAGGCGGTGAGCTCATCATCAAAGTAACCTTTTGATTTTTCGGGCAATTGATACTCGAATTAGGCATTGTTACTTGCTAACACCGGCGACAGATTTTCCACTTTGTTTTTGCCGTGAACGGTCCGACTCCTTGAGCTTGAGCCTCCGCCGTCGCTCGGGAACTCGTAGGGATGATCAACGGTCCGCCTTGCTAGAACCACCAGCGGAAGGTCGGTATGGCCGGATTCTTGATTGGGAAGTGGTCGGGTACTTTTTGCTCCGTAGGTTTTCCCTGGGATTAATCTTCCAAATCAACTTTGCTCCGGTCGCCTTGGTTCCAAGCTACATCGTGCTTCTTGACTTATCTCTAAATCGGTGAAGGTGATTTGTGACACTTCGTAGGGTGAGTCCGTCTATATTCATCATTTTGAGTACAGCCATTGGTCGTCTTGAATTGATTCCTAGGCTGTCGAACCGCCTCGATGAATATAGAATGAAGCTCGGCGGACCAAATGGGCCTTTTCTTTCCCACAAAATCGTCGTAGTAAGTTTGACCATAGTTCTTTTGTTCGAGTAATTGCTTCCTTACAAGTATGTTGCCAAATGTTTTGGAGCACTTGAACGCAGACCGACTTCTTTAGGATGTCCCGAGCACCATGCAATATGGCCTTTTTACGACTGTTGATCATCACTTGCTGATGTTATGATGACCGGTATATTCAACTCGGAATCAATGATCTTTAAGAGATTGAGACCGTCCATATCGATCCCTACCATGGGCTGTGACGACGATGTCAAAATCATATTTGTCGCCCGCCTTCTCTAAGGCTTCCGTTGCTTTCACATAAGTGAAACCCCATGTACATGCACTTTCGGCATGGCAACGAGGATCGAGAGGGAAACGGGGTTGCCATCAATGGCCATGACTCATGAGATCCTCGGGATAGGAGGCTTCCCATACTTCCGCCCGGGAATGTACGCATACTTATTTTCCTTTCAAAACCTTCCATATGTAGATCGAAAAATGGGTGTTTCGACTAGAGACTGGGCTTTAGATGTTCTTTGGACTTGCAAAGATAAATTGCCGAAAAATCACAAAAGCGATGATGGCCTTTCGTGACGAGTTACGGAGGTGCATGGAGACTTCAAGTTCTTTATAAACTTTTTCCGATCCATTAGTCTCATGATGCCTTTTCTCTCCTTTTCGCCCTTAGTACCTTGGATCCATTTCGTAATAACTCTTACCTCTCGCTCAATCCGTCGTTCTTTTTACTTTTCGACATGGAGGAGCCCTCAAATCTTTTCACTTTCTCTACGAACGAGATAGTTATTTCCCTCCTCAAATCTTTTCGGTTCCTCCTACGAACGAGGCGGTTATTTCCCTCCTCAAATCTTTTCGCATTTACTTACGTGAAGGCTTTCAATGCTTAGTCAAATGGGCGAGGAATTCACGCATTTAAGCATGATGATGTTCGTGGATAGTCTTGTTTTTTGCCCCGGATTAAAAGAAGAATGTCTCACATGGGGATCTTGTAACAAACAGTACATTCATTCATACACGTCACCACTTCTCTTGAGGATTCGTAAGGGTCTGGCTAGTAATGCTCAAAAAGAGATATTTTGAGAGCCCATAATAATAAACTAAAGCTTCATGTAGGCTACACATTCGGAGTTCCATCAGCGTTGAATTGGCTGGCTGTGACATCAAGGAAACTCCAATTGTAGTGATGCATGTCTCTTCCCTCGAAGGGCATCGGTTCCGCTTCCGCAAAGACGGACTTTCCGGGATGTATCTCCAACGAAATCGGATTGTACGAGAGCTTGCTTTGGGGGATGAACGGTGAATGAGCATTTTCAATGCTCGGATGTGGCTCATCGAGGGACATGTCACCAAAGGAGATGGGGCCGCTACGGACATGGCAAACATCGGTGTTAATAGCATCCCTATACCTCTTGTTCTCTGCTCGAAACTTTTCATTTTCTTCCCTCGAAACGCAAGTTCATGACTTTCATTTTTAACCTTCAATCGGGTCCGCTTTGTTTTGAAACCAAAACTTGACCTTCAAGGGCTCCATTCCTATCATCCGGCTCAATTCATTTTTACGTCTCTTATTCACGTAAGAGCACTCCTTGAAGGCAATTGAGCACTCGATTTGATATTTTCTTTTACAGGGTTAACTATGGCTGCCGCTGCCATTGTTGTTCTTGTCGAGATCTTGAATTTCACCGCCAAGAGAGTTGGGTTTTACAGCTTCAGCGTTGGACTCGGTCTCGAAATCCAGCATTCGCTTTCGGGGATGTCTAGGTTGGTTGCCTCCAAGAAGTCTTGATGGCCTCTAAACATGTTGGATTGAAATACCTCTTACCGCCTTTTGTTCACTCTATTCTCCGCCGTATGCTTACTTTCTCCAAATTCTTTCGAGTAACCGGGTATGTTCCAAAGCCTCCCTTTAAACGAGGATGAAAATCACTAAGCCGACGTTTTTCCCAAGATTTCGTGTTTCCCGCTTTGTCTTATTATTTTTTTAACGTGATGGGACCCCGAATCCATTCGCACCGATTTTCTTTTCTTGATAACCATGCTTGTCTCCCACTCAATTTTCAACATGATGGGACTCCAACTCCTTTCGTAACTTTTCGAATTTGTGAGGCTCGAGATCACGGATTGACGATAGATCCGGGATCCAACGAACGAAACGCCCGTAGTTTCACCGGAGTAACTAACGTGGCTGTGTAAGAATTGCTGTTTTTTCTCTCGAAAAGTATGCTTGTCTCCCACTCCGGTTTTCAACATGGTGGGGTCCTCAAATCTTTTCGTAGCTTTTTCGGATTTGTGAGGCTTGAGATGGTAGATCCGTGATTCACGGGACGAAACGTCCGTAGTTTTACCTAGATAATTAACTCGGCCTCCACAATAATTATTGCTATAACTTTTCCCGCCCTTTAAATTAGGATTTAACGCCGAGACAACTATCGTCTTCATATCTTCATCTCCAACCTTCTAAGCACTCTTTTGCATCCACTCTTTTTTAGCTCCAACAACAATGGCTTCCCTTCCCGCATACGCCTTCTCGGCTAAGTTTTGGCCAAATGGGAGAAACTTTATAATCTCCTTGCGCCAAGGCTACTCTTATATAGCCAACCATCCGGAGGCCGAAACCGAAATTCGCCTTATGTTTAGGGATATGGACACCGCTTCTATTGAAGGTACCAAGTTAGAAGAGGAATACAGGATCTTCCCCACCCTCTTCACTAACTTCCCGGGAGGCTTACCATGTTGCTCATCAAGATGTTACTTTGCCCCACCTTGTGAAGCACGCTATCGGATCGGTCGGACAAAGGTGTTGGCCGTCATGAACCCGACAATTATAAGAAGGCCCTCGACTACGGTGCTTGAACAAGTCTCCCCGCGATTCGTGAGAGGGAAACTTGGTGAGATGTTTGGCCATGTCCCGCACCATATTCGAGCGCGATCCGCTCAATATTGTTTTAAAATTTCAATGCGCATGGTTGGAAGAAAGGTTGGACGATCCGACCCTGGATATAGCCTACGGGAGAATGCTGATCCATGACCTGGAATCTGCAACGACCATCACAAGGACAAGGTAGCCAAGCTCAAAGAGAAATGTGAGCTCCTCCTTTTTAAGGCTGGCGGATCTCGATTCTCGGAAGCGATCGGTGTAGGCGGAGCATCAACCGTATGGAGAGTCGATTAAACTCCTTTGTGATGCTCATTAGGGCTCGGTTGGCTTTACATTCCCACCCCGTTGATATATTTGTAAGGCTTTCCGATGAATGAAATGAATGCAAGTTTTTACTCATTTCATCTTGGTCGTCATATTTTTTTCGCAATATAACCCCTTTTACTCTGCGAATATGTAAATCTCACACTCACGATGGTCAATCCATTGGGCGCAGAGAGGCTCCCCATTCGAAACAATCTCTCAACAAAGATTAGTAGCGAGGAAACAAACGAATGCTCAAATGTGAACAACTCGTGAATCAGTATTAATATTATAACTCGATTATGAAAACATCGAGTGAATCGAGCATAATATTTCTTTACTGACGTCGAATTAGTTGGATTGATAAAGACACGACCATTCATCTCGGCCAATCAAAGCACCACCAGGGGAGCCCCTTCTTTACTATATATGGACCACCATAGTTTGGAGCGAATTTCCCTTCGGGAGTGGGACTATTGGCAATAATTTTCTCAAGACTAGGTCATTGATCCGAAAATATCGAGGCCGAACTTTTTTGTTGAATGATTTAGCAACCCTCTGCCGATAACACCGGCCATGACATATAGCTTTAAGTCTTTTTTCGTCGATCGATTCAATTGGCTTGTTCTCTCTTGGATCCATTCAGCTTCCGTTAGCTTAGCTTGAGACAGATAATACGTAAGGAAGGAATTTCCACTTCAACCTGGTAGAACAGCCTCCATTCCATATACAAGAGAATACGGGGTTGCCCCGGTAGATGTCCGGATCGAGGTCCGATACGCCATAAGTGCAAATGGCAACCTCTCATGCCAATCGCGATAATTTTCAGCCGTCTTCGCTAAAATTTTTTTAATGTTCTTATTGGCGGCTTCTATCGCTCCGTTCATTTGAGGACGATATGGGGAAGAGTTCGGATGCTTGATCTTGAATTCCTTGAACAATTAGTCCATTAGTTTGTTGTTTAAGTTCGAGCCATTGTCGGTGATTATGGCTTCAGGTGAACCGTATCGAGCAATGATATCCCGGCGGATAAACTTCGCGATATTTCGTGCCGTAACCGCTAAATAGGATACGGCCTCGATCCATTTGGAGAAATAGTCAATCGCCACCAAGATGAATCGATGCCCATTGGATGCTTTATGGTTGATAGGACCGATAACATCAATGCCCTACATAGAAAACGGCCATGGTTCGGATAATTGATGCAACTCATTTGGAGGGACATTAGTCTTGTCACCATGAATTTGACATTTGTGACAGCTCGGACATGCTGAATACAATCTCTTTCGAGTGTGAGCCAATAATAACCCAACCTCATAATCTTCTTAGCTAACAAGTGGCCGTTCATGTGTGGACCACGGATCCCTTCATGTACTTCCATCATCGACGAACCGCTTGCTTGAGTTAATGCATCTTAGTAGGACGAGAATCGAATGACCAGCTTGACAAATTCTCTCCATTCAAGAAGAACTTCGAGGCCATCTTCCTTATGTACTTTTGGTCGATACGGTACTTTTTTCGAGGAACTCCCGCTTCGAATATAAGTCTTGATGTCATGGTACCATGGCTTACCATCGGGTTCATTGATCACGGTCATACAATATGCCGGCTTTTTTAGTACCTCGATTTTCGGTGGGTCAACCTCAAGTCCATTGGCGACTTGTAACATTGAAGACAATGTAGCCAATGCATCACGAATCGATTATGAGTCCCGGACGGATACTCAAATGAGATATCTTCAAATTCCTCCACCAATTCATCCACCTGGAGATATCGAAACCGCGCCCGTGCCCGACCTCGATAAATTGACAGCTCCGTCAAAAGTACATAGTCTAGATGTAATCCTCCACCGACATGATTCGATCCTCGGAATGATAGGCATCATCATCTTGCCCCGGATTTTCAGCTAGGACATCTGCTATAGCTCGTCCCTTGATTGACTTTTGGGACAAATATTGAACGTCGAACTCGGAGATGAGGATTTGCCATTTGGCAAGTCTACCAATCAAGGCGGGTTGATTAAGCAAGTATTTGATAGGATCGCATTCCGTCACCAAAGCACTTGGTGATGCAAGGTATATTGCCGAAGCACTGCGTACCCAGGACTAACGCCGCACATGTTTTCTCTACTTCGGAGTACTTCATTTCCGAAATTATGAATTTCTTGCTCATATAATAAATAGCTCGTTCTTTCCCATCCTCTTGCTTCTCTTGGGCTAACATAGCACCCAAGGATTCACTAAGGATTGTGAGGTAGAGGATTAGAGGTTGCTTCGGCGTTGGAGGAACAAGCACGGGTGGATTCATGAGATCTTTGCTTGATTTTCCAAAAGCTTCTTCGCATTCGCTATCCCATTTGACTAGCGCATTCTTCTTTAATAGCTTAAGGAATGGCTTAGTGGTTTCGATAACCGAGAGATGAATCGAGCAATACAGTTTAGCCTACCCATCAAACTTCGAACTTCTTTAACCGTCGTCGGTGGCTTAAGCTCACGAATAGCCTTAACTTTTGAAGGGTCGACTTCAATGCCCTTACCGCTTACCACGAATTCGAGTAGCTTGCCCGAGCTGGTCCCAAAGACACACTTGGCGGGGTTGAGGAGTAACTTGTACTTTCGGAGTCTGTCGAACAATTTCTTCAGCGTTTCGACGTGATCTTCTCCATGCCTTGTTTTTGCTATCATGTCATCGACGTAAACCTCAATCTCATTATGCATCATGTCGTGAAAAAGGGCAACCATGGCTCGTTGGTAAGTGGCTCCAGCGTTTCGAGACCGAACGGCATTACCCGGTAATGAAACATTCCCCATGGTGTGGTGAAAGTGGTTTTCAACTTGTCATTGACATTCATCGGGATCCGATTGTACCGGAGAAACCATCCATGAATGAAAACAATTCAAACCTGCATGATCAGTCGACAAGTACGTCAATATGTGGGAGGGGAAAATCATCTTTAGGGACTAGCCTTGTTCAAGTCTCGATAATCGACACAAACCCGAATGCGGCCATCTTTCTTCATGACGGGGACTATGTTAGCGACCCAATTGGAATATTCTCAATCTCAATGAATCCTACATCAAGAAGCTTCATGACCTCCTCTATCCCACACGGGCTCTCCGCCACTCAAGGGACTCGCCTGTTAGTTTTCGATCTCGCTCTTGGAACTAATCCTTTGAGAGATACCAAAATTTCTGATCCACAGGATCCACTCTCCAGGAGAAACTTTCTTTGCAAGAGTACATCTCAAGCATAGGGGATCACTAAATCCTTAGAGTCGAAGTACTTAAACCTCAAAACTCTAGAAGGGGCTCCCGGCGGACCCTCACGGATGATAGTCCCTATACGCGAGAGATAAAGTCTCACAAAGAAAATCTTACGGATGATCAACGATCATTGTGGCAAGTGGAGAGCATACTTAAACCAATTACCGTAATAGAGAAGTAGAAACATTTTAGTGCGGAAGAGTCCGCTTGACGAGAAGAGAGGAATTTAGAAGCTCATGTTGGAAACACACTCTGCTTGGATTTCATAAAGGAAGCCAAGTCTTGCTCTTTACAATGCGAAAGCCTCGCCTTATATAGGCAAGGTCATGCAAAAGAAAACAAAGGATTCTCTATGATAGAGATCCGACAAGTGCGTACAATAATACAACTAACATTGACTTCGGGAGGAGTCATTATTGTTGACAACACAACACATTTTCACAAAACGACACACACACTTTTTCTGCTGCCTTTGTTGATTTGTCACAAGTGGAGCAGATAGAGTTGTTGCAAACAGTGGACACGAGCGGGTGCGAAAGCGGATGGAGATGTTGTGGACTTATCTCCTTCGGTCGGGATCGGGGTGATAATTGGGGTCATCCCGAGTCGGAGCTGTCCGGTCCATCATGGCCGTCCTTTTGACTTTTGTATGCACGCAATAATTGCTCTTTTTCGTAGTCCGAGATGAGCTGGTCAAGGCCTGGATCATCGGGGGATTCCATGTGAGCTGGATGGTGCGTCTCGTGACGAAGACGGGACGTCGGGGATGACGGGCCGTGGATAGCTGTATGGGTCTTGTGATAATTGACCTCCCCATGGATCAAACGGTGCAAGGGGCCGAGTGTCTCGTGTCCATAGTGGAGCTTGCATGATTGCTGTTGAACTCCTGGAGAGCTTCGAACACATGAGGATGTGTTCCGGGAGTGTCCCATGAGTAGCTTGTTGTGGAATAAGGCCATACCTCGGGTGGTATTACCTTATTTTCTTGGCGAGAGAATACACTTTGGAGTTCTCTATATTCGTACGGGATGTCAAATATGGTCCTGGAGTACGTCTTATGAATTTTGTACACCGATCTTGGAGGTTGGGCTTGAAAGAACTAGTGCCAATTTCTCGCTGCATTGGATCTTTTGTCTCCGGTTGGTCCAGTGAATGACCAAGGATGATGGAGGATGACAACGGTATGTCCGAGAGGTTCAGTCCGCCAACTTGTCTCTCGGAGTACGAACATGTGTTTCCATGCTTGGAGGGGTTGGAACCAAGTGAGAATGTCAAGGAAGGATCTCTCGGGTCATGATTTCTATAATTTCCGAAAGAGATTCGACAAAACCTTAATGATTTCGTCCAAGGGAAATTCAATAGCAATCGATAGAGATGAAGCATGTACCGAACATCCATTTGAGATCGAAGGGAATGGGATGGTGGAAGACCATCTTAATGGATGTATGAACGGATATTCATAATTGAGACCTGGTTTTAACATCAATCCGCCATAATCTTTGAAGACTATGTAGTGATAATTCCAAAATAATCTTTGAAAATGATCGGAAAGAGAATTCCGTACGAGATATTGAGGAATATCAGGCGGATATTGGTGGGATGGCCATTGGTGTTCTCTCATGTTTTGAACTTTGAAGGTTCCCAAAAACTCTTTACGAATGAACATATTGATGGATTGGAAAGGTTCTTTTGTCCGTGACGAGAAAATCAGCCAAAATATTTTTCTTTCCGAAATGTGTTTTGCTTCAAAAGAGTATTTAGAAAACCATTCTCGCCCATCTTAAAAGGCGGATGAGGAACTTGCTTTTGCTTAAACTTAAGCATTTGGGGAAAGGATGACATATCCATTTCGACTAGAAAGTGATGGCCAATGAGATGAAATTCAAATTTTTGATGCCATTTTTTACGGCGAGAATTTCTTTGAAGGTGGAATGGTAATGTATTTCGCATTGGAAAACTTTCCACTTTTGTAAGCACATGATTCGTCGCTTACCTTTGTCTTCTTCAAGAAGGATGGCTGCCCAAAGATTTGTCACCGGATCTGTTTGGAGAATCCTTTTTCCATTGGAAGGGATTCGAAGAGGTGGCAAATTTTGCAGCTGGTCTTTGAGTGTCTTGATGGCATTGGTCCTGTTTGGGCGACCAAGGAGGGGGTTTTTTCTTCAACATTTTTTGCGAGAGGATGAAGTGTCTCGAGAAATTTTTGGGACGAAGTCTCCGAGATAATTGACAATTCCTAAGAAGGATTGTATTTGTTGGACGAGAGAGATTTTCATCGGGAAATTTCTGAAGGTCTTCCGCAATGTGAGGTCCGGGGCAATAGTTTCCATTTTTCAAGCGCATCTTTGAGGAACTCGATTTCTCTTTGGGCTAAAATCATTTTCTTTTGAGAAAGCATGATGCCATGAGTATGCACAATTTCAGCAAATTGTTGAAGAAGCTTTGCATGAGATTCTTCGTCGGGGGAGAAGAGAAGAATATCATCAATGTATATCTGTGCATTGGCAAGAATAGGGCTGAAAGATTTTGCACATTGCTTTCCGGAACAAAGACGGAGCGATCTTAAAGTCCAAATGGAAGGACTTTCCACCTTGGAAATGCTTGGTTAGGAATGCAAAATCCAGTTTTGAATCATCGATGGATGAATTCCAATTTGCCAAAACCCGCCTTAAGATCAAACTTGGAATAAATCTTTGCTCGAGCAAGGCTGGAGAATAAAGAATTTTTGTGAGGCAAAGGAAATTTATCATCTTGGATAAACAGGTTGAGGGGCTGGTAGTTTATGACTAATCTCGGCTTTCCTCGACTTTGTTCTCGCTCTTTTGTTGACATAAAAAGCTTCACATGCCCATGAGGAGTCCGAAGGTTCAATGAGTCCTTGGGAGAGGAGTTGAGCACATTCTCGCCTGTGCAAGTGCAAGGTGTTACGGATTCATGCCCGAATGGCAAGCTTTGGTAGGATTGATTTCTCCATTTTTATGGAAAGGAATTTTGACAAAGAAGTCAGAATTTTTCCAGAGAGGATTGGAACAAGTTTGGATGAACCGATGATGGGATTCGAACAATGGGAGAGAAGAGATTGGGTGATTGGGTCAAGGATTTCAATGTGAATAACAAAGAGTCTTTGGATTTCCACAAACTCTTGAAAGCTTTCTTGGAATTGTAACCCCTTTGGGTTGATTTTGAGTTTGGGAAGTTTGGACAATAAGTCCCGACCAATGATGAGATCCTTGTCGTGAGATGGACACCCAAGAATTCCGGTGGTGATTTCGCATCCAGGAAAGATGTGGATGGAGATAGGTTTGCTGCGCAGATTTGGTAGAAAAATTTTCTCCACGAGGCGACTGGAAATACCTGGTGTATGGTGTCCAAGATTCTTCCGGGAGAATTTTACTATCAAGGAGAGATCTTCTTTGCGCCAATATCAATGAGGGCTATGACTTGGATTGGTTTGGTGTCTTTTGAGATATGGATTTGTCTTGGGAAGTATGGAGGATGGAATGTGGACGAGTGAATTACGAAAGAATCGGAAAGGGAGAAAAAGGAGAGTATGTCCCCGGGGAAGAGTCGGTGTTTGAGGAGTAGGTCCGTATTGCACACGGGGTATCCGGTGATGGTTCTTCTTCAATGGAGAAGACAGGACTCTACGTCTTCATCACCGAGAGAGATTCCAAGTGTTACGAGAAATCTTTTGGATCATGTAAGCGCCTCGCTTTTTTTGCCTGGGAGGCATTTCTTTGCAAAATGACCCTTCTTGTTCTGAGATATAACATCCGTCGGACTTGGGTCTTCTTTGCTTTTTTGTTGAATGGCTGCGAGACTTTTTTCTCAAGAATTTCCATTTACTTCGCCTTTCGGCCTTTCCGGCAAAGGAGAACTTCTTGAAGTGAACTTTCTTCTTATGTCCCGGCAGGAGGGGTCACTGCAGTCTCGAGGACATTTTATTTTCCATTCGGCCTTTCACAATTTTTGTCATATCGCCGATTGTCTTTGACGAACCGATCAAACCGTTGTCGTCTGCCTGCATCTTTCTTCAATGGCAATATGGACGGTTTGTTGGATTTCTCCAAGGGTGGATTCTAAGAGTGGCCTTTTGAGATTCTTGTTTACTTCATCCGCAATCTCTTTAGGAATGGAGGCTAAAAAGATTGGTTTAAGATTGATGTCTGCTCCAAGATGATAGAAAAGTCTAATCATCTCTTTGAAATGCCTATCGAGGTCTTTTCCGGAGGTGGAGGAACATTTTCTTTCAAAGAACTCTTTTCTTTGGAGTTCGTTTTCACCTGGTTGGGTGGCCAATGAAATACAAGTGAATGACACGAATGGCTTGATCGAAGGACATCAAGAGGAAGGCAATCGATCTTGCTCGAGATGGATGTCCACCAATTTTTGAGGGTTCCGGTGAACTTGCTTGGTGAATTCTAAAAGGACTTCATAAGTACTTTGCTCACTTGAGATTTTTGGCGACAAGCCATGTGTGGAACTCTTGAAGTTTAAAGGACCATCGCCGATAAGGAACGTCATCAAAGGTGAAAAAGGTTCCTAAGGAGGAATGAGGATGGTGAGATGATGGTGCAGGGGTTGGATTTGGAGAGGAAAGATTAACAAATTCCATTTCTTCTTCGCTTCTTCTTCTTTTGGGACCGTTGCTTGCCATCATGATAGCGGGAATCGGTTCCGGATCATTTTCCGATTCTAAGAGGAAAGGGTTTCGAAGGAGGGGGTGACGAAGAAGACGACGAGTCTTCTTTGTCCTTGATGGAATTTATTGAATCCGAGGGATTTGTTTCCTTAAAAAGCTTTCAATGGGATTAGAGACCATGTAGGAAGGAAGTATATGGGAAGGAGAAGGAGGAGGTGAATCTGGTGGTCTGGTGGAGCCGAAGGGGGAATAGGAAAAGTAGGAACAGGAAGAGACGGATGCGATTCTTTGAGGCTTTTGCTTTTTCAGCTTCTCGCTTTTTTGATTTCTTTGAGACGTGCTCTAAGGGCTAACACATTTGTTCTTGGTTACGGTGGAACCATTTCGAGAACTTCTTTGGAAGGGCGATGAAGAAGTTTTGCTAGAAGATTGGGAGGAATGGGTAGCGGAATTGGTAAAAGAGGGGTATAAAGAAACATGAGGTATATAGGGTGGAAAGGAGGGTTGGTGCTCAAGTTGAGCTTTCGGCTTTCAAGAATCCGAATTTGCCTTTCGAGTTTTTCAATCCGAGGAGTCTCGATCTTCCAGGTAATGATGATGGACCTGCTGATTTTCCATCATGTACAACCTTTTCCGGAAGTCTTCGAGCATCTTCCGGATGTGGCTAGAAGCTCGGTCAACCCGGTCAATCTGGGTAGAGACTTTGTCTAGGGCCACATTCCGGGCCAAGGCATTTTCGGTTGCCAATTGAACGGTCTCAACCGGAGCCGGCACCTTTCTTCTCGCCATGTGGATCAATTTCATTTGGTGCAGGTACTTTGGGAGCATGATAGTACCGCTGCTTGGGAATCGAAAAGTTTTCAAGTGGAGGGAAATGTAAAGGCGAGATGAATTTGATTCAACCGGCTTAGGTTGAAGAGGAGGAAAATCTTCAGGCTGAAACATGCATATTGTAGGAAGTGGTTCGGGAAGGCATGAGTATGGTTTTGGGAGATCAATCGAACAAGAAGGATTTTTCTTGACCCATTTCGGATGGGTTTGTAGAAAGGATTGGTAACGGATTTCTTGGGAGATGGTGGTGGACGGTTTGGTGGATCCGGTTTACAAGAAGATGGGGAAGGAATTTGTAGTCTTTGAGGAAGTACCATATTGGACAAGATATTGCCGGTTTCCACCGTCTTCACCAAGTGGTCCTACAATAGGATCACCATCAAGGTATCTTTGGTACAAAGGATCCTTCTTTTTCTTTCTTTTCGAAGAGGATTTGTCATCTTCTTCAACAGGAGAAGTACAAGAAAGACAGGGAACATTCCGGATCCCAAAACCAATGTCCCGAAGGGTCTTTGAAGTAATGGATAGGAAGTCCATTGGAATCAAAAGACCGAACAAATTTCTTGGTCCTGGATCTTCAATACTCACTGCTTTCGATGGGCATGGGGTGAAACAGAGAATAGTAGGAAGAGAAGGAAATAAAGACGAGGAGTCTTCTTTTTCCTTTGCAAATTTGATGGTAACAAAGTACCATCTTTCTTTTTTGTGAACTCGAGGTTCGATAGAGATGGACTGGTCTTGTGTTTTGGTGAAGTTTCTCATAGTTGGTCACCCAATGTCGGGAAGGAGTTTGACAAGTTGGTCTCCTGGGAATCATCTGGGAACATGAACACAAGAAGTCTGGTCATGATCTATCGAGATGATAAGGGCATCATCCGATACTCGAAGGTTGAGATCAATGGCATGATTCCGAACTCGTAGACCATCCGGTAATGGAGAGTAGCAGCTAAAGAATTTGGAGTCCGAGGGGCTCCAGTTATCTCAGTTGAACCTTCAAGGCCGACAACAATCCCGGGTCCGCTAAGTGCCATATTAAAATTTGGAAATAGAGTAACAAAGATCGTCCCCAAAGATTCAAAGTGGTTTGAATGGTGCCGATGCGAGCATGCTGGTAGTCTAGGAATCTCGTATCCAAAAGAGCTATTCCGACCACAACAGGTAGGCCTTTTCGACCATGGAAGGAAAGAGCTAGTCGATGGCTCCAAAATGAAGATGGGTGAATCCTTGTTGGATCCACTGGAGAGGGAATTCTGGTGGAATTTGGAGTGTCACAAACTGTTCTTGTTGGGTGGCTAGAATATGGTGCCGATCAAACTTAGAAGATTGGACATACTCTTTAACCGATCGAGGGGTATGCCGAATGAGATGTTTAATGGAGCGAATGGGAGAGAACGAAGAAGGTTTGGCGAAAGCCGAATATGGGTTGATGAGAGGAAGATGGGTTTCGAGATCTTGCTTTCTTTTTAGAAGGCTACCTCATAGAGATAATCTAACTTGGAGGCGGTAGATTTGCGTAACTCGGGAGGAGGAGCAAGAGAAAGTGGAGATTGATGTTGAACTGGGGTGATTATATCGAGATGGAGTTTCCATAATGAGTAAAAGCTTCTCTTCTTCACGGATCTTCGAACTCTAAAATATTTGAACTAATCTATATTAAGTGATATATGGCCCGATACCATTCGAAGGAGCGGAAGCAAGAACTCGAAACCCATCCTTGACTTTTGCACCACTAGCTTAGCCGAAGGATCGATCGGCAAACAATGCTCGACAATGGAACGGTCAAGACCAGGCATATCTGCATAGGACCAGGCGAAAACGTCCCGGTAATCCTTCAAGAGTCGATCGGGCTCGGACATTTCGAGGAAAGGCTTGCCCCGATCTTAACTTCTTTAGGGTTTTCCGCATCGCTTAGGCCACCGAGATAATTTGTTCACCGGTCAAGGGCTTGATCTCCTCATGTCGTTCGAAATCTTGACGAACTTCCTCATAATCTGGACCGAACTCATCTAGGTCGTATACTTCGAATCCACTAGATTTCCCTCCTCATGTATTCCCCATGATGACAAACTTGTTGGTCGTTGGTTATCGTCATCGGGTTGGTTTGGGAGATTGAGACTACAAGCGGCGTGCTCGAGCTCACGCCCGTGAAGATCACATCTTCTAGCGGCATTGTCGATAGAGAGCATTTTCCACGGCATTACTTGGAGTTGTCCGTAGGAGGAATTAGAGCGAGGAATGGTTAGCGGCGGGCTGGAGGTGGATGATTGAAGTTTGGCGGAGAAGGGGGCCATCATTTCCTCCATCTTTCGGGACATCATTTCTTCAAAGCGCTCAATCAAGGAGCCAAATTTCTCGTCTAGGGCAAAGACCGACGGTGGCGTTAATGTCGGCCATCCTCTTTGCGACCGATCGAGTAATATGTGGAGGATCCGTGATAAATTACCTGTACGCAGTATCAAACCAAAAATGAGTACGGGGAGCGAGAATAGCGAGCCGGCCCATGGCATCCCTCTAGACTCAAACGAACAAAGTGATTATGACCAAAGAATTGAAACATGTAATTTTCTGTTTGTCCGCTTTTCGAAACAATCCGTATTAATTGAATACGTTGGTCACAATACGTCCAAATTTTACGAGCTTATAGTTGAGAAGATGATGAACAACTTTTATGTTGGCTAATCGGACTAGAAATGAGCGGATCAAATCAGTTTAATGTGTCTTTTCGAAAAATCGCATTCAAAAAACTGTTATAACCGCAGGTAGTTGAAAAAACGAAAGGCCATCTTAAACTATGAATTTAATTCTGAAATTTTGTAGGATATTAGTTGAAACATGGGTCTACAACTTTCATGTTTGGCACTTACTCAAAACTCGATCGTAGAATTTAGTAAAAATCGTACAACAGGAACAAGACAAATCAGAATTGAGGACAACGATGAAATTGTAAAAATTACGGAAGCAAAGTGTGAAATTGAAAACAAGACAATGAGATTCATAAACAATCAACCTAAATCATGGACCAGCCCAAAATAAAAATGAGATAACGGGCGTAAGAGACAAGAAATTACCGCTCATATGAAGAAAATGTCAATCACAAAGACATGCGCATGAAACGTGGATTCGATTTTAGTTCTTTTAGCAAAAATGAAATGAAAGACGGAACGACATGTCGCGACCTCGCGCACGTTCATCATGACTAGTTGCCGCCTCGCATACATAGTCATGACTAGTCGGGTCCAATCATCTCGGCTTGGTTCGGTCGACAAGGGCAACTCTCATGCATCATAGCCTCACGCGCATGAGAACAACCCTTGAGCCATTTTTTGAAGAACTCGGGATCAAGTGGGATAACCTTTAGCGAAGCCTTACCGCCAAGGTTAAAGAACCACATAAATACCATCCCGAAACTATCGGGTGACCGGGTTCGGTCACAAGTCAAGGTGGTGTAGTGCAATTATATTAGGGGCATGCACGACATTTTAAAGGCAATCGGCATCCGATAGTTCAAAAATTAAAATTCTCATCACTAAGCTCGCAAAAACAGAGGTTAGCCACGACTCCTCCCCTTATAACTCCTTTTCCCCGCAAAACCATTTAACACCTAGGAATTAAAATTCAACCAAGATTGCCAAATCAAGTAATTTTCCTTTTCATGAACTTATCCGCTTAAGTCCTCTTTGGGTCCCAGTAGTCGCTGAGTTGTCGCGACCTAAAAAATAAACAAGTTAAATTCCAGGCTAATGGATTATCGGGTTAATTAATTAACTAACCTAACTCGGACTCTCCCAAGTCCATACCAAATCGCAACTTCGGGTTCGAATGATTAACATGCAATGTGATTTGAATTTGGAGTCGCCACTAATCATTTTCGGTAGGTCGATTAGAAACCTAAATAAAATAGCGGGAGAAAACTATCTTATTTCTCACGAACCAGAGATTTTGAATTCGGAGACTTGGTTATGCTAAATTACTCTAACGCCCTTTCGATACCATTTTCATGAAAAATATTTAATTTGGTAATTTACTTGAATTTCAAAGGTGCAGTTTTTTTATTTTTTATTTTTTATTTTTTTTTATGAAAATGTAAAACATTGAACTTTATGCGATATACACCATGGATGATTTAGAAAGAAAGAAAACGCGGCCAATCACAAGTATTTACAAAAATAAATTAACATGTAATAATGCTAAACTTTGGAACACGTGGCATGTCTAAAATAAACAATCAAATATTCAAATCAAATTATTACATCTTTGTAGATCAAGATGGAGACGATTACCTTCTATTACACAAAATCTTACTCACGTACACGTTATAGTTTCTTTCAAGATCTCGGAGCTTGAAGAACGTGATTGTCGTCAAAAATGGCAAGCAGATAGCGTTGTTGGGTGGCGAGAGGCGAAGTATGTATTGGGACTCATCGAAGATAATGCTCGATCAAAACTCTTTTCTTTCACTCTAGAATTTTCTTTTCTGTTTTTTTTCTCAAGGACTATCTCAATTCTTTTCTCTTCAAAAACTCTCTCAATTCTCTCCTACTTCCCAAAAAAACTCTTCCATTCTCTTTCACTCCAAAAAAAACTACCTCAATTCTCTTCTACTCTCTCCCCTAAAAAACTCATTTCAATTCTCTTCCACTCCAAAAAAAACTCCTCCTTCTCTTCAAGATCTCTTCTTCTTTTATAGGCAAAGTTCTTCATCCTTCATTCTTCATCTTCATTTCCTCACCTTCCATTTTCATCTTCTCTTCTTCATCTTTATCTTCTCTTCTTCATCTTCATTTCCCCACCTTTCATTTTCATCTTCTCTTCTCCATCTTCATCTTCTTTTCTTCATCTTCATCTTCATCTTCTCTTCTTCACCTTCATTTCTCCATCTTCCATTTTCATCTTCTTTTCTTCACCTTCTCTTCATTATCTTCTCTTCATCATCTTCCTTTCTCCATCATCTCTTCATCATCTTCCTTTCATTATCTTCTCTTCACCATCTTCCTTTCCCCATCTTCTTTTGGTATTTGCAATCCAGTCCCCCGAAGTTTCAAGTATTTGCAATACGATCCCCGAAGTTCCCGAGTATTTGCAATACAATCCTTGAGAAAATATTTCTTTCAAGCCCAAATCTTCTTGGTGCATTTTTCCACCGCATGCCTAATCCGGACCCTCGTTAAATTAAGCTCAAATTATATGCCAATGCTAAATGAATATGTGAGATGATTTTTGTTTAGAACTAGAATTAGTTCTAATTTTTATGCAAGAAATAGATTAGTCAAAATTTAGGCGTCAACACTATAAAAATTTTGTCATTCCCCATCTAGCACACTTTATCCAACAAGTTTGTGAGGAAAGGAATTTTGTGAATACCATCCGTCGCAACCCTCCTCTACTCTTCTTTGGCGTGCGGATCGTGAGGGTTGACGAGCCACGCTTCCGATCCGGTTGGCGGTGGATCTTGGCGCGCGGGTGCCTCCCGACACTCATTACTCGAATCGCAGTGTGAAGAAAAATTTAGAAATATCGCGAACGACCTTAGTGTGGTCGGGTGACATGTGCGCAGTGTACATGCACATGGAGTCGCCATCGATCAATTTTTGGAGGGTATGATCGGGAACCCTATCGAGCAATCGGGAGAAACTATTCGATTCTACGAAAACCGGAGAAGTGGGCCCGGGGACTTGGTTATGCCGAGATTTACATCGACGCCCTTTCGGTTATCGAAGTTGAGTGATTTTCTAACCTAAGAATTCATGCAGGCGATATTCAAGGTGTGGTAGGCTCTAACGATCTAAAGTTGTCATGCAGACGGGAATTTCTATCCTATCAATCACAATCGAAAAATTAAATGTGCAATCATGAGTAATCACAATCAAATCAAGCAATCCAACGAGCATGGCATGTCTAGCATGGCCCTATCGGCCCACGGAAAGATCTATTCGAGTTCCGGGATGGTTCGAGAAATTTTTGGAGTTAAGTGCCCATAAGGGTAAAATGGTCATTTGGAAGGTTCAGGACTCAAAAACCACAAATAGGGTCGGACCAATTGAATGTGGCAATTTCCCCTTTTTTGTGATTTTTCAAAAATTTTTTGGAATTTTTCTAAACTTTTTTGGATTTTTTATTTATTTTTCGAAAATCAATAATTTTCCGATCTATGTAAATCGACCCTCGAACTTCAAAATTTTTTGATCCGGACTATAAGAGTCCCGAATCGATCTAGACATTTTTTAGAAATTTTTTGGGAAAATCCGGGAATTTTTATGAATTTTTTTATGAATATTATTGATTTGTTTTGGATTTTTAGAAACTTTTTATGAATGTTTTATTAATTTTTCTACTGTGTCAACCAGGTCAACACTCGGTCAACCCGACCACGACCCGACTCGCGACTCGCTCGACCTAAATGACATCGTTTCCTATTTATTCTAATTTATTTGATTTTTTAAAACAATTTCCTAATATTCGAAAATACGGAAATTAAACGGACGGCTAGGATTGAACCTAGAAATGATCTCGACCATTCGCTCACTCACGCCTACGTGCACCTCGCCCCGTGTACAAAAACGACGCCGCATCGCACACGGACGAACGATCGCGATTAAACCCTGGACTCAATCCCGAGCCATTCATTCGTATTAAACCTAAAATGACGACGCATCGACATATACTCTAAACGACGCCGCACGCCCGCCAACTAAAACGGCACCATTTTCATATTTTTTATTTTCCATCTATTAAACGAATTAATCAAAAATACAAAAATTAAATCTAACGGCCCGAATCAAACTAATCTATTTATCACGACCGTCGGATCTAATCCAACTCAACCCATCCGCGCCAACGGCCGAGCCGACCGGACATTGACCTGGACCTATCACGACTTGACACCTCAAACTTTGACTCGTTGACCCCTGCCACCTCGCCTTCGTTTTCTACCTCTTGACGACGATTAAACCAACGGTGACACTTCTCTAGAGAGATCTAACGGTGAAATCTTGCTAGAATGACGCGAAACCACTTCCAATCGACTTGACTCGACTCGACGTGCGGATCGACATATCATAAAATCAAGCAATTTCATCGGGCGAATCACGAGTTATGAATTACGCACGATCGGCCACCGCCGAGCTTGAACATGTAAGATCGCGTCAAATCGGATCAATTCATTCATACACAAGCATCATAGGAAGTTCGGGAAGCTTACCTCGAGCTTTGATTGAGCTCACGATGGCTAGGAGAGCCCGGCCGGTGTTCGACCCGGCCGAAGCGGGTAGGAAGTTCGACTCAAGGTATTCGGGCGAAATCAATGCAAAGGTGAGATGCGATCATGGTCGATGATGTTTTGAGAACAAAATGCACACACTAATTGAGACAATTACACTCGTAATAGCATGATGCCATGAACACATATAGAGAAGATTGCGAGGTCAACTCACCGATTTTGGAGGTCGCCTGTCGATTGAGCTAGTGCGATCGCTTCTCCTCGTTCGGGGCGAGCTTCCGGTGATGATTGCGAGCTTCGATTTAGCTTTGGATTGGCTGGCCGAGCAACTCACAGTTCAAGCTCCGGCGAGCGGCAATAACCGTTGTGAGTTTCTCTCTCTACCCTTTCTCTCTTTCTCTCTCTATTATGCTTCTCAACGAGCACAAATGAGCCTCCCCCGCCGCGAAACTTCTCGACCTTTTATACCGGTTTGAAATTTGGCGCGTCGGGGGAGCTTTGCCGACTCCAATTTCGTGCCCCGCATGTGCCATTAGGTCGTCGGACGGCGACGGAATCGGTTGGGATTCTCGTCCAGGGTTCGTTAGGCCCTCCGTTGAGCACGAGCGAGCACCAATTTCACTCGTTTTTTTAAAAATGTTGACTTTTTGGAATGCCGAGGCTTTGATCGGCTGCCCCGCCGTGCTCCGGCGACCATTGGTCCCAAAGTTGGTGGAGATCAACGCGTATTAGCTTAGTGAACAAAACGCCCATATTAATTGATTCAATTATCACCGATTGGCCTGTCAATTTGGTCGTCAAAATCGATCTAAGTCTTGTTCATTCGCGCAGGAGTTCCGAGGAGGAAGATGATACTATTCTGGATAAGTCGACCGGTCCGACCGGCGGTTAGGCCGGTCCGAACAGGTTCAGACTTGCAATTTTTAAAATTAATGAAAATTTATGGGGAATTTTTACAATTGATCCTCAAAATTGAACTCGGGGGCTCAAATACTATCTAGAAATGTAATTTTGCCCAAAATTTCCGATCAATTTATATGAAAACCCCAAATTTTTCCGAAATTGCAAATTGGGGAAAAGTTCACTTGAGTGCCCAAATGATCAAATTGGATTTAATTACCCCCGCCAATCGATTCGAGAGTATACGAAAACCTTGGGAGGTAGTCCAATTTTATTGTGAAAGTCCCTGGATTAAAAGTAATTTCAAAAATTGAAAATTCCAGGGACTAAATGGCAAAGATTTTGAGGATTTTTGCCCAATCCGTGTAATTCGCACAATTGAGGGTGAAATTTGTTAAATTGAAACTACAGAGGATTGAAATTGAATGTCTTGACTCAAAATATGCGAAAGTTGCAAATAAAAAGACTCAAATTGTATTTTTTGGCAAATTCAACCCTTGGTGTTGTAAAGAAACACCTAAAATTGAATTCAATTTTTAGTTTTTCTTGAGGTCAATATGAAAAGGGAATTAAAATAAAAATATGAAACATTTTTCTATATTTTTGCGGCCTCGGGAAGTATTTTTGTGAATTTTCTTGTATTTTTTCTATTTTCCGAAAATATCATAAAATGCGAAAAATATGAACAATTATTATTATTTGTTTAAAAATGGTCCCTTATGCTTGGCCAAGGCTTCTAAACTTGAGTTTTCAATTTTTTGACTTTTTATGGATTTTCTATGAATTTTTATAAAACTAAACTATAAAAAAACTTGATAAAAAATTCGGGTGTCAACACCATCCCAACTTGAAATCGTCATTTCTCCGAATAATTTTAGGCGGGGCAAGTCTAAAGTCCTTAGGGCCCCCGCTGAGTTTTTGCAAGTATGGTTTACGTCGCATATTAAGGAACGTAAGGAGTTTGTGTCAATCGATGTCTTGAGAAACCTCGCACCTCCATTGTTTATTTACAAAGAAAAGCAATCTAATACTCCCGACTATCATTTTTCTGAATGGATAAAACTTGTGAGGGCTCCATCTGCTAAGTCTCTATAATGGCACGCGAGCTGGTTCTAATGTAAGGAGGCTCGTCTTGCCTCGGCCGCACCGGACCGATTCCCCTCCTGGGCTTTACGAGGATAGCCAAGTATTATCCACCCCGAGTCGTTCCCCGGTTCGGATGTGTTCGAAGTTGCCTCCTCCTCTACCGTCCGTCCGACCCACCTCGAACCTCGAAGACTTGACGACGGGCTATGAGCGAGCGATTTGTCACCACTCGTTACTCCGTGGGCCGCGAGCCAACCGATCAAGCTCAATTTTTCAAGGAAACCTTTGGAGCCCGCTGAAGAAGCTTACCGGCCCACCAGAGAATATCGATTGCAACACTTCATTCTCCAAGATTGGCGTCCGAAACGTCCCGATGTTACCCTAACTAGTTACACAAACAATGAGCTAAGGCGTTCGTTGGTTGAGGCTCACGAGGAAATCGCCATCGCGCGAAAGACAATCAAGCGTCCGAAGGCTCAAGTCGGTTCCCAGCCAAAGCTATCGAAGAATGGAGCCGGGCCCTCGAAGTGATAGACAGGTTGTCGAGTCACATCATGTTATTTCTTGTTTTCCTAGGCCTCATGTTATGTTAGGAGTTTTTATCAGCTTTTGGGGTTTCATTACACTTTTGTTAAACTATTCAGTACTGTTTTAGTCTGACCTGTAATAGGTTTTTGAATTTTCACACCTGGTTCGAAATCGATTCAGTTTTCAGGCTTCAAATGAAAAATGTTCACAGGATACTAATCCATCATGAAACAAATTCCCATTGCAATCCGATGTGCTTCCCATTTAATATCGAATTTATGGTCGGACAGATGCAAGCTGAAATTCCGCACGTTTTCAGACTTCACAACCATTTCTCAATTCACTTTTGGAAAACGGCCTCCCCTGTTAAATAACTAAACATGAAAGTTGTAGGTTAATGTCTTGAATAATACCCTACAAAATTTAAGAATTAAATTCGCTGTTTGAGATAGTCCTTTGTTTTTTTAATAACGGGCATACAGAACAGTTTTCTGGACATGACTTTTCGCAAAGACACATTAAAATAATTTGATCTGCTCATTTCTAGCCTCATCTTCCAACATAAAAGTTGTTCATTAACCTCTTATATATAACCTGGTAAAGTTTCAAATCATTTTGAACATCGATTGATTTTTCACGAATTGTTTTCCGAAATCCGACGAAACTGGATTTTTCTGGGCATCATTATAAGTCAAATGTCAGTACAGCTAACGTGTCTAGTATAGCTATGGATCGACTCAGCGTCTCTCATGCATTATACTCATCATACGACTCTTCCTTGCAGGTAATCTATCACGGGTTCTCCACGAGTTACCTGCTCTCTGGCTAAAAAAATGGCGAGACAAAACTAAAATCAACAACGCGGTCCAGGAAGCTCTGCGGGGAGCAATTTGAGGCTATGAACCGGGAGGTTTGAGAGTGTGATGAACCAGGATGATGGAGCGCATGATGGCCGCTACTGTTGCTTCGCTAAACACTCGACCGATCCAACACCTCGAACGTCGCCTCTCCGACCCTTCTCGTAAGCAATCCCGGGAAGGCTTCCGAGCATGTCCCTGGTTACACCATGCCGCTAGAGCATTTTTCATTATTGGCGCTAGCTCAAGCGCCCCATCACCAGCTCTTGTCTCCCAAGCCAGCCCCGCGGCTATGAGACCGACCGATGAAATGGTCAAGCTATTGGCCCAAATGGAGTAGCGGATCCGTGAGTTGGAAGGCACACACAGTATACCCCGGATCTACCTGTCTATCTTTTCGAAAGTTGTGGTACGAGAGAAATTCAAGATGCTCGACTTCGAGAAATATGATGGGACTTCGGGAATGAGAAGACTTATCGGAAAATTCGGAATTAAAAGTATATTATGGGCATTTTTGTTTAATTTTGTTCAAATTCATTAAAAAAATTCGAAAATAAAAAAAAACAGAAAAAAGGAAAAAAAGCATCTAATTCATATAAACCAACCAAAAAGACATTTTCATGAAATTGGTATCAAAAGGGCGCTAATTTTTAAATAACGTAACCAAGTCCCCGAACTCAATTTCTGCGGTTTGTAGAGATAAAATAGTTCTATCGCTATTGTTGACGCCTAAATTTTGACTAATATATATTTTGCATAAAAATTAGAACTAATTTTAGTTCTAAACAAAAATCATCTCACATATTCATTTAGCATTGGCATACAATTTGAGCTTAATTTAACGAGTGTGGACTAGGCATGCGGTGAAAAAAATGCACCAAGAAGATTTGGTCTTGAAAGTAATATTTTCTCGGGGATGTGATTGCAAATACTTAAAATTTCGGAACTGTATTGCAAATACCAAAAGAAGATGGAGAAAGGAAGATGGTGAAGAGAAGATAATGAAGAGAAGGTGAAGAAAAGAAGATGAAAATGGAAGATGGAGAAATGAAGGTGAAGAAGAGAAAATGAAGATGAAGAAGAGAAGATGAAAATGGAAGATGGAGAAATGAAGGTGAAGAAGAGAAGATGAAGATGAAGAAGGAAGATGAATATGAAGAAGAGAAGATGAAGATGGAAGGTGGGAAATGAAGATGAAGAAGAAGATGAAAATGAAAGGTGAGGAAATGAAGATGAAGAATGAAGGATGAAGAACTTTGCCTTATAAAAGAAGAAGAGTTCTTGAAGAGGAGGAGAGTTTTTTTGTGGGGGAGGAAAAGAGAATTAAGAGAGTTTTTTGGGAGGAATGGAAGAGAATTGAGAGAGTTTTTGAGAGGAATTCTTTAGAGAGGAAAAAGAGAATTCTTGAGAAAAAAATTTTGAGAGAGTTTTGAGAGGGCTGAGTGTTTTGAAGCTCGGTGCTACCATTGCCAATTTACGCACCCATCAACACAAGCCACAAGTTCATCACCATCGTTCAAGCTCGCCGCGAAAAAGGAAAGCTAAGTGATTTCCTAATTTCCTCTAAGTTCGGATACAAATTAGCCAGATTTTCTACACTGATTTTTTTTTCTATGTTTTTATGTTAAATAACAATGTGCATTCAACGATGAGACATCAATAGTACAAGAATAGAATGAGAGCAAAAAGGGGAAAATATCAACGCCCGGATTGCAGCCTCATGAAATTCTAGCGAGATGAGAAAGAAGTGTGAATGAGAGATAGGACCAAGAGATTTATCGGTCTAACGAGTCACCAAATCGGTCCAATGGTCAAGACAAGCCCGGAGCACAAGTTTGGTGCACGAGTTCAAATTAGGGAGTAATCTTGAACCTATTTCATTCTAATTTCATGTAATTTCTTTATTTCAAACAAATGTCAAGGGAAGAAAAACCCAAAAAAATTGATTCTTTGATCTTCAAGTAGAATTCATCAAATTTGTCAAATCCATTATTTTTTTCATGAATTTTAAGGTACCGAAAGGGCATTAGTTGTAATTAATGTAACCAAGTCCCCTGGACTCTTAATCTCCTGTTCGCGAAATAAGATAGTTTTCTCCCGCTATTTTATTTAGGTTTCTAATCGACCTACCGAAAATGATTAGTGGCGACTCCAAATTCAAATCACATTGCATGTTGATCATTCGAACCTTAAGTTGCGATTTGGTATGGACTTGGGAGAGTCCGAGTTAGGTTAGTTAATTAATTAACCCGATAATCCATTAGCCCGAAAAATGCTAACTTGTTTATTATTTTTTTTAGGTCGCGACAGCTATTTTATATATGTTTCTAGTTAACCTACCTTAAATGATTAGTGGAGGCTCCTAAATTGAAAATCAAACCTAAGTTACGATTTGGTAGGGCTTGGGAGAGTCCGCATTAGATTAGTTAATTCATCTAATTAACTTAATAATCCATTAACCTAATTTGTTTTTTATGTCGCGACAATAACCAGACGAGGAAAGATAATATACGAAACTTTAAATGGCCGAATAGAACTAACTGGAACTAGAGACACCCTTAAGGTTTTTAATAGGTAAAGGTATACGCATAGGATACTTTTAGGACTAGTCATCCTTGGGGTCTTATTGGATGCTAAAGAACTAAGTCAGACTATTAAAGTTTCCTAATTGAGTAAGTACGAACAAGGAAGCGACGTAAAGCCTAGCCTTGTAATTGAGTCCTTCAAGTTGTATTTAATTTGAACCTAAGAAGAAGTTGTAAAGCAAGAAAGGAAGTATTGAAATTACATCTTATGCATCAAGCATTGTCATGTCATGACTTATAAATGTAATGTAGTCAGCAAGGACTATTCCTTCATAGAATCGGGATGTTGTGACAAGAGTTGTATAATCCCCGAATTGTGTGCAGGGATGCGTGGCCACTGCAAGGGTGCCTCGGAGGGAGGCATCACAACTCTGGATCTGTTTTGTGGATGGTGGAAGGATCGGTTGAGATGAACTCGCGTTCATGACGTTATGCACGAACGTGTTCGTCACTCGTTTTCGATTACGTATGCATCATTTATAATAAGTGATATTCACACATTGAAACTCCTTATTTTGATTTGAGATAGCTCTATTGTTATTGAAAATTTGCATATAAATACGCTCGTCATTTTGTTGCCTCCAATTAGTTGAGCTAGCTAATGAGGGATAAGCATAGGAACGACACAAAATTGGACGTTTTTCTTGCTTGAGCCCTTTAGCTCACTCGTGTTGTTCGCCTTTTCAGAGTAGCAGGTATGGCAGCCCCATTCGATGGTCGCCATGGAGTTCCGGTGCATTATGACATTGCATATTACAACTTTTTGGAAACTTGGCTTATAAGAAAATAAGTGAGAAATAGTTACCATGCCCTCCCATTGTAGCCAAGCTAACATCATCACATGAAAGTTTGTAAATATAACTAGTTATGAATGATTGATATGATAAGAAAGCTTTTGGTATTGATGTTCGTCTAGTAAGCTTACTATACTTAGAATAGAATTAGTCATGTCTGTCATGCTTTCGGTGAAGGAAACTCCCGTATGCATGCGTTGTTCATAAGTTCTAAGTTACGAGGGGTCTTGATTACCAACATAAACTTGTAGACGTGGTGACTTGGGACACTACAGCTCTATTTGGTATCAAAGCACAAGTTTACCTAGAGTGATAAGGTGTAATAGCGTTTGAGATGCTAGAACGTGTGCGATTAAAACGCTAATCCTTGTGATTGTTGTATTTATTTGTGAAATAAATAACCATTAAGTTACTCATAAGCTTGAGTAACATCTGTTACTTATAAGGCTGATTATATTGATCATGATTGGATGTGGATCAATATACAAAGGACTAAAAGTTCACAATAGTAAGGATTGGTGGGTCATCAACGGGTAGAGCGGGGAACACAGGGAGCGGACAATCAGATTGACGAAGTCCTGTAAGCTTTAGCCAATTTGGGCGCAGCAATAGGAGCTCAAGCGCAGCAACCACAAGCTGGTTCTAATGTTAGAGGAGGTGAACGTCGTTTGTAGAGCTTCGTAGAACAGTTCCTAACGTTAAGACCACCAAAGTTTACGGGGTTAGAACACCCCGAGGAGGTCGAGAGGGGGATTAAGAGTATGGAGAAGATCTTTAGGTTGCTAAATTGCAACGATGTGGATAGAGTAGCTTTGGCCAAATATCAATTTGAGGACAACGCCCAATATTAGTGGTATGCAAGCAAGGACACCGTATTTCCCCAAGGTATGGAGGTAGCTTGGGAGGCCTTTGTCAATGCCTTCTATGGGCAGTATTTTTCTGCTTGTGCTAGAGATAAAAAGATAGCTGAATTCATGAATTTAACCCAAGGTGATAGGACTTGTGGTTTAATATGAGGCGAAATTCTCTAAGCTCTCCAGGTTTGCTCCTCGAGTTGATTGAAACTCAAGAACGTAGGTGTAAGAGATTTCTAAATGGTCTTAAGATTGAGATTCAAAAGTAGTTAGCTCCTTTGAGGATTCGAGAATACCTTGAACTCTATGAAAGAGCTCACCTGGTGGAGCAAGTATTATTGAAAGAAAGGAATGAGGCTAAGTAAGAGGTGGGATCAAGTCACCAAACCTCGCAGGATTATATGAGGCGTGATAATAAGAGGCCAAGTCATTTGGTAGAACATTCAATGGTCATAATAAGAGGCGTAACTTTGGACACTATCGAGGGACCGGAGGCGATCGGGGGACAAGGCAAGCTCCACGCCATTGGAACCTCTCGTCGATGTGGCAAGAGATATGGTAATGCAGCTTTTCCTATAGGAAGGGAATGTTTTGGTTGTGGATAAATAGGATACTTGATAAGGGATTGCCTACAAAAGAGACAACAGCTCAACATATTGCACCGGCCCAACAACCCCAAGGCGATGGAACCAAATCTCCAAGAGTTTAATGAAGGCTCCCAGCTCAAGGCGAGATTCGAGCAATGACTCGGAGGAGGAGCGGGGACCTCCAAGACGACAATTACGGGTATGGTCTCCTTATGCGATAGAAATGCATATGTCATGTTCAATACGAGCGACACATTCTTTTGTATCTACTAGATTTTTTGAGTTATGTAGATTAAACCATAAATTGCTTAAAGTCTTGCTCGGTGTAGCTACACCTTTGAAGGATAAAGTGATAACTACTCTAATATGCAAGGAATGTAAGATCGTTATAGGCGAACAAGGTAAGGAAATCGATTTGGTGGTAACGGACTTGTCTCGATTTTGATATAATAGTAGGAGATGGATTGGCTGCGTGAGATGCGAGCCAATGTGGATTGTTTTAATAGGGTGATTCAGTTTAACCCATCCAATGAAGGTAGTTTCAAGTTTTTAGGAAGTAAAGTAGGGGGTATCGGTACCTCTTATTTCTACAATTGAAGTTTGCGGGCTCCTTGACAACGGATGCCAAGGTTATTTAGCATGTGTGAAGGATTTAACTAGGGGGAAGCCAAGATAGAAGAAATCCCAGCTGTTCAAGAATTTCGGATGTCTTTCCGAAAGAGTTACGGGATTACCATCTAAACGAGAGGTTGAGTTTGCAATTGAATTGGCTCTGGGAACCGAGCCTATTTTTAAAGCTCCATATAGAATGGCTTTGGCGAGCTTAAAGAATTAAAGGTGCAGCTACATGAATTATTAGACAAAGGCTTTATTAGGTCGAACACATCACCATGAGGTGCGCCGGTATTGTTTGTCAAGAAAAAGGACAGATTACTTCATCTATGCATAGATTACCGACAACTAGACTAGGTGACCATAAAGAACAAATATCCTTTGCCATGAATTGACGACCTGTTTGATCAATTACAAGGAGCTTCAGTCTTTTCGAAGATCGATTTAAGATCGGTTAACATCGGTTGGGGATCAAGGAGGAAGATATCCCTAAAACAGCCTTTCAAACTAGATATGGCCATTACGAGTTTGTAGTCCCGCCATTTGGACTAGCGAATGCTCCAGCGGCATTCATAGATCTAATGAACAAGGTATTCAAGCCTTATCTAGATCTGTTTGTAATAGTGTTCATTGATGATATTTGGTATATTCTAAGGGGCTTCAGGAACATGAGGAACACTTGAGGATAGCATCGCAAACATTACGAGAGTATACGTTATATGCCAAACTCGGTAAGTGTGAATTTTGGATGAATTAGGTCATGTTTCTTGGTCATATGGTAACTAGAGAAGGGATATTTGTTGATCCAACTAAAATTGAAGCGGTAGTGAAGTGGCTACGACCAACGATCGTTATAGAAATTCGAAGCTTTCTTGGTTTGGTAGGGTATTATCGAAGGTTCATAGAAGGTTTTTCCCTCGCATCGCTAATCCATTGACCCAATTGATAAGGAAAGGAGTAAAGTTTGAATGGACTCAGAAATATGAACAAAGTTTCCAAGAGCTCAAGAAAAAGTTGACCACCGCTCCAAGATTAACGATACCATCAAGATTAGGAGGATTCATGGTTTATAGCGACGCATCACATAAAGGTTTGGGATGCGTCTTGATACAACATGGGAAAGTAATTGCATATGCCTCAAGACAGCTAAGACCCTATGAGTTGAACTACCCGACACATGATTTGGAATTAGCGACTTTTATTTTCGCACCGAAAATGTGGAGGCACTATAAATATGGGAAAAAGTTTCAAATTTATACCATCATAAGAGCTGGAGATACTTATTCTCACAAAAAGAATTGAATATGAGACAACAGCGTTGGATGGAGATATTAAAGGATTACAATTGTGAGATCTTATATCACTCTGGCAAGGCAAACATAGTAGCTGATGCTCTAAGCCGAAAACATACTTTATATATCCCAAGTATAATGAGTAAGGAGTGGGAATTGTTGAATGAAATATCAAATTCAAAGTTTAAAGTTGAAATGGATTGTGACGATTCGAACTTCCGATCCTTTGGCTTAGATACCACCTTTAGTAACCTGCCCTTAGCCATGTCACTTACCTAAAAAAATTATCAACGAAGATGGGTGAGATAAATCTCTGTGAGTCGAATCTCTAAGTCATCGACTAATATGACTAACGAGGTGGATGAGGCACAAGTGAAATGGCAACCTCATAAATTCCCACATACAATACGTAAAAGAGCGTGCTATGCTATTTAACATGAGTATGACTAAATGTATGTGAGATGTTCACTTAATCCTATCGTGACCCGACTATTCAGGTCATGAAATGCAATGTCGTCTCGTACCGCCTCCGAGACCTGTCCCGAGATCACACAGCGGGACCACCCGATCATACAGCGGGGTCTTCCCATAAACTCTATGGGGTAAAAATTATTCAAGCACAAAGCTCATTTCCACGAGCCATACTCGGCTCCAGCTCATGATGCATCACACCGTATTATATTTCACATCAATGCATGATATATGTCATGACATGCCATGTTCCGCGACGACAAACTTTATTATTGTAAAGCATTACGAAACTAACACTCAATACTACCAAGATTGAATGCTGAAGCGAATAGGTCTAACACCAGTCATGCGTTCTACGCTCGAATACCATGATCTGTCAATCCCAGCTATCTAACGTATTTTTAACTTTCTTCTCAAGCCATGTGGCTCGAAGCCTCCCCAAACAGGCATGCCTTCCATTGCCCTGCTTTCCCTATCCCATTCGGTCTCATAGTGTCCTACCAGCTATAGACCAATTCTTCCCCATTTTCTCGTCCCAACTCAGACTTTTCGGTCTCCCAGACATCAGCCGCACGCCCCCACAAATCGAGACATGTCTGTAGAGCCAATTCGGCGTAATTCCTTTACACCCGAAAGTCACCATTCCCCATATCGCCGTAAAAACCCGCCTCAATCGGCATCTTAAGACCATAGAACCAGCCAATGGCCGTAGGAATTTTCACACCACTTCACAAACTCGGCACCGTCCTATTTAATTAACGTCCCAAACACCCATTTGTGCTTCTTCAAGGTCTGGTACTAGAACAACCAAAATGTAACATTCGGGGCCCCTAGTCGACATGCACGAGGTCGGTTTCATCTCAACGCCATCTGCTATACCAGAGCTAGTTAACTGACCAGCGCCCCTGTACTCGTTCATCGATTCCCCACTGCCTTAGACTAATTAGTTAGCGAGATAGAGAGTGGACTCACCTAGATTCCATCGTTCGGATGCCAACGCAGATCCGCCACTAGCTCGGACTCACCCTCTTCCTTCGTTTGAACACGAGCATGACCACCACGGAATCATCGCAAGCTCGAGCTCACCTTGGTTCCTCGCACCAATCGACTACGAAACCAATGTCACCGTCCTCCGTAGTCTAGCTCGTCCTTCCTCTTCACTTGGCCTCGAGCAAGTTCATGAGCGAGATGGAGTTGCTCGGTGAAGGAATTGCCAAAAAGTGAAAAAAGAACAAAGAAAAGATGAAGATGGAGGTGGTTCCTTGGAGTTGTCGCCGAAGTAGATAGAGATGAGAAGGAGGGACCTGATCGTGGGGTCCTTAGGCGGTGGGGAATAGAAAATCAGTAGAGAAGGTGTCACGTTACAAAAAGATGGGTGATACCAAACGCACATGGCGTGGGCTCTCATTATAAAAAGCCTTCGCGGTTCCATCGCGAAATGAATTATCATCGGGACCGATTTTATACATCTTGTTCGATTAAAATTTTGCTAATGGTCCCATAAAAATTGCCATGCCTAAAATATGTATTAATATTCCACTGCGCCCAATCATAATATTGCATTTTATAATCCACTGCACTAAAATATTAAAACCCCCGACCCAATAAATGCCGTTTCGCTTATAAATCTACTCGTCGAAAAATTGGGTCGTCACAACTCTTCTCCCATTAAAAAGTTTCGTCCTCGAAACTTGGAGTGTTGCTTACATGTTCCTCCATCCACTAGATTTGTTTATTGTGTTCTCCATATTCTCATTAACCGACGCATCTGCTGTTTCATTCACTTTCCCAATGTGGCAAATGGTTTACCGCCAAAAATACAAACTCGAGGAACAAACTCAGCAGTCCTCTCGGCAGGACTCATAGCTTTCATTTTCTTGTAGCTATAAACAATTCTCAATATGTTCAAAAGTTGCCTCTTGTACTCATGGATGCGCTTCACCTGAATATCAAACATTGCATCAGGACTAACTGCATATCCAGTTTTCTCCTTGAGGAATCTCACAACCTTCATTTTGTTGCTCCTCTTGGTTGCCCTCCATTGGGTCTGAAGATCCTTGGAGTATCCGATCTCCTGTGCCAATCCAATTGGTTATAATTTTACTTAATTCCTGATTGCAAAAATGAATCCATCTTCTCGGTGTCACCCCATTTGTTTTGTTTTGAAATTTTCAGGTCCTAACATAAAGAATTCATGAAACGCTTCCTCCTTTACGATTTCACTATGAATCTTAGCAATGCCGTATACAGTATGACTACATGCCACAAAGAGATTGGCCATCTAAACCATCTTAGGAGGCTCAGGTTCAGGCTCTGACAATTCTTCGATATTATCCTGACCTTGTACATTGTTAGGTTCATCTTCAAGATTAATGTCGAGTTCTTTAGTAGTTTCTGGTTCCTTCTCAGAAGAAGCAACATGATCCTCTTCTGGTTTTATAAACTCAGCAAAAGCAAGCGGCAAATTAACTTTTGCCAGTATCCACATTTTCCTTCAATAGTTTTTTCTCCAGTACACCAAAATTTTTGGTACCACATTCTACAATTATTGTCCCAAAAGATATTTGCTTCTGGTTTATTCCTGAGGGCAATGGACACAGCCTTGATGACATTGTCATTCATCGAGACTTTCACATTATGCCACTCTATCAGCTCTTGAATGGATTTGAACATTTACTTGTCTTTGCATCTTTCCTTATCTTTGGCTCCGTCATTCTCACGCTTATGTTCTTTATCTTTATGCTCTGCCTTTGTTGTCCAGGACATGTGCCCATCGTAGAGAGTGTTGGAGCTATGTCTTAGTGCTGTCTGTTGATGTTCTGTCATTTTAGTTTTGTTATTCAGTCAAGTTTGTTTGTTAGGCGGTTGGTTTGTTAGCTATTTTCTAGGAAGTGGAACAAGTCTGTTTTGGTTTGTTAGCTATTTTCTAGGAAGTTAAATGTTTTTTTCTTATTCTATCTCTCTCTCGAAGTAACAGAGTAAGTGTAAATTAGCTGAGTATATCGAAATAACGAGTGGTATTAGAGCCTCAGTAGGATCTTAAGGGACCGTGAAGTGAGGGTAAGTGAGTGTGAAGACGGCTTCCAATTTGCAAAGAAAAAGCTGATGGAGAGCGGGATCAAGTGGATTCTCTCGCAATGGCTACTCTAGTCTTTACTTGGGGAAAATTATCAAGCTTGGGCTGTCAAGATGACAGCATTCTTGGAGGGTCATGATCTATGGGAGGTTGTGGAGAATAATTATGATGTTGCTCCACTTCCAAACAATCCGACCTTGAATCAAGTAAAGTACCATAAAGAGAGAATCACAAGGAAGGCCAAGGCAAAGTCTTGCCTGTGTCTTTGCTATCTCACCCCCCATCTTTACAAGGATCATGAGATGTGATTCTGCAAAGGCAATATGGGACTTCTTGAAGGATGAATATGAGGGGAGATGAGAAGGTAAGGAGCATAAAGGTGCTGAATCTCTTGAGGGAGTTTGAGAGACAGCGGATGACGTGATTCAAAGTCGGTGAAGGAATACTCGATAGGCTGATTGAGATAGCTGAAAAGATCGAGTCTTAGGGATCGACTTGAACAATGAAAGGCTGGTTCGGAAGATCCCGGTGTCTCTTCCAGAGAAGTTTGAAGCCACCATAGCTTCTTTGGAAAATACAAGAGACTTAGTTGACATAAAGCTTGTAGAATTGTTAAGTGCCCTGCAAAGACACGGGAGCAAAGAAAACTGATGAGAAGAGAAGAGCCTGTAGAGGGTGCACTGCAAACTAAAGTGAAGTTCAATGATGGAGGCAAAGGGAAGAAATGGAATCGGTACAAAGGGAATGCGGGTGACTCCGAGTTTGCAGCAAAAGAAGGAAGTTCTAGTGGGTCCGGCAAATGGAAGAAGAACAAGAAGCCTTATCAACACCGTGGTGGAACTAATCATCAATCATTTAGATCTTGGAGAAAGCCTGATGCTAAGTGCGGAAGATATCACAAGGTTGGTCATATGGAAGCTATCTGCAAAGAGAACAATCACCAGCAAGCGGGGAGAAGCACAAATAGCGAGTGAATGAGACCGAGGAAGAACACTTGTTTGTAGCTTCCTATTCTGGTTCTTCCGTTGAGAATGATGCATGGCTGGTGGATAGTGGCTGTACCAATCACATGACTAGCAATTTGACTCTATTTAGGAGTCTAGATAGGTCGATCAAGTCTAGAGTCGAAATTGGCAACGGACAGTATATCGAAGTGCAAGGTAAGAGTATAGTGGCTATTGAAGGAAATCAGGGAGATGAAGCTGAGTAGTGATGTTCTCTTTATGCCAAAAGTTGACCAGAATTTGTTGAGTGTTGGTCAATTAGTTGGAGAGGGGCTATAAGGTGAAGTTTGAAGGAAAGGAATGCCTTATTGATAATGCAAATCGCAAGGAAGTGCTAAGAATGCCAATGAAGGACAACCGCTTCCTGTTCAAGCTACGGGAGATGCAATAAATGGCTTTAAAGTGCAAAGAAGAAAATGCGAGTTATAACATAAACGGCTTGGGCATGTTCACGGGAAGAACATGTTGTTTATGAAGAGGAATATCTTGCGAGATGACTTGCCAAGTTTGGAGGTGGAATTTCCACAATGCGAACTTGTCTTCTTGGCAAGCAAGCCGATTTCCTTTCTAAGGAGGAGGCTGGATAGCATGTGCAAAGCTGCAATTAGTCCACGAGACTTATGTGGACCTATGTCCCGAGTCATCTCTTAGTGGTAGCGGGTATTTCATTACTTTCACGAGATGGCATGACTAGGATGAGTTGGATTTACTTTCTACAAGCCAAGTCCGAAGTTGCTGATGTGTTTGTGAAGTTCAAAGCCTTAGTTGAGAATTAGAGTGGGAAGAAAATCCAAATGCTCGAGGTTTGATAATGGTTACTGAGTATACTGCTCACAAGTTTAAGTTAAACCGTGAGCAAGCGAGGCATTGTGCGAGCGATTCATCGCTCCCTATTCACCTCAACAAAATGGGGTCGGTGAGAGGAAAAACGAAGCATTATGGAGATGACCGGATGTATGATGCGGGAAAAGATGTTACCTAAGAAGTTCTAGGTTGAGGCGGCTAATACTTGCAGGTGTTCTCGTTGAACAAATTGCCCACGAAGGCCTTAGAGAGGTCAACACCTTTTGAAGTCCGGTATGGTGTTAGACCTTCTATGAAGAATGTAAAGGTTTTTGGGTGTTTGTGTTATACACAAGTTCCTCAAGTCAAGAGGGACAAGCTGGATCAAAGAGTTGAGCACTGAGAGTCTTCATTGGGTATAGTCTCCAATCAAAGGTTTACGGGATTTTTCAGCCTATGATAGAGAAGGTGATTGTGAGCGAGAGATGTTGTTTTTCTAGAGGAAGATGAGTGGAATTTGATGGAAGAAAAGAATGTAGGACAGCAACAATATGCGGAACAACAACCTACAACAACTATACAAAGTTGATGAAGTTGTGGATGGATTGGAAGTGTCACGGCCTGGGTCCGACTTGCACGTGAGCATCCCTCTCTACACTATAAGACCGCTTGCTCGTAAGCTAACCTAGGATCTTGGCGGCAAGGGCACAAGCTAAAACAAATGATCATACGGAAGCACACATCTCCGAACGTAGATAAAATATACAACCGACATTAGAACAACACCATACAAACATACTTAACATATATAAACGATGTATAAACGTAGTTCTTACAAAAAAAAAAAAGTAATCAAAACGATAGACCCAAGGACAATCTACGGGACATCATGGTCTTCGACGAAGAGAATGGTGGCGGTTTGATGGCCATACGACTTGAGATGAAGATGAGTGGAATTGGATGGAAGAAAAGAATGTAGGATAACAAGCAATCGGTAGAACAACAACCTACAACAACTATACGAAGTTGATGAAGTTGTGGATGGATTGGAAGTGTCACGGCCTTGGGTCCGACTTGCACTTGAGCATCCCTCTCTACACTATAAGATCGCTTGCTCGTAAGCTAACCCGGGATCTTGGTGGCAAGGGCACAAGCTAAAATAGATGATCATGCGGAAGCACACATCTCCGAACGTAGATAAAATATGCAACCGACATTAGAACAACACAATACAAACATACTTAACATATATAAACGATGTATAAACGTAGTTCTAACAAAAAAAAAACAAAGTACTGAAACGATAGACCCAAGGACAATCTACGGGACATCATGGTCTTTGGCGAAGAGAATGGCGGTGGTTTGATGGCCATACGGCTTCGGATGAAGGAGATAAGCTCGCTCGAAGTCGGCGGTTTGATACCGGCGTGGGTAGCGGACGACTAGCGGAAGGAGAATTCGGGTGAGAAAATGAGGGAGTGAAGGGGAGAGAGAGAGAGCTTGGTCGGTTGGGGCAAGAAGGAAGGAAGGAAGGAGAAGATGTCCACTCAATTATCACATGTTGGAAATGGAAAGTGGGAGTGGTTGACCAACTTGTACTTGCAAGATTGGATGGATGGTGACTTGAGGTGTGATGGTTGGGGAAAAGTGGTACCCTTGTCATTCAAGTCCATCAATGATCTCGTCTCTCTCTCTCTTCATTTCTTGACCGACCATCAAAGGGGATAATTGACCATTTCACCCTCCCCAAGTCCAATTAGATGCAAGAAACCTTACGGACAAAAGGTCATTTCACGTCCTAACCCCGATTCTTGATTTGATTGATTTTTTTTTGAACTCTTGAGGTTAAACTCATGATCCAAATAGTTTCAATGAAGCGCCACTTGACTTGGTTATTGCAAATTCACGAACCCGATCCCCGATTCAAAATCTCATTTCACGTCCGAATCCCGCCGATTTCGATTTCAATTTACCTCAATTAACGGGTGGCACTTGTTGGTATTTGCCTTTCCCTTTTGGTTAGTATACTTGTGAGTGATCGGTTCGAGAGAGAGATATAACTAAAATTCATCATTGGATATTCATTTATTCATAAGTCTCGAATTGGGTCGGAATTCGAAATGTCACCGGAAGATACTATGGATGGTCCGCTAGTAAGAGGCACAATGTCACTTGCTGAAATTTTCGAAAGAAGCAATGTGGCGGTGCTTGAACTAGCTAACTTGGTGGTAGCTAAGGAGGATTAGAGGTGGATTGCGGCAATGCAGGAGGAGTTAGCAATGATTCGAAAAACCACACATGGGAGCTTGTTGACGGACCATCCGATAGGAATGTGATTGGGGTTAAGTGGGTGTTGAGAAACAAAACCTAATCCCGATGGTTACGTCAATAAACACAAAGCTAGGCCGGTTGTGAAAGGTTATGCTCGAGATATGGGGAGTAGACTATTTTGAGACTTTTGCTCCTATTGCAAGACTTGATACAATCAGGCTACTATTAGCTATTGCAAGCAGAGAAGGGGTGGCCTATATTTCGAGTTAGATGTCAAGTCTGCATTTTTGAATGGAGAGCTCGAGGAGGAGATTTTTCTTGAACAACCCGAAGGCTTCGGTATCAAAGGGCAAGAAGAGAAGGTATACAGATTGAGGAAAGCTCTATATGGATGAAGCAGGCTCTAAGAGCTTGGTATGGGAAGATAGATATTTGCGGGATTTTGGCTTTGTAAGAAGCTTGAGTGAGTTCACTCTTTGTGTCAAGAGGGTGAATCACGGTGTTGTAATTCTGTCACTCTATATAGATGATTTGTTGGTGACAGGGAATAATGTGGAACCGATAGAGAGGGTGAAGCAAGGTCATTTTGCGGGTTTTGAGATGTCGGACTAGGGAAAGATGTCTTATTTCCGGGTCCGGAAATCAAACAAGCTTCACATGAGATCTTCATCTGCCAAAAAAAAAAAAATACATGAAGGAAATTCTGAAGAAATTTTAGATGGAAGATTGTAGAAGTATCAGCACTCCTATGGCTGCTAAGGAGAAGTCTGCAGTATGATGGAACAGATACAATAGATGGTTCTATGTACGAAGCTTGATTGGATGTCTCATGTATGTTACAAAGAACTAGACCAAATATTCTATTTGTTGTGAATGTTCTATCCAGGATCATGAGTAGTCCCGATCGAGTTACATTTGGTTGCTGCAAAAAGTGTCTTGAGATACCTTAAAGGAACATTGTTCTTTGGTGTGAAGTTTAGGAAAGGCCGGAAGTTTAAGTTGCACGGCTTTTCGATAGTGACCGAGCTGGCTCAATGGATGACATGAAGAGTACATCTGGGTACTTGCTTCACTCTTAGTTCTACTTGTTTCTCCTAGTGTTCCAAAAGCAGGAGATTGTAGCTTAGTCCATTGTAGAGGCTGAGTTTATAGCAGCTCTTTACGCATGCAAATCAAGCTTTGTGGTGAAGAAGATAATGAAGGATCTATGGTTGAATTCTGGTGATTTTGTTGAAGTTGATGTGGACAATCGAGGCTGCATTAGCAATATCACGTAATCTAGTTTTCCATGGCAAAACCAAGCATTTTAAGGTCAAATTCTTCTTTCTGCGTGAAATGCAACAAAGTGGTGAAGTTAAGTTGGTCTATTGCGGATCGGAAGATCAGCTTGCGAGACATGTTCACAAAGCCACTTCAGGCTGGAAGATTTGAGATATTAAGAGAGAAAATAGGAGTTTGCGGTAGCAATTGATCCAAGGAGGAGTTTGTTGGAGCTATGTCTCGGTCTTTAGCTGCTGATGTTCTGTCGTTTTAGTTTTGTTATTCAGTCAAGTTTGTTTGTTAGACGTTTGCTTTGTTAGCTATTTTCTAGGAAGTGGAACAAGTCTGTTTTCGTTTGTTAGCTATTTTCTAGGAAGTTAAATGTTTGTTTCTTATTCTCTCTCTCTCGGAGTAACAGAGTAAGTGTGAATTAGCTGAGTATATCAAAAATAACAGAGAGCGACTCTTTGCTCACAATACTAGCAAGAAAGCCATCGCTACTCTCACAGCGCTCCAAAAAGCAATTGAACTCTTTCACGAGATCAAGATACTTTCGAAGCAGATTTCTCATTAAGCTCTATAAGTTGTGGTTGTTTTTTTTAATAATTAGACTGTTGTACATATGAAGGCGCTTCGAGAAGGCCTGATAATCTTCTGAGCTGCACAATCTCTCCTTGGCTTTTTCACAAAAAATGAATCCTTGGTTATACATGCTCTTTTGAGCACCTTGTCTTCACTTGAAGAAGTCATTCCATAGTTTTTAACCTTCCTTGCAGATTTTCTTTTGTCAAGAAAGCAATGCGAGTTGAAATCCCTGCTAGTATCAGGCTCAGACTCTCTATCATCCACTTCACGATTTCTCATGTCCCTATTATCCTTCTCAAAAAGCTTTCTTTGATCTTTGTGTACCTTCATCATTGCTTTATCATCGTCCATATCAGGACGATCTACATTTATATCATGCTCAGCATGAGCATTGATAATCCTATCTCGCTGCACTCGTTGCTTATCTATTTGCATTTGTTGCAAGGTCGGTGTAGTAGAGCTACGTTTGTGTTGACGCTGAAACAAATTCCTGGCACAAGGAAAGTTGTGCATGGAGGCCGTTGCTAAATTATTAGCCAAGAATTTGGTGAACTCCTCAAGTAAGTCCGGATGGTCTCCAAAAAGGTTAGCGACCTCAGTGTAGACCTCATTAATGTCATTGTGCTCCTTCTGGTACTTATTGAGGATGTAAAAAAAAATGATTTATAGACATGCTCATCATTTTGGAACTGTTTCTTGATCTTATTATAGAAGAGATGGCTTCTTCAAATTCCACATTCTTTTTCGTTGGTGTATCATCCTCGTCGAGGGATGTTTCAAACCTCTTTGGCAAGAAAGTATTAAATCCTAGAATTAATTTGTTATGCCCTTTAAATAATTCCTTTACTCTTGCTATGACTCCCGTAGTGTCAGTCCTTTGAGCCTTGAAATCCTTCATAACGTCAAGGAACATATCGTACTTTTCCCTCTGATCTTGAAACATATCCTTCACTTTCTTGAGGTATGTCAATGCATCATTTGTGGTTAGTTTCTGTAATGCGCTACCTCTACCTTCCATAGCTCCCATTCCTGTTACTTGGGATTGCCCATGGGAAAGTCTTTCCCGTTAGATCAAATAGCCCATACAATTATGGTCCTGGGTTTCCATAGATGGATTCCTTCAATAGGAAAGTTATGTTTGTCTCATTTGATCCGCGTCCTTGATTGATCTCTATCCCCGAAGAATATTCAAGAATGATTCAGCTCGATTATAACCATTGTAATTGATGTAATATATCAATTAAGAACATCCTTGAATTTCTCTTGATGTTCTAGTTACTGCACGTCAACACTTCTCTCGAGCTTGAACATTATTCCAACGTCTAAGCTATCCCCGCTCAATATCTGAGCTCCACACAACATCTGAGTCCCTCAAAATCACATCTGAGCCACCTTTTGATAGATTCAATCTTGTGCATCCCCACACCATAGGACAATCTACAAAACAAGCATTTTACGGCATTATCCCAAAACTAAGAGTGCATGGATTGTTTTGTCAACTTCAAAATCACTTAGGGACTTTACTCAACATCCTCGATATAGAGAAGAAGACGATCATCCAAAGCACCCATTTGATGCAGCTTCTTACAAGCTTCCAGGCATACTCGTTGCTTGGCTAAATGAAAATTCCTTCTCAAGGGACCTACTAATGTCGGAAAGGCTACAACTTGTCATGTGGGAGGTTCTCACAATATCGATAAATGAGACTAATGCTCAACTCCGCCGTGATTGAGGCTCATATTATATCAACAAAATATGCCCCCGTTTCCTCTAATGTGCATGCTTTCGAGTTGTACTCAAAAGGATCTCCATTTATGGCTCTGTCGATCATGGATCGTCCACTCCTAATGGGGTCACATAGTTGATCCCTTTGCTTTATGTTTCCCCCTCAAGCATAATAATAAATTGGGAGTTATCCTGCCTTGCCCGTCCGCGAGACTAGACATAACTCTGAACCGTCTTTGGGAGCTCAAAGCATAATACATACGAACAGTTCGGCACATGAATCCCTTCCTTGACCACGTCAGTAGCAAAAAGTAAATTCACCTTGCCAGCGTGAAATAATTCCAAGGTTTCTTTATGCACTTTTGGTGTCAGGGCATCGACTGAGGAATTGCTCTTATGTATGACTTTATGGAATAAGTTAGGGCAGAGACACTCTTCACAAATCTCACTATCACTTTTGCTGTGGCAGTTCTGTGAACGAAGATGGGGCAAAGTGCTAGCCCTGCACCTCCGCAAATCAAATGAACAAACGTTGACCTCGGAACTCTATAAGAAACGAGCAACATTGACAGATGCAGTAGCTCCTATCACCCAAAAGAAAGGAAAATCTGAATGAGTTCGTATAGCTTCGAAGTTATGTAGCCCATCTCCAATGCTGTTTGACAGTTTTCCCCAGTTTCCAGAGTAAACACATCACTAAGTGACAAGGAGTTTCCAATTAACTTTGACACTTCCTCAAGATAATATCTACACTACAAGGAACCTCTCTCTACATACCACGTTTTCTTTGGCATTTGGATCATTCTCTAAATAGACTTTAACAGCCTTATGAGCACAAATGAGACTGAGTTCATTAAGGCAATACGTAATCTTTGAGTAGTCCTTGGACAACCGCTTCCACAATGTCTTAAACTTTTTGCCAATGTCTTTGAAATGACTTTCGAGGGAACCTTGCAACTTCAACAAGGTAGCATCAAACTTGGACCATGAAGCTTCCATCTTTTCATTCAAAGATGCATTTGAAAACTGCGGTTAGTCAAAGAACCAACATACATGTTTGGCAGATGAAATATGTACTTCCATCTTCGTCCTATCCTCGATAGTGTATATTTGGAAATCGAAAATGCTCTCAACCTCTGATATCTCTATCACAACGCACGCCTAGGGAAACCCCTCTACAAGATGCAGTCGAAGCTGTCATTCCAAAAATCTTTGGTTTCTTATTGCTTCTGTGATAAAATTCCTTCATTATTTTTGTATAAGGATGGTCTTTTGTGGTACAATGCAATTCATCAATTGTAATCAGGCTCACCATGTCTAAACTGAGGAGTACTCTTCTCAACGCATTCAACAAAATCTGTGGGGTCATAACCAGCACATCGTGCTCGCTGATTTCCTTCTCCCTTTTTTTTCACTCCCATTCGTTGCTTTTGGCTCCATAATATTCCCTCACTTGCAGACCAATGTGACTCCTTATAAACTCACACTAATTAACGAGATGGACTGTCTGAGCCAAGAAAATCAACTTTTTCTCCCCACTTGACTTCATAGATTGGGCTATTTCCTTAGTAAGCATCACAGTTATCATTGTCTGTCCAGAACCAGTTCCCAGCACCGCAATCGTGTTTCTCCTTGTAGCAACCTCATAAACCTCCAGTTGATACCTGCATTTCTAGTTCGTCACATAATGATCGACAAAAAATATTCACTATTAAGTAGCATAAGCTACTGCCAATCTTGTAACAAACACCATCACATGCACTTGTAAGTATTAACGCGTTCGTGCCCACCAACTACTTTAACTGCTAGTGCATCTTATTACTCCATTTAACCTAGGCTCCGATACCACTAAAATATGTGACGATCCGAACTTCCGATCCTTTGACTTAGATACCACCTTTAGTAGCCTGCCCTTAGCCATGTCACTTACCTAAAAAAATTATAAATGAAGATGGGTGAGATAAATCTCTATGAGTTGAATCTCTAAGTCACCGACTAATACAACTAATGAGATGGACGAGGCATAGTGAAATGGCAACCTCATAAATTCCCACATACAATACGTAAAAGAGCGTACTATGCTATGTGACATGAGTATGACTGAATGCATGTGAGATGTTCACTTAATCCTGTCGTGACCTAACTATTCAAGTCATGAAATGCAATGTCGTCTCGTACTGCCTCCGAGACCTGTCCAGATCACACAGCAAGACCACCCGGATCACACAGCAAGGTCTTCCCATAAATTCCATGGGGTAAAAATTATTCAAGCACAAAGCTCATTTCCACGAGCCATACTCGGCTCCAGCTCATGATGCATCACACCGTATTATATTTCACATCAATGCATGATATATGTCAAGACATGTCGTGTTCTGCGATGAAAAACTTTATTATTGTAAAGCATTACGAAACTAACACTCAATACTACCAAGATTGAATGCTAAAGCGAATAGGTCTAACACCAGTCATGCGTTCTACGCTCGAATACCATGATTTGTCAATCCCAGCTATCTAACGTATTTTTAACTTTCTTCTTAAGCCATGTGGCTCGAAGCCTCCCCAAACAGGCGTGCCTTCCATTGCCCTGCTTTCCCTATCCCATTAGGTCTCATAGTGTCCTACCAGCTATAGACCAATTCTTCCCCATTTTCTCGCCCCAACTCAGACTTGTCGGTCTCCCAGACATCAGCCGCACGCCCCCACAAATCGAGACGTGTCCGTAGAGCCAATTCGGCACAATTCCTTTGCACCCGACAGTCACCATTCTCCATATCGCCGCAAAACCCCGCCTCAATGGGCATCTTAAGACCACAGAACCTAGCCAATGGCCGTAGGAATTTTCACACCACTTCACAAACTCGGCACCGTCCTCTTTAATTAACGTCCCTAACACCCATTTGTGCTTCTTCAAGGTCTGGTACTAGAACAACCAAAATGTAACATTCGAGGCCCCTAGTCGACATGCATGAGGTCGGTTTCATCTCAACGCCATCTGCTATACCAGAGCTAGTTAACTGACCAGCACCCCTCTACTCGTTCATCAATTCCACACTGCGTTAGACTAATTAGTTAGCGAGATAGAGATTGGACTCACCTAGATTCCATCGTTCGGATGCCACAGCAAATCCGCCACTAGCTCGGACTCACCCTCTTCCTTCGTTTGAACACGAGCATGACCACCACGGAACCGTCGCAAGCTCGAGCTCACCTTGGTTCCTCACACCAATCAACTACAAAACCAATGTCACCGTCCTCCGTAGGCGAGCTCATCATTACAAAGAAAAGATGAAGATGGAGGTGGTTCCTTGGAGTTGTTGCCGAAGTAGATAGAGATGAGAAGGAGGGACCTGATCGTGGGGTCCTTAGGCGGTGAGGAATAGAAAATCGGTGGAGACGGTGTCACGTTGCGAAAAAGATGGGTGATACCAAAGGCACATGGCGTGGGCTCTCATTATAAAAAGCCTTCGAGGTTCCATCGCGAAATGGATTATCGTTGGAACCGATTTTATACATCTTGCTCGATTAAAATTTTGCTAACGGTTCCATAAAAATTGCCATGCCTAAAATATGTATTAATGGTCCACTGCGCCCAATCATAATATTGCATTTTATATTCCACCGCACTAAGATATTAAAACCCCGACCCCGATAAATACCGTTTAGCTTATAAATCTACTCGTCGAAAAATTGGGTCCTCACATGGATGAACTCGCGGGTATCCTTGCTACACTTAGGATCTAACTGGAGCTAGAACGAAGAATCCAGGAGTTACAATAGATAGACCCTGAAATTTCTAAGATTCGTAATGAGGCCGTAGAAGGTAAGAGACCGGATTTCTCCGTATCTACCAATGGAACTATTAGGTTTTGAGGGCGTCTTTGCATTCCCAGAGATGAAAAATTGAGGAGGGAAATCCCGACAAAAGCACATCGAAGCAACTATAATATCCATCTTGGGAGCATAAAAATGTAGCGGAACCTTCGACAACACTCTTTGGTGGAATGGAATGAAGAGAGAAATTGCCAGATATGTCTCTAAATGTCTAACTTGTTACCAAGTCAAAGCCAAACACCTCAAGCCAGCAGGAATGTTAAAACCCTTAGAGATTCCCGATTGGAAATGGGAACATCTTACCATGGATTTCATACAAAGGTTGCCAAGGACTTCGAGAGGATATTACTCCATTTGGGTCATAGTTGATCGTTTAACTAAATCCGCTGATTTTTTGGCGGTAAGAACAAATTACTCCTTAGAGAAACCGGCAGACCTATATGTTCGGTATATAGTAAAACTGCATGGAGTACCAAGTAAGCATAACCTCATATAGAGATCCAAGATTTATGGCGAAATTCTGGAAAAGTCTTCAAGATGCATTAGGAACCAAACTCCGATTCAAAGACATCTTTTCACCCTTAGAAGGATGGACAGACGAAAAGAGTCATCCAAATCTTGAAAGATATGTTAAGAGCTTGCATTTTGGATTTCAAAGGTAACTGGGATGAAAAGTTACATCTCGGCAGAATTTGCCTATAACAATAGTTACCAATGAAGTATCGACATGGCACCATTCAAGGCACTTTATGGGCAAAAATGTAGAACTCCTGTTTGTTGGGACGAAGTGGAAGAACGAAGGATGACAGGACTAGAATTGGTGCAAATCACAATCGAGACAATACAAGTAGTAAAGAATAAGCTAAAAATGGCCCGAAGTCGTTAGAAAAGTTATGCGGACAAACGCCGGAGACCACTTGAATTCGCGGTTGGCGATCATGTATTCCTAAAAGTCTCCCCAAAAAGAGGAATATCAAGATTTGGAAGGAATGAAAAGTTAAGTCCTAGATATGTCGGACCTTTTGAGATATTGGAAACGATAGGAGAAATGGCGTATCGAATCACTCTACCCTCGAGTTGTCCAATATACATGACGTGTTTCATGTATCAATGTTAAGAACATACGAACCCGATGCTAACCATGTGTTGGGTTACGAGACGATAGAAGTGGATGAGAAAGTCAAATATGTGGAAAAGCCTGTACTAATTTTGGTTCGCAAAGAACAGGTCCCGAGAAACAAGATTATTCCATTGGTAAAGGTGTTACGGCAACATCACAATGTTGAAGAGGCCACGTGGGAACTTGAGGAAATGATGAAGCAACAGTACCTTCAACTATTTGAGTCGCAGGCTGAACCTTAAATTTCGAGGATGAAATTTTCTTAAGGTGGGGAGAAACCGTGACATCCCACTTTTGATAGAGTCCAAATGATCAAGGAAGACCGAAAAGGATTAGAAAGTTGATCCATAATGAGGGGATTCGCATATTGGTGGAAAGCAATTGGAGTCATAGTTGCTCAAACCATGTAAGGCCAAAATTTCGAATACATGCGTGATTACTTGTTCGAGTGCAATGGAAACCCAAGGTACGACCATCGGGCATTAGGGACTCGCGTATGTGACCATGTGATGATGGATTTCGACAAGTGCAAGGGACTGAATTAGGATCCTACTGAAATATCCGTGGCTTGCATATATGGGGTTTAATTTGGAGTCGATAGATCGCATGTGCCATGACGGCCTACATAAAATCCACTAGAGAAAGATCCCCTAAGGAGATATGTGACCCTAGCAAAACTCTTGTGGAAGGTGGCACACATGCAGTTGGCTCCAACTTGGTAGTTCCACCTTATAATAAGTGAGTCATGTAGCCTATAGAAGCAAGGTTAGTAGGGAAGGGGGTGGCCACCACAAGATTAGCCACATACCCCTTCCAACATGCTAGGCACTACTTGTAGGCTCCTTTTTAACATGTAAGGCAACGCATGTACATAGAGGGCTTCTCATAACATGTGAGCTGACGTTTGGACAAAGGGGGATATCTCTTGACATGCGTAATGACATCTGTCCTCTTTGGTGTCATACCTAATCAACCATGCATCACAATGCATGCACGACCAGTTGAGGAGGAAGCCTTTTGATTGATCATCATTTCACAATTCAGCAAGACAGAATTTTTTTTTTTTTAGAAACCCAGTGATCGAATCAGCGAAGGGAGAAGCAAGGTGCGCGACAACCATTTTCAAAAATTAAGGCAAGAATCTCTTTCAGCTTTTTGTCAAGTAATTATAAATGTTCACTAGGACTGATTCAGTATAAGTAGAGGTGGCAAAATGGGTCTAGAACCCATATTCAACCCTTATTTGATGGAGGTGGGTCAAAAATGGGTTAGCTTAAGTGCTTAAATGGGTCATGAGTGGGTTATTTAGAAATGTAATGGGTTCTAAATGGCTTTTAAATGGGTCATAAATGGGTTAGGTAAAACAACTATCTTAAAAGAGTTATAAATAAATTTTATGAATATTTTAAAAAAATTCAAACTTTTAATATTTTATTATAACATTAATTTTTTATTTTCTTTCTTTTTTCTATTTTTTTCTCTCCCGCATTGGCCGCCACCGGCCGGCGACGGCCATCGAGCCTTAGGGCGAGCTCGACCGGCCAAGATCTAGCGAGTCTTGAGGCTCGGCCGAGCACTGCGATGGCCATCGGTGAGCCTAGGGCGAGATCGGCCGGTCAAGATCTAGCGAGCCTCGAGGTTCAACCAAGCGCCGCCGAGCTCGAGGCTCGGCCTAAGCGTCGAGCTCTAGACTTGTCGGGATCCGAGCCGCTAGTCTGAAATCCGATCCGGCGGAGCTCGAGGCTTGTTGAGATCCGGCCTTGAGTTGCCATCTAGAATCGAGTGAGCCTCGAGCTTGCCGAAGATCGGGCAAGCTCGAGGCCCGTGATCCGGCCTCGAGTTGTTAGTCGGAATCAAGTGAATCTCGCCGAGAAGGGATTCACATATTGGTGGAAAGCAATTGGAGTCATAGTTGCTCAAACCATGTAAGACCAAAATTTCGAATACATGCGTGATTACTTGTTCGAGTGCAATGGAAACCCAAGGTACGACCATCAGGCAATAGGGACTCGCATATGTGACCATGTGATGATGGATTTCGACAAGTGCAAGGGACTGAATTAGGATCCTACTGAAATGTCCTTGGATTGCATATATGAGGTTTAATTTGGAGTCGAAAGTCCATGAAAATCCACTAGAGAAAGATCCCCCAAGGAGATAAATGACGCTAACAAAACTCTTGTGGAAGGTTTTTCACATGCAGTTGGCTCTAACTTAGAAATTCCACCTTATAAAAAGTGACAAATTTGCTAAAAAATAAAAATTATATGGGGAAGGGGGTGGCACCACAAAATTAGCCAATCTCCCTTCACAACATGCTAGGCACCACTTGTAGGCTCCTTTTAACATGTAAGTCAACACATGTCTTTTTATTTGATATGTGAGCTACGTTTGGACAAAGGTATCTCTTAACATGCGTAATGACATCTGTCCTCTTTGGTATCATACCTAATCAACCATGCATCACAATGCATGCACGACCAGTTGCGGAGGAAGCCTTTTGATTGATCATCATTTCACAATTCAGCAAGACACAAAAAAAAAAAAAATTGAGAAACCTAGTGATCGAATCAGTGAAGGGAGAAGCAAGGTGCACGGTAACCATTTCCGAAAATTAAGGCAAGAACTCTTCCAGCTTTGTGTCAAGTAATTATAAATGTTCACTAGGACTGATTCAGTATAAGTATGCGCTGGAATTTTCTAGTTTTGGGTGTAGGACTAAAGAACCAATTGTACTAGTCGAGGGAATCGTTATGATTTGGATTTGGGCAAGGACATGCTCGACGGTGCGATAAGAAACGGTGGAAAGAAGGTTTGGATTAAACAGTAAGGTGACGGGAATTGTCGACGAAGAGCCACTTTAAAGTTATATAGCTTGTTGAAATCACGCGTGTTTGGTAGCTCTGGAACATAGGGGAGCCGGACCTAGGGAAAATTTGTGAATCTGTGCTAAGTACAAAACAAATTGATCTCGATGTTGTGACTTGTAGATCTCATGTTCGGGTTGCTTAGTCAATAATGCAGAATAGGGTGAATAAAAGCTTAGGGTGTTGTCGAACGAATCGATCATTGGCATTAAGGTTCGGTTTCAGTAATAAACGGCCCATTGAGGTAGTAAGGGATTGATCTTTATCGTCCACAAAGAATTCGATTAGGAAGTGTTAGGTAATTGAATAACCAAACGAGGAAAGATAATATACGAAACTTTAAATGGCCGAATAGAACTAACTGGATCTAGAGACACCCTCAAGGTCTTTGACAGGTAAAGGTACACGTATAGGATACTTTTAGGACTAGTCATCCTTGGGGGCTGATTGGATGCTAAAGAACTAAGTCATACCATTAAAGTTTCCTAATTGAGTAAGTACGAACAAGGAAGAGACGTAAAGCCTAGCCCTGTACTTGAGTCCTTCAAGTTATATTTAATTTGAACCTAAGAAGAAGTTGTAAAGCAAGAAAGGAAGTATTGAAATTACATCTTATGCATCAAGTATCGTCATGTCACGACTTATAAAGGTATTGTAGTCGGCAAGGACTATTCCTTCGTAGAATCTGGGATGCTGTGACAAGAGTTGTATAAAACCCGAATTGTGTGCGGGGATACGTGGCCACTGCAATAGTGCCTCAGAGGGAGGCGTTTGCCTCGGAGGGGGGCATCACAACTCTGGATCAGTTTTGTGGATGGTGGAAGGATCGGTTGAGATGAACTCGCGTTCATGACGTTATGCACAAACATGTTCATCACTCGTTTTCGACTACGTATGCATCATTTATAATAAATTATATTCACACATTGAAATTCCTTATTTTGATTTGAGATAGCTCTATTGTTATTGAAAAGTTGCATATAAATACGCTCGTCATTTTGTTGCCTCAAGTCAATTGAGCTAGCTAATGAGGGATAAGCTTAGGAACGACACAAAATTGGACGTTTTTCTTGTTGAGCCCTTTAGCTCACTCTTGTGTTGTTCTACTTTTCAGAGTAGCAAGTATGGCAGCCCCATTCGATTGTCGCCATGGACTTCCAGTGGATTACGACATTGCATATTACAACTTTTTGGAAACTTGGTGTATAAGAAAATAAGTGAGAAGTACTTACTATGCCCTCCCAGTGTAGCCAAGCTAACTTCATCACATGAAAGTTTGTAAATATAACTAGTTATTAATGATTGATATGATAAGAAAGCTTTTTGGTGTTGATGTTTGTCTAGTAAGCTTGCTATACTTAGAACATAATTAGTCATTCCTCTCATGCTTTCGGTGAAGGGAACTCCCGTATGCATACGTTGTTCACAAGTTCTAAGTTACGAAGGGTCTTGATTAGTAACATAAATGTGTTAACGTGGTGACTTGGGATGCCACACTTGGCCCTCATCCATTGCCTACGGTAGCTCCATAACTAGACAGTCATCGACGATCGTCGGGGTCGATCAAATGTTCGGCGATCCTTGTATCGATTGACATTACCTTTGGCTGTCCCCTGATCAACCTAAATGATGACCATTGGGGCAATCCTTAGTCGATCCCTATATTGATTCATTAGTCGCATCACATTAGCCAACTCATATACTAGTCCATTGGCATTCGGGGGCCAACCCATGTTTAGCCCTCAACCGATCCTTTGATTGTGTCATGTCAATCAACGAAAAAAGGGATAAAGCCTAAGGCACCCGATCTCAAAGGGAGTATCCCTTACCTTACCCGATCATTTTTGAAATGACCTTCTGTTTTCCTTCTTGCAATTCTAAGGTAGATGACATATCTATGATTATTCTTGCTAAAACAAATCAATCATCAAGAGCTTCTTAAATTTTTGCTCATCTAATCTTTTTAAGACCCTATTCATATACATTTTTCCTATGCCATATTAGATGGGGAAAAAAATGTGTGCGCTAAAGCTCGAAACCGAATTCACGATACCAGCCATGTCTAGGGCCATCCTACATTTTAACAAAGCTGTGATCATTTGACATACCCATCCTGGTTGAAAATGGGGCAAACTAACGGGATCTCGAGTAGAGGAAGTATATTTCTCCGTCTCATGTGATTTTCAAAGGTGATATTTTCCTTCTTGTAGAGTCATGCAACCGACCATGATGGTCATTACCATTGAACAAGGGCAATCAAAGCATCTTGAGTCTTACTCGACTCGTTCATACATGTTTCCTTATTCGGGGCAAAAGATAGGAAAGAGCTAGCTCACGATGTAAGGAGTAGTCTCCTTGATTGGTTTGATTTTTCTCAAATGTTTTGGGGCAACTCGAGAGCTTATCTTGTTTTTAAAAATTCCCTTGCATATTTCCAAAGTCTATTTCTTAATCAAATGTTGAATGATGCTAAAAATTGTTACATTGTTTTGATTGAGAATGCTCTCATATTGCATGATTCATGCATGATTGTTCTTCATGTTTAAAGTTATCAACTCCGAATAAGGAGCATAAACTGCATATGATGCTTGAATGTACAAAATGGGGCATGATAGGATGATGAAAAGCAAGCCATTTCGATACACATCTCCAATTTTAACCCCCGGGAGCTAAGCGTAGCGAGGTTCCGCATTCCTCAAGGCAAAGGGGTTTCTTGCGAAAGATACTATTGCGAAAATGAAGGAGGCATTCATTTCTCTATCCCAAACATTGCAGGTTACCATTGATTAACCCCTTTGAGCGGTAGTGTCATTTCTCACCCTGTCAAGAACCACCCCATATTGGGGCCCAAACGAGGTAATCCCAAAGTAGCAGTACAAGGTAAATGATTAGAAAATTTCTTGATCGAACTAACATCAACCTTCGGGTGTTTTTCTACATTTATACTCGAACTTTAATTCAAGTGTCTTAAGATGACAAAGAGCATTCATTTCTCTATCTTATACACTTCATCCTTTGCATAGCCCACTTGAGGCTGTGAATTCATTTTTTGAACCCTTGTTGGTGGTCATTTGCTCATTCTAATGGTGAAGATGACGTTTTTCTCAAGGAGCAGAGTTGAAAAGGATCGGGTCGACAATTCCCAAGTGAACTCATTTCTTGTACGCTAGATTTTTCTTGTGATGTTTGGCATTATTTTTGTTTGCAATTCCCAATCATGGGATTCCCAAAGTCATGGGATTATAAAAAGAAAATTCAGCTTAAAAGAAAAAGGAGCCGCTCTCGAAAGACCAAAAAAAAAAAAAAAAGAGAGATATATCAAAAGCTCTCAAAGAAAAAGAAATCTTTTCTCGAAAAAAGAAGAAAAAAAAAATGAGAGTCGAGAGTAAAAAAAGCAAAGGCTGATCCCACCAGAAAATCTCGGGTATGAAAAAGAAAATGCTTATCAAAAGCAAAGTCGATGCCCAATCAAATCCTTGTTTATTTGTAAAGTACTTTTAAATTTTGAATGTACATTTTTATAAATTCCATGCACATGTATACATGTTCTTCTTGTAAATCCCTAACGGGAATTGGTTGTAAAGAATACTCCCTAGAGAAATCAATTTGCAAGGTTCAACCTTATGTTGAAATTCACAACAACCTCACGCAATGATGTTAATCATCGAAGACTACTCCAGAAGGCCAAGATCAATGATAAGTCAGCAATGATCACTAACATCAAGCCCTTCTCTTACACTTTTTGAGCCAAAATGGGCCTTTTTGCTCTTTAGTCTCTTACCATAACCTACGTTATAATCCTCTAAAGTCTCTTCTAATTAGAGCACTTGAGTTAACATACGATTGAATGATTTTAAGCATCGCTCAAAAAAGTTCGAGCAAGATTATTTTTCTCTAATTTTTGTAGGATTCTTGACTTATAAACCCGGAACGAATGACGAAAAAACTCATTTCAATAGCCTTGACTCGACCCGGGTCCCATTTGAGGACTTTTGACCCACCCAATATTATGCTCCTCATCAAGACCTCTAGATCGGCTTGGTCGTACCACTTGCAAGATTACTCGGACCCTTGCCGAATGTGATGATAATAAGATTGAGTGATTTCTCTCAAATTCTACAGCCAGGATAAATAGCTTTTTCGAGAGTGAGAGAAAGCCCTTTCAAAATGAAGTTCCCCATTCAAGTTGCATTTGAGGTGTTCATAATGTGATAATCTCCCTAAATAGAATTGATAATGCAAACTTAATAGAATAGTTATGCATGAACTGCGTGATGAGTGATTATAGCATATGGACAAAATGCATATTTTTTTTCTAATCATGCTTAATAAAAACTGAAGAGAGTTTGTAATGCATGCTCGGTAGCCTAATTTTGCATGAACTCATTGATGAATGTGTTTGGACATGTTTCCTCCGACAGGTGTTTGACAGTGTAACGCGTTCTTGATGTCGAAATTTGGACCGGCGATTGAACAAGCCCCGGCGGCAAAAAACCCACTAGGCTAACCACCAAATCCTCAAGTGCAATGTAGTTAGCTTAGTAGTTATGATAGTTCAAGACATTTCAAGTATATTTCTTGATTGCGCGGCAAAATCTTGCTCTATGCTTACACTTGATCAACTCAAGTTTGCACATTTCTATATAAATGCTTCAACCGATCGGTTCGGGTGGCATTGACTACACCTTTACACAAATACTTCACTTGAATAGCTAAGGTGGCATTGACTACACCTTTTACACAATTGCTTCACCCGATCAGCTCAAGTGGCATTGATTAAACCTTTCTACATAAATGCTTCACATGATTAGCTCAGGTAGCATTCATTACACTTTTTACGGATCGCGTTGTTTTCCATATGAGGGAAACCTCAAATAACGGACATGCATCGGTACCCATGATCATTCATACATCCACTTTCTTCGGGTGAAACGTGATTTTATGGAATATATGTTGCATCAACATTGATTTTGTCTAGGCACATGTTGTTTTAAATCCCATTTTGAGTGAATGAGTAGGTACGATACAATCGGTTTGTCTTGTCCCACGACCATTCGTTCGGAAAATCCAAGTAAGTTTTCTAAACCCTTTTCAAACTGATAAGTTTCTAGATTTAAGTTGTCATTTTGCCCTTTCGTGTTTGCAATGGTGAAATTCAAGCAATGCATCTTTTTTGTATTTATCGATTCGATTCGATGGTACATCTTTTATAATGGTATTATACAGCCTTGATTATATTGATTCATGACGACATATGCACCTATGATCTTTACCTTTGTCAAATAGCAATGATATATGTACTTGTGATCTTAAACTTTCATCAAATCATAACGATGTAGCTCTTATGACTTTGACTCATTTATCAAATCATGATGACATAAGCACTTATGATTTTAGTCCCCTCCCAAATCACAACGACATAGCTCTTGTGGTCTTGGTCCAACCAAATCGCAATGACGTAGCTCTTGTGATTTTGGTCCCCTTTTATCCAAATCATAACGACATGGCTCTTATGATTTTGACCCCCCTTTGCCAAATCGTAATGACGTAGCTCTTATGGTTCTAGTCCCATTTTAGGTAAATCACAATGACGTAACTCTTGTGGACTTAGTCTAACCAAACCATAACGACGTAGCTCTTATGGTTTTGGTATTTTAATCGATCATAACGATTAGCTTTTGTGATCTTTATTGTACCTTCTTCGAATCATGATGACGTATGCTCCTCGTGTTCTTAATTTCCTTTATTAAAGTCATAAACTCGATTTGCTCTTGTGGCTTTAATATTTATTCGATTCATAATATCGTTTTCTCTTGTGATCGAATATTTTTCTAGTCCATAATCTCAATTTGCTCTTGTGGTCCGGATTTTTGTTCGACTCATGATTGATCTCATGAGATAATTTATCGATCCAGGTTGGATTTGCTCTCATGGTTTTAATAAATTTTTATTAAAGTTATAATCTCGATTTGCTCACTTTAAAACATAATCTCGATTTGCTCGTGTGGTCCGGATATTTATTCAACTCATGGTTTACCTCATGAGATAATTTATGGAACAAGGATAGATTTGCTCTAATGGCTTCGTTAAATTTTTATTAAAGTCATAATCTCGATTTGCTCTTGTGGTTTTAATATCTATTCGAGTTCATAATCTCAATTTGCTCTTGTGATCTAAATAAAATATTTCAATTTTACACATATCTTGCGTTGTCCCGCATAAGAGGGAAACCGTGACATTCTCAATTCCGACCCTTTTGAAGCTTATGAATGAATAAAATGTTAATCGATGTATTTCAATTAAACCTCACTTAGACTTGATCGCTCTTGAGATAACTAACCAAAAGGGAAAAGGTGACTAGGATTTAAGTACATGAACTAAAGAACTTGACCATGGACCGGTACTTTGATCATAAGGATTGCCAAAGAAAAGTTTTGAATCACTAGAAGCCGATCTAAGATTGGCCTTAGAACAATTTGCTAATGTTATACGATTGGTTCGCGGGTGATTCCGTTTGACCATGGTATGATTTGCAAATCAACCTAAATCGATTCTTGATGATTGTGACCTTGTGGACTAGTGATTGACACCTTGCAATTACATGAGAACCAAAGTCGCCATGGCTCAAATAATTCTTAAATGTGACAATAATCATGGGTCGATACGCGTAACTCCTAAAAGTCGCCCGTTATTTTGAGATACATTGAAATTGAGATTGAACGATTTTGAGTATGAATTGGACTTCGAACTTGGGCGTCAAGTATTCGAGAATTCCAACTATAGAAAATTGGGCGTCGCCTCATCAATGTCAATTAGAATTAAGGTTCATCCTAGAAAGTTCGAAAATTGAAAATTGGACTAAAAAGTGGAATTGCCATTTTTTCCCCTCGATGAGTGCTCATACCTTTAAGAAGGATCAAGGGCAAGATGGTCCTTAATCAAATTTCCCATGTGATCAAATGTTGAAGGGTAGGATGGTCCATAATGCTCTTGCATTATTGGAAGACTAGAATAACCATTGAGTTGACAAGAGAAATCCCACAAACAACTCTACTATTTGAATACTATTCTCTCATTTGCACACTCAAGCTTTCCCTCCAACCACTTCATTCACATCTTGAACGCTTGAACCATAAGTTGAGAAGCCTTTTTCTCTCCCTCACCTCACTTCTCCTCTCATTTCAACCGGCCACCTCTATTTTCTCTCCATCTCTCTCTCGGTTTCACTCTCTCTCTCGCCGCCTTACTCCGACGCTTGCTTTGGTTATAACTTTTTCGTCCTACATCGGATGGAGGTGAGCCACCTACCATTAGAAAGCTTATCCTCTTGCCATTTTAAAACATAGCCAAACACCGTTTGTTCCGTAGAGCCATTTGAAGTAGCAAAGGTCATTGTCCGGACCGATCTAAACTCGAGAAGCATCCTAGGCCATTTGGGAACCTGGTTTTGGCTTGATTCTTGATAAGGCACCTCCGAGACCTAGCTTAAGCGTTTAGAAACACGAGGATGGAGTTTAGTTGGGCTTATGATGAATTTTGATGGTTAAATTTTTGTGAACTTCAAGGAGCATAATCGCCCATCGTCGACAAGCTTGGACCGCGGACTCCAACGCTTCTTAAGGCCGGTTGTGTTAGCTCAATCCTTGGTAAGTTGACTATAAACCTATACTAGGACTTGAGGTTACTAATAGACCAAGTATAGATGAGTTTTAGTATGATTTGTGGGCTATGTTGGTTCGGTTTGTGCTAAACCCGAAACTGAAATTTGTTAGCTATCTTTTGCTCGATTGATTGAGGGTTGCTATGGGTCAAAAGTAAGGCTGTTGTGGGGTATGTAAGTTCGGTTGGATAGAGGTCGCGATGGTACCATGAGTGGACTTACATATTCCGGCAACTTCATGGGGTTAGGGGCCGAAAACTTGATAGTGATCCTATTGAGTTCCAAATTATTTGAAACTGGCCTATATTTGACTATGTGCGGTTTTGACACTTGAATTATGTTGCGAATCGTCAAGCAAACCTATTGAACCCTTTTTATGTGCAATTGACCTTATGAGGAGTATGTAGACCGAATGCGTGAATTGCAATTTGTGCCTTGTATGTTTCAATCATAAGTGATCTTGTGAGATGAGATTGACTAATTTGAGAATTGCATGTGATGTTTGGCCATGAGTGAAGCAATGTGGACTAAATGTCCAATTTGAGGAATCGGGATCGAAATATGTGGAATTGAGGTTGTTTATGTGCTTGACTAGCCATTTGAATGAATTGTGAATATGTGCGAGATGTATGCCCTACGACGTGTTAACGTGGGGTCTATGTTCGATCGAATTATATGATATGAATATTTATGCACATGGTATCTTGATGCGTATTAACGCTGGATTTGACCTGAGGCATACTAACGCGGGTCTATGAATGGCAATTATGAATTGAGGCAAACTAATGCGAGTCGTGAATGGCAATTGTAACTTGAGGCATACTAACGGGGTACAATGTAATTTCACTAGCCTTGAGGCTTATTAACGAGGCTTGGCCATTGGAATTGAGAACTATTGATATTCGAGTACCACCCTATATTATCTCGGAGCTATTACTTGCCCCGAGTATGAAGCTTAGTTCGATTATATTGTTCGACCCTTATTATGAGAATGATTGTGATAATTGAAGTGTCGGCATGCCATGATTTAATTGGATGTATCGATTGCCATATACTACTGCTGGTAGAGAATCGCATGTTATTAGTGTGTGGAGGTACTCCTGGCCTAGTATAGGTTTAGGGTTAGCTTGCCGAGATGCAATCTCAACCCGTTACGAGACAACATTTTCGGACCCCAAGCCTTGAACCGATTGCGATGCCGACACCTTTTGCGTTACCTAAGGATTTTGAGCCCGTGATCACCCCATACCCAGTAGGACCGAACCAAGTGTACTATAGGAGGGCTAGTACTTTATGGGTAACATGATTAGATACCGTATACCTTTTTATCCTGGACATATAAGGATGGAGACACCGTTTTTGAACCAATGAGGGACTGTGTCATACTTGATGAAGTATTGAGAGTTGCGGGACATATTGATGACGCCGCCCCGATGACAAACCCGCCGAGCCGGTTCGACGAGCTTGAACCCGAGCCAAAGCTTCCGAAGCCCGAGGACCCCGTCAAGGATGGAGAGATCGTGGAGCCGGGAGAAGTTGAGGACGACCCTACGGATACTCCGAGTCCGAGCAAGAGCTGAAAAATGAGTTTAACATGCCCTGGGAGTCCGAGTGGGAGGTGGATCCCAAGGAGTCCAAGCTCGAGATGGGGTCCGTATATGATATGAGCATTTCCACCGAGTACGCTCCCCCTGCCGATGAGTCCATTGATAGCCTTAAGGGTAGTGTAATCACCTATCTTTTGATGTCTTTTGAGACTTAAGTGGTAGTTACCCCTTTTGGCTTGTATCGCCCTCGTCGGACCTTTCTAGCATGTTACGTTACCTACGGGTGTCGTAAAATACTATGTGTTATATTATATGGTTGTTCTTTAAGTCATCTTGTTTCAATTTATCCGGAGTTTTGTTTATGCTTCCGCTTGTGCATTTCATTTGGCAATTAAGATATACGTCATTGGCTCTTGGGAAATAATCGAAATAAACGTTCGTGGCGGGATGTTGGCGAGCCTAAAGGGTTCGGGCCATGACATCCCCGTTTAAGTGGTATCATAGCAAAGTCAGCTCGATCCAAGTTGGTTGAGACATGGAGTAATAAGGAGAGATGGCTTTTGGATGAATGGGTAGCGAGACCTTAGGGATTCGCTAGAGTTGGGCACGATACGCATGACATGTGAATTAGGGCTTGTGATTGGCACGCTTACTTGGTATTATTTGGAGGGATTAAGGGTAAGTAAGCTTTGTATTTGACATTGAATGTTGTTTAACTGAAGTTTATCTAATGAGTGGATAGCTTGCTGTGGTTATATTAAGTTGCGGATGCGTCTGGACTTGAGGTATGGATGTGAAACTTTGGGTGTGGTACTCATGTTTGCTTGTTGAAAGTTGATTGCCTTGATTGTGATTGGTTGCCCGGAAGGTGTAGCATAGGACTACTAGACTTAAGTACGTGACTTTAGTCTCTAATCCCTGGATGGAATTATAGTGGTTTAGGTGCTATGAGAATTAGTAAGGATGAGCAATTGTGGTAGAGGTACTAGAGGAGCGTCTAGCTCGAGAGCACAAGTAGTTGAAAACCCAAGAGTAGATGGGGGGTCCTTAGTGCATTGGAACAGTTGGGAATCGATGGGCGAGCAGGGTGAAGAACGAGATACCACTATTGCCTAAGCTCTTTGAGACTTTCATTGCTGCTGTGAATATGGCCAATGGAAATAACGGGTACAATGGGAATGGGAATGGAGGTGGAAATTGGAATGGAAATGAGAATCGTCCCATGGGTCACTAGTAGAGCAATTCCTCGAAACTTAAACCAACTAAGTTTGATGTAAGGAGGATCCCGAGATCGCTCCTCATTAAATAGAAGGACTAGAGAAAGCCTTCGAGGTGCTACGGTGCACCAAAATTGAAAAGGTAACTTTGGCCATGTACCACCTGGAGGGCACGGTAAATGACCGGTGGAAGGCCACAAAGGGAAGAGTTTTCCCTAAAGGTATAGTGCCAAATTAGGCTGCCTTCTCCGAAGTATTCAATGGAAAGTATTTCTCCAAGATTGCATAGGAGCAGAAATTGATGGAATTTCAGCGATTGTAACAGAATCACCTGGCAATCGATCGGTACGAGGCGAGTTCTCAAGGTTATCAAAATATGCTCCGAGGATGGTCGAGAATCCCTTGGACAGGGCACGAAGGTTCCGGGATGGGTCAAGCCGGAACTCCGCAGCTTAGTTGATACTACTAAACCCGAGGAACTATGATGAGCTATATGAACGGGGTCGATGATTGAAAGAGACATGAAGGAAAGAGCAACCGCCCTTGGATCGCATTTCACCCATGCAAGAGATAACCGCCGATTCAAGAAGAGGTCGATGGCAAATAATCGACGATTTGTTCCCTCTGGTTAGAAAGAACATTAGGAAGCCGACTCATCAATCCAACTGGAACTATTGCCGGTGTGGAAGAAGACACAAGAATAGACCTTGCCCAAGTAGGACGGGCACGTGCTTCAAGTGTGGCTAGCCGGGTCATCGAGATGAGGAGCTGCTCAAGTCAAGCTCTAGGACCTCGGTTCCAAGCATCGCGACCTCAAGCGGGACCTCAAGTGGGAGATACCCCGCATAATAATATGAACTTGCCGCCAACTTAGGGAAGAGTTTATGCTTTGTGGCGCGAAAGGAGGCGAAGAGTGCACTTAGTGTGGTCACAAGTACGGTTACTTTATGCGAGCATGCTGCCTATGCATTATTTGATCCTAGAGCATCGCATTCATTTGTGTCTGCACGGTTGCTAGATTGGCCGATATGAAATTGGAACCATTGGGTGTAGTATTGCATGTTACTACCCCTCTAAAGGATAAAGTATTGGTGTCGTTAGGATGTGCAGATTGTAAGATAGTCGTTGGTGGTAGTGAGGAAAGGATAGATCTAGCCGTGTTGACCATGTACGACTTTGATGTTATAATCGGGATGGATTAGTTGGGTAGGCAAGGGGTTGTTATGGATTGTGGGAGTAGGATAATCGGGTTTCATCCAACCGATCGCCCTAAATTTGAGTTTGTACGAAGTTGAAGAGGAACCTCAATTCCCTTGATATCATCACTTGGAGGTGACAAGGCTTTTGGACGAAGGGTGCCAAGCGTACCTAGCTGCTGTGGTTGACCCAACAATCGAGGAATCGAAGTTGGAAGACATAGGCGTGGTGCGTGAGTTCCCGGATGTCTTTCCTCAAGAATTATCGAGATTACCACCCGAGAGAAAATAGAGTTCGTGATCAAACTAGCTCCCCGGGATGGAGCCGATCTTAAAAGCACCCTATAGGATGTCCCTATCGGAGTTGAAAGAGTTAAAGGTTCATATGCAAGAACTATTGGACAAAGGATTCATTCGTCCTAGTGCCGTGGTCGTGGGGAGCGCCAATATTATTCGTAAGGAAAAAGGACGGGTCATTGCGTTTGTGTATTGACTATAGGCGGTTGAATCAAGTAACTATCAAGAAGAAATATCCATTACCAAGGATAAATGACTTGTTCGACCAACTGCAATGAGCATCCGTGTTCTCCAAAATAAACTTGAGGACGGGTTATCATCAATTGAGGATTAAAAAGGAGGACATATCGAAGAAGGCATTTCGGACAAGATATAGGCATTATAAGTTTACGGTTATGTCGTTTGGATTGACTAATGGCCCGGCCACCTTCATGGATTTGATGCATCGAGTATTCAAGGAATATTTGGACCGATTCGTCATCGTATTCCTTAACGATATCTTGATATATTCAAGTAGCTACGAGGAATATGAGCAGCATCGAGTATAGTTCTACGGACCTTAAGAGAACACTTGCTTTACGCTAAGTTTAGTAAGTGTGAGTTTTGGCTAAATAGAGTAGCTTTCCTTGGACATGTGATCTTTAGGAATGGAATCTTAGTTGATCCCGCAAAGATCGAAGTTATCACGAATTGGTCGAGACCAACGTCGATTACTAAAATTCGAAGTTTCCTAGGATTGGCAAGTTACTACCGACGTTTCGTGGAAAGGTTCTTCTCGATAGCTACTCCTCCGACAAAGTTGACAAAGAAGGATACGTGGTTCGAATGGACGGATAAGTGTGAGAGGAGCTTCCATGAGCTTAAGCATAGGCCCGACGACTACGCTAGTGTTGACAATACCTGTCCTGGACTTGGAGGATTCGAAATTTATAGTGATGCATCGCTAAAGGGATTAAGATGCATTCTAATGCAGCATGGAAGAGTTGTTGCTTACGCATCGCGACAATTGAGGCCACATGAGATGAATTACTCGATGTACGATTTGGAATTAGCTGCGATCATCTTTGCATTAAAGATCCGGAGACATTAATCGTGTGGACAAAAGTTCCAGGATCTACATGGACCATCGAGCTTGAAATACCTATTCTCCCGAAGAAATTGAACATGCGGCAACGCCGATGGATGGAGTTGCTTAAGGATTATGGCTGCGACATTACGTATCACCCTAGGAAAAGCAAATAAGGTTGTGGATGGGAAATCGTGCATATGATGGTTAAAGAATGGACTCTACTAGAGGGAGTAAGAGATTTAGAGTTTAAGTTTGAAGCATGCCACATGTCCAACCTGTTGGCTACATTGAGAATAGAGCTTGAGATTCAAGAAAGAATTAAGGCTTTACAATCTACGGATCTTGATATCCCGAAGACCTTAGAAATGGATGCAACGAAGAGAAAACCTGAATTTCAAGTATTCGAGGATGGGATCTTGAAATTCCGTGGACGGTTATGCGTACCTAGTGATGAAGAGCTAAGGGAAAAGATCTTGTCGAAACTTACCGGAGTAATTAGAGTATTCATCTCGATAACACGAAAATGTATCGAACATCCGTCAGCACTATTGGTGGAATGGAATGAAGGTCGAGGTGGCTAAGCATGTGAATAAGTGCTTTACATGCCAACAAGTAAAAGCGCAATATTGTAAACCTGGTGGAATGTTACAACCCTTGAAAATTCCCGAGTGGAAGTGGAAACACCTCACAATGGACTTCGTGATGGGGTTGTCGAGGAGTCAAAGAGGTTATGATTCGATCCGGGTGATCGTTGACGGACTAACTAAGTCCGCACATTTCTTGCCCGTGCGGAAGGATTTGGCCATGGATAAGTACGCTGAGTTGTACATGAGACGGATAGTACGTCTTCATGGAGTGCCGGTGATAATTACATTGGATAGGGATCCGAAGTTCACAAATACCTTTTGGAAAAGCCTACAAGAGGCCATGGGAACAAAGTTGCAGTATATTACGGTTTATCATCCTTAGACGAGATGGACAATCCGAGAGGACGATTCAGACTCTTGAGGATATATTGTGAGCGTGCGTTATAGATTTTAAAAGGAAGTTGGGAAGAATAGTTACATCTAGTCGAATTTGCCTACAACTACGATTACCAACGAGCATCAAGATGGTACCATTTGAGGCATTATATGATAGAGCACTGTAGGACCCCGGTATGTTGGGATGAAGTGGGTGAAAGGAGTATAACGGGACCTGAGTTAGTTGAGCGATCGGTTGAAGCGGTGAAGGTTATTAGAGAAAGGTTGAAAACCGCTTAGAGTTGCTAAAAAAGTTATGCGGATAAGTGTCGGAGGCCTTTGGAGTTTTAAGTAGGAGATGATGTCTTTCTCAAAGTATGGCCAATGCGAGGATTATCGCGGTTTGGGAAGAAAGAAAAGCTAAGTCCAAGGTACGTAAGTCCTTTTGAAATATTGGAACGACTTGGAACTTTGGCCTATCGCCTCGCCCTACCGCCAAGTTTGTCACAAGTACACAATATTTTTCACGTTTCAATGCTGAAGAAGTACGAACTAGACCCAACCCACATGCTGGAGTATAAAGTTCATAGACGTTGATGACAGAGTATCATATGTTAAAAGACTATTTAGAATCGAGGACAAGAAGGAGCAAGTCCTAAGGAATAAGATGAGTCCGCTAGTGAAAGTAATCTAGGAACACCATGGAACCGAAGGAGCTACCCGAGAAAGCGAAGAAGTGATGAGACGCCAACACCCCCATCTATTTGAGTAGTAGGGTTGATTGTAAATTTTGAGGACGAAATTTTTGTAAGGGGAAAAGAGTTGTGACATTATAAATTCCAACCGTTTCCAAGTTTATGAATGAATAAAATGTCAATCGATGTATTTCAATTAAACCTCACTCGAGACTTGATCCTCTTGAGATAACTAATCAAAATGGAAAGACCGACTAGGATTTAAGTACGTGGACTAAAGAACTCAACCATGGACTCGTATTTTGATTATAAGGATTACCAAGGAAAGGTTTTGAATCACTAGAGGCCGATCTAAGATTGGCCTTAGAACGATTTGTTAGTGTTATACGATTGGTTCGCGAGTGATTTCGTTTGACCATGGTATGATTTGTAAATCAACATAAACCCATTCATGACGATCGCGACCTTTGGGACTAGTGACCGACCCTTGCAATTACATGACAACCAAAGTCACCATGGCTTGAATAATTTTTAAATATGACAATAATCACGGGTCGATATGCGTAACTCCTAAAAGCCGCCCATTAGTTTGAGATACACCGAAATTGAGATTGAACGATTTTGAGCATGAGTTGAACTTAGAACTTGGACGTTGAGTATTCGAGAATTCCAACTATCAAAAATTGGGCATCGCCTCATCAATGTCAATTAGAATTAAGGTTCATCCTAGAAAGTTCGAAAAGTGAAAATTGGACCGACAAAGTGGAATTGCCATTTTTGCCCCTCGATGAGTGCTCATACCTTTAAAAAGGACCAAGGGCAAGATAGTCCTTAATCAAATTCCCCATGTGATCAAATGTTGAAGGGTAGGATGGTCCAAAATGCTCTTGCATTATTGGAAGACTAGAATGACCATTGAGTTGACAAGAGAAATCCCGCAAATAACTTTACTATTTGACTACTATTCTCTCACTTGCACATTCAAGCTTTCCCTCCAACTACTTCACTTACATCTTGAATACTTGAACCACAAGTTGAGAAGCCTTTTTCTCTCCCTCGCCTCACTTCTCCTCTCATTTCAACCGGCCACCCCTCTTTTCTCTCCATCTCTCTCTTGGTTTCACTCTCTCTCTTGCCGCCCTATTCCGACGCCTTTACTATTCCGTCTATAACTTATTTGTCCAATATCGGTGGAGGAGAGCCACCTACCATTAGAAAGCTTATCATCTTTTCGTTCTAAGAACATATTATGAGCTCAAATCCACCCAGCCGTTTGTTCAGAAAAGCCGTTTGAAGTAGCAAAGGTCACCGCCCATACCAATCTAAACCCGAGAAGCATTCTAGGCCCTTTGGGAACTGGTTTTGGCTCGATTCTTGAGGAAGGCACCTTTGAGACCTAGCTTAAGTGTTTAGAAACACGAGGATGGAGTTTAGTTGGTCTTTTGATGAATTTTGATGGTTAAATCTTTGTGATCTTCAAGGAGCAGGAATTTGCCCATGGTCAACCAACTTGGAACCATGGACTCCGGATGCTTCATTAAGGCCGATTGTGTTAGTTCAATCCTTGGTAAGTTGACTTTAAACCCATACTAGGACTTGAGGTTACTAATAGACCAAGTATGGATGAGTTTTAGTATGATTTATGGGCTATGTTGATTCGGTTTGTACAAAACCCGAAACTGAAATTTGTTAGCTGTCTTTTGCTCTATTGATTGAGGGCTTTTGTGGTTGAAACGGAGGTTGTTGTGGGGTATGTAAGTTCGATTGAATAGAGGTCACGATGGTACCATGAGTGGACATACATATTTCGGCAACTTTATGGGGTTAGGAGCCGAAAACTTGATGGTGGTCCTATTGAGTTCCAAATTATTTGAAACCGGCCTATATTCGACTATGTGTGGTTTTGACACTTGAATTGTGTTGCGAATTGTCAAGCAAACCTGTTGGAACCTTTTTATGTGCAATTGACCTTATGAGGAGTATGTGGACCGAATGCTTGAATTGCAATTTGTACCTTGTATGTTTCAAGTCATAAATGATCTTGTGAGATGAGATTGGCTAATTTGGAAATTGCATGTGGTGTTTGGCCATGAGTGAAGCAATGTGGACTAAGTGTCCAATTTGAGGAATCGGGATCGAAATATGTGGAATTGAGGTTGTTTATGTGCTCGACTAGCCATTTGAATGAATTGTAAATATGTGCACATGTATACCCTGCGGCGTGTTAACGCGGGGTTTGTGGTCGATTGAATTATATGATATGAATATTTATACACATGGTATCTTGATGCGTACTAACGCGGGATTTGACTTGAGGCGTACTAACGCGGGTTTGGGAATGGCAATTGTGACCCGAGGGGTACTAACATGGGTTTGTGAATGGCAAATTGTAACCTGAGGCGTATTAACGCGGGTGCAATGTAATTTCATTAGCTTGAGGCATATTAACGCGGGCTTGGCCATTGGAATTGAGAACTATTGATATTGAGTACCACCCTATATTGTCTCGTGAGTTAATACTTGCCTTGAGTACGAAGCTTAGTTTGATTATACTATTCGACCCTTATTATGAGATTGATTATGATAATTGAAGTGCCAAGCATGCCATGATTTAATTTGATGTATCGATTGCCATGTACTACTACTAAGAAGAATCGTATGTTGTTAGTGTTTGGAGGTACTCCTAGCCTTGTATAGGTTTAGGGTTAGCTTGATGAGATGTAATCTTACCCTGTTGCGGGACAACCTTTTCGGACTCCAAGCCTTGAACCAATTGCGATGTCGATACTTTTTGGGTTATCGAAAGATTTTGAACCCGTGATCACCCCATACCCGGAGAGGACCGAACCAAGTGTATTATAGGAGGGTTAGGACTTTATGGGTAAACGATGGGGGCAATCATTGGATACCGTATACCTTTTGTCCTAGACATATAAGGATGGAGACACCATTTTTGGACCGATGAGGGATCGTGTCATACCCGATAAAGTACCGAGAGTTGCGGGACATATTGAGGATGCCGCCCCCATGACGAACCCGCCGAGCCGGAGTCCGTCGCCGAGCTTGAACCCGAGCTAGAGCTTCCGGAGCCCAAGGACCCTGTCGAGGACGAAGAGATCGTGGAGCCAAGAGACGTCGAGGATGACCCTATGGACACTTCGAGTCCGAGCGGGAGCTGGAAAACGAGTTCAACACGCCCTTGGAGTCCGAGTCGGAGATGGAGCCCGAGGAGTCCGAGCCCGAGAGATGGGGTCGATATATGAGACGAGCGTTTCCACTAAGTACGCTCCCCCGCTGATGAGTCCACCGATGGCGAGACCAACCCTTAGGCGTAGTGTAGTTACCTATCTTTTGATGTCTTTTGGGGTTTAGGTGGTAGTTACCCCTTTTGGCTTATATCGCCCTCCTCGGACCTTTCTAGCATGTTACGTTACCTACTAGTATTGTAAAATACTATGTGTTATATTATATGGTTGTTCCTTATGTCATCTTGTTTCAATTTGTTCGGAGTTTTGTTTATGCTTCCGCTTGCCCATTTCATTTCGCGATTAAGATATACGTCTTTGGCTCTTGGGAAATAATCGAAGTAAACGACCGTGATGGGATGTTGGCGAGCCCGAAGGGCTTGGGGCGTGACAGAAACCTCTCGCTACTGAATAAGGTTTCAATACCTTAAGATCCACCTATGATCTTGATCCTTCTTCCCGGTTCATAATGTATACACTCTTATGATCTCGGAAAGCATATTTTTCAACTCTACACATATCTTGCGTCGTCTCGCATCATGGAAAAGTCTTTGATAGTAGATGGGCTCGGTACCTTAAGATCCTCGCATCTTTAAAAAGCCCGAAAATTAAGAGAATCAAGTATTATGAGGTATTTGGTAAAATAGGTATTTTCATATGCGATCAATGTGCAAGTTTCTCTGTTCCATTTCATGGAAGAGAGAAGTTTTCACACAAGTTATTTACTGATCTTACATATGATGCATAATTTCTTTCACACTAAAAAATGGGATTTAAACTCCCGCAAAAAAAAAAAAATTATTGTTCATTTGCAAAATTGAGGTTTTAATTTTGCCTTTGAGAGAAACCTATACGAGCTTTCACCCAAAGAGAGGCAATTGTGGACACCTAAATTTTAATTTTTCTTTAAATGAGCTATATTTCATAAAAATGAGAATGAACTTTAGTTCTCGCCAATTTTTTTTTCATGCATAAATATTTTATTTTTGTCACGTATGCACTATATTAGCATTGATCCGCCTTGATGATATGAGATTGACTTAGTTTGACGGGCGATTTGGACCTGGATTGACGGGTAAATTCTTGAGTATTTGTGTCGAAAATTTGAACCAATTCTTATAATTTAGAAAAAGGCTTTAGTTTTAATATTTGATTAGTTATAAAAAGCCTAATTTAAGTCCATAAAATGAAGAATAAGCCCATGTCATACATTAATTTCGGTTAACCTAAAGCACAATGGGTTTACCCAAAATTTTCAGGGAAAAAAAATTAATTTGGTGCAATTTAGCCCCTTGGGACTTAATTCAAGTTGTATTTTGAGCCCAAATTTATTTTGCAAAAATTGAAAAACTTTAGACCCCAAGCTTGCAACAACTTTCTCTATAAATACTAGCTTATACTTAGGGTTTTGGAGGAGGCCAATTGATTGCAATATACGGCCACAAGAGAAGAGCCTCTGTCTCTATCTTCATCCGTGCTTCAAGAAAGAGAGAACGTGAAGGGGGGGGGCGATATTCAGAATTTGTTCTAAATTTCTTGAGACCGACACAGGTAGATAAACGCCAAGGCCTCGTTATTGCCAGGAGATCTCGCTCACATCAGGCCACGAGTTGTCATTGTTCCCTATAGACGTCCACTACCACAAGGAGACAATTGAGTATTATACTCACTGGAGTTTCATTGCTACAAATAAAAAGGGAGGAAGTTTGTCTCTTGTGCAGGTGTGCTACGTGAATGAAGTGGTGGTTTTTTGGATCTTTCATAGTTTTCAAAGTCAACAATAATACCACCAATCTGCAACAATTTTTTCTCCATTGTGTCGAAGGCCCTGTTGAGTCGGAGAGCCCTCTGTTAGTTCGTTTCTGCTGCAAATTGGGTGCAAAAGGGGCTGTTTTTGCGGACTTTTATTGTATATCGAGGTGCAAAATTTTTCGGGCTCTGCTTAAGGTAATTCTCTATTCCTTTTGGTCGCGATCATGTAGTCCTTTGAATTGAATCATCATATGTCTTTGTTTTCTTTGAATAATCACATTCTTGCTATCAAAATCAAAGTATAGACCTTTTTTTGATGAACGAGTACTGAAACTTGAATTTTGATAATCACATGAAATATCTTTTATGAGATTGATCATCAAATTGTCAAATTTTACCAGATTTTTTGGCCAAAGGAGAGTTTGCTTCGAATTGGTTATGATCTTGGCAAGTTTAGGCACAATTTTGTGAATTAAGAAAAAAAAGGCCTTAAACCTAAATTAGGAAAATTCTTTCTCCTAATAGGCAACATCTATATTAAGTTGGATAATCTTACCCATTGCCATTCGGGTACGACCTTCTAGCTTAGCAAAGATGGGAAGTAAGTGAATTCGATCTATTGTCATTTAGATTCGATTCGCTATTTTCATGAGCCAATTTTAGATTTTAGTTATTTTAATTAAAAAAATCAAAAAGTGGATATTCATGATCTTGCTTTATGGTTTATTCGATTGTTTGAGACTTGTGGATATTCCGATCATATCTATCTTGTTTGAATTTCTAATCCTTTTAAAATTTCTAAAATATTTAGTAAGATATAGCTAATTAAAACATCTAATAAATTTTTAGAAAGATAAGCTTCTTAGAAGCTCTATTTTGTCAATTTTAATCGGAATGAAATCAAGATAGTGGTTTGAATATGGCTATCTTATGTAACACCAAATCCAAAAGAAAAATAAGAAAATTATGTCATGCATATCTCGTATTTCTCTTCGCATATCTCGTATTTTCCATGCATATATCTTGCATATATCATGCTATCTTTGCATATCTTTCTCATATCATATTGTTTTTGGAAATCACATCTCGCATATCCCATGTCATACTTTTATATCAAATGATGTTCATTTGCATATTTTGAATATCACCTATATCATATACCATATTTTTTTTAGAAAATTGCATATCCATTCATCCTATTTTTCAAAAATCATGAATTGCATATCATTATTTTGTTATGTCGCATGTTCATGTCATTGGCATATCATGTTTGTTTGAGTTCATTGTCTTGCTTGTTATTTCATATTACGTAAATGTTGTGTCATGTTGCGTGCTTTAAATTTGAGTAGTTAACTTTTGCATGTAGGGTAATTTGACTTTAAATTTGTATGTTTTGCTCACTATCCTGCCATTTAGATAGCTTCATGGTGCGCGCAAGGAGGAGAAAGGCTCGATTCAAACCCATTTCATTGTCGATTTGGACTCCATCGTCTTCTTCTGCAATCCTAAGGCAAGTAGACCTCTATCCTTACTACTAAATTACCCATTTATCATTCAATTTGGCGTGAATCATTGATGTTTTAAAATGGTTATGTCGATCGCTAGCTAGGCTTGTATGGTGGGGAAAAAGAGATTTTCTAGTAGGTCCATTGCTTGAACCGGCACCTCGAGTGTGACACCCACCACCAACATCATTCCCTCTCCCCACCACCCACTCTCTCTTCTCCTTTTCTCCTCCTCCCTCCCTTTCTCTTTCTCTTTTTCTCCTCCTTTCCTTCCCCCTTTTCTCCTTTTTCTGCCGCTTGCTCCCCCCCCACTACCGACTCCTCTTTCTTCTCCTTCTTCCTCTCTTCTTTTTCTTCTTCTTTCTTCTTCTTTCTTCTTCCTTCTCTGCGTGTGCGAAGCCTTCCCCCCTCACGCACGCGCTCCTCCCTCGTTTCTCAACCGCACGAACAGCCGTCCTCCTCCTTTCCTCCGGCCATTTTTGCTCGACCGCCACCATCCTCCGCCTCCAGCCATCTCCGCCCGCCCACCTGCGCCACCACCGGACGGCCGCGCGCCGCCACGAACCGCCGGAAACCGCCACGAACAGCCTAGGACGAACCGAAGCCGGCCTCCCCTATTTTATGCCCTGTTCGCGCCGATTCGTATGCAGCCCCTGTTCCGCCGCCTCCGGCCGCCGTCCCGCCACCACCCGGTCCCGAGGGTTGTCCTCGACCCGTAGGTGAGCCCCTAGCCGGCCCGGCCTCGCTTAAGCTCGTGAGGTCGGGTTTTCCCTCAATTCAATCCCGATCCCTTTGTTTTATACTTGTGGATTATGTTTTCTCCAGCCTTCGCCGCTCGCCGGAGCTCCCCTGTCGCCAAGCCTAGCCTGCCGCCGCCACGAGCTCGCCATTGTTTTTCGGCCGTGAACAGTGCCGCCGGAACAGTGCCGTCGGTGAACAGTGTTTCCGGCGTGAACAGTGTTTTTCCGCGTGAATAGTGTTTTCGGGCCCGCCTCGAAAATCGTGCCCGACACGACCTCGACCGCCGTTGTGGTGAGTTGACCCTAATCCTTGGTTAGGGCGCTAATTGCGCCTAGAATTAGTTAGTTAGTCGGTAGGGTATTGAGGTAGGTTTGATTATGGTCGGATTAGTTAGAAACCGGGTTTAGGCTAAATGACCATAATCGATTAAGTTAGAATTGTTTGTGGCTAATTGTTGTTTAGCGAATTTGACCATACGTGGTGATTTGATCGCGAGCGAGCGATAGGTTAAGAACGAGCGATCGATTGGCATTTTTAAATCAAATTGGCTAATCAATGACTCGGCACGAAATTGAGCCTTCTGGGGCATACTTGAAATGGCTTATTCGTGTGGAATTGATGATTGTGTTTTGGGGCGGTTCGCACTCGTTGAAATGCTCGTTGAGTGGATTGGTGTTGTTTGGGGATTAATTATCCCGTGTGATCTTGCCATATTTAATTGGTAGTTTGCATTCATATGACCGTGTGCAGCATCAAAGATATAATTTGGCATTAAAATGGCCTTGGGCCGAGTCGTTGAGCACGTTGTGTGAGCATCCGGCCTAAATCAAAGAGAATAAATTGATTGATATGTCGGGTGTGCTTTGCATGGTCATATGAAGGAACGATGATGGGTTTTCCTGGCAAGTTCGTGCTGCATACACGGAGTACACACTTGTACCATTTTTATGGGACCACACGACTTGCCGAAGCACGATAATTCATGCCCCGTATGGTACGTACGGTTTTAAGGGATTATCGGATGCCGGTCGCAGCCTGTGATGGACCGACGCCCCGTATAGGGATGCCTACTTGCCGTGCCGTGCGAGTGCACTGGATACACCGCTTGTAGTAGCCGTTCTTGAGAGGGAAAAGGAACGTTGCCCGGTCCTGCCGGAAGAATGCGGGATCGCATTATTTGTGAGAGTTGATCACGCCGGTAGCGTGGATCCTCGTCACTGTGGCGCCGAGAAGCGATCATCGTTAATAAATGGACTTGTGTGGTGTCCGGTACATGCTTGTGAGCGTGATGCGTGTTCGGTTGGTTGTCGACGTGGCTGTTGAGTGGAGTCAAGCATTGCATTATGTGTGGGCTGAAGGCCGGTAAGTATGCGTGTGGGTGATTATTGCCATGTGATATGATTGTTGGATATATGGTTATATCGTGATTTTTATAATGCTCGTGGCTAGGATGTTTTGGGCGAATCGGTATCCTAACCGAGCTTAGGCTTGATTCACCGAGATTTATATCTCACCCCGTTATGGGAACCATTTTTCAGTCCCAAGTGATGGAGCTTTATGGATACCAAGGCCAGGGTTATGAGGGTAGTCTTTTGGAGTAGATGAGAAGTAAATCTTATCCCGAACTAGTAACCTTTTGAGGTCTTAGTGAGTGCCCCGAAGTGTGGGGTTGTGTGTATTTACGTAGCCCAATAGGGTTAAGACTCGTCTCTTCGTCTCATGTAACCGTGGTTGTTACTTTTGACTATTTTCCTTGGTATGTATTTTCTGCTATGCTATCCCTATTTGTTTATATGTTGTGCAGGGGAGTAAACCGTTTCCGCATGCGTATATAATTGAAAGGTCGATAACGCGCACGGGACGTTATCCTTCGTGACCTCGTGGCGATTTGGTAGGGATGTCGCGGGCTCGAGAGTCGGGCGTGACATCCCCGCCCCAAGGTGGTATCAAAGCAAGGTTAGCACTGATCCATCCGGTCATTGGCTTGGCGTAATAAGGAGCGATGGGATATGGGATAGTTAGTAGGATTTATATCGCTATGCATGTGATTGTTAATTGTGTGTTAAGTTTTGGGGGGTAGCCTTCGGACCGCGCTTTGCTTTGGGGTAAGCGGGACTCCGCATCATTTCGTATAATGAGCGGGCGCGGTAGAAGAGCACCTCGAGCACCCCGAAAGAGGCCTCCGAGGCCGGTAGATGAGATAGCCGATGTTGGAGCGGCACCTCTGTTGCACCTCCCGTAGCTAGTCCCGCTCAGCCAAGAGCCGACTATGGCGAGGTTATGCAAGCTTTAGGAGCTATGGGAGAGAGGATAGAACAACGAGATAAGAAATCAAAACGTTCTTTGCCGCCGCTCTTTGTTGAAGCCCCACTCGTAGTTCCACCTGTAATTCCGCCGATGGAAGTGCCACTTGTGACGGTAATTGAGGATCGTAGAGCTCAAAAGCTGGTGGAGCAATTTCTTAAGTTGAAGCCGCCACGTTCACTTGGAAGCGGAGACCACGAGGCTGCCACCCAATGGATTCAAGGATTGGAGAAAGTGTTTAACTTGCTCGGATGCTCGAATGAGGATAAGGTGGTCTGGCCGTCTATCAACCGGAGGGTAACGCCATGATGCGGTGGGGAGCCGTCAAGGATAGAATTTTCCCTGAAGGTACGGTCCCGGTGTGGGATGCCTTTGTGGAGGCTTTTAATAACAAGTATTTCTCGAGGACAGCTAGAGAGCGAAAGGTAGCCGAGTTCTTTCGTCTCCGCCGAATCGAGATAGTTGTCGATCAATATGAAGCCAAGTTCTCTGAATTGTCTAAGTATGCTTCGAGATTGATTGAAGACCCCGAGGATAGGGCTGGAAGGTTCGGGGACGGGCTAAAGCCCGAGATTAAGAGTATTCTAGCGCCGTTCAACCTTCGGGACTATGATGACCTTTATGAGAGGGCACCGATAGTGGAGCAAGACTTAGCCGAGAGGACTGCCGCATCCGGGTCGCGGTTTACGTCCTCAAATAGATTTGAGAAGAGGCAAGGGAAGAGGCCTATGTATGGAGGCGGACATCACATCCCACCCAATCGCGAGGAGCGATCAATAAACCTGTTTTTCGCCCAGTTGAGGTGTGCGTGCATGTCACCGAAACATGGACCCGGTCCATGCTCGTATAGAGTGGAGCACACTTTGGATGTGGCCGGCTAGGCCATCAGTGAAGGACGCCCGAGAGGGCAAAGGAAGGCAAGCGCTACAACCGAGAGGACCACTAAGGGAGCCGCACCACCAAACTTCCCGAATCGTCCACAGGCTCAAGGAAGAGTGTTTGCCGTCACTCGTGAAGAGGCGAAGGATTCGCCGACCGTTACAGTACGGTCCTCTTGCATAATCAAGTCGCCTATGCTTTATTTGATCCGGTGCTACGCATTCCTTTGTGGTCGATAGATTTGTTAAACCGGGCTGATTTGAATGTGGTACCATTAGATGTTGTTTTCAACGTGTCTACACCTTTAAAGGATAGTGTGGTAGCCGCGATGGGTTGTCCTGGTTGTAGACTAGTTATAGCTGGTTGTGAAAGTGAGATAGATCTTATCGTATTGGAGATGTACGATTTTGATCCGATCGTGGGCATGGATTGGTTAACGAAGCAAAGGGCCACGATGGATTGCTATCGTAAGACGATTCAATTTAGGCCGTTGAGTGGCGCCGAGTTTTGAATTTGTGGGAAATCGAGGAGGAACCTCGATCGTAACGATCTCGTCGCTAGAGGCGACCCGTTTATTGGAGAGTGGTTGCCAAGGTTATTTGGCTGCAGAAGTGGATATGTCATGGAGGAAAGGAAGTTAGAGGATATTGCTTTTAGTATGTGAATTTTCAGATGTTTTCCCCAAAGAGTTGCCTGGATTGCCTCCGGAAAGAGAAATAGAATTTGTGATAGAACTAGCCCCCGGGACGGAGCCAATCTCTAAGGCGCCGTATAGGATGGCATTGTCGAACCGAAGGAACTCAAGGTGCGGATGCAAGAGTTCTTGGATAAAGGGTTCATTCGTCCTAGTGCATCACCTTGGGGAGCGCCGCTTTGTTTGTAAAGAAGAAGGATGGGTCGATGAGGTTGTGTATAGGCTATCGACGGTTGAATCGGGTGACGATAAAGAATAAGTACCCACCGCCGAGGATTGATGATCCGTTCGATCGCTTGCAAGGAGCATCGGTATTCTCTAAGATCGATCTACGGACGGGATACCATCGCTTGAGAATTAAAAAGGAGCATGTGCCAAAAAACAGCGTTCGGGACGCGTTATGGACACTATGAGTTCACAAGTGATGCCGTTTGGTCTTACGAATGCTCCTGCTGCTTTTATGGATCCGATGAACAGGGGTGTTCAAAGAGTTCTTGGATCTCTTTGTGATCGTATTTATGGACGACATTCTGGTGTACTCGAAGAGCCTAGAGGAGCACGAGCAACATCTAAGGGTAGTTTTGGAAACTCTAAGAGTACATCGGCTTTATGCGAAGTTTAGCAAGTGCGAGTTTTGGTTAACTCGTGTGGCGTTCCTAGGCCACGTGGTCTCCGGAGAAGGAATTGAAGTAGATCCATCGAAGATCGAGGCGATTATGGATTGGACAAGACCGAAGACAAGTGACGGAGATCATAAGCTTCTTGGGTTTGGCAATTATTATAGGCGTTTCGTGGAAAGATTTTCAGCTATAGCCTCACCTTTAACAAAGCTATTGAAGAAAGACGCAAAATTTGAGTGGACGGACAAATGTGAGCGTAGTTTTCAAGAGCTTAAGCATAAGCGACTACGGCTCCCGTGTTGATAATTCCGTCTGGTCCAGGAGGTTTTGAGATCTACAGATGACGCATCTCTAAGAGGTCGGGGTTGTGTTCTAATGCAACATGGAAGGGTTGTAGTGTATGCATCTCGCCAACTAAGACCACATGAGTTAAACTACCCGACCCACGACCTAGAGTTGGGCTGCAATCGTGTTCGCCCCGAAAATCTGGAGACACTATTTGATTGGAGAAAGTTTTCAAGTGTATACGGATCACCGAGTTTGAAATATCTGTTCTCTCGAAGGAGTTGAACATGAGGCGGCGTCGATGGATGGAGCTGCTGAAGGATTATGACCACGAGATCCCGTATCATCCGAGGTAAGGCGAATAAGGTTGCGAGATGCCCCGAGTAGAAAATCGGTGATTGCTCAATTATGTGTTAGTGAATGGCGTCCGCTGAGCAAGTGAGAGACTCGGACTTCAAGTTGGAGATAAGTCGGTCTGTCGAGTCGAGCGATAGCTACATTGAGAATTGAGCCCGAAGTGCGGACTAGAATAAGGGCCCTGCAATGACGGACCCTATTGTTCGGAAGATCCTTCGAGAAGACGCAACTAAGCGAAGGGTTGATTTTCAAGTGGCCGAGGATGGGATACTCGAAGTTTAGGGGACGTCTAGTTGTGCCAATCGATGAAAGTCTAAGGGAGGATATCCTATCGTAGGCACATCGTAGCGCTTATAGTATCCATCCCGGGAAGTACGAAGATGTATCGAGAATTTGAAACAACACTACTGGTGGAATGGAATGAAGGCGGATATAGCCAAGTATGTGGCTAAGTGTCCGACCTGTCGGCAAGTCAAGGCGCAAAGACTGTAAGCTCGGAGGACTGTTGCAACCCTTGGAGATTCCAGAGTGGAAATGGGAGCATATTACGATGGACTTCGTGATGGGATTGCCAAGAAGTCGAAAGGACATGATTCGATATGGGTTGTTGTAGACAGATTGACGAAGTCGGCACACTTCATTCCGAGTGAGAAAAGATTTTGCCTTGGACGGATATGCGAACTCGTATGTGAGGCATATCGTGAGAGACGCATGGAGTACCCGTGACGATCACCTCGGATCGTGATCCCAAGTTCACTGCCACATTTTGGAAAAGTCTGGCAGACCGCTTTGGGAACGAAGCTTCGGTTCAAGACGGCCTATCATCCGCAGACAGATGGTCGATCCGAAAGGACAATTCGACTACGGAGGATATGTTGAGAGCTTGTGTCATGGATTTTAAGGGCGGTTGGGAAGAACGATTGCATTTGGTTGAATTTGCCTACAATAACAGTTTTCAGCCAGTATTAAGATGGCACCATTCGAGGCATTGTATGGCGGAGCGTGCGGGACGCCGTTTGTTGGGATGAAGTAGGCGAAAGAAAAATCACTGGTCCCGAGTTAGTACAAGCAGTCTATGGAAGTCTGTCCAAGCTCATCGAGAGACAGGCGAAGACGCCCAAAGTCGCCAGAAGAGCTATGCGAGATAAGAGACGTAGGCCTCTGGAATTTCAAGTGGGCGACCATGTGTTTTTGAAGGTGTCGCCTATGAGAGGGACATCCCGTTTGGCAAGAAAGGAAAGTTGAGCCCTAGATATGTTGGGCCTTTTGAGATTTTGGAGCGGATTGGAAATCGGCATATCGTCTTGCGTTACCGCCAAGACGGCTCAAGTGCATAATGTATTCCACGTGTCGATGTTGAGAAAGTACGAACCAGATCCCGCTCATGTCTTGAGTTATGAAGAAATCAAGCTAGATGAACGAGCCGCATATGTGGAACAAACCCGATCGGGATCGTGGATAGGAAAGAACACGTGCTCGAAACAAGACGATCCAGGTTAGTCAAGGTAGTTTGGCAACACCATGGACTTGAAGGAGCTACATGGGAGAACGAGGAAGTTATGAAGAGCAGCCTACTCGTATCTTTTTGAAGAGTCGTGGCATCTTGTAATTTCGGGGACGAAATTTTTTTTAGGTGGGGAGAGTTGTGACACCCACCACCAACATCATTCCCTCTCCCCCACCACCCACTCTCTCTTCTCCTTTTCTCCTCCTCCCTCCCTTTCTCTTTCTCTTTTTCTCCTCCTTTCCTTCCCCCTTTTCTCCCTTTTGTCCGCCGCTTGCTCCCCCCCCACTACCGACTCCTCTTTCTTCTCCTTCTTCCTCTCTTCTTTTTCTTCTTCTTTCTTCTTCTTTCTTCTTCCTTCCTGCTGTGTGCGAAGCCTTCCCCTCACGCACGCGCTCTCCTCTCTGTTTCTCAACCGCACGAACAGCCGTCCTCCTCCTTTCCTCCGGCCATTTTTGCTCGACCGCCACCATCCTCCGCCTCCAGCCATCTCCGCCCGCCCATGCGCCACCACCGGGACGGCCGCGCGCCGCCACGGAACCGCCGGAAACCGCCACGAACAGCCTAGGACAGAACCGGCCAAGCCAGCCTCCCTATTTTATGCCCCGTTCGCGCCGATTCCGCACAGCCTGTTCCGCCGCCTCCGGCCGCCGTCCGCCGCCACCAGCTGGTCCCGAGGGTTGTCCTCGACCCGTAGGTGAGCCCCTAGCCGGCCCCGGCCTCGCCTAAGCTCGTGAGGTCGGGTTTTCCCTCAATTCAATCCCGATCCCTTTGTTTTATACTGTGGATTATGTTTTCTCCAGCCTTCGCCGCTCGCGGAGCTCCTGTCGCCAAGCCTAGCTGCTGCCGTCGCCACAGGCTCCGTCACTGTTTTTCGGCCGTGAACAGTGCCGCCGGAATGTGCCGTCGGTGAACAGTGTTTCCGGCGTGAACAGTGTTTTTCCGCGTGAATAGTGTTTTCGGGCCCGCCTCGAAAATCGTGCCCGACACGACCTCGACCGCCGTTGTGGTGAGTTGACCCTAATCCTTGGTTAGGGCGCTAATTGCGCCTAGAATTAGTTAGTTAGTCGGTAGGGTATTGAGGTAGGTTTGATTATGGTCGGATTAGTTAGAAACCGGGTTTAGGCTAAATGACCATAATCGATTAAGTTAGAATTGTTTGTGGCTAATTGTTGTTTAGCGAATTTGACCGTATGCGTGGTGATTTGATCGCGAGCGAGCGATAGGTTAAGAACGAGCGATCGATTGGCATTTTTAAATCAAATTGGCTAATCAATGACTACGGCACGAAATTGAGCCTTACGGGGGCATACTTGAAATGGCTTATTCGTGTGGAATTGATGATTGTGTTTTGGGGCGGTTCGCCTCGTTGAAATGCTCGTTGAGTGGATTGGTGTTGTTTGGGGATTAATTATCCCGTGTGATCTTGCCATATTTAATTGGTAGTTTGCATTCATATGACCGTGTGCGGCATCAAAGATATAATTTGGCATTAAAATGGCCTTGGGCCGAGTCGTTGAGCACGTTGTGTGAGCATCCGGCCTAAATCAAAGAGAATAAATTGATTGATATGTCGGGTGTGCTGCATGGTCATATGAAGGAACGATGATGGGTTTTCCTGGCAAGTTCGTGCTTTGTACACCTGAAGTACACACCGTACCATTTTTATGGGACCACACGACTTGCCGAAGCACGATAATTCATGCCCCGTATGGTACGTACGGTTTTAAGGGATTATCGGATGCCGGTCGCAGCTTGTGATGGACCGACGCCCGTATAGGGATGCCTACTTGCCGTGCCGTGCGAGTGCACTTGGATACACCGCTTGTAGTAGCCGTTCTTTGAGAGGAAAAGGAACGTTGCCCGGTCTTGCCGGAAGAATGCGGGATCGCATTATTTGTGAGAGTTGATCACGCCCGGTAGCGTGGATCCTCGTCACCGTGGCGCCGAGAGCGCGATCATCGTTAATAAATGGACTTGTGTGGTGTCCAAGTACATGCTTGTGAGCGTGATGCGTGTTCGATTGGTTGTCTGACGTGGCTGTTGAGTGGAGTCAAGCATTGCATTATGTGTGGCTGAAGGCCGGTAAGTATGCGTGTGGGTGATTATTGCCATGTGATATGATTGTTGGATATATGGTTATATCGTGATTTTTATAATGCTCGTGGCTAGGATGTTTTGGGCGAATCAAGATCCTAACCGAGCTTAGGCTTGATTCACTCGAGATTTATATCTCACCCCGTTATGGGAACCATTTTTCAGGTCCCAAGTGATGGAGCTTTATGGATACCAAGGCCAAGTTATGAGGGTAGTCTTTTGGAGTAGATGAGAAGTAAATCTTATCTCGAACTAGTAACCTTTTGAGGTCTTAGTGAGCTGCCCGAAGTGTGGGGTTGTGTGTATTTACGTAGCCCAAGAGGGTTAAGACTCGTCTACTGTCCCGTAACCGTGGTTGTTACTTTTGACTATTTTCCTTGGTATGTATTTTCTGCTATGCTATCCCTATTTGTTTATATGTTGTCCGGGGAGTAAACCGTTTCCGCATGCGTATATAATTGAAAGGTCGATAACGCGCTTGGGACGTTATCCTTCGTGACCTCGTGGCGATTTGGTAGGGATGTCGCGGGCTCGAGAGTCGGGGCGTGACATCGAGCTCTTGGCTAAGCGGAATATAAGGGTTAATCAACCTGATTATCATTGGTTTACGATGAATTGAAGTGGGACTATGTATAGGGTGGGTTCGGCTATGTAGTTTGGTAAAGGATTCATCAAGTTTGGGATCTATTTGGTATGTCCGCTAGTTATACTGTTGCTATTTGGGTTTGAGCAGTACGAGGTTGAAATTAGATTGCCTGATACGCCACTAGACGAACGCGGATTGGAATTGAGATGTTAGATGCGTTCGGCCATGGGGTATGGAGAGGGTTTAGGGAGGTTTATGTACTCGTATTTATTTCATTGAATAATTTCCCTGATGGTCTGGTAGCTTCTTTATATATACATATACATATATGTACCATGGCGGCTTTCCATGATATTTTGTCGTCCGATTGCTTGTTGAGATCTACCTAACTAAATGAGTGAATGGACGACTTAGTTGTTCGGCTAGAAGTCGTACTTGCTGAGCTTTGGCTCACCTTTGTTTGGGACCTTTTTTCCAAATACTTAGGTACAACATTGGATCAAACCCCGAGACGATGGTGAAGATGAAGCTTGTCTAAGATCCCGTTAGGTTGGGAGTAGTTTCCATGTCATGTAATCTTCCTAATTAATCTTTGAACTTTTTGTAAAGAACCCTCTAAAAGACATGTATGTATTTAAACTTAATCTTTTCTGAGTCTGCTGCTTGAGTGTTGTATGCTTCATCAGGTTTACGAACCCTATGAAAGGCCTTTCTCTTTAAGCGTCATGACTACCTTCGTTTTACATGCATTTGTATTTTCTTCCAGTCTTCCGTATGCACCCTATTATACGTAGCAAAAGATTAAAACAGGACACGACCAGAGCCTAGGATTAAGGATGGCCCCTAACAATGTGGTATCAAAGCATTGGATTGAGGACAGTCCCTTCAAAGTTGGTATCAAAGCGAATGGGATTAAGGACGTCCCTTACAACAAACTCTTTATACAACTCACGAACGAACACTATTAGGGCATCAATCTGCATTTCATGCCATTCAAAAGATCAACAAGGTGATCTGTCGCCAAATTCAATCCACCCAAATGCTAAATAATGATAATGTAACCTAGAGAATTAACTTGCAATTCATGAACCTCACATATTGACCTTCAAGGTCCACGTTCGTGACACTCTCTACATGATACACATCAATTCAAGCCAAACCAAAGACCAATTTGATGATCCAAGCATAGATCCTAGCTACCCAAGACCCAAGGATACTAAAACAAGCAACGGATCATCCACGCAAAAGTGTTTCCCCTTCCATACAAGCGAAAAGCTCCACTGGCAAACCCATTTTCAAAGTCCACCATTCGCGCTAAATCAAACGACAACCAGACAATCTAGTGGTAAGGTTAGATATTCACTTGCCTTAGATCAAAGTACGAAGAAAACAGAGCTCGAATTGTTGTCCAACGAACCGCGGATCTCCTCTTACCACTTCGATGTTGCGCGAGCTCGAAGAGAAATGGGCAAAAGCGAGCATCAAGTGGAGCTGAGCATGAGATGAGGGAAACACGTTATGACGGCCTAATTTTTTCTACCCGATTGAATTAACAGGTGAACTAGTAAGTTTTCGAGCTTGAAGCGATGATTACTTTGGAGCTGCAAGAAAGCATTTCACACCGAACAGATTCACAAATTGGACCACGACACCCCCTTTTTATTTTTAGCCGATCCACTTAAATCCGACCCTCTTATTTAAGTCCCCCACCACTCTTTCTCTCTCCCTCTCTTTCCTCCCTTTTCTTCTCTCTTTTCTTATGGGCGCACCGTCACCTTCCCCTCATGCACTCCGCTAGCTCCAACTCGACGTCCCCTCCTCCTTGTAAGCTCAAGCTTGGCTGCCTGGCACCCCCTTTTCATTGACGGGGACCTGACCTACACGGTAACAACAGCTTGACACTCGACCTTGGTCGACCTCAACTCCTCCTTTGCTAGACTCAACCAGCCCGTTCGGCACACCCTACTGTGGCAACAAATGCAAAGGCCGACCTTGATTCATTAACATCTTCCCTTCCTTCCTTGAGCGACAACTATCAGGCAAGTGTTGTTGCGACCTAAAATTTGGAAAAGCTTTGGTTAATGGATTATTAGGTTAATCATTTAACTAACCTAACTCAGACTCTCCCATGCCCAAACCAAATCACAATTTAAGATTATTTCATGAAAAATTATTAAATTGAAACTGCCATTAATCCTTCTTGGTAAGTCGATTAGAAACCTAAATGAAATAGTCGGAGAACCGTTTTATTTCTGTGAATCGAGAAAGTGAGTCGGGGGCTTGGTTACAATAATTTAGAAAATTAATGCTCTTTCGGTACTAATTTCATGAAAAAGCCCTTTCAATTGATCGATATGAATTTGATGATTAATTGAAAAAATGTGACATTGAATGACCATATATCATGTTCCGAGAAAGGAGGTGATTTTTTGTGTTTTCTCGCAAAATAAAAACAATCAAAAGCAATAAAAAATTTGAACAAAAATAAACAAATATCCCCATAATATACATTTTAATCCAAATTTTCCGATAAATCCTCTCACTCCTAAAGATTTGGGTTAAAGTAAAATTTTATTTACTACATCCTCGAAGATTCGAGCCAGTATACGGATAGATGTATAGAATAACATCATCCCTTTCGCCCAAGGTTAGAATACGAGATTCTATACTAAATCACCGTCTCATTCCATGAGATCATGGCTAAGGTATGTGATTTATTTTTCCGATTGGACAAGGCACATAGGAGCATATATTATGAGCATATTTGTTTAAAATTGTGCAAACTTTATAACAATAAAAAGTAAAAAAAGAACATAAAATAAAATAAAATAAAAATGAGCCAATTATCCTAGAAATTTTTTCAAATTAGGAGGAGTGGCCGAATATATGAGAGTGGGGTCCACCTTTCCTCATCCAAAATTTGATCCAATTTTAATTTGAGAAAATTATCTTTAAAGTTCAAAAAAATTATTTCGGATAATTCTCAAAAATTCGGATAAACATCCAATCAAGCACAAATCTTATCTCTAACAATCCAATGTTATTAGAAAAGTTCATGACCAAAATCCAATCAAACAACTTGGATGCTAGAGATAAACATTCAGGACCGAAAATTATCAACAATGAACTTGGCATCATCCAATTCAAATATTCTTGAAAAGTTTAGATAAAGTTTAGGTTAATAAACCTCATCCACAGCATAGAGGTAATGTCAATTAGCCAATCATGGCCAAAGTTCGAAGCACAGGTTATCCACCATCATAGAGCAATTCGGCCATGAGACATGTGTGCCAAAAAATTAAATGCCTTTTTGCTAGAAAAATCTGGTTTTTGCCCAATTTAATTCAACTCAAGGTGAATAATTTTTACTTAAGAAAAGACATGTTCCAATTGAGTTTAAGTCAATTCCCAAAGTATATAAGAATTCAACGAATTTAATAATTGGAAAAGAATCAGATTTTTATCAAACACAAATCCAATTTTCGGTTCTCAGCAAGGATTGATAGAAAAGTGTAATTTTCTGATTTTTGACCACGGATCGACATACATTCAATCAAGATCACGAACGTATATGCATGTTACAATCAATAAGCATAGATCAACAATTGAAAGTCGAGAAAATTTACCTTTTATGTGCAAATTCCAGCAACATACGCAAGTTGCCAATCTTACTCGAAATAGCCCCTTTTTGAACGAATTGGGACTCTATGTCTCAAAAGATCTTAACACTAAGTAACAAAGTCATTAACAGCTCAATAAAAAATCAAGGCAAGGCCAAATCAACCTTAAATAAGGTTAGACAATAGCCGGCCAGTAGCTCAAAACTGGCAAAACTATAGACTGAATCGGGCAATAGGGACCGTGACTTCAGGAGCTCGGACAGGTGGCTCCAGGTATCAGATTGTCGTACCATCAGTGGCTGGCGATAAATTGATGTGTGTAGAACGTCATGGTGGCTGGGGCGAGTAGAACATGGCAGAGACGGTAGCGCATGAAGAAAAGCCGCGAAACTGCTCCAGGCATTCGACGGACGGATGTGTCTCGATTGTGCAGTTCCTTGGCAAAGACTCCCCTCTCTTGATCTCTATTTCTTTGATAATTTTCTGAACGTGTGGAACCCAAGAATACTGACCTCCCTTAATGTGAGCAAAGGGTTGAATATATAGAGCTCAAACCTTAGAGTCCTAATAGAAGTGGGAGTCGTCAACAACCGTTGGATCGAGAGTCCCAGCTAGATCGGGAATTATAATGAGCCATTAGATTAGAGGAGTCTTGATGCTTGAAAACTCTCTCCTATCAGTTGCATAATGATAGAGTTTTGATTTCTTAAATCACTTCTTAAGATAAGACCTATTAACTAACAAAACTCTTGATCGAATCTTATCTTGGAAGAGTCCTAGCTCCCTTTAAATCTCTATGAATCTCGGCCAAAGGGGGTAATGGCGAAAATGATGGCCGAAAATGGCTTCTTTTGTGGGTTTAAAATGCAATTCCGGGCCTATTGAGTTCTAGTTACTTAACTAGGTAATTAACTAAGGGCTTCATTCAATTAAATATCCAGAATTGGCTAATTTGAAGTTGAAACTAGGCCCATATCACCACATAAGTTTGGCGCACTCCATGTCCTGACTCAGCCGAATTTCTTAGTCAAATTGTGAGCCTATTCCATATTATTGGGTTCAATTAAGGCTTCTTTCAAAAAAATGGGGATCTAATTAAGAGCCTTAATAAAATAAATAGACCTAAATGAATTAAATTAAGTTTGAAATGGGTCCAATTAGCTTCACAAAATTCAGCACATAATCCCTTGTGCATGGTTGAAAATTAAGCTCAAACGACTTACCCGTAGCCTCGTATGCAATGATATGCACGACTCGATAAAAAATAAATATGCAATGCATGAGAAATTTATTTTTTGATGAGAACTAATGCTAATTCTCATTTTGTGAAAAATGAAGGATTTTTTAAAAATCAAAATTTATGTGTCTACAAGTGTACCTCTAGCCCGATTACTAGTTTGTTCAATCATTGGCTGGGTTGCCATGATGCATTGACGTTTGAATATAGGTTTGCCGTGTAGAGACTTTGGCTTGTATGGCTTGGAGAAATTAACTACACAGTGATGTTCGTATCGGAGTTATAATCGTGAGGCTATGAGTATTTAGAATTTGGAGATTGATCATGCGGATAGCCGTTGAGTCGAAGGGAATTTAGGGTTGTGCGTATGTTCGGCATGAGCTAGAAGAATAATGCTTGAGTTTGTGACTTGCTCGTTAGGTTTATTAGTTAAATCTATGCTATTTGACTCTAGGTGGACTAGATTTAGCGTTGAATCAAGCGGTACCGATTGAAAGGTGCGAAATGAGGAGTTTGGCTCAAATGGCATTTAGTCGTAAGAGACGTAGAGGGTTTCCCCGCCTAAGCATGTTGTTCCTGATGTTATGGCTAGCAGATAATGACATATAGGGTTCGAGTTATCTGAGTTGGGTTCTGAATTGCTTGTACGATCCTTGCGACAACGAAAATGGTCAACATTCTTCATATGGGGTGTAGGTTTGAACTAATTAGGCGTTGTTAACCATTTCGATGAATTTATCTGTCGACTTGCCTTAATTGAATGATTGTGTGGACAATTTAGTTGTATGGTTAGATGTATTACTTGCTGAGTTTTTTCGAACTCACCTCTTGTAGATCTTATTCTTTTAGTTAACAGATATGTCTATTACACCCCCGACTCCTAGTTACATTTACGACGCCCCATCTGACTTCTCGTATACTATGGAGACTATCACGGGTCCTGGTAGCACTGCCACTCGATTCATGAGATTGATCACAATATTGGAGCTTGCTATGGAGTTCAACAGGTTTGTGACATACCAATTCTTCGTTGTATTCGAGAGACATGACTATAGCCAACTTATGGGACCGATCCCATTCGTACCTACTGGCAGTGGTGGCTCAAGGAAGGGAGGTTGAGGTCGAAGTTTGGAGGAGTACAGATAAGCTTTTGGGGATGATAATTGACGTAATGGAAGAAGGTAGCGAAATAGCTAGGAAGGACTGATAAAGGATATCAGCGGTGGTAATTAGAGGGAGCTAATTTCATTTTGGTTATCGCCTTGTGGTTCGATCTTGTTTTATCTTAGAACAATGTATTTAAACCATTATTATATATAAAAGTAAGTATTTTATAAATTTTTTGAATAATCATACTGCATATTATACAAGTTAGGGAACCTTACTAAGGCCATACCCTATTGGGCGTGCTTGCTATTTTCTTTTCACATGCACTTGTGATTGTATGGCCGACTGCTTGTTCATAGATGATTAAAATTCTGCATGTGTTTTTTAATACTATATAATATGAGATTAAATCAAAGCTCGTAATTAGTGTCGGACGATGGCCTGGGATGTCGAAGCTCTGATTGAGGAAAGGACAAGGCCTTTTACACTCGTGCACTGTAGCTGTCAAACTATGGCATCACTAGTGCAAGAATTAGAGAGAGAGCTTCGGGTGAGAGTTTAACTGAGAATGAGAAGAGAGAAAATTGAGAGAGAGAAATTAGAGGGGAAAGGGTCATCCACCATAGGAAGGAAAAGAAAATCGGTAGCAGAGAGAAAGACATTCCCTTAACTAGAGGGCTTAAGGCGGTAGGAGTAGGGCAGATCAAAGCTTCGCGCTCTAAACTGCGAAGCAACTTTGCTCGAGACCGATTACATAAAGTAACACAAACAATCAAAAACCAGCAGTACAATTAAAATTACTACATCCAAACTATACCCTTAAGCTCAAATATAATTCCCCCCAACGTCACGTTTTCTATTAATCCATGCCCGACAATGCCTATTCCGCTTGTTGATCCAATTCCGCGGAAATTAGGTCATCACATTACTACCTCCTTTGTATCGCCCTCTGGCCCGTCGTCGCCATTTCCGCTGTTGTCCCCTTTGTTGCCGTCATTGTCTATGATCAGAGGTCCTAACACACGATCTCTTTACCTAAAATACTAGGTGATAAATCTATAAGTAACAATAGGCAAACATCCCATCTTGACAAATAAGACGGTCATGTGCATAACGAAAACTGTTGGTGTATCAGGAAAACACATCCTCATGCTAAGCCCAAATATGAAATGGCGCTTCATATGAGTGGTGAGGCGGTATGTCCATATATAAAGATCTAAAATTTTTGCAAGAGTGAGCCACAACCTAGCAAATAAAACATCTAAACATTGCACTTCATAAGCAATATGCTCCCGGACTAAAATCCATTTAAGATAAGCCGTGCTAATAAATTATATCAATTGGAACATTTATTGAAGATTAACATATACATTATTACCCATTCATGGGTGGCTCGATTGGTTATGGTGTATTTGGGATTATGTGATTAGGCGCAATGGTCCTAGGTTTGATTCCCCAACCGAGCACCCGTGATTTAAGTGGGGGCCATGGCGGTAGGTTGTTGTGCTAGTCTTCCCCGAGGATTGGTTGAGGTACGCGCAAGTTCGCCCGGACACCTCGGTTATAAAAAAAAATCATATACGTTCTTTTTAAATTTCAAGGCGTTGGCGATGTTAAATAGTGTTCTTTCTTTTTATTTATCTTATTTAGCACATCATTTTATTTTCGTCAAATTGCCATTCTGGGATTATGACAAAAATATAGATCAAGCATTTGCAGCCAATGAACATCACATCACATGAGATATGCTATGGACTCATGAATATGCACACAATTTGCAGTGTTATTTCATATCTCTCAATCTCACTTGCTAAGGCCCGGGATTCCCCCGACATCCGCACATGGAACTACAAAGATTTACACAGTTGGGCATCTCAACTCCTAAGGTTTTCCTCATACATGAAAGGGCTTCCCAAACCACCTAAGGCTCCATCGGAACTCTATCCGATGGATAATTTTTACATCTTTTAACTCCGAGCTCATGCACTCATGTCATTATATGATATGCAATGGGAATATTCTACACGCGAATCATTTGGGTCTACCACCACTCAGCATGTATAAAAAGAAATAGATCCACAAGGGTAATTCACACACAAACCAACTGTCACGACCCTAGGACCGTTATTCCGGTTGTAATTTATTTTGCATATTTTTCATAGTAATTTAAGAAATTTATTTAATTCTCTTTTCTTTCTTTTCTAATTTTCGTAAAACTAGGTCTATATATCCTAGCGTTCTTATTTTTGTTTCGAGTACCCCTAGCACCTACGACTTCATATAGCTGCAATTTCCTTAAGGATCCTTACTCGACAATCTTAAGAGCTACCCAACTGTAAGACACCTCAGTCTTCTAACTTGCTCACTTATTTTGTTTCCAACCTTTATTGCTATATGTAGGGAATTGTCTATCCCATTTAATTAACATAAATTGCATCCTTTAAAACAATTACAAAATACTAGATTTTATATAAGTGGGTGTTTGTCCCCAAACCTTGATTACATGCTCCGGGTTTCCCTAATATATCTTACGTCTAAAAATATAGGAAAGCCATTGCACACCACACTAAATCTTAGACTTACAATCATTATCTCCCAACCTATCTCACAACCAAAATTTGTTGGAGGCTATCCTACCACAGTTCCTAACTGCTAATTTTGTTAGATCATATACTAATACAAGATGAAATCACCCTAGCTCCCAAGAGCTCAGCCTAAGGCACAGTAGCGCCATTTCCTGGGTATCCAGGCGGGCCGTGGAAGTGGTGTACACGGCCCCTCATCTTTTAGTCCTCCCATTGCTCATGCTAGGAAACGAATTCAATAGGAATCTGTTCAGCCAATCCTACATCGATCCAAACAGTGGAGGTAATGCGAACATAGGTGACATCGGTGTCGACGTAAATGACATGGTGGTGGCTATGGGGCATGTGGGTTGGGAACTCAAATATTGGCTCTCGCGGAAAATTCATTTTTTCCCCCTGAAAAGTAGAATGGAATGAGCGAACAGCCCAGTAAATGAAATTTCTAAGCCTAAAATAGGAATATCATAATAAGACTCAACTTAGTGGTGAAAAATTCATTTTAATATGAAGCTATCTTGTGATTCATTTCATAAATGCCAGGCATCATCAATCGTAAAACTTCTTCCTAAAACTTCATATAAAAACGACACGTTAGCTTTTCTTATCACTTTTGGGCATTGTCGCGACCCTTACGGGTTGTTCGAGGGTCAATGGGTTGTCTTCGTTTTACGCTCGTAGGGGTGGGGATTTCGGACGGGGGCCCCTCCCAAGGCCCATTACTCAAATCACGATGGCGAGGTCATGTGTTTTTTATTTTATTTTAAGAAGACGAAGGTGGTCGTTCCCTTTCATAGTGGGGGATCGCACCCATGGTAGTGACATGAGCATAGTGTGCATGCCAACCGAGTTGCCACTAATCATTTTTTGGAGGGTATGATCGGAAATCTCATCAAGGGGTTGGGAGATTCCGCCTCGATTCTACGAAAACTAGAGAAAATGGTTCGAGGACTCAGTTACATCAAGATTGTCATGAACGCCCTTTTGGTACCTAAGTTGAGTGATTTTCTAATCTAAGAATTCACACGGATGCAATTGAGAATGAGGTAGGTTCTATCGATCTATGTAGTTTCATGCAAATGGGAAGTTTCTATCCTATCAATCATAGTCAATATTGAAAATGCGTAGATCAAGGAATCAATAACATGTAGACAAAACACATCAAATCATCAATCAATTGGTCACATGGCATACCTAGTATAGCCCTAGAGGCTTAGGGAATCACCCACTTAAGTTGGAGGATGGTTTGGAAAACATTTGGGACTAAGTGTCCAAAGGCGTCAAATGGTCATTTTTAAAGGCTCGGGAATGTGGCCATTTCCCATTTTTTGTGATTTTTGAATTTTTTTTTGAATTTTTCCTTTTTTAAACATTTTTTGGAATTTTTTTATGAATTTTTATTGATTTTTTTCTATTTTTTTATTTTTTATTAATTTTTCGGACCGGATTGGACAGGCCCTCGTAATCCGAGCACCCAACCTAGACCGGAAGGGTACCAAGCCAGCCCTAGAAACAACACCGTTTCTTGAATTTTTTTTCTAATTTTTTTTGAATTTTTATCTATTTTTCAAATTTTAAAATTCTAATATCGATCCTACGGTCCAGTTTGCTCACGTAGCTAAGCCACAGGCCTCAAATCTAATTACCAAAATCAATGGTTCCGATTGAATAAAGACTAAACCTAGACCATCAAATTTGATTACTAAAACGAACGGCCACGATCAAATGGTGAGACTAATTCTTGACCGTCCAATCGGATTTTTTTTATATATTTCTGAAAATGGTTTTTATAATTCAAAAAAGGATTTTTTAAACTTGAAAAATTTCCGAGATCGCGACACATGGCCTAATGCTAACCGTTCTATTTGGGTTTTATTTTTTTTATAAAAATGTTTTTCCATTTAAGCCCAGCTAACCCGGGTGCCACGTGTCAAAACATGTGGCGCCACGTCAGCTCTATATGGAATGTTGACCAAGTCGAGCGAGCTAAGCGTCATCATCTTCTTCGCAATGACAAGACAATGAATGAGCGGCCGAGGTTTCCCTGGCACCGATTGGCGGCGAAACCTAGGTTAGTCGGCATGAAACCATTGCCGATCTACTCGTCACAATACATAGATTCACATATCCAAAAATCAGCCCTAACTATTACTGTGAACTACATCAATTAAGCTTGAACCATGACTACCATAGCGATTCGAATCGACAACACATAGCAAATCTAAGCAATTAAAGCTCAAAGAAGCATCACAAGAGGTTCAAGAAACTTACCTCGAGCTTTGATTGAGCTTGCGATCGCTAAATTTGGCTGGCCAAGTTGCGATGAGTTCGTAAAGATTTGACTCGGGGGAAATATGCAAAATCAATGCACAAACGAAGCGGGAGCATGGTCGGTAAAGTTCTAGGAGTAAAACGCCTACAATAATTCGAGGAATGATCGCTGGGGAGGCAAGATGCCATGGATGCATATTGAGAAGCTTGAGAGTGAGTCTTACGGTTTTGGGCTTCTTCGGTGATACGAGCTGGACCGATCGCTTCCGTGAAGCTCAATGAAGATTTTGAGATTGGTTTGAGGCTTCGACTTGCCTTAGATAGCCCGGCTGAAGTCTTGTAGCTTCGGCTCGAAGCTCCAACAATGGCGAGTGACAAAGAGCTTTTTCTCCCTCTAAACCTCTCTCTCTCTCTCTCTCTCTCTCTCTCTCTCTATTCTATTATGGTGTGCGAATAGAATCGGGCTCTCCCTCTCGCCAAAAAGCGTCAATTCTAGTATATCCGATTTGAACTGGATTTCACGAGTTGGGGTTGTCCACCGCCTTACTTCCACACGTGATCACACGTGCTAAATGGTCTGACGGTGTCGAAGAGATATCTGGCAATTCCATTAGGTCCATTTGGCACTCCGGTGAACATAAATGAATAGTCGATTTTGACGTTAAAAGCACGAGTTGACTTTGGGTCTTGCCGCTACATTGACGCAGCCGGCCATTGTAGCTCCATCGATCCTAGGCGAGAAAAGGGTGGCGATCGGATCGAAAAGGGCTTCAATACCCACCCCATGGGATCTCTCGATCATAATCGACAAGGTTCTCAATTTTGATGGTCAATCTCGGTTCTCTGTTGACCAATTTGAATTTGCGTACGAAGACCATTTAGGCGAGAATGGTCATCCGGTCCTTAAGTCGGATCCGGGCTACCTAGTTGACCTAGGTAACCTAAAATCCTCAAATTGACCCCAAGACTTCAGGTATTTTCAAATTAAATGATGAAATTGGAATCAAGAGCGTAAATTTCATCTAAAATTGTGGTTTTCCCAAAACAATATACAATGAATTGCACAAAATCCCCAAATTTGAATTTTGACCCGAGAATTAGAATTGGCAAATTCAAACCCTAACTAGCCTAATCAGAGTCAATCCACCCCCATCAATCGATCCAAAAGGTTGAAAAGTATAGAGTAGGGGTCCTACTTTGCCATAGTAGTCCCTAGATTTTGACTAATTTCATTTTGATTGAAATCCATAGACTAAATTGTAAGAATTTTGTGTAATTTCCTGAAAGTTTTGGGCTAAAAGCTAGTGTAAAGGATTTGAGAAAAATATCACAACTTGCAAAAAGTGAAAAAAGGAATTTAAATGACTCAAAATGTATTTTTTAATCAATTCAAGAATTATGTTCAATGAAGTAGCCCATAGTCCTGAATCGAATTTTTCAAATTTTAAGAGGCCAAAATGAAAAGGGAATTAAAATAAAAATATTGATTATTTTTGTGTATTTTTGTGGCCTCAAATACTATTTTTCTCAATTTTTTAAAGCATTTTTATATTTTCGAAAATTATAAAAAATATGAAAAATTATGTTTTTGTTCAAAAATGGTTCTTTAGGCTTGGTCAAGGTTCTCAAAATTTATTCTGCAATTTTGTTTGACTATTTATTGATTTTATATGAATTTTCTAAAAATGAACTAATTAAAAATCGGTGTCACCACATGGCCCTCTTTGAGAGGGACCTTAATAGAGGTTAGTCTCAAAGACAAGGTGACACTTAAGCCTCAATCGACTCGACTGGAAAAAATCAAGAAGATAAGTCATGACATTTAACTCTCATACCTTTCATATGAAAACTTAAATCCACAAGAGATCACATTCTATTCCTTTTGATATGAGAGAGATAAAAATAGAAAGATTTACTTGAAAGCTTATCTCGTCAACTCAAATGATGTTGATTTGTGTAGGTCGAATGAAAATCAAAGGATTTGTTATAAGAATACCTAAGGCGAATTAAAATTTTGATCCGTATGGTGAGTTTGACCATAATGGGGAAACCTAAGGATTCGTCATGCGAATACCAGAAGTGAATTAAAATTTTGACTGTATGGTGAGTCGATCATGAAATGACTCATCCTAAAAGGGTTTGTCGAGAAGACACCTTGTAGAAAAGGGCTTAGGATTAAAAATATCTCATATGGTGGGATGGACCATGAGATGGCTCTTAAGGATAGAGATAGTCTCTGAAATATCTATTAGGGATAGAGATGGCCTATGAATATCTCTTAGGGACAAAGATAGCCTATGAATATATCTTAAAGATAGAGATAGCCTATAAATTAGATCATTATGTGTAAAGGAATCACCAAAGGAATTACCCTAATGTCACCTTTTTTGGGGTCGACAAAAGTGGTAAAGATTAAGAGATTGGATTATCCTGAAGAAAAGAATTATCAAGGAATTACCTTAATGTCGCCTTTTTTTGGGGTCGACAAAAGTGGTAAGGATTAAAAGATTTCTAAGAGAGGCATGTGATCCTAAAGTTTGGGAGGTTAGGAATCACAATAGGATACATCAAGTTCGATTTGTGAAAGAAATTTGTCCAAACACATCATCATATAACATTCATGTTCAAAACTCTACTAGGGAGAAATCATGAATTACATGACTTAAACATTTTTCAAAAAGAGCTAGAAGATTCAATTAGGAGTACCTTCATTTAAGAGGATTTCTCACAATTTTCAAAGGAATTTTTTATCCCATGCTTTGGGAAATTTTTTCAAAGAAACACTTGAATTTCATCACAAAATATAGATCTAGGATTTCGGGATTATTTGCAAGGCATACGATCTCGATTGATCCGAAAAGATCTTTTCAAATGACTATAATTCAAGTTAGGTCAAAGGCTTCACAAAGGACAAACACCTTGGGGTTTAGAATAAAATGTATATCGAAATTAGCTTTTTCGAGTTTACAAGTCAAGAACATCGAAGATGTGATAAAATATAATTGTACTTACTTCTTTATGCGGTAGCCTCCTATGTGAACTCCTATGTTGTCTTGAAATATCTTGATCGGAGAAGTCTTTAGGAAGGATTGTAACATTGGTTTAGGGTAGGCTCAATGAAAAGCTATTTTCAAAATGAGGGGCATAAAGTGTTGGTGGTTACCTTTGCATCATTACCCACTCTCACATCCACTCGGGATATTCATTTGGGAGCTTTCAAAATTCAACACATACTCATTTTCTTGGACTAATGAGACTTTAACTTTTCTCATCTTATTCTATCTTTTGCTTCTTGTGGCTCTTTTAATGCTCACAAGGTACTCACAAGCTTTGCTTTTCTCCTCTTTTTGAAATTTTTCTCAATAATGGGCTTTGACCTTGTTTTTACCATGCACTTTGCTTTTGTCGAGAATTCAAATGTTTAATGGTCTTTTCAACTTTCTCATACTCTAAGCTTTGTAAGACATGATCTAAGATCTCCATATTGTACGTTCTTGTGGTAAATCATATGCATTGCCTCAATGTAGGGAGATAATCACCAATAGGGCTTAGAAACAAAGATTCAAAGGCTCAAATTGGCTTAATCAAAGGGGTGAAGTGTTTGGGTAGAGAAATGAACTGCTTCTCTTCACTTGAAAATGTTTTGAACTTCTATGGAATATCACCTGAAGCTATCACAAAAAGATTTATGTAAGTTAGCACAATAATGTCTTACTCTGTCTTTACCTTCGATATGTCAACTACGAACCTCTAAATATGCCTCAATGTGGGGTGGTTCTTGACAGGGTCATACCGAAAAATTTCTTATGGCTCGAAGGGATTGCAAAGGATTAAAAGTGTTTAAGGATATGAAATAAATGTCTTTCGTCTTTTCAATCCATGTTATTACTACAAATGATCCTACGCCGAAAGATCAAGGTTTTTCTCTCAATCTTGTCTTTTCTATCATCACTCAAGTGTATGGGATGTGTATGGGATAAGGCTTACCTCTTAGCATTTGAGGTAACATCCTTTTGAAAATTCATTTTAAACTATCCTCTTTGAAAAATTTCAAGTCGTTTTCATCAAAATTGACTCTCCATGGGGATTTTGACATTATAAGCATATTTAGATGTGTTGGACAGTTTCAAAAGGAGTTAGCTTTGAAGACAAGACCTCTTTGAAATTTGTAGGCTTTTTCCAAAGGATCTAAATCTAGATAATCCTAAGCTCTAGGATTTCTAAGCTTTTGAAGCATTAAGAGAGTAAGGTATATTATCCGACACCCTCGCTCCGTCGTCGAATGCGTCTTATAATAGCGATTCCTAGGGAAAACAAGAATAAAATCATCAGAAACAATTAAAGAACTTCGGTTAAACGTTAACTCATCTTTGGTGCTTGCGTATTCAATTTACGGATTCATCTCTTCTACTTGTGGGATCTCCTTTTTGTGAGGACCTAAAAAGGACAATACATATGTGTCCATGTATGCATGGGATGCATGAAATTAGCTCAATGTGACTCGGATCCGCTTGGGAAAAGAATGCCATTTTTTGCCTTTAATTCCATTTCAAGGATAATACTTCTTGACCACATCTGCATTTATAGGACTTGTCAATTCTTCTCCATCCATGTTTACAAGAATGAGAGCTCCCCGAGTAAGATATTCTTGACTACGTAGGGGCCTTCATAATTTGGTGTAAACTTGCCTCTAGGGTGTTGAGCATTCGGAAGCGTCTTTCATACAACTAAATCCCCCACTTCAAAGCTTTTGGGTTTAACTTTCTTGTTGAACGACTTAGCTACCCTTTTTTCATAGCTTTGGCCGTGACGGATAGCCCTTTGCCATTTCTCATCAATCAAATTCAACCGGTCATGCCTCTCTTGGATCCACTTGGCCTCTCGAGAGCTTAACTTGAGATAGAATTCTCAATGATGGGATTTCAATCTCCACAGGTAAGACTGCCTCCATACCGTATACCAAAGAATAGGGCGTTGCCCCAATTGAAGTCCGAATTGAGGTGCGATATGTCATTAATGCGTAAGGTAACTTTTCATGCCAATCTTGATACCTCTAAGCTATTTTAGATAGCCTCTTCTTGATATTTTTATTTACCACTTCCACAGCTCCATTCATTTGTGGACGATAAGGAGAAGAATTAAGGTATAGTATCTTAAAGTGCTCGAATAGATCATCGACCATCTTATTGTTTATATTTAAACCATTATCCGGTAATGACCTCCTAGGGAACTCCGTATCTAGAGATGATGTCCCGCTTAATGAATTTTGCTACATTATTTGCTGTAACATTAGTATATGAATTGGCTTCGATCTATTTGGTGAAGTAATCAATTGCCACCATAACAAAGCGATGTCCATTCGAAGCCTTCGGTTAATCGGTCCAATCATATCAATGCCTCACATAGAAAAAGGCCAGGCCTTAGACATTTGATGTAGCTAGTTAGAAGATGCATTAATTCTATCATCGGATACTTGACATTGGTGACAAGATCTCACATGTTGATTGCAATCCGACTCTATGGTCATCTAATAATAATCGAGTCTCATGATCTTCTTGGCGAGGAGATGTCCATTCACATGTGGTCCACATTGCCCTTTATAGATCTCTCCCATGATCGATTGGCTTCCTTGGTATTTACGCATCTTAATAGGATTGAATCAAAAGATCTCTTATATAAAATTTATCCATTGAGGAAGAATTTGGAAGTCTTCTTGGTAATGTACTTCTTATCTCCCGGTTGATTGCTTTGTGGGAACTCATCCTTTAGAAGGTAATCTTGATATCATAGTACTAGGGTTCATCATCAAACCCTTCTTCAATTACTATGTAGTAAGGTGGCTGATAAAAAATGTCAATTCTCAAAGGTTCTATATCAAGGCCATCATATACTTGTAACATGGATGATAAATTAGCCTATACATCTGCGAAATAATTTTGAGTTCCCGAGATGTTCAAAAGTGATTTCATAGAACTATTTAATCAATTCTTATAGAAACTTGTGGTAAGGAATATGCTTGGAATCCTTCATTTTCCACTCCCCTTGTGTATGCGTAGGATGATGAGCATAGAATCTCCATAAAGTTGTAACTTCATCGAAATGGCCAACCGTAGGCCTAAGATACATGCTTCACACTCGGAGATGTTATTTGTACGTAGAAATACCAACTTGGCCGTCATCGGGTAGTGTTAATCGTATGGAGATATTAAAACGCCCCGATGCCTAATCTAGTAAGATTTACAGCACCATCAAAGTACATGGTCTATTTATTTTCCGATAAGTTTAGGATTCGATCTTCAACCCATTCTTCCTTAGAGCACTCATGCTCTTGAGGATTTTCTGCTAGTATATCCGCAATGGCTCTTCCTAACTTTCAAGGAGAACTCCCGATATCAAATTCGAGATAAGAGTACCGCCACTTAGCCAATTTTCCTATTAAGGTGGTTTCTCCCAAAGGTACCGATTGGGCTATTTTCTATGATCGAACTTAATATGGTGATGGAGAGTATACTACCTTAATACTGGAGTGAGTACCTATAACAATGCAACAAAAGTTATTTCAACCACAGGATAGTTAGCTTCAGATGTGGTTAACTTTTTGCTCAAATAATAAATGGCCCGTTCCTTTCCATCTTTATGACTCATTTGGGCGAGTAGAGCTCCTAATGACTCTTCGTGAACCGTCAAGCATAATGTCGAGGAACACCGGGAATAGGGGTACTAAGACTAGTAGTTGTACGAGGTATTCTTTGATCTTTTCAAATGTTTGTTGACATTCGAAATCCCATTTAACTTTCGCACCCTTCTTTAGAAGCTTGAAGAATGGCTTTGCGCTTTCGATAACCGAGATATAAATCCGGAGATATAATTCAACCTTCCTAATAGACTCTTTACTTCCTTAACTATCGTAGGAGTTCCAATTCCCTATATGGCTTTGATCTTAGAAGGATCAATCTCGATACCATGATTGATTACCACAAATCCAAGTAGTTTTCCCGACCTGGCTCCAAAGACACACTTTGCAAGATTTAGTTTCAACCTATGTGTCCTGCAATCGTCCGAATAACTTTCTCAATACAAGGATATGATCCTCTCCAACTCTGGATTTTGTGATCATTTCATCAATATATACCTCAATCTCTTTGTGCATCACGTCATGGAAAAAGGCTACTATTGTCCTTTGATAGGTGAATCCAAGATTTTTCGGACCGAAAGGCACAACCTTGTAACAAAAGGTGCCCCATGGTGTAATGAAAGAAGTCTTGGCTTTATCTTCCTCATTCAAGAGGATTTAATAATATCTAGAAAATCCATCCATAAACGAAAACAATTCAAATCCAAGTGCTATCCACCAAAACATCAATGTATGGTAAAGGAAGTCATCTTTCGGACTTGCCTTATTCAAATCCCATTAATCAACGCATACTCTAACTCTCCCATCCTTCTTCATCACGAGAACGATGTTGGTAAACCATTCAGGATATGAGATAATTTTGATAAATCCCACACCGATGAGTTTTATTGCCTATTCTTTAATTTTCTTTGAAAGCTCTGGTTTAATCCGTCTAAGCTTCCACTTCTTATGAGGGATATTTGGATCTACGGCAATTAATGTTCCACAATACTTGGATCCAGTCTCGGTATATATCAAGATAAGACCAAGCGAAGACATCTTAGTATTCTCTTAAAAGATCAATCATCCTAGTTGCTTCGACGAAGATAGTCGCTCTCCGATTTTTACCTTTCTAACATTTTCAAAGTTCCCCATTTTTACTGTGATAGCATCCTCTTCAAGAAGTGGCTTATATTCCTCATACCGATTCCAATCCCGTTTGATATCACTCTAATCAGCCTCTTCCTCATCAATTTCATATGCATAATCATCTGGTTGATCTAAGTCACATAATAACTTTGTTATGCATGGGGAAATGATATGCCCGAAATGCAACGAATATGGTTAGTATGCTATTGTAATCGTTGCAAATGCATGACCTCTTATGAAAACATTTTCAAGCCATTTCATAAAGAGGTAAAAGAGAACTAGTCCTCGTTTCATCGGACATTCGGCTCTCAAAACTATTTTGAAAATCAAGAACTAGACGGCAAATCGGGCCTCAAGCTTCATAATTTCCCAAGATAGGTATCATCATTGGGCTGATTTGTTGTTCCATATGTCCTTAATAAAACTTGAGATGTTTTCATTAATTAATGAAATGGGTGATATTACAACACCGCACTTCTTGGACAAATATTTAAAGATCCAAGGGTACTTAAAAGGAAATGCAATGACAGAATATTAAATTGCGGGAAAGAAAATGCATTTGCTAAATGCATGAAAAGGAAAGTTGAGAGGGAGCTTTTTACTCGGGAATAGGAGCATCGTCCTCAAGCCACTAAGTGATCACGTTCACCCAGTCATCCGCAAAAGGGTTGAATAAATCCGGTTACGTAATAGTATGGGCATCTTCATCCTTGAGGCACTTAGTACTTCCGCAGAACACCTCATTTAGCGAGTTATCGAAGACCTTTCCTCTCTCTTTCCAAGTGTCAAATCCAATGATCCGATTGTTTCGGCCTCTATAGCCGTCGTGACCCTCTCATCTTCCGCTCCCTTTCGGCGCGTGGATTGGTGAGCGTTAACGAGCCACGCTTCGATCCGGTTAGCGGTAGATCTTGGCGTGCGGGTCCCTCCCGAGACCCATTACTCGAATCGCGGCGTGAACAAAAATTTAGAAATATCGGGATCGACCTTAGTGTGGTCGGGTGACATGTACGCAAGTGTACATGCATATGGAGTTGCCACCGATCAATTTTCGGAGAGTATGATCGGGAACCCTATCGAGCGCTTAGGAGAAACCGTTCGATTCTACGAAAACCGAGAAGTGGGTCCGAGGATTTGGTTACGCCGAGATTTACATCAACGCCCTTTCGGTTACCGAGTTGAGTGATTTTCTAGCCTAAGAATTCATGCGGACGATATTCAAGGTGAGGTAGGCTCTAACGATCTAGAGTTGTCATGCAGACAGGGAATTTTTGTCCTAGCAATCACAATCGAAAAATTAAATGCGCAATCATGAGTAATCTCAATCAAATCAAGCAATCCAACGAGCATGGCATGTCTACCATGGCCCTATCGGCCCACGTAAAGATCTATTCGAGTTTCATGATGGTTTGGGAAATTTTTGCGGTCAAGTGCCCGGAAGGGTAAAATGGTCATTTGGAAGGTTCGAGACCCAAAAATCACCAAATACGGTCGGGCTAGTTGAATGTAGCCATTTCCCATTTTTTTTTTGTGATTTTTCAGAATTTTTGGAATTTTTCTAATTTTTTTGGATTTTTTTATTTATTTTCCGAAAATCAATAATTTTTTGGATCTAAGTAAATCGACCCTTAGAACTTCAAAATTTTTCGATCTAGACTATAAGAGTCCCGAATTTATTTATACATTTTTTAGAAATTTTTTTGAAAAAATCTGGGAATTTTTATGAATTGTTTATGAATTTTATTGATTTTTTGGTTTTTTAGAAATTTTTATAAAATTTTTTATTAATAATTCAGATCGGGTCAACCCGATCAACGCCGAGTCAACCCGACCCCGACCCGGCCTCGGTCCCACTCGACCTAAAACGACACCGTACTTGTTTTCTAATATATATATTTTTATTTTTAAAACTATTCTCTAATATTTGGAAATACGAAAAATACATGGACGGCCATGATTAATCCTAGAAATGATTTCGTTTGTCTGTTCACTAACGCCAATGTGCGCCTCGCCACACCTGAATCACGTTTGGGTTATACACAAAACGACGCCGCATCGCCATTAAATGAACGGCCACGATTTAAACCTAGATTCGATCCGGGCCGTTCATTCCTATTAAACCTAAAACGATGCCGCATCGCCCTATACCCTAAATGACGCCGCATGCTTACTAACTAAAACGACACCGCTTATGTATTTTTATTTTCTATTTATTAAACGATTAACCAAAAAAATATAAAAATCTAATCTAACGGCCTAGAATCAAACTAGCTTATTTATCACAATGTCGGATCTAATTCGACTCAGCTTGTCCACGCCAACGGCCCAAATTGACCGGGCGACACGCCGGCCTAATCACAACGCGACAACTCAACCTGTTGACTCACCGACCAAGCCACGTCGCCTCGTCTTCAACCTCTCGACGACGACGCAAATGACGGTTGAGACTTCCCGGCGAGATCCAATGGTGAAATCTTGTCGGAATATCGTGAAACCAGGACCGATCGACTCGCCTAGACTTTCGAGATCAACATATCTCGAATCATGCAATTCTATCAGCTAAATCAATACAAATCAAGCTCGCACAGTCTCGGCCACGGATAATCTAGCGATCAAATCGAGCATAACTATTCTATTGAAGCTTTAGAAACACTCAAATCAAGTTTAGGATACTTACCTCGAGCTCCAATTAAGCTCGCAATGGCTAGAATTCCCCGGTCGAAGTTCAACCAAACCGTGATCGGTTGAAGGCTCGACTCGAGGTGTTAAGCAAAATCAATGCAAAACGAAGATGCGAGCATGGTTAGTGACGTTCGGGGATCAAAACGCACACATCAATTGCAACGATTATGCTTGTGATCGAGCTATGCCATGAATGCACCGAGTTGAGTTCGAGAGATCGACTCACCGATTCTGGATATTACAGAGCAATTGAGCTGGTGCGATCATTTCCTAGAGCCTATGCGAAGCTTCCGAACTTGATAGCGAGCTTCAGTTTGAGTCCGGATTGTGCGAACGAAGTACTCACAATATGAGCTCAAATCCTCGACCACACGGGCGGGAGAACGAGCTCTCTCTCGCTTTCTCTCTCTCTCTCTCTAGCTCTACGAGTCCTGCTGGGAACAGAATGAGCCTCTCTTTCGCTTCGCGAAGCTTCTCGGCCTTTTATACCAGTTTTGAAATTTGGCGCATCGGGGGAGCTTCGCCGACTCCATTTCGTGCCCCGCACGCGCGCCATTAGGTCGTCGGACGGTGACGGAATCGGTTGGGATTCCGTCCGGGTCCGTTAGATCCTCCATTGAGCACGAGCGAGCGCAAATTTCACACGCTTTAAAAATGTTGACTTTTCCGGGCTACCGCAGCTTTGACTTCTTCGCCGGGCGTTCCTCCGGCGATCATTGGCCTCGAGGTCGGGTTCAATCGACGAGTACCAACCCGAGGAACCAAACGCCCACAATATCTTGTTCAATTATATTCGATTGGTCCTTCAATTTGATCGTCAAAATTCATCCTTCAACTCTGCAACCGGGCGCGAGAGCTCTAGGGAAGACGACACTGCTTACGGGACCGGTTCGACAGTCCGACGAGATGGTCGACCGGCCTAAACAGTTCGACGTGCAATTTTCAAAATTAATCCAAATCTTTGGGGAATTTTTGCAATTAATCCTCAAAATTGAACTCAAGGGCTCAAATACTATCTAGAAATGTAATTTTGCCCAAACTTTCCGAACAATTTATGTGAAAACCCCAAATTTTTCTAAAATTGCAAATTTGGGAAAAGTTCAATTGAGTGCCCAAATGATCAAATTGGATCCAATTACCCTTGCCAATCGATTCATAGCATATGAAAACCTTGGGAGGCAGTCTAATTTTATTGTGAAAGTCCCCTGGATTAAAAGTAATTTCAAAAAGTAAAAATCCCAGGGGACTAAATTGCAAAAAATAATTGGGTATTTTTCCCAATCCATGTAATTCATGCAATTGATGGCGAAATTAATCAAATTGAAGTTGCAGAGGACCACGATTGAATTTCTTGACTCAAATATGCAAAATTTACAAATAAAAAGACTCAAATTGCATTTTTTAGGTGTATTTAACCCTTGGTGTTGTGAAGAAACACCTAAAATTGAGTTCATTTTTTAATTTTTCTTGAGGTCAATATGAAGAGGGAATTAAAATAAAAAAATGGAACATTTGTTTATATTTTTGTGACATCGGGAAGTATTTTTCGCGAATTTCCTTATATTTGTTTATTTTCCAAAAATATTTAAAAAAGGCAAAAAATATGAAAAATTATTTTTTGTTCAAAAATGGTTCCTTATGCTTGGCCAAGGCCACCGAACTTGATTTTTCAATTTTTTGACTTTTTATGGAATTTCCATGAATTTTTATAAAAGTAAACTAAAAAACTTGATAAAAAATTCGGTGTCAATAGCTCCCCTCTTTGAAAGTAATCTCGATTAGAGGTTGCTTTCAAAGACAAGGTGACACCTCGGTCTTCGATCGATTCAACTGGGAAAATTTTAAGAAAAACGAGTCTTGACATTCAATTATCTTACATTTGCCGTTGAAGTTCAAAATTTTTATGGAGAAATTACTTCGGCTCATTCCTAATGTGAGAGAGAAATTAGGAGAGAGATATTTACCGTGGCTCATCCGTCAATGATCTAGAGATTGTTGGTCGGAGGTTGATAGGACGAGTGTATAGGATTACCTCCCGAATAGCTCAGATCTTGTTCTTTTAGGGAGTGAAGTCCGTCCGATAGCGTATTTTTCGCGAGAGGTTTGAGGTTTAGAAAGAAGGGTTTACCCCGTAATAAGGGATTTTCCTATTAAAAGGAGAATTGGCTATCCCGTAAAAAGGAGTTCACCTATTAAAAGGAGATCGGCTATCATGTAGAAAGGAATTCACATATTATAAAAGAATTAGCAATCATGTAGAAAGGAATTCACCTATTAAAAGAGAGTTGGCTATTCCGCAGAAAGGAGTTCACCGTTTAAAAGAGAATTGGCTAGCCTGTAGAAACGAGTTCACCATTTAAAAGAGATTGGCTATCTTGTAGAAAAGCATTCACCTATTAAAAAAGAATTGACTATTTTGTAGAAAGGAATTCACCTATTAAAAAAGAATTGGCTATCCTATAGAAAGGAATTCACCTATTTAAAGAGAATTGGCTATCCCGTAGGAAGGAGTTCATCATTTAAAAGATTACCTTAATGTCTTCCTTACGGAATCGACAAAAGCGGTAATAAGGATATTGTTCCAAAGACCTATAATTACTAGGAATCCTTCGGAAACTTAAACTAAACTTCGATTTAAAAGGAAAAAGGGTGCCGTCCGAGGACCAAGGATTACTATCGTACTTACGTAAGCTCAAACCTGATTTTTAAATTTTAAAAGTTGAGGGTGCCATCCGAGGACCTAGGATTACTAGAGAACCTACGAAGCTCGAACCCGATTTTCGATTTTAAAAGTTGAGGGTACCATCCGAGGATCTAGGGTTACTAGAAAACTCACGAAAACTCAAACCCGATTTCAAATTTTAAAAATTGAGTTTTGAGGACCTGGAGAGACTAGAAAACCTGCAAAAATCCAAGTGAGTCGATCTTTAAAAATGTAGTTATTCGAGGGTTTGGAGATACCGGGGAACCCGCAAAATTCAACTAAACATCATTAGAACTGCTTTTGGAGCAAAGCAATGGGTTTAAGGCCCATGAATTATGACAAAGAAAAGGTGATCCTAGGTTTTGGGGAAAAACTTAGGAATCCCAATTTAAAAAGTTTTCAACTTGTATTTGTAGGGAAAACTTGTCCAAACACACTATTGAAAGGCATTCCTGTTCAAATCTCTACTATGGATGAATTTTGAATACCACAATCCGGGTATTCTTCAAAAAGGTTGTTTTAAAAGATTTCAAAAGGATTTCATTTATCCAAGAGGGCCTCTCATCATTTGGAAAGGCTTTACTCAAAAGTCGAATCTGCTCACACGAGACCTAACCTTAAGGTTTCGAGATCATTCGAGATGCATACAATCCGATTGATCGGAGAAGGCATTTAAAAGGGACCGTAATTTAGGCCAAGTCAAGGGTTTATCAAAGGATATTCATGTTGAGGCTAAGAAAGGAATATTCATCAAGAATAACTTCTTCGGTCTACAAGTCAAGAACCCCGAAGATATGGTAAGACAAGATTGTACTTACCTCTTTAAGCGGTAGCTTCCTACGTGATCTCTCGAATCGCCTTGAGACATCTCGTAGATTAGAAACGTTTTGGGGATAGGTTGTATCTTGGCTCAAGGTGGGCTTTTAGGAAAAGCCATATTTTCATAAAGAGGGGTGAACGTGGGTCATCACCTTAATATCTTTACCAGCAGTTGTTTGCTTTGAGGAAGGTTCATGAATATCTTTCTTCGATTGACTTCGAGGATACTTCAAGGATTTTCCTCTTTTCACCGTGATTCTCAAGTTTTTCTTTTTCTCTTTTTCTCTTTTTTTTTTTGAGAGAGATTTTCAAATTGGCCTTGGCCTTTGCTTTTACCAGGCATTTTGCTTTTTCTAGCCCTTTTATCTCTTATCATTTTCCGTATTGACTAGCTCTTTTTGAGACTTCGCCATGGACAAGTATCTTTGAGTAATATATGTATCGTGTAGTCCGACCGCACGGAGTACTAGTGACAATTACGTCGGATAGGGACCCAAAGTTCACCACATCATTCGGAAAAGCTTGTAAGAGGCTATGAGAACCAAGTCCGAAAGGACAATTCAAACGCTCGAAGACATATTACGAGCTTGTGTAATAGACTTTAAAGGACGTTGGGAAGAATAGTTACACTTAGTAGAGTTTGCCTACAATAACGATTATCAACAAATCATTAGAATGGCACCGTTTGAAGCATTGTATGGCGAGCATGTAGGACCCTAGTATGTTGGGATGAAGTCGATGAAAGAAGTATAACGGGTCCGGAGTTAGTCGAACAGTTAGTTGAGGCAATGAAAATCATCGAGAAAGGTTGAAGCCAACCTAGAGTCGTCGAAAAGCTATACGAGATAAGCGACGGAGACCTTTGGAGTTTCAAGAAGGGAATCACGTATTCTCAAGGTGTTGCCGATGCGAAGACTATCTCGATTTGGGAAGAAAAGAAAGCTAAGCCCAAGGGTACGTAGGCCCTTTCGAGATATTGGAAAGAATTGGGACTCTAGCATATAGACTTGCCTTGCCACCAAGTCCGCCGCGAGTTCACAACGTGTTTTACGTGTCGATGTTGAGGAAGTATGAACCGGACCCAACCCATGTGTTGGACTACGAGGTCATTGAAGTGGATGATAGAGTGTCCTACATAGAAAAGCCGATAAGGATTGAAGACAGGAAGGAGCAAGTGCTTAGGAACAAGACAATTCCACCGGTTAAAGTGATTTGAGAACACCATGGGACCGAAGGAGCCACTTGGGAAAGCGAGGAAGCGATGAGACGCCAACACCCCCCATTTGTTTGAATAATTAGTTGTATTGTAATTTCAAGGACGAAATCTTTGTAAGAGGGAAAGAGTTGTGACATTCTAAATTTCGACCCCATTTCGAGGCTTATAAATGAACAAAGTATCTATCGATATATTTCAGCTAAATCTCACTCGAGATCTAATCACTCTGAGTTAACTAACCGAAGGGGAAAGGCTAACTCGGATTATGTACGTGGACTAAAGAACCCTACCGTGGATAGTACTTTGACCATAAGGATTGCCGAGGGAATATCTTGAACCATTACGAGCCGATCCGAAATTGGTCTTAGAACGGTTTGCTAGCGTTATACGATTGGTACACGAGTGATTCCGTACGACCATTGTATAATTTGCGAATTTAACCTAAATCAATTCCCGATGATCGCATCCTTTGGAGCTAGCAATTGACCATCGTAATTACATGACAATCAAGGTCGCCACATATCGAATAACTCCTAAACGTGACATTTTCAAGAGTCGATAAGCGTTACTAGAAAAAAAAACCGTCCGTTAGTTTGAGACGCACCGAAATCGAAAATCAATCGAGTTCGAGCATTAATTGGACTTCGAATCGGTCGTCGAGAATTCGAGAATCCCAACGTAAAATAAATTGGATGTCGTCTCATTGGGGCGAATTAAACCGGAGGGTCGTTTCAAAGAATATGGAAAGATGCAAATTTAACTAGAAGTGTAAAATGACGATTTTACCCCTAACCCCTAATGGCCAAAAAATGAGAAAGATCATTTCCCCATGTGCTCTTGACTTTTGGAAAAGATGACAATACTAGATTTCCTCTTACAAGTTGTGACATTCAATTCCGATCTCTTGAAACTATTGACTTGCGATGGAATCTCGAAATTTGAAAGCATGGAAAAAGAAAAATTCTAACATTGGATATGAATTGGACGTCGTCTTATCAATGGTAATTTGATTTGGAAAGAAAATCGAAATTTCGGACGAAAAGTAAAAAATTACCATTTTGCCCCTCAAGCCTTAACCTTACCTTAAGCGGTTTAAAAGGGCATTTTGGTCATTTAGCTCTCCTCCATGGCTGCTGAAAATGTGAGGAAAAGATAGTCAATTGAGGTCAATGATTTAGAAGATATTTTTGGAGATAAGGCCAATATTAATTTTTGGAAAATTATCATCTTTGACCCATTTGACCACTATTCACTTCTTGACCAAGCAAAATTGGAGGACAAGTCTCTCTCTCTCCTGGGATCAGCTGACCACTTTCTCTCTCCCTCTCTACGTTTCCTTCTCCCCCTTCTTCCTTTTTCTTCACGAGCAGAACCTGCTCGCCCGACCAGCCCGATGCCCTTCACTGTTCCGGCCATATCTCCTTCTTCCGATGTCTCTTTGAGGTAAAGTCACCTCCATCTGAAAGCTTATTGTCTTAGCTTTCCAGGAACATATTATAAGCTCGATTTGGCCCAGTAGTGTTTTCGGTAGGTCTGTTTGAATGGGCAAAGGTCAGATTGAGGCAGAATCTGACCGGTTTTGGGGGAGGAGCTGTTTCGTGGGCTTCAAGACTTCAAATGGCTCCAAAATTTCGGTGAGACTCTCTTGACTCATAGTACTTGAGATGGATGAGTTAGGGTTGTAATGTTATATGAAATTTGAGGAGTATTCATGGCCGATTGAGGTGATTCTGGGGGGCAGATTCTGACCGCCTGTGCACCTGAGGGAATTGGATTGATTGGGGGTCTTAGAGGTGTTATATTGGCTTCAAATTTTCGGTAAACATATTATACATATAGAATAAGGTTGTGGCAAGTTGTTTTTGCATTAAATTGAATCTTAGAGTGAAGCTATGGACTGATTGGTATGGATTAGAGCAGAACTGGTTTTGCCCTGCTTGTGGACTGCACTGACCTGTTCTGTTCAAGGCTCAATTGGGTGTCGCCTTGTCTTGAATTTTCCTTTTAGACATGCTATGACATATATTGATGTGTTATGGAGGAGTGTGTGAAATGGATTGATGATTAGAGGTAATTCTGTGGCTAAACGGCATGATTGAGCCTAAATAGTGATCTGCCCTGTTTTGGACAGATTTGATTCGAAACTGGGAAGCTTGAATTGAAGGTTGTGGCTAGCTTGTTTGGATAGGTAAGTGACCTCTAAACCTTTACTATGAAGTTAGGGTACTAAGAGACAAGTTTGAGCTTCAAATGATGATTTTTTTGCTAGTCAAATCGTGTTCATATGAAGTAACGTTGATTGTGATCGTAGGAACTGAGTTTATGCTTGGCTAAATTGAGATGAATTTGTGACTTATGTGGCTGCAATTGTGGTATGGATATTCGACGTATATGTAGCCTCGATTGACTATGTGATTGTGTGGGTCTCGGTTTAGCCATTATGCATGATTTATACTTGTATTGGCACGAGATTGACCGACTTGATAATCTGCCATGTTGTGTCCGGTGCTTTTGAATGGCTAGAGTGCCCAATGATTTTAAATGACCCGAGGCGTATTAACGCGGGTCCGAGAATGACAATGATATCCTGAAGCGTTATGACGCAGGCTTTATTATTATTATACCCTGAGGCATTGAACGCGGGGTTATGAGTATTATAATATCCTCGAGGCGTATTATGCTTAGAAAGTATGAAAGTCGTGTTCAATTAAGTCGTCCGAGACCAAAGTGAGTCGTGTTCGACTAATTGTCCGAGACTTAATCCGATCGTGTTCCTATGTGTCCGAGACCGAGATTTATGGGTCGTATTCAATCAAGTCGTGCGAGGCCAAAGTGAACCATATTCGTCCGATTGTCCGAGACCGAGAAAGTATGAAGGTCGTATTCAATCAAATCATCTCGAGGCCAAAGTGAGCCGTATTCGTCCGATTGTCCGAGACCGAGAAAGTATGAAGGTCGTATTTAATCAAGTCGTGCGAGGCCAAAGTGAGCCGTATTCGATTGTGCGAGATCGAGAAAGTGTGAAAGTCGTGTTCAATTAAGTCGTCCGAGACCAAAGGGAGTCGTGTTCGACTAATTGTCCGAGACTTAATCCGGTCGTGTTCCTATGTGTCGAAACCGAGATTTATGGGTCGTATTCCTATGTGTCCGAGACCCTAGTATATATATATATATATAGAGCCGTGTTCCATAAAGGTTCGAGGCTCAATGTTATGAACTTCTATGATGTCGGTGGAGTAACGTGGAATGTTATAATATAGCCTGATGCGTTATTACGCGGGCCTCAGATCGAGAAATGGGATTATTGTGCTAGTACGTGGAGCTTGGTTTGAAATATTGAATGCCTGGTTATTGTAATTGTTTGATTGCCAATGCCTATGATTGCCCTCGCATCCCGTTTACATTGGTTTTATGGACGTCTTCGACGTCTTTGATTTGAGAAGTTGTTTGGAGGTACTAACGGCCTAGTCTAGGTTTAGGATGAGCTTCTTTGAGATGTAAATCTCACCCCGTCGTGGGACCTATTTTTCGGGTATCAGGCGAAGGAACATCAAGTTTGCTAAGGATTAGCATTCGAGAAATATGTGGTCGAATGAATATAAGATATTTTGTGGCCTTACGGATTATATCGGATTTTATGGATTAAGATTGAACCATTGGGTATTTGACCGCTATATCAATTGAAGTGTAATATACGAGATGTATGATGTGTACCATTTTTGTCCTAAGTCATTCATTTGAATTGATGTATGGAGATGTTTACCCGCTTCCGCTGTTTTATGGATTTTTTTGAAATTGTGGGCCGAAGGATCCTGGAAGCCAATCTAAAATAGAAACGCCTAGATGAGATGTTCACGAACTCGACGGAGTTCGGGGTATGACAACTCAATTTAAGTGGTATGAGAGCAAGGTCGGCTCGATCCAATGTGATTGAGATTTGGAGTGATAAGGAGTGATGACTTGGGGGCAATTAGATAGTGAGACCTTTAGGATTAAGCATTAATCGCTGAATCTTGAGGATTTTAGGCTTGAACTTGTGTGGTATTCTAATGATCGTAGTGTCGACTTTGATGGATGATTTTGAGTGATGTTGTGATTGAGGTTTAAGTGGAAGCAAGCTAGAGTTAAAGAGACATAAGCATGGATTTGAAATAGTAATTGTGCTTGAGTTTAATAGAGAATTGCTTATGAATGAGCGGTCAATTAGACTACATGATTTTGACCGTGGTTAGTCAATGACCCAACTTGAGGAATATGAGCTATAAAGAGACGATCGCTATTAGTAACTTCAGACTTGATTTGCGTTATATCATGATGACTTTAGTTATCGGTTGTTATTGACAACCTTGGATGATATGAGATGAGATGTCTACAAGGAAGCGACAAGGACTATAGGTATTAAAGGCCGCTTGTGATCGAACGTATATGGATTCGACTCGAATAGCGACTAGACTTGAGGTATATGCTGGAATATAGGTAATTAATCTATGAGATGTGATGGTCATTGGTGGAATTAGAGATCTTCCGTGGATAAGAGTTGATTTGGAAACGATTGTAGTATGACAAGTGGTGAGAAAAAAAAAACATGTTATGCATGTGTTTGTTGATATGAAATAAAAGTTGATGATGGTGTATACATGAGCTTATCACTTTCGGACTTAATAAACTATCGCTTGGTATGGGACGAGTTGATGGGATACCTAAAAACCATGATGAAGCATGGTATGGGACGTGTGGAACGGGGCTTCCTTCGTAGATGTATGACTTGGGACAACCCGCAATGACCAGGTCGATGAGGGCGGGGAGTGATCGCCGGGACAGAGAGGTCCGGACAAGGAGCGGCTCCTAACAGGCTTCTAAGATAATTATGAGGTAGGAATGACCCAAGTCATAAATTGAAAGGGAAAGCCTAGGTATCGGGTTGAGTCGATTGTGGTGAAGAGATGTATGACACGGGATTAATTCGCAAGTGAATGTTCGAAAGTGGCATGACATTTGTAATGACACTTGTGATTGGCATGGTTGGAAGCTTCGTGCTTAGCAAATGGATACCGTTTGAAAGGAAAAGTGATATTTGTTATTGGCTTATTGGGCGTGTTTTGTAATTGGCATCGTGTGATTGTTATGGTTAATGTCTAACTAAGAGATTAGACAAGTGAGGAGTTTATACTCCATTGATCCGATGCCCGTTGAGATTGAGATAGCTTGTTGTGACTATGCTAGAGTGGTAGATACCTCTAGATTTATGGCATGGGCGATTGAAATGGCACTTTGAGTATTTGCTTGGTGCCGACCTCGTTGAGTTTTAGCCTAGTTAAGGCTTGTCTAGTAATGGGCTATTAATCGAGAAGCTGCTCGTGAGGCTTGCTTGATGTGTGGTCGTTGCTTAAGGATGATTTGGAATCCTTAGATAATGGACAACTAGCTGAGAGTTGTTTGAGAACCAATGGATGGTTACTTGCTGGCGATGAATGATGAGGTGAGCGATGCCGAAACCTGCTAGGCTTGAGTAGATGACTTAAGTCTTTGATGCCTGGGAGGTAATCTCGGTGGTTCAAGTGACATGAGAACCTAATGAGGTTGATCGACCAAAGTACGGTCGCTAGAGGAGCACTTGGCTCATTTATGTGAGATATGAAAAGATCCAAGAACTAAGATGGATTACGAGAATTGAGTAAAGATAAGCGGCCCGGAGTATAAGTACAAGAATTGAATATGGCTTGATTTGTTAATTATGTGAGACCCAAGTGTAATAAGGGGTCACGGGAATTTTAAATGGAAATGAGAAAAATTGATGGGTAGGCAAGCTTGAGGAGGAGCTGCCATTGTGCCTAAGTCACTATGGTGACAGATATTAGTGTTGATGAGTTAAGTGATGGAAGTCACGAGAAAGGTGACTATGAGTTATTCATTTCTGAATTGAAGGTGTGGGAAGAACCACGAGGGCTTTGAATAGCTTGTGAGGTGGACCACGAGGCCGAGGTTAACTAAGGTTTGATAGAGAAAGTGAATTTGAAACCGCCCCCCTCCCGGATTGAGGGTTTCGTGAGAAAATCTTAGAAGTTTTGGGTGCGCTAAAGAAAGAAAGTGACCCTGGTAGTTATTAGCCTTAAGAGGCTATGGATGATCGCCTTCATTGAGTGTTTAATGGAAGTACTTTCCTAGGATTGCATGAGAGCAAAGATTGTGTAGATCCTAATAATCTTGTAAGGGTCGGAGGACGATCGACCAATGTGAAACAGAGTTCTCAAAGTCGTTTAAGCATATCTTAAAGGTAGTCAAGGATCCTTTGTATAAGACATGAAGTCCCCCGAGTAGATTTGAATCTAGAAGCCTTATGGCTAGTTGTTATTCCCGAATTTGAGGAATCGTAATGGATTTTAATGAAGGGAGCGGATGATTGGAAGACATCCGAATAAGAGAACCCTTGCTCATGGATTTCGAGCAAATAAATGTTCATTATGGAACATGGAACGTGCTTACTGAGAAACGGCTATTACCTTACCGTAAGACTCGTAATGAGAGATTGATGTTTTGTTTCTTCCGTCGTGAGGAAAATTAAGGAAGAAGTTATGTCAATTGTTTGATCTTGTTGAATAAAATAGGATTGATTGAGGATAAATCGGGACCACTAGAAGTGACATTGTGTGTTATTACCCCTAAAGAGTAGGATGTCGTTCTTAAAGGGCGATCGGACCATGAGATGGTCGTTGAAAGAAAGGAAAGCAAATGGACTTGATAGTCCTAGTTGTTTGTAATTTTATTGAATGGTTGAGAAAGCGAAAAGAGCGTCTAGAGTGTAATTACAAAGTGACTTGAGGAAGTCAAATTGCATGTTCAAGTGTGGATTTATGGTGATTAAGGATGAACCTCGATTCCTTGAAACCTTGTCACCCGAGGTGACCGAGTCTCTCTCGAAGAATGCCGAGTATGGTGGCATCTAAATCCCGGGAGTACAAACTCTGCAGGTTGACATAGACTCCAAGATTGACGTCCCATGGAATGGGAAAGACGAGGGCGTTTCAAGTAAGAGAATGCCACTGAAGTGTATAGTTTCCTTCATGGGGAAAGAGCCCTAGTGTAGAAGGAAGAGAAAATACTAGCTGTCTTGATATTAAGATTGAGTGTCGAAATGAGAAAGAAGACGCATAACTTGGATGATTCCCGAAGGAGAAGTCCGAGAAACTGCTCTGTAGACAATATTGAATCCCGTGGACATGTGGATGTCTAGTTGAATGAATGAAATCGAGATAGGGTTGCATTAGTTGGTTGTGAAACCAAGAGGGCAAGGCAATAATGCTTCCCGAGGAAAGAATGACAAAAATGAACAAAATGTTGTATGGTCCAAGTGGAGACCCTTGACAACAGAGGGCTAAGGTTTGAGCTCTTAAGTGAGACGTATGAAGGACAGTTTGAACGGTTCTACGCCTAGTGACAAGAAACCGATGATAGTCAACTTGTATCCATGAAATAATTGGATTGAGTTATTACCGTATTGAGAGACGATGAATGGACTCATTTAAGAAGTCATAAGAAACATGAACAACTTTTAAGAGTATCCTATGGACTCTAAGGAGATGCTCGTTGAATGCTAAATGTGAAGAACACGAGCCGTGGACCTGATAAGGTAAGATTCCTCACCGTGAAATTTGTGGAAAATGAAATCCTGTGAAGCCTCCGAAGATTGAAATGACCGATGAATTGACTAGGATCGATGTGAGTTGGTTCGAAACTTAAAGTTTCCTAGAATTGATGGATTGTTATAGATGGATCATGGGAGGATTCCCCACGAGAGCTCTCCTATTGATGAAATGGGCTAAAGACGAGATGTAACACGACTAGATGAATGAACGTGAAAAGAGTCTTTGAGGACTTGAGTCAAGTTGATGACTAAGCGGTTAATGGCGTTATCGTTTCAATCAAAGGGATCAAGAGAATCATAATGATGTGATGTGGAAGGGAGAAATTGAGGCGTAACAAGGCAATCTAAAGAGGGTTGTGCGAATGCGCCGTGACAATAAGACCTTATGAGTTGGAATGCTCAATGTATGACCGGAGTTGGTTTGCTAATGTCCTCGTGACAAAGTTTGGGAAACATTGTTTGGTTGAAAAAAAAAAAAAATTTTGAATCTATATCTACCACAAGAAAATAAGGTAGTAGGTTCCCGAGAGGAATTGAACGAAAGGCAACGCCGATGTATGAAATTGCTTATGGATATGAAAGCGTTGCTTGTATAAAGAAAAACCTCAACGTTATGTGAACTATAAGAGGTTGAGAGCATTGACTACGTAAAAGGGAATTGAAGGAAAGTCACGTGGACGAAGAGATTACCCAAGTATTATTGCTGCGACCCATATCGGTAAGGAAGGACGGATTAATTAGCGGATGCTTATAATTGAGAATTGAGCAATGTGTAATTGGTGATAGAGGGACAGATCTTCCTTCGAGAAATAAGAGATTCAACTTCTAAATTGGAAGTTTTCCAATTGGCTAGTTTGATGGCTACCAAGCATCAAGCTTGAAGGTCGAAAGGAAAGTGAGATGTTGGAATGAACGGACCCGATATCTAAGGGATTAAGGAAGTAAATAGAGTAGGAAGAAAATCCAAACTTCCGGATGCTTAGGAAAGAAACTTTGAAGTTGAGAATAGAACCCTTGAGGTCCCATGGATGAAAGTATGAGCCCAATATTGAAGATGAACTTAAAGAAATGACCTCGTTGGAATTTCGAAGGGAGAATGATGGTGTCCCTTGGGTGGCACAAAGGTGTGCCAAGATTTGCCTTAATACTATCGATGGTTTGAATTGAAAATTTGGGTTAGTCCAACAGGTGGTCAAGTATTAGATATATAGATAAGAAAGAGTGCATTCTTGCGATGGGTTAGTGATGATGGTGATGGGCATGGAACTTGAGTTTAATATGATGCTCGAAAAGGTCTTGATCAAAAATGCTAAGGAAGTGCCAATTGATGAAAAGAGTTACTTTGAAAAGCAAGGTAGTGATGAGGTGCCGATACCCCAAAAGATTGGATGGCTAGAAGGTTGCAAATTTCGAGGACGAAATTTCTTTAAGGGGGAAGAATTGTGACATTCGAATTCCGATTTCTTGACTATTGACTTGCGATGGAATCTCGAAATTTGAAAGCATGGAAAAAAAAATTCTAACATTGGATATGAATTGGACGTCCTCTCATCAATGGTAATTTGATTTGGAAAGAAAATCGAAATTTCGGACGAAAAGTGTAAAATTACCATTTTGCCCCTCAAGCCTTAACCTTACCTTAAGCTGTTTAAAAGGGCATTTTGGTCATTTAGCTCTCCTCCATGGCTGCTGAAAATGTGAGGAGAAGATGGTCAATTGAGGTCAATGATTTAGAAGATATTTTTGGAGATAAAGCCAATATTAATTTTTGGAAAATTATCATCTTTGACCCATTTGACCACTATTCACTTCTTGACCAAGCAAAATTGGAGGACAAGTCTCTCTCTCTCCTGGGATCAGCTGACCACTTTCTCTCTCCCTCTCTACGTTTCCTTCTTCCCCTTCTTCCTTTTTCTTCACGAGCAGAACACTGCTTGCCCGACCAACCCGATGCCCTTCATTGTTCCGGCCATATCTCCTTCTTCCGATGTCTCTTTGAGGTAAAGTCACCTCCATCTGAAATTTTATTGTCTTAGCTTTCCAGGAACATATTATAAGCTCGATTTGGCCCAAGTAGTGTTTTCGGTAGGTCCGTTTGAATGGGCAAAGGTCGATTGAGGCAGAATCCGACCGGTTTTGGGGGAGGAGCTGTTTCGTGGGCTTCAAGACTTCAAATGGCTCCAAAATTTCAGTGCGACTCTCTTGACTCATAGTACTTGAGATGGATGAGTTAGGGTTGTAATTTTATATGAAATTTGAGGAGTATTCATGGCCGATTGAGGTGATTCCGGGGGCAGATTTTGACCGCCTGTGCACCCGAGGGAATTGGATTGATTGGGGGTCTTAGAGGTGTTATATTGGCTTCAAATTTTCGGTGAACATATTATACATATAGAATAAGGTTGTGGCAAGTTGTTTTTGCATTAAATTGAATCTTAGAGTGAATCTATGGACTGATTGGTATGGATTAGAGCAGAACCGGTTTTGCCCCGCTTGTGGATCTGCACCGACCTGTCTGTTCAAGGCTCAATTGGGTGTCGCCTTGTCTTGAATTTTCCTTTTAGACATGCTATGAAATATATTGATGTGTTATGGAGGAGTGTGTGAAATGGATTGATGATTAGAGGTAATTACGTGGCTAAACGGCGTGATTGAGCTTAAATAGTGATCTGCCCTGTTTTGGACAGATTTGATTCGAAACCCGGGATGCTTGAATTGAAGGTTGTGGCTAGCTTGTTTGGATAGGTAAGTGACCTCTAAACCTTTACTATGAAGTTAGGGTACTAAGAGACAAGTTTGAGCTTCAAATGATGATTTTTTTGCTAGTCAAATCGTGTTCATATGAAGTAACGTTGATTGTGATCGTAGGAACCGAGTTTATGCTTGGCTGAATTGAGATGAATTTGTGACTTATGTGGCTGCAATTGTGGTATGGATATTCGACGTATATGTAGCCTCAATTGACTATGTGATTGTGTGGGTCTCGGTTAGCCATTGTGCATGATTTATACTTGTATTGGCACGAGATTGACCGACTTGATAATCTGCCATGTTGTGTCCGGTGCTTTTGAATGGCTAGAATGCCCAATGATTTTAAATGACCCGAGGCGTATTAACGCGGGTCCGAGAATGACAAGTGATATCCCGAAGCGTTATGACGCAGCTTTATTATTATTATACCCCGAGGCATTGAACGCGGGGTTATGAGTATTATAATATCCCGAGGCGTATTATGCTCGAAAAGTATGAAAGTCGTGTTCAATTAAGTCGATCCGAGACCAAAGTGAGTCGTGTTCGACTAATTGTCCGAGACTTAATCCGGTCGTGTTCCTATGTGTCCGAGACCGAGATTTATGGGTCGTATTCAATCAAGTCGTGCCCGAGGCCAAAGTGAGCCGTATTCGTCGATTGTGCGAGACCGAGAAAGTATGAAGGTCGTATTCAATCAAGTCGATGCGAGGCCAAAGTGAGCCGTATTCGTCCGATTGTCTCGAGACCGAGAAAGTATGAAGGTCGTATTTAATCAAGTCGAGGCCAAAGTGAGCCGTATTCGTCCGGATTGTCTAAGACCGAGAAAGTGTGAAAGTCGTGTTCAATTAAGTCGTCCGAGACCAAAGCGAGTCGTGTTCGACTAATTGTCCAAGACTTAATCCGGTCGTGTTCCTATGTGTCCGAGACCGAGATTTATGGGTCGTATTCCTATGTGTCTGAGACCCTAGTATATATATATATATATATATATATGGAGCCGTGTTCCATGAAGGTCCGAGGCTCAATGTTATGAACTTGTATGATGTCGGTGGAGTAACGTGGAATGTTATAATATAGCACGATGCGTTATTACGCGGCCTCGTATCGAGAAATGGGATTATTGTGCTAGTAGGTGGAGCTTGGTTTGGAAATATTGAATGCCTGGTTATTGTAATTGTTTGATTGCCAATGCCTATGATTGCGCCCGCATCCCGTTTACATTGGTTTTATGGACGTCTTCGACGTCTTTGATTTGAGAAGTTGTTTGGGAGGTACTAACGGCCTAGTCTAGGTTTAGGGTGAGCTTGCCGAGATGTAAATCTCACCCCGTCGTGGGACCTATTTTTCGGTATCGGGCGAAGGAACATCAAGTTTGCTAAGGATTAGCATTCGAGAAATATGTGGTCGAATGAATATAAGATATTTTGTGGCCTTACGGATTATATCGGATTTTATGGATTAAGATTGAACCATTGGGTATTTGATCGCTATATCAATTGAAGTGTAATATACGAGATGTATGATGTGTACCACTTTTGTCCTAAGTCATTCATTTGAATTGATGTATGGAGATGTTTACCGCTTCCGCCTGTTTTATGGATTTTTTGAAATTGTGGGCCGAAGGATCCCGGAAGCAAATCTAAAATAGAAACGTCTAGATGAGATGTTCACGAACTCGACAGGTTCGGGGGCATGACACAAGTCAACCCTCTTGTCATTCAACTTTGTCTTTCCCAATACAATCTAGTTGTCCATCAAAGTACAACAAGAACAACTACCACCCACTCTTACTATTCATGTTATTCAATGGTCATACAAGCTTGAGATTTTATGAGCAAGAGACAAAAAATAACAAGAGTTGACCAAGATTAAAACCCCTTCAACCACTATCACTATTCATATCAAATAGCCATTTCAAGTGTCTTTCATTCAATTAAGTCCATCACATGTCATAAAATCCCAAGACTAACTCCCACTCAATCTTTGCACACTCTCTTGACATGAAGAAGGCCTTGAAACACTTCACTCCTCCCCTCCATTTTCCCTCCTTTGGCCGACCAAGATCTCTCTCTCCCTCATTTCTTTTTCCCTCTCACTGCCCGTCGAACCAATCCCGTCGCTGCCCATTGTTTTAGCCATCTCTCGGTCGTCTATTGTCCGATTTCGATGAGCCACCACTCATTGGAAAGCTCTCTCTCTTTCCGTTCCAATGATATATTACACGCCCCAATCCGCCTAGCAATTTGTCCTGTAGAGCCTCTTCAAGAAACAAAGATCACCGCCCGGATCCGATCCGAACCCGAGGAGCTCTTAAGTTGTTTGGGGGCCTTGTCTTGGCTTCATTCTTCTATAAGACACTCCTTGAACCTAATTTAGACATGGGATAACATGTACTTAAGGTTGAAGATGATTTTTAGTGGGTTTTGCTTATCGACTTCGGGGTGCTCTCCCTAGAACCGAATCTACCCACCGCCGAACCAAATTGAACCGCAAGCCTTGCTGCCCTCTTTGGACTGATTTTGGCTAGCTCAAGCTTTGATGAGTTGTTCCTAACCTTTCCCTAGTATGTTAGGTTACTAAGGTTTGTTTAGGACTAGGTTAACTAGAGATTGTGGGGTGTTTTTATGGAGGATTTGATGGTGCCAAAAATTTGATTTTTGGGGGATGGATATGATGAACTTGTGCTCGAGCTTGCGTGTTGGTTCAATGGTCCTTACATGATGAAATGTGGTCCGTTATGCATGATATGCTAAGGCCGAGTTGATGCTTAATATGTGTAGGCTTGTCGCGATTGGAGCTTGAGCTTGTAATGTTTGATTTTGGATTAAAAGTGGTTATGGCGAAAATTGGCATTTAGAGCACCATGAACTTCTATGAACCAAAAATGTCTTACTTGTTTCGTAATAAGGTTAAATAAACCAATCGACATAGAATGTATACTAGTTGTGTGCGGCACAAATCGGTGATTGTGAATCGAACGGTTGTTTGGCTAGTGAATTGTGTGTGTTCGACTATTAAGGGAAAAACATGATTAAATGGCCAATGCATTGCTCCACGGGCGTTTGATCCCGATTTTCCCGATGAGATCTTGCGGCTCAGAGAGTCTTGTAGTCGATCGAATCATCTCGAGGAGTTGGAGAGTCGAGAGTCACTACATTGACCGAATCATCTCGAGGTCCGGACGCGAGAGTTTTATATCTGACCGAATCATCTCGAAGGAGCTGAAGGGTTGAGAGTCGATATTTGACCGAATCATCTCGCTTTAATATGTGAAATCAAGACAGTATAACGAATGGGCTTGTAATGGCCAAATTGTTTACTTATATGACTTAGTATGAAGCTTTACCTTAATTATGGATTGTGTTGGACTTGAATTGAAGTGAAAATGCTTGAGTGCCATACCATGCTCCGTTATTGTATTTGCCATGATAATTGCCTTGTTCATCACATGTGTTACATTACTGCTTGGCATGATTAGAATTGTTCGGAGGACTAATGGACTAGGTTGGGTTGGGTTTGATTCAGAGATGTAAACTCACCCACCGGATCTATTTTTTCCGCACCCTAAACCTTACCTATTAAGATGCCGAAGATTTTGGGCTCCAAGGAGTTTGAGCCTATCATTACCGAGTATCGAGTATGACCGGATCGGACGTATTATCGGAGAGCGAGTACTTTATGGGTGGATGACGTTGGCGAGCATTGGAAACCCTTTACCTTTGTGTCATGGACTTATAGAGACAAAGCCACATATTTTAGACCCCTTAGGGATGAGGTCATTCGTCATGATGTACTCTAGGCCGCCGGACCCATGGGACCCGATGCCCCCGCCGTAGGAGCCGTCGAGGCGGAGCCCATAGCCGAGCCGATACCTGGACCAGAGATTCCCGTAGTCGCACATCCCGACATGAACGGAGGACTTCGGGAGTCGGGAGCCGCCGTAGAGGACCCTATGGATGCTGACGAACCGGACCATGAGTTAGAGTCCGAGATAGAGCCCGTGGAGGCCGAGGAGCAGAGTTTGAGGATCTCGATGAGTTGGAGACCGAAGAGGTTGAAGATTTTCATGAGATGAGCATTTGCCCTATGTGCGCTCCCCTACTAACGACTCTACGAATAACAAGTCCGACCCTTAGGTGTAATTTGGACATCCACCTTTTGGTACCCTCTTAAATACATGGGAGTTTGACTTGGGATAGTCGTCGCCTTCTTTTGATGTCATGTATCGCCATAGTTTGGACCCACCGATGTATTTTATGTTTTTATACCTATGTGTAAAACTAAGTATTATGCTATGTGATGATTAAGTGTGTGTGGTTGTTTATGCCTTCTAAGTCTTCTTATCTTATTGTATGGGATTTATTATTTATCATCTTCCGCATGCGTATTACATCTTGCGTACTTATTGTTCGTCAATTGTTCATTGGATTTATTCAAGATTAAAAAGGTGACCCGAGGGATGTTTGCGCCCTCACAAGGACGCGGAGCGTGACAACGATCATACTAGCGTATCCTCTTGACCTAGCTTCAAATTGTCATACAAATTGCTCCAATAGGTCCTCCCATTTAGGACCTAATCCAAGTCAATCGATTGGATCTAGAACAATGCAGGACCCATCAAACTAAACTTAAAGTTCCGAATGAGGACCTCGTCAATCTCATGGTAGCCAACTATCTTGTGGAGATAATATGAGATATGGGCTAAGGGACACTCGCATACCATTGTACTTCAAGTGGAATACCACCTTCGGACTTGGTCCTTGAGGTGGAACATTCCTTCTTTGAGTGATTGGGATCACAAGTTCCCTTAACTCGGATATCTTACTTGACAATTCCTTGCAATGCCCTTCTAAATTTGCCATCCAACGATTCTGCGCCTCGATTGTCCTTTACATCACCGGCGCTTGCATACTCTCCTCTATTTTTGAGCCATTGAGTTGTGTCGCCAATCGGGATAATTCGATATCATGCTAACTAGATGATGCATATGAGTTTCCATATTGGAAATTCAAATATGGGCCTCTTGATTTGTTGCTCATTCAAGGTATTGATTCCCTCGGGCATGTCATTAACGGCACCCACTAGTTCTTCATTAGTTGGATCATCCATGCCTCCCCAACCGTCCGGAGCTATATCTTTCAAATCAACATAAAAGCTTGGAGAAGCGAGAATATAAGACCTAAAAGTTGTATCCCCCACTATCCGGCCCCGATTATCAACCACTTCGCCTTTACTAAAGGCCTCTCGCATAAAATTTCTATCTCCCGACGGGCCTTCTCTAGATTGATCTCATATTCATCTAGCTCTTCAGCTTCTTCACTATTTTTATCATTCATCAAATATCGGGAAGGAATCCTCCATGATTGCTCTCTTGTGGCCTTTATCATGAACTTATTTGAAGCTATATTGATTGTCACATAAGTTCCCTTAAAGTTGCGATCTTTGAGTTTCCCAATAACACCCAAGCTAATCAACTTGGCTAGGCACAACATCTTCTGCTCATTTGAGATATCTCCATCTTTGGGGCAATAGGAAGCTATAGCCGGTACTCCTTGCAATTTTACTATATCCACAATGAATTCCAGCTTACCTTCCTAATCGTCTTCGAATATTGCATTCACTTCTTGATGCTTCGGTAGAGGTTACATTGCACATTCAGGTCCGATTTATCGAACTCAAGAATCCTATCGTATATCAAGGTTTGGACCTTGCACTTAAGAGGAAGACAATTATCTATGTTATGCCTCTTTTCGTCCATATGATACACACAAGGTTGGGTCGCATCAAACGAGGCGAACTTAGGCGGATTCACTCTAGGAGGTTCCTTGGCAACTAATCGCCCTTCAAGAAGCATCGGTAAGAGCTTGGATAAAGGCCCGAGTAGCGGTGTAAAAGCCCGTGTAGCTTTCTTTCTTGACTTGGGCATCTTTGACGCGGACCTTGAGGTACTACCTTGAATCGGAATAGAGTTCGGGAACATTTTCGGCCTTGGAGGATTAAGCACGAATGCTACATCTCCAAATTGTTCCCTTTCTCTTCTAGTGAGGTATTGACATCTAAACGCCTTATCAAGTTTCTTCTTTCTCTCGAAGGGCCCATTCATGATTTTCTATAACCTTGATCAAATGAGCAAAGGTTTGATACCTAGAGGTGTTCGGCTCCTTGAAGAATTCAAACGGTAAGGCCTTTAGAAAGATATCCACGTGCTCCTCTTCGGGGAATAGCCGATTTTACTTGAACGACCAAAACTCTCTATCTTTGGGTGTAGGTGCAAATGGCTACATTATTACCTTTCATGGTTCTTAATAGGTCTTCTTTAGTAAGGGCGGTCATCGTATTAAACTTGTATTGGCGAAGGAATTCATTTGCCAATTTCTCCCAATCGATGAGATTTTCAGCTTCCAAATTGATAAACCACTCTAAAGCCGCGTCATTTAGACTTTCTTGGAACGTGTTAACCAAGTAGGGAATATTGTTCGAATATTATGCCATACGATGCAAATAATATTTAAGGTGTATCCCTAGGACATCCGATCTCATTATACTATCTTGCAAAGTCTGGTTCCTTATAATCGATCAAACCTCGATCTCGGCGAACGAAGACGCCTTATTGAACCGCAAGAGTTCATAACCTTGACGCGTCAAACATTTCTAGATCTTCGCTAACCTTTTAGCACCCTCCTCGCCCTTAGGAACTTGCTTTTCCTTCTTTGACATATCAATTATCACTTGGAGGGGCCTTAGGCGGTATTTCAACATTCGGAGTAGGATTAAAATGATGAGTCGATTAGCGTCAAAGCCATTAAAAGCGCTTGGTTGCACATTAGGATATGACCGGTTGGGTATTTCCTCCGGTGGCAATCATCATAGTCTTCATTTTTACGATCATGGTAGCCATCGTATTCATCTACGTATCTCTAAACCCATTACACGGGGGTGAGTTCTCCTTGCTCCATTCTTAAGAGCTAGTAGAGTCCTCATGGCTATATATCACCTGTTTTCTAAGATATGAGTTAAAATTGAAAGAATTGGCTTTTGAGACTTAAAACTTTAAAATCTCTTCAATATCATGTTTATTTTAGAGTAATGAAGGACAAGGCCCATTGGTGAACCTTAACCTCACCATATGGTCATTTTCTCCATTCATCATAAATAATCATGCTATTGAAAATGAATTAATCTGTAATAATTGCTTTTCACTAGATCATGATGGATGTATCAAATTGACATATATAGAATCAAAATGAGTTTGTTACATTCTAAAAGTTCTAAAAAATGTTCAAAATTCCTTAAGATGTAACATTCACATATTAAGACCAATGGGGAATCTGTCTATCCAACTCGAGGATTTTTAGGATCCGAGGTATCCTCAAAGTCCTTCAATCCATCCGAATTCCATATGTAAGGTTCTTCGCTCTCTTCAAGAGATAATGATCCCACGTCTTTAGGTATATAGGGCTCCATTACAAGCTCATAAGGAACTATGTACTCAAGTACATATGGCTCATCTTATGGCTCGCGGGGAATCACACACTCAAGAATATACTCAACCAAAGATTGACGATTCTCCATGAACTTCTTAATGTACTCCTTGGAAGCTCGGTAGATGTTCATTTCTTCATCCGGATAGTTTGGCCATTCTACTTCTTGTAGTGGATAGTTCTTCAAGGCATGAATAATAAGCTTGATCTTGGTCCGATAGGGTTTTTTTGGCTTCTTTGGTGAGTTCACCATGCGCTAGATCAAATGAGAAGATCCCGGGACATGGCTCATATGGAATCTCTTTGTAGCATGCCAAATTGCCTCACAACTTGGGTTGGATAATGTGCCACTCCACCCGTGCAACCTAATAAAGGAATAGAGTTTCCATCTACACTAGTGATATGAGCCTCTAACATCCCGGGCCAAGTCAATCGCCATTGGAGTTGTTTTGGTTATAAATCTTCAAATAACCTAGACACTTCTTAAAAGAGAGTTTGGGGACTAGGGATTGACACTTCAAGAAAGATCCGAGTGGATGGATATGCTCACTAATTTCATAACATCACATGCAAAGTTCGAAGGTTTTGACATGGGAAATGAACCACATATGTAAAGGACCATTAGATGCTTGGAAAGTGTCCTTTTCGACGGATTGGAAATGATTTAGGGAAAGAAAGGTCTCAACTAGGATCATATAGGAGTAATTCTAGTGATAACATGCTTGTTGGGTAATATGGACCATGGAAGGATCGAAAGTAGTCCTAGAGGCAGGAAATAGGGCGAATGCAAAGAATCTTGGGGTGAAGACTTTACCTAACCTATGACCCGATATCGAATGGGAGAGAAAAGTAGTTATCAAAAAAGAATGAGAGGGTAAACTTACCGGAATTGGATTTGTAAACTTCTTCTATTTTGAGAATCTTAAGATGGAGGAATTTGGACAAGGAATGAGTAGGATCCATATCCGAAGAGCATTGTACTATGTGTTTGTCAAACTTAACTCCTATGATGGTGGTATACTCCACAAGAGTCGGTGTAATCTCCAAACCTTGAAAATTGAAAGTCATGATGCGCGAATCCTAGAATCTTGCCAAGGCATGAATAAGTGCGTAGGTTGGTACTCTACCTTGATAAGATCCATCAATCTCCCTAAATGCCCCTCAACATATGCTTGATTGATTGGATTGAGGTTATTCTACCATTATGTGAGCTCTTTGCACGGACCGGGGATAACCTTGATATCTCCATTCCCCATTGTCTATAATATATGAAAGAATGATCCTAAAATCAATTATCACGGATTATGATACTAAATGCATGGAATGTGATGCAAATGTCATGAACATGCACTAATTCAATTTCATGTTCTCTTTTGGTGAATTAAGAGTTAAACACTCTCATTTGACCAAAAGGAATCAAATAGAGGGTTTAAAACCAAATTTCACTCAAAAATTTCATGTAATGATTAAAATCACATAAATGATTTGAGAGAAAGCCAATATCGCATCTATATACTAAAGTTCTAAAAAGAGTTCAAATAATGCAAATACAACTCAAAAGATCCCTAATACTATTAGATCTAAGGGTAGATAAAGGGATTCCCAAGGAATAAGGGTAATCCAACACAAGGTATCTAGAAATGAAACACAAGCCAAATAGATGTGGTAGACTCTAAAGATGCCACAAGTCGGATCTAATCCATATTGGGGTCCTCATTTGATGAGATCTCTACTAATCCGGGAAAATGCGAGCAATCATCCTTGGTATCTCCCTCCTCATAAGAGGATATGATGATGACCTCTCTTTGCTTGATAGGGGAATGCTTAGGAGTTGTCTTAATCGCATGAGTCGCTTCATCAACCTCATGTATAGCTTGTAGATCCTTTTCTTCTTGTGTTCAAACTCCAAATTGAGTGTGCATTAGGGTATAATAGCAATTCTAGGCTCGAATGAGGTTGCATCCATTGAGTTCCCTTGCACGGACAAATGATAAAGCTCGAAACTTCTTTACATCGTCGGTGCTATGACGTCGGACGACCTTTCACTCACATGTAAATATCTCAAGAATCTCAAAGCAACTTGGAAAAACCATCTTTCTATCCTAGAAATGGCTTTTGAACTAATCATTCAAATGATCTTGAAAGGATGCATGACATGCTTGCATGATATTTATAGTTTAAAATGTTAGAATTTGAAATTATGAGCTTGAATTGAAAAAGTCTTACCAACCAATGGTAATCTTTTTTCTTATTTTTGGTTTTAGGCATACCAACCTTACATTCACATGCATGAGACAAGTGGGGGTTTAACTCTTGAAATAAAAAAAAAGGCTTGAGTATGGACCTAGAAAGGTTCCCACTACACGAATTAATGAGCCACCTACAAGTGCAATCAAACAACAAATTGGTATGTTCATTAATCTCGAATAGTGAGGGGAATTAAGTATGGTTAACCCAAGTGCAATCGAATGCAAGAGATTTGCATACCAATCCCTATCTATGGCGACCTAAAAGGTGTTTCAAGGCTTAGGTTTAGGCGATTGTGTGTGCGGTGTTGTGATCCTCGAATATGCAAGGTCATGCACAACAATTTGATATCAAAGCAAGTGCTTCAAAATTGCATAAAATAAATAATCAGCCCAAACTCCATATCTACACAAAATATGTCAATATAGACTCCGCCCTTTATAAGTCCCATCTACATCAACATTTAACACATTTTGTTAGGGGACATATCTCATCTTCAAGCGCATCTGCAGAAAATAAGATTGGAAAACACTCAACTTTTTCATTGACTTAAGTCCTTTAAAGGTTAAAACTAGTTCTCTAGCGGAGTCGCCAGTTTGTTGCAACCCTTATTAGTTGTTCGAGGTTTAATGGGTCGTCTTCGTTCCACACTCGTAGTGGCAAGGATTTCGGATGCGGGCCCCTCCCAAGGCCCATTATCCAAATCACGACGGCAAGGTAGCATGTTTTTTATTTTAAGAAGATGAGGGTCAATCCCTTTTGCAATGGGGGGATCGGACCCATGGTCATGACATATGCATAGCATACATGCCAACGAAGTCGCCACTAATCATTTTTTGAAGGATATGATTGAAAATCTTATCGGGCGGTTGGGAGATTTTGTTCGATTCTACGAAAACCATAGAAAAGGGTTCGGGAACTTGGTTATGTCGAGATTATCATCGACCCCCTTTCGGTATCTAAGTTGAGTGATTTCATAATATAAGAATTCATACAGATGCGTTTGAGAATGAGGTAGGTTCTATCGATCTATGGAGTTTCATGCAAATGAAAATTTTCTATCTTATCAATCACAATCAATATTGAAAATGCGTAGATTAAAGAATCAATAACATGGGGATAAAACACATTAAATCATCAATCAATTGGTCACATGTTATACCTAGTATAGCCCTAGAGGCTTAGGGAATGACTCACTTAAGTTTGAGGATGTTTGGAAAAAATTTGGGACGAAGTGTTCGGATGAATAAAATGGTCATTTTTAAAGGCTCGAGAATCCAAAAATCACAAATTAGGGTTGGACCAATTGAATGTGGCCATTTCCCATTTTGTTAAAGGATTTTTTGGAATTTTTCTAAATTTTTTCTAAATTTTTCTGAAGTTTTTAAGAATTTTTTTAAAGAATTTTTATTGATTTTTCTAATTTTGTATTTATAATTAATTATTTTTTTACTAGGATTGCACCGGCCTTTGAAAATTGGACACTCGACCCAAACCGGAAGGGTCCCGAGTTGGCCTAGAAATAACACCTTTTTTTTGTTATTTTCTATCTTTTAAAATTTTTATCTATTTTTTATAATTTAAAAATATAATTTAAGATCCTACGGTTCAAGTTTGTTCACATGGCTAAGCCACCTCTCTCGACCTAATTACCAAAATCAATGGTTTAGATTGAACAAAAACTAAACCTAGACCGTCCGATCTAATTACTAAAACGAACAACCACAATCAAATGGTAAGATTAATTCTCGACCATCCGATCGGATTTTATTTTTTTATATTTCTAAAAATGGATTTTATAATTCTAAAAATGATTTTTTAATTTTGAAAAATTCCCGGATCACGACACGTGGCCTAGTGTCAACCGTTCAATCCGGGTTTTATTTTTTTTTATAATTTTTTTTTCCATTTATGGCCTTGATGTTCGCCACGCGTGTCAAAACACGTAGGGCCATGTCGGCACCATATGGGACATTGACCAAGTTAGTGCGAACCGACTAGTCATCGTCGTCTCCACAAACACGTGGCAGCCACGTCGGCGCCATATGGGATGTTGACCAAGTTAGCGTAAGGCGACTAGTCATTGTTTTCTTCGTGACGAAAAGATAGAACAAATGGCTAAGGTTTCTCCGATACCAATTGGCTTGAAATCGGTGTCGATTAACTCGTTATAATACACGAATTGACATATCCAAAAGTCATCCTTAACTATTAACATGAAACACATCAATCGAGCTTGAACCAAGATAGCCATGGCGATTTGAATCAAACAAAATAGAGCAAATCCAAGCAACTAAAGCTTAAAGAAGCATCACAAGAGGTTTAGGAAACTTACCTTAAGCTCGATCGAGCTTGCGATTGCTAGATTTGGCTGGCCGAGTCACGATGAGTTCGTGACTAGTAGGAGGTTCGACTTGGAGGAATTATGCAAAATCAAAGCACAAACAAAGCAAGAGCGTGGTCACTGAAGTTCTATGAGTAAAACGCTTACAATAATTAGAGGAATGATCACCGGGGAGGCAAGATGATATGGATGCACAAGTAAGAAGCTTGAGAGTAAGTCTTATCATTTTCGAGCTTCTTTGGCGATGCAAGCTAGACCGATCGCTTCCTTAAAGCTCGGTGAAGCTTTTAAGACTAGTTTGAGGCTTCGACTTGCCTTGGATCTCCCGAGCTGAAGTCTTATAGCTTTGGAATGAAGCTCCAACAATGGCAACGATAGAGAGCTTTTTCCCTCTTTAAACCTCTTTCTCTATTCCGTTATAGTGTGGGAATAGAATGAGGTTCTCCCTCTCGCTAAAATGTGTCAATTCGAGCATATCTAGTTTGAATTGGATTTCACGCGCACGGGAGGTGTCCACTACCTTACTTCCGCACATGATGACACGTACCAAATGGTCCTAAATGTGCGGGAGATATCTAGTAATTCTGTTAGGTCTATTTGGCACTCAGCGGACGCAAATTAATAGCTTATTTGGACGTTAGGAGTTCGGAGTTGACTTTAAGTGTTGCCGCCACATTAGCTAAGTTTCCATCGCAGTTCCGATAGTCCTAGGTGACTAGAAGGGTGGCAATCGGTTCGGACCGATGGGGGCTTCAATGCCTACCCCATGGGAGCTTCGATCATAGCCGATAAGGTCCTCAATTTTGATGGTCAATCCGGGTTCTCCGTTGACCTATTTGAATATGCGCACGAAGACCATTTTGGGAAGAAGGGTCATCCGAGTCCTTTGGTTGAATCTAGGCTAACTCGGGTAACCAGGGTGACCTAAAATCCTCAAATTAACCCTCAAGACTGCAAGTATTTTCAAATTAAATGATAAAATTGGACTCAAGGCATAAATTTCATCTAAAAATGTGGTTTTCCCCAAAAATATACTATGAATTGCACAATACCCCCAAATTTGGATTCTTAGTAGAGAATTATAATGAGCAAATTCAAACCCTAAATGGCCTAATCAGGTCAATCCACCCCCACCAATCAATCCAGAAGGTTGAAAACTATATAGTAGGGGTCCTACTTTGCCATGGCAATCCCTAGATTTTGATTAATTTCATTTAGATTGAAATCAATGGACTAAATTGTAAGAATTTTGTGCAATTTGATCCTTTTGGTCCAATTGTGCAATTTCCTGAAATTTTGGGCCAAAAGTGATTGTAAAGGATTTGATAAAAATGTCACAATGTGCAAAAACTGAAAAAAGGAATTTAAATGACTCAAAATGTATTTTTTAGCTCAACTTAGAATTATGTTTAATGAAGTAGCCCATAATCTCGAATTGAATTTTTCAAATTTTAAGAGGCCAAAATGAAAAAGGAATTAAAATAAAAATATTGACTATTTTTTGTATTTTTACGGCCCCAAATACTATTTTTCCCTATTTTTTAAAGAATTTTTCTATTTTTAGAAAATATTAAAAAATACGAAAAATATGAAAAATTATTTGTTGTTCAAAAAATGGTTCCTTGCAAGGTTCCCAAAATGATTTGTCAATTTTTGACCCATTAAATTGATATGATGTCTAAAAATAAACCGATTAAAAATCAAGTATCAATAGGCATCTTCTCCCGAACCTCCGGTCGAAACTTCCGATACCAAGTAATGTCGCCACATACGTATACGATGGCATATCGAAATTATGTCATTATTTAAGTAACAACGTTTACGTGTTCGGAGCTATGCGGCGTCGGCGAAGAATTAGAGTCACCATAAAGTCTTCTTATTCTTTTCCCTAGAGGTGACAATCTAATTTTCAGGTGCTAAATTTTGATGCGTATTGACTGAACAAACAGATTGGCATTTGAAAAGCTGGGACTGTTAAAGGGTTGCCTAAACTTCTTAAGTGGATTGAAGGCAAGGGCATGAGACGAGCGGCGCGTGACGAATCTTTGCTCGACCAATTGCCAAGCTCATGCTATCCCCGCTAGGCCTTAATAAGTTCTTTGAGACTCTTGTGATCGGGAGTGAATGTGAACGGGTGAAACCCTTTTGAGATCCTTACCTAAAGGTCTTGAAAGTGCTTGGAGTGTTTGAAAAGCACGCTTTTGTGTTTGAGCTACCACTCAACTTCCTCAAGTTTGTTTTTTGCCCATCTCTCGATTAGGACAATGTTGTATACCTCTACCTATGTTGTTACCGTATTTGCCTCCAAGTTCAAACGACCTAAGTTCTATGCTTTCCGATATCCTTTAGTTTCTTTGCATCTGCATCCTAATCACTTTTTGTGGAATTGAAGGACACGATTTTGGGGACAAAAGCTGGAGTTGCGGTTGGCGCCTATTGTGGCATTAGGAATGAGGAATCCAGAGAGAAACTAATGATGGAAGCCGGAGTTGCTTTCATCATCTCGGACTTTTTTGACCCAAACTTGTGGAAAGCATTAGGAGGAGGCTGGAGAAGAATGCCGGGGTCACAAGAATCAAGACTCGAAATCCTACTAGTCGATCACTATCCTAAATGGAATTTCGTCCGCTAGAGATTATTGCAATGAGAAGATTAGCCTTGATTAGAATTCAAATGTTCTCTAACACCATCCTTTCTTTCTCAATCTCCCTTTCCCCATCCTAACCACCGGTAATTTATCTTAATTACTCCCCCGATGATACTCCTTTCTTAACCGTTTTTGTGTTTTGAATTCTTCTTTTATACACTATCTCTCTCTCTCTCTCTCTCTCGTCATCCATCCCTAAAACCGCAGCAACGCTCTCGCGAACCCTAAAACCAGCACTCCCCTAGGATGGGTTGCTGTTTTAGCTCCGTCGAGCACCACCCACATGCCCAAAACCCCTCAAGGCCCGACCATTCTCGGCCGAAACATCCGAGGCCATGTAGCAACACCGATGCTACACGTATCATAGCCACGCTCGACACAAAAGAAGAAAAGGAGCAAGGAAATTCTCTCCAAAACACCTCTATCGAAACCTCACCCTCTACCTCAAACAACAAGCGAAATGCAGAATTCGAGGCTCGTTTCTTGCCTAAGCTTGGAGAATGTGCACTTGGGAAGCCCAAACTCGATAAGAAACAAAGATGAGGTTGTTGCCAAAGCTGTTTCGGAGTGTTCCGAGGTCCATTTAGCGTGATGACTTTCGTTTTCCCATCGGTTGACCCTTGCTCGACGTCCTCAACTAATTCCTCGCAAAACAAGTCATGTAAAGTGTAGTTAATGCCATGATATATATACGATGGATATGGAACATACGGAAATGCACACCAAACCAAGTACTATACGGATATTATCACGTTAGATCTAGAAATATCATTTATCTTACACGCTTTTTTGTCACCGTTTAAATAGGACAAAAATTAAGTTGAACGAAAATGATGAAATGGTGGCAAAGGTATGGTGATCGACGATGCAACGGAGCGGTGAGGCGGCGTGACGTTGGGTGAGGATGGTGGTGATAGGGGTTGGTGCAAGATGGAGAGTGAGTAAGAGAGTGTGTGCGCAAGAGAGAACAAATGGTCTTATGATGCTCGTTCATTTGTAAGAGCCTTTAGGGTCCTATTTGTAATAGAATTTTTTTCTTACTCCTCACTTTTCCTTTGGTCAAAACTTGGATACCATTCTTGCTAGACTTTTCTCACTCCCTATTTCTCTTTCTCACGTGAACTTCAAGAGGGAAGGATCCCTTCTTGAAAATTCTCAAGACTCCTTGTCAACTTTTATTTATTTTTCTCCTTAAATGTTTTCACTTTAGCCACGTCCTTCATGTCCAAGACTTGTTGCTAGCCACATAATTTTGCTAGATTTTGATTGAGCTATATCTCTATATTCTAGAACTCTCATTGGTGTGACATTTCGAAATTTCGACGTCCGTAAGTTGACCGGGTTCAATGATAGCGTTAATCTTGAATTCCAAAGATGTTATAATGATATTGAATTTTGAGGATTTAAGAGAGAATAATTGAATTTTTCTTGAGACGTCGCTCGTAGTAGTTTAAGCTTCCGTAGTTTAGTTATCGCGCAGTAGTTTAGAACCCCGCGTGCTCGAACGGAACCCTAGCTGCGAAATTACCAAAATACCCTCGATCGGTTGTGCAAAAATGTCCAACTAGTACTAAAATGCCAAATGAATAAAGTGCCCGTGCCTTTTTGTACAAAAGACATGAAATTCAAATCTAGTGGGTCACACAAGTCTTGTTCCCCATCCACTAGTCAAATCCTACCTTTTTCCCAAGTCAACTGGATTGATTGATTGAATGTAGTTGTTTGATCGTGAGTGAACGATGGGCTAGAGCCAAGTGGGCAATAAATCACCGGGAGTGATCGGTTATTGTAGGCTCAAATTTATGAAATTGGACTAAGAATTGCAATCGGATTAAAGTATTATAATGGGATTAATTATATTTAATTAATTATTTCTATCGATTGCTTTATTGGGTGATTTACTAATTGATCGCTTGATATCTTTGGTTGGGTATATATATAGCATATATATATATATATATATATATATATATATATATATATATATATATATATACGTTTGGGAATTAATCACCCCATATCAAATGCAAAGTTTGGTTAGTAAACTATATATTCATTTGACCACGTATGGAACCAAACTCCATATTTTGGCATGAATATGGCCTGGGCGAGTCTTTGAACACGTCTGTATGAACATTCGATTAAATGCAAAAGATAAAAATTCGCTAATTGTTGAATGTGCGTGAGTAGTCATATAACGAATTTGTATTATGCCGATCGTACGGAATCTTGATAAGTTTGTGCCGTGCAATCATACGGAATCACATGACTTATTAGATGCACGTCAATCCATGTCACCGAGTTGATTGGATACCGATCGTAACTTGTGACGAACCAATGCTCCTTACGTAAATGCCTATTATGCCGTGCCATGTCAATCGAATTATACGCCTAGCGATCGTTGTCGCCAAAGTAATGGGACGATGCCTGGTCTTGCCATAGAGCACCAACTCGTCTAGTGTGCTAGGTACCAACAATCTAGTGTGCCAGGCCAAGTGGCCTTAAATGTTAATAATTGGACTAAGTGTGGTATCCTGTGCATGCAAGTTAGAGTGATGCCTTGTCGGTGGTTGTTTGATATGATTATCATGTCATGTCTAGCATTGTATTACGTGTGGCTTGTGAGGTAAGCTTGCATGTGGTTAAATAAATTGTTGTAGATTTGTGTTGCTTGTTATGCCGCTCCGAGCCGAATCAACGCCCTAGCCGAATTAGGCATTGAGTCATTGAGATTTATTTCTCACCTCGCGATTGTTGACCTTTTTCAAGATCTAGGTAATGGAGACCTATCATATCGATTCGGAGTTCTTCTCGACCGGTTATTCGACATTGAGTACCACCCAATCGAGGATACGAATCGAGTGCAGGTGCATCACATGACCATGCTTTGGGTGTAGGAGGGGATGGGGTACCTAGTACCCCACCTCTTTAAAGCTTGGTTCGCGCGCCACGGCAATGCCCTATACGGCCCGATCCTTGAATTTGAGGGGCCGCCACCGCAACCCCGAGAATCCATGCTTAGGCCCGATAGACCTCGATATACCTAATGGATAGGTTGTAGACCCCGAGTATGGTTCTATATATGACAACCCGAACTATGCCCCTTCGATGGCGTCGACTAAGCTCCCACACCCCCTTCTATTCATGGTCCAGACTCATGATTGTAGACGTGTGGTGGCCGCTTTTTGAGGAGCTCTGTGATATTTAGGACGAGAGTGTCGTAGCCCCTCTTTTAGAGTAGATGAGAAGCTAACCCATACCCGATCCATCTATTTTTTTGCCGATCTCAAAGAGCTACCCCGAAGAATGGGGTTGTATAAGTTGTGTAACTCTATAGGGTTAACGATCATATGGTTATGGAAGTAAAATGAAAATCTTTTGGCCATTGTACTATTGTCATTTTCTCGCTTTAATATCCCTATTTATTAATATGTTATCTAGGAGTGAATCGTTTTCACATGTGTAGTAAAAGATTAAAACTGAAGGGTTGATAACGTGCCTAGAATGTTATCCCTTGTGACCATGGGGTGTTTTGGTAGGATTGTCGCGTGGCCGAGGATTGGGGGTGTGACATCCCCGCTCAAGGTGGTATCGAGTAAGGTCGCCTTAATTCATCTAGCTATGGCCTAGAGCGATAAGGAATGTTGGGAATTGGGATAGTTGTAGGACTGAAAACTCCATGCATATGGTTGTTGTTTGAGCCTTGATTATAAGTTTGCATTCTCGGCGTGTGTTGCTTTGGGGTGGGCAAGACTCCGTATAATACCTGCATAATGAGCTATGCGGTGGAAGAGCGCTCGTGGTAGGCCTGCTAGAGGGGATCCGTAGGTTGATGGGATCTTGTAGGCACAGGAAACCTTAGAGGCTTGTTTGGGTAGCAAATGAGGGACCAAGCTGCTGCTACCGCCATGGCTGCTTCACTTTGCGGTTCCTGGTGAAGACCCGTTAATAGAAAACGGGATTGGCGGTCGATAAGTGCATAGGTTAGTGGAGCAGCCTTCTAAAATTGAAGCCGCCTAAGTTTTCGAGAGTATGAGACCCGAGAGCTGCCACCTTGTGGATCAAGGAACTAGAAAAGATATTTGCCCTACTAAGGTGTTCCAAGAGGATAAGGTCACTTTGGCAAGAAATACTTGCCGTAGAAGGCTTCTACAAACGCAAGTACTTGGTGGAATGCATTTGTGGAAACCTTCTATGGTAAGTATTTCTTGAACTATGCAATGGAACAAAAGCTGAACCAGTGCTTGCGCTTACGTCGAAATCGGATGATCGTGGATCGACGAGGCCAAGTTTGCGGAGCCGTTGAGATATGCATCGAGAATGGTTGAAGACCTTGTGGATATGGTAAAAAGGTTCAAGGATGGGCTGAAGCCCGAGAAAAAGGACGATGTTGGTGCCGTTTAACCTTGAAGGATTACAATGAGCCGCATTAAAGAGCTCAACTGGTAGAAAGGAACTTGATGAAAAGGGCTGCCGCATCTGGATTGCTATTTGCGCCTTTAGGTACGAACGACAGTTGGCATGGGAAGAGAGCCGATGCTCGATGGAAGGCACCACATCCCGCCTAATAGAAGAGGGATCATCGGTAAGTTGGTGCCCCGCCAAGATGAAGTGTGTCGTTCGTGTCGTCAGATGCACGAGTCTACTCTATAACTATTTCGTAGAGGAGCTTATTTTGGATGTGGCTAGCACGGCTACTAAGTGAGGGACTGTCCGTAGAGGTAAGCGAGCGAGGAAGGAACCATTGCGCAGAGAGGGACAGCCTTGGAAGGAACGCGCCACACAACTTTCGTAACAAACTACCGATGCAAGGAAGAGTGTTTCTTGTCACCCATGAGAAGGTGAAGGCTTTACCGACGATTCTGTACGATCCCCTTGCACGACCAAGTTGTTATGCTTTGTTTGATCCTAATACTACGCATTCGTTTGTCGTGAGCAATTTACTATCGTAAGGCAATATAGTCAACCCATTCGATGGGGTTAATTTTAAGTTTATTAGAGGTCGAGGAGGAACCTCAACTCTCGTTGGTTTCACACCTGGAGGCGACTCATTTGTTAGAGAGCAATTGTCAATGTTAGCTAGCACTAGTAGTTGATGTATCATTTGAGGAACCAAGGATCAAGGGGGGCATCGCACGTAATGTGAGAGTTTCCTAATGTCCTTCCACAGAGCTGCTAGGGTTACCGCCAAAAAGGAAAATAGAGTTTGTGGTTGAGTTGGTCTCTAGAATGGTGCCAATTTCTAAGGTGCCATATAGGACGGTGTTGTCGGAGCTTAAAGAGCTTAAGATGTAGATGCAAGAGCTATTGGATAAAGGAACATCAATTGTATGCGAAGTTTAGCAAGTATAAGTTTTGGCTAACTCATGTGGCATTCTTAGGCCATGTGGTTTCCGGTGAAAGGATTGCTTTAAACTCGTCTAAGATTGAAGCGGTCATAGATTGGCCGAGAATGACGACAGTGATCGAGATCGAAGTTTCCTAGGTCCGGCAAGCGATTATAAACATTTTGTGGAAAGGTTTTCTACGATGGCCTCACCTCTAACATGATTGTTGAAGAAAGACGTGAAGTTTGAGTAGACAGACAAGTGCAAGCGTAGCTTTCAAAAGCTTGAGCACAAGCCGACTACGGCTCTGTTTGACGATACCGTCCGGTCTTGGAGGTTTTGAGATCTATAGCAATGCGTCACTTAGAGGTTTGGGTTATGTTCTAATTCGACATAGAAGGGTAGTAGCTTATGCATCTCATCGATTAAGGCTCCATGAGTTGAATTACCTTACGTATGATTTGGAGTTAGCCATAGTGATTTTCGCCCTTAAGATCTAGAGACACTACCACGTTGGAGAAAGGTTTCAAGTGGATACTGATCACTAGAGTTTGAAGTATCTGTTCTCTCGAAGGAGTTGAACATGAGGCAAGCATCATTGGATAGAGCTTGTTTAAGAATTATGACTGTGAGATCTTGTATCATCCGGGCAAGGCGAATAAGGTTGCGGATGCGCTCTCTAGAAAATCGGTGATTGCTCAATTACAAGTCCAAGAATGGCATATTCTTGAATAAATGAGGGATTCGGACTTTAAACCGGGAAGTAAGTCGTCTGTTAAGTCTTGTGGTTACTACGAGAATATAGCTAGAGGTGCAAGTTAAGGTTAAAGCGTTACGGTTGATAAACCTAGCTAGTTAGAAGATCCTTCAAGAGGACCTAGCTAAGAGAACGGTTGACTTCCAAGTAGCCGAGGATAGAATACTCGGTATTGATGACGTTTGTGTGTGCCTACCGACCAAGGTTTAAGATAGGAGATTTCGTGGGAAGCGTACTATAGCGCTTATAGTATTCATTTGGGTAATATGAAGATGTATTAGAATTTGCAGGAGCACTACTTGGTGGAGTAGTATCAAAGTGGACATAGTAAAGTACGTGGCAAAGTGTTTGACATGTCGATAGGTTAAGGTGCAGCATCATAAGCCTAGAGGTTTGTTGTAGCCATTGAAAATACCAGTGAAATGGGAGAATATCACGATGGACTTCGTGATGGGTCGACGAGTAGTCAAGGGACATGATTCGATTTATGTTATAGTAGATAGGTTGACGAAGTCGACGCACTTTATCCCGGTAAGAGAGGATTTTGCTTTGGAAAGATATGTTGAGCTGTATGTGAGGCACATAGTGAGGTTGCATGGAGTGCTAGTAATGATCACTTCGGATCGTGATCCCAAGTTCACTATCACATTTTGGAAGAGTCTAAAGACTGCTTTGGAACGTAGTTGCGATTCGAGTATGGCTTATCACTCGTAGGCGGATGGCCGTATGAAAGGACGATTTAGACGCTTGAGGATAAGGCGAGAGCCTGTGTTTTGAATTTCAAGGGAAGTTGGAAGGAATAGCTACATCCGGTTGAGTTTGCCTATAGCAACAGCTATCGCCAGAGTATTAAGATGGCACCCTTCGAGGCTTTATATGGTGAGCTAGCGAACGCCGAGTGTATTAAGATGAAGTAGGCGAAAGAAAGATCACTAGCCCCGAGTTGGTGCAATAGTCATTAGAAGCTGTCAAGGTCATCGAGAGATAGGCTAAGGATAGCTCAAAATCACCGGAAGAGTTACGTCGATAGGAGGCATAGGCCATTAGAGTTTCAAGTGGGAGATCATGTCTTGTTAAAGTTGTCACCTATGAGAGGGGCATCTCATTTTGGCAAGAAAGTGAAGTTAAGTCCGAGGAATACTGGGGGGCCTTTGAGATCTTAGAGCGGGTAGGAAGCTCGGCGTATCGTCTTGCCTTCTTTGAGAGGCTTGCTCAAGTGCATAACATTTTTTACGTGTCAATGTTAAGGAAAAATGAGCCGAGATCCTGCTCACGTGTTGAGTTTTACATAGATCGAGTTGGACGAGCGGGCATCGTATGTGGAGCGCCTAGTGAAGACAGTGAACAAGAAGAAGCAAGTGCTTGAAACAAAATGATCCCATTAGTTAAGGTGATTTAGCAACACCATGGGACTAGAGAAGCGACGTGGGAAACCGGAGGGGGTCTCGAAGTGTAGTTATCCTTTTCTTTTTGAGGATTTAAAGTAGTAGTTTAATTTCGAGGAAGAAAGCGTTAATCTTGAATTCCAGCTTATTATAATGGTATTGGATTTTAAAGATTTAAGAGACAATAATTGAATTTTTCCTAAGACATCGGTCGGCGTAGTTTAAGTTTCGGTAGTTTAGTTGTCGCGCGATAGTTTAGAACCCTTTGTGGCCGGATCGAACCCTAGCTAGGAAATTTCCAAAATACCCTCGCCTCGGTGTTGCTAAATGTCTAACCAGTACTAAAACGCTAAATGACTAAAGTGTCCATGTCTTTTTGGACAAAAGATAAGAAATTCAAACCTAGTAGGTCTCACAAGTCTTGTCCCCACCCACTAGTCAAATCTCACCTTTTTTACCAAGTTAACATGTCACCTCATCTTCTCTCTCTCCCTCTTCTCTTTCTCTTCTCCCCCATCTCACTCATGCCACCCCTTCCCTCACCCGACACCTCACTCCTCTTCCTCTCCTCCCGTTTTGCTCGGTAGCTACATTTACCGCTACCTCATTCACCGATCCGCCTCACAGTAGCTATACTACCCGCCGAACCGACGTACTACGTCCTTCGTCACCTCCACCACTCTCCCTCCCTTACTCATTCCTCTCTCTTGGTCTCGACACCCGACACCACCTCGGTCCAACCACCACTTTCACCTCCATCCTTCACCGTCGTGACCCGGCCGGTGCCACAAACCCACCATCGCAGCCACCGCCCTTCTTCCTCCCCCTCTCGCTCTCGTCCAAGCTACCACTTGCCACCTTGGTCCCACGTTCCGTTAAGCCGGCCCCTCCCATGCCGAGCCACCGGTGAGTGGTTGTCGTCGTCGTCGCTCGAGCCGCTGCCCGCGTTGTCGTATTTGTGAGTTAACTCCTAACTCACTTTGTTAGGCTTTTAATTACATTTAGTGTTAGTTTAATTAGTGTAATTAGGGGTTTAGGTAAATAAATATGGTCGATATAGTGAGAAACTCGATTTATGTTAAATGACCATAATTAATTAAGTTAGAGTAGATAGCTAGGCGGAGTGGCTAATTGGTGATTAGACTAGATTGATTGAAAGAATGCGGTTGTTTGATTGCGAGCTAGAGATTAACTAGAGCCGAGTAGGCTATGAATCGCTAGGCCCGATCGATTATTATGGGCTCGAATTTATGAAATTGGACTAAGAATTGCGATCGAATTAAAGTATCGTATTGGGATTAATTATATTTATTTAATTATTACTATCGATTGCTTGATTAGGTGATTTATTGATTTACTCGCTGGATGTACTGGTTCGGTATATATATAGCGTGTCTATATATATATACATTTTAGAATTAATCATCCCGTATCAAATGCAAAGTCCGGTTGGTAAACACTGCATTCATTTGACTATGTATGGAATCAAACTGCATATTTTGGCATGAACATGGCCTTGAGTTAAGTCTTTGAACACGTCTCGTATGAACATTTGACTAAATGTAAAAGATAAGAATTGATTGGTTGTTAAATGTACGCGAGTGGTCATATGAAGAATTTGTATCGTGCCGATCGTACGGAATCACATGATTTGTCAAATGCGCGTCAATCCGTGTCGTCGGATTAATATGATGTCGGTTACAACTTGTGATAGACCGTGTCGATCGGAATGCCTGTATTAACCGGAATGCCTGCTTTGCCATACCATATTAATCGAAATTACATTGGCCTAGCGATCGCCGTCATTGAAGTAATGAGACGACGCCTGAGTCCTACCAAATGGAGCACCAACTTTCTAGTATGCTAGGCACTAACCGTCTAGTGTGCCGGACCGAGTAACCTTGACTATTAATAATTAGACCGAATGTGGTTTCTTGTGTATGCAAGTTCGTGTCATGTCCAACATTGCATTTACGTGTGGCTCATGAGGTAAGCTTGCATGTGGTTGAATAAATTGTTATGGATTTATGTTGCTTGTTAGGCCCCTTTGAGTGAATCAACGCCCTAAATGGGCTTAAGCATTAACTCACTAAGATTTATTTCTCACCCCTGCGATTGTTGACCTTTTTAGGACAAAGGTAATGAAGACTCGTCATGTCATATTCGAAGCTCCTCTTGACTAGTTATTCAACATCAAGTACTACTCGATCGAGGGTACGGATTGGGTATGGGAGCATCACGTGACCACGCTTTAGGTGGAGAAGGGGCTAGGGTACCTAGTGCCCCACTGCTTCAAAGCCTAGTTCATGCGCCACGGGGATGCCCTATAGGCCCGATCCATGGATTTGAGGGCCGCGCTACCGCGACCCCGAGAATCCATACCTAGGACTCAATGGACCTCAATATGCCTAACAAAGAGATTGTGGACCTCGAGTATGACCCTATGTATGACGAATCGAACTACATGCCTTCGATGGTGTCTCGACTATGTCCCTACACCACCTTCCTGTTCATGGCCAGGACTATTAGTCGTAGGCGTGTGGTGGCCGTTTTTTGAGGAGCTCGGTTGATGTAGGGAACGAGGGTGTTGTAGCCATTCTTTTGGAGTAGATGAGAAGCTAACCCATACACGACCCACCTATATTTTTTCCGATCTTAGGGAGCCACCCCAAAGAATGGGATTATATTTGTTTTATAATTCTATAGGGTTAACGATCATCTCGCTTATGGAAGTGAAATGAAAATATTTTGGCTGTCATCTTGTTGTCCTTTCTCGCTTTACTATCCATGTTTATTGATATGTTGTTTGGAAGTGAATTGTTTTCGCATGCGCAATAAAAGATTAAAAATTATTGGGTCAATAATGTACCTCGACGCTATCCCTTATGACTTAGGGTGTTTTGATAGGGTTATTGCGTGCTCGAGGATTGTGGGCGTGACCCTTGGTTTAGTTAAATGTAATTTAATCTTCATTAACTTAGTCACTCGTTTATTTTATTTTTATGTATTTATATGATGTTATCCTATTTCACTATATTTAACGGAGTCCGTCAACCAAAAACGTTACTGAGGTGCGGCGAAATCATCGACTATAGTCGAACGATCAACGCCTCGAGTGGAGGGTGGGCGTGACGGCTTGTCGAGCGTCAATAGGGTGGACGGTCGTTCACCCCTCCTTCCTTCTTGCCATGCATGCCGCTAACACACACCAATTATTGATTCCAAAGGCATTATCAAGGCACTTTGAAAAGGTGAAGTTGTCTCCTGATAATGGCATCTTCTTATGCCATTCTATCAAATCCACCCTCTTGTCCTTTGCAACATAATATCCTATTCGAGACCTGAGATGTTCACGTGCAAAGGCAAAAGTGCATATACTTTTGTTTCTATCTATTATGACTACTTTATAGTTTTTCAAGGACTACATATTGGTTTCAAACTTTCATAGATTGAAATTTCCATCACTCTACTTTGTCCTCTTGTTCCCTATTAGTTCACATGAGACTAACTTCCTAACGCTTTCTTAAGTTTATGCTTCTAAGATAATCTTCTTAATTTATTTACTATCCAACTTATACTATCTACTCTCTTTAGTTCGCTTCTAACGAACATAAGACGAACTTGAGATTGACCGTTCCTCGTTGAGAATTGGGGACAGGTGGTGGTCGCCCACGAGGACATCGCCCATCCACGCCATTCCTTGGTGGCTTAGCTGCCGGTGCTTCAAGCTAGCGATATGGGCGACATGCTCATTTTTGCTTCGTGCTGGCCGAGCACGAGTTGCCCGAATGTCGTCGTCCATTTCTAAGTTAAGCATTTTCCAGTTATAAACATCATTTATAATAATCTTTAGTCGTTTGTTCACAATTATTATTATCGCACATCTTTCCTTTACAATTCTACAAATATCATATATCAACTTGTTGATGACATCTTGTCTAATTGAGTTTTTGCCATACAAATTTATCTAGGAGCATCGTAACTTTCTAATTTTTTCCTAATGAGTTTCCATTTAATTATAATTCCCTACTTATTCTCCAAGTTTTTCTTTATTAAAATTTGCCTATCTAGTTTTAGATAATGTGAACACCTTTATAGTACTTTGACTTTAGGGATAAATGCACTAAAAATCCTAAAATTTATCATGTAAGTGCAAATTGTTGAGGCTAGTATTATCACTTAGCGGGGTGAATAGGTGACTATAGCGTATTTTCAAAATCGATGCAGAATTTAAATCGATAAGCTTGTAGCTTTGATCCTTAGATGATGATCACACTCAATAGTGCGATGTGCGTTGGATGTGCAGTTTGACTATCACAATATAAGTAAATAAACAAATATGAGCAAGGAATAGAGGAGACCGCACGTAGGATTTATAGTGGTTCGGCTTTGCTCATGTCTACGTCTACTTCTTCACGCCTGGCGACCAATCGGCTGAATTCCACTAGTAAAATACTTAGAGGTTACAACTTAGTGATCTCCTTAGATTCACATCCTTAATTGATCTTCATCACGGATAATCTTAAAAAATGATCTAGCTTGATTACTAGCCATTAATTGATGATGTAATATATTAATTAAAGCATTTCTCGTGCGAGAACGAGAACCTCAAGAACGATCCAACTCAATTACTAGCCAGGAAAGTTACGTTCGTTTCCTTTGATGATGTGATATATCAATTAAAATCATCTTTGAAATCTCTCTTGAGGTTTTGGTTACTGCACAAGAAATGCTTCTTTCGAGCTTGAGCATCATTCCAACGTTTGAGCTCCCCCACTCATCCTCCGAGCTCCACACAAAGATCCGAGCCCCTTAGAGTAACATCCCGAGCCACCTTTTGACAGAGTCAATCCCCGAGCATCCTCGTACCTTCGGACAATTTGCAAAACAAGTATCTCATGGCATTATCCCAAACCAAGAGATCATGGATTGTTTTGTTAACTTCAAAATCATTCAGGGGTTTCCTCAATAATCTTCCCCTTTTTATGATGACAAAACCATGCATAAGAATATTAATCATTGAGAGAAAAGTGGGCAAGTAACATATGATTTTGTTACTCAAATATGGTCTTGCTAAATCATGATTTACTATTTTTGTTCTTTAGTAAGTTAAAGTTATGAAATTCAAAGGTCAATATCATGATATCAAAAGTGATCTCGAAACTTGTGAAACTTGTATGAAAAAATTGGATTTGTGTACACACACAAGTATAGAGCATTTATATTACGAAAGTATTTTTTTGACTTAAAAAAATCCTCATGCTTTCGTAAATGAACTATTAGTGATCTTGAGCAAGTGTAATATCACGTAACGTAACTACGCGATACTCTGAATATCTTATTTTGTATTACTCTAAGAACTAGTTCTTGCGACATCAATCTGCTAAGATGATAGAAAGTTTCGTTTCACCTATTTGTAGCATGATCTATTCACCATAGTCTATTGAATGAACTTAGGAACCTTGTGGAACTATAGACATTTTAAGATTATCATTTGATAATTCTTCTATCGTTCTCCATTTATTCTTGTTCATATCTTTTCACAATCTGTTTGTAGCAAGAAATATGGATCTTCTCCATAATGTTATGCATCTCCATATTGTTCTCCATAATGATGTTATACATCTTATGTCATGCATCTTTATGCATCTTATATCATGCATCTTTATGCATCTTATGTCATCCATCTTCTCCCCTTTTTTGTCATCAGCATAAAAGGTTATACAACAATAATATCATATCATAGCTCGAAGATTCATGTAAATATTCAATTATAGAGTCAAGTAAAGAGCTTCAAGATCAATCACTTCTCATGGCGAAAGTTGTTATGTCAATACTTCAATACCAAAAATAAGAAACTCATAATCTAAAATATCAAAAGTAGAAAACAATTTAAAGTAGAAAATTATTTTTGGGTTTTAGGGGTTTGGATTTGGAGTGTTTGTAGTTGGGGCTAGAGTGGAAGTTGTTGGAGGTTGTTCATTTGGCGATTGGATAAGGACAAACTTGGTGAGTTGGCTCATTTTCTGGTCCAGATCCTTTTTCAAATCAAGATCGTCTTGTCCAAAAAGTCCAACCGAGACTCTCGAGGCCTGCAATATCTTTCTTTCTCTATTTAGCCTCAAAATCTATTTTTTATCTTTAGTCCCTTAATATCCAAATACGAGAAGTCCAAATGTCCGTCACCTTCTCATCCATTTCTCTTTGCCTCTGCACTAGATCCTTGAGAACCTCCGACTTACTAGCCTTATTAAAGTCATCATCGGTCTAAGTGCCGCATTTGATGACTCCCTTGAGTCTTAGCACCTCTTTCGGATGCTATAACTATTTTGTCTTGTCTTAGGGTATCCGAGGCATTCCATGCTGCTCCTTCAATTTTCTTGAGCTGAATGACAGAGTTCTAATCATTTAACTAAGATTCTTTTGAAGTATTCGAGTCTCGATTCAATCGCATCAAATAATCATTCCTTTTCTTCTTTTGGCAGGTTCAACGGATCTATTTGTCTCCGCTTTCGATCTTCTTTTCCATTGGCTTTTGAGGACAATGATTCAAGGCGCAAGGGCTTAGATGCTGCTATAGTGACTTCAATAGATACCACATTCTATTTTTTATCCCTCCAAAGTCCTCTTACCAGACAATACCCCATACTTGGCCAACATTAATTTGCCGAACTACCTTTTCGAATTTGTAGAGAGCTCGACCTAAGAGGTATATCAATTTTCAGCTCTTGAAAAATCTTGGTAATCAAGGAGCCACAAGGGAAGTTTTCCTTTTCCCTTTCTTATTATTCTCAACATATGTAAGAAGATAATGTGTGGAATGGAGAAGGGCTTTCTCTTCAGGATAGCCTAAATTATCTTTCCTTCATATCTTGTGATGGTTTGGGAAAAGCTCTTAGGCTTGAGGCGGTTTATGACTACCCTATGGAGGACAATGCATATCATTGGATACTAACTTACATTGACTTGAGACATGTTTGTTTGTGCTATTAATAAGAGTTTTGAGAACATTCATTTTTTAGATTGGAATTGGGGTGAAGATAAAGGTATTGGAGTTGAGAATTTTTGCAAGCCTAATACTCAAAGTGTAATCCTTTCCAAGTATAGTGAACTAAATGTTGTTCGTATCAAGCATCCAGAAATTTGAGTAGAAATTAGCAGCTTAACTCGGGGGTGGCAACGTGCCCGCAAGTTGCGAGAGTTTCAACATGAGAGTCTACAAGGAGGCTACGAATGTGCGGACTAGCCTTTTCAAGGGATTTAGTTTCTACTAGTCTATTTGGCGGTGAAGACCTTGTCGAAGATACTCTTGTAAATTTCCTGATGATCTTCCCGATCCGAACATTCTTTCCCTTTCATTCTCGTTTAGCTAAGAATCTCATCTCCATTTCCTCAAAATTGTCATAGCATTTCTCATCATCTTCCATTCTCATGGATTCAACAATATTCTCTTCTATTGTTTGAGAGTTCATCTCACCATTTCTACTCCTGGAGGTTTCTCCAATCTTTCCTTTCCGCTTTGTTGACTTTTTCAAGAAATTTTTTGCCCGTTTGGCTAGATCATTTGCAACTCCAATTTCCTTTTCGATCGAAGGGCATCACATCTCCTTAAATCTATCTCATCAAATAATCCATTTTTTTTTTATCAAGAGTTCTATGGATTCTTCACTTTTTCCTTGAGCCCTCATGCTTCGAATAGTGTGAGTGACATTTCTAGCCGGATGAATCCTTTTCTCATGTGCGGGAATAGTAGTCCTGGGAGTTACCTTGGAAGAGAGTGAGTGGATTAAGTTCTACTTCCTTCGAACCTCCGCCTCACCGTAGCTTCGTTTGAAGGATCGGGTTGGCAAGAAATGTTTGTTCCTATGTTTTCCCGAACTCCCTCCTCTTTTCTTGAAGGCTCACGAAGATTTGATGGGTTGATTTCAGCTGACCGGTTCCTTCGGCTGATTCTCTTGCGGAAGAGGGAGTTTTAGAAGCCATGAATGGAGTAAAATTTTGAGAATTGAGTTTAGAGTTTGATTCGGGCAGTGAATCGTTTAAGTGAAGATTTTTGCTTCGAAAGGGAGACGATCTCTAGAGTTATGAGAAGGGTGACGGTTTGCTCTCCCGAGTTTTATTTTTACCCTTTCTAAAAACGGTTTTATGACGGTTTGTATTCCAAGAATGATTTTTGAAAAGTTGTGAGAAATTCATATTTTAGGAATAGAGTTTCATCTAATTCAACAAGTTCAAATAACTTAATTGACACAATCACAAAGCAATCACAATATTTTGCACAATATGTAAAAGGATTGAGATGGTGCGTACCTTATTTGTTGCTAAAAATAACTACTTACGCTCGAAAAATTTGAACGGTCAAACCTTGTGTCGTATCTTCTTAGATGACATCTTCAAATGATGCTTTTTGTCCAAAGGTTCGTCTCACTTATGAAACCTCTTCAGATGATGCTTGGCATCTCCTTACTCCTTTTAGATGTTGCAATTAGCTCAAAAGCAAAGTTCACTTGTCTAGAGAATAGCTCAAACAGGCATAGCAAGAATACCTAGTTCTTATCTAATATATTCAAATGTATTTTTCTCAAATGATTTCGTTAATATGTCAGCTAATTGATATTTTGAATCAACAAATGGAATGTCAATATCGCCATTATGCAAATAATCACGAATGAAATGATGCTTAATTTCAATATGCTTAGCTCGTGAGTGTAGAATATGATTTCCACTTTTGAGGCATCAACACCAAAGTCCTCCGATTGTTGCTTCATCCATATGATTTGAGCATAGCAACTTCCTAATGCTACATACTCAGCTTCTACGATTGATAGTGTCATAGTGTTTTGTTTCTTTGAGAACCAAGACACCAACATTGAACCTAGAAGTTGGCATGTACCGAAGTACTTTTCCCTGTCTAACTTACAACCTGTAAGGTCGGCATCCGAATAACCATGCAATATGAAATCGATGACTTAGGATACCACAATCCTAGATTAGGATTTGTTCCTACGTACTTTATGATTCTTTTGATCGTAGTGAGATGTGATTCCTTATGATATGATCGAAATCTAGCACACATACACACACTAAAAATGATGTCGGGTTTAGAAGCGATAAGATATAATAATGAGCCAATCATGCTCCTATATAGTTTCCGATCAACCTTGTTTGCCTTGTTCATCCTTGTCTAGCTTGGATGAAGAAGACATTGATGATTCAAATTTCTTGCGCTTCTCCGACCAAAGTTCTTCACTATTTATTTTGCATACTTCTCTTGATGTATGAATGTGCCTTTCTCAGTTTGATTCACTTGTAGTCCAAGAAAGAATGTAAGTTCTCCTATCATGCTCATTTCGAATTCACTCTACATGGTCCGAGCGAAGCTCTTGCAAAGTTTTTCGTTAGATGATCCAAATATAATGTGACAACCCAAATTTTTCCCTACACTAGAAATAATTAGAGATTAAAATAAATTCTCTCGACCTTTCCTTAGGGAACTTTAGTACAGGTTATTCTCGCAACACTTATAAAGTTATTTCTAAATTTCTCAAGGAAGTCATCTTTTTCTTATTTGGGAGTTAAGCGGAAATTTCTTTAGAAAATAGAATATTAAAAGGTAGCTCTTGAATTGAGTTAACGGCAAGTCAATTTTTTTAAGAATAAAGTTAATGCTAAGTCAATTAGGTCTTTTTCATGGATTAGAAGAGTGTCATTTTCATGTATTAAGATAAGAACAATGTCCTTTTCATGCAATTAATAAAAGGATAAAATTAATGTCACTTTCGAATAATTACTTGTGATGATAAGATCAATGTCCCTTTCGAATAATTAATGCAAGGATAAGATCATCGCTTTCAAGTATTAATGATAGGGTAAGATCACGATTTTCGAGAAAAATCTTTGCACGAATTTCAAAAAAGATATTTTTAAACTTTGTACGAATTTCAAAAAATGTATTTTTAAATCTTTGCACGAATTTCAAAAAAGATATTTCTCAATCTTTGCACAAATTTTGACAAAGATATTTCTAAATTTTTGCACAACTTTTGAGAAAGACATGTCTTTGCATAGATTTTGAGAAAAATATTTCTAAAATTTTGCAAGACTTTCAAGAAAGATTTGCATGATTTTCAAGAAAGATATTTATTAATCAAAGCACAATTTTTGGGGAGGATGGCTTAGGAAAGAAGCCAAAGGAGGTTATAAATAGTCAAGGGCCCTCAACATTTTCCTCATCGCCTTTCACATCTCTCTCCTCTCTACCACTTGGTTCACTATCTCTCTTTCTCCCTCACATCCCCTCTTGCCGTCATCTCAAGCTACCATCGCCTCACGCCGCCGTGTCTTCCCTCTCGTCTTGTTCGTTTGTAGAATAAATTCTGTAGTTCGGGTACTTGTAAACGGAATTACTAGATCTAATGCGGTAACGTCCGTTTATTACTTAAACGAAGTATTGCATTAGATTAACATGAATTGTGTACATTTCGTTTGCGATACCAATGTTATTGCAAAGCCATGAAGATATTTTCTCACATTAAAATGATTTGAATCATGTCACGACGATATGTTCTTGCATTAAAATGATTTGATGCATACCCTTGCAAGAATGTATTTACTTAGATCATTCGAGGAACAACATATGGCTCGGATAGGCAAATGTTCCCTTAAAGTCTCAAGGGTTTATATTGCGGGTATATTAAGCCGTCGTTCCCATGAATGTGATTATGCTAGATGTTCACCTTTTGGTGACATTGAACCCATAAGTTAGCGTTCCCGAGATACGTCTTACTAATTATAGCCACGATAGGCAATTATTTGTGGCCCGGATAATCACAACTTGGCGAGCCGAAATGGCCATATGTTGTAAATTGCATGAATTGATGTGTTCATGGCATATGAATAAAAGTTATATGGTGGAGTCCATGCATTTAATGATCCAAAATGGAGATTCATGCTTAGATTTACAATGGATCACATGATAGCTTTGTTAAGTATAAAGTTGACATTCTCGCTATAGACCTAGCAATTTCATTTACTAGGCTACTTGTTCATCCCTTTATTTTTCAGGGAATTGATGGACCCACCGCGAGATCCTTTGTTTGGCTAGTCCACCCATATGCCTATGTACTAGAGTAACGCTGCTGATGTGGAGCCTTGAGATGTGGGTAATAGTAGTGAGCGAGATATATTATGAGAATAAGTATTTAATCTCTTTTGTATTTTATTTGTAGAGTAGAAAAATGGGAGATTATATGATGATGTAAGATATATTGATGCATATATAATATTATGTGTGTTGATATATAGTGGTTGCTATGTCTCGCTATTTCAATGGGCCCACCACTAGAAATAAAGGTTGGGAGAAAATAAAAAGAAATGGATAATATATATATATAAACATGGTGATATGGGGAATGATCCTAGGGTCGTTACATCCCCGTTTGAGTGGTATCGAGCCTAACTTTATTGTAAGTTGGAGTGATAAGGATGAATTAGTTGTGATGTAGTCTTTGCAATAAATGTTAGGAAAAATGCATATGGGAGTTGCATGCTAACAAATTGGACTCGTCGGTGAGGTATGTGCATTCAATTGCTTGAATTTATGATTGTGGTATTATTGATTTTATGACTAGATTGCTATTTTTTACGTCATGAGTCTTAGGTATAAAAGTTTGAAGAAAGCAATTTTTGTCGCCATAAGCGCAATAGCACCGGTGATAAGGGAATGAAGTGGGTCCGAGCGCAACTAACGTTTGATCCTCGGGACCTCCATTGTAAATAGATTGTAATTAAAATAGTAAAAATATTTTTACTCACTCGGATTGACCAGGTTAATGTGAATTTAGTAAATTACGCTTTTACGTACAATATGAGTTCTAAGGTGGGAACCTCTAAGGGGAAAGGAAAGGCCATGAATGACTACTATCTAGAAGGGATCTCACAGATACTTGAAAACTTGAGGAATCTAGTGAATCGCAAAGCCTAATAACGCCCTAACTCTAATGCAATCAATGATAAATGTTATTTGCAAGGACTAGTTGAACAGTTCTTGAAATTGAAGCCATGAAATCCTGGTGAGGCATAAACTTAGATTGATGAACTTGAGAAGATTTTTGCTTTATTGGGGTGTTCGACGTTGATAGGATAGCTACGGCGGAGTACCAACTTTAGGAAAATGTCAATTCCCGGTGGAGAGCTACCAAGAGAATAGTTTTCCCCTACCGATCTTCTTTGTCACATGGAATGCTTTCGTTAAGGCATTCTTTGGAAATTACTTTTCCGATTGCGCTCGTGATTAGAAGATGAAGGAGTTCTTACTTCTAAAGCAAAATGATCTAACATTGGACCAAAATGAAGCAAAGTTCGCCGAATTGTCCCAATTCGCCCCTAAGTTAATTGAAGAACCATAGGATAGGGCGAAAAGATTCCTAGATAGACCGAGGCCCTACATCAAAAGTCCACCGGTGCTACTAAACTTGGAGGATTACAATGAGGTATATGAACGTGCCCAAACTGGTAGAAAGGGATTTCATGGAGAGATCCCGGATGGTTGTACCTCGGGGAGGATGTTCCTTTCTTCGATGGAATAAAAATAAGAATCAACCATGTGATAAAGGTAACAACAGAGAGTTTAAGCGACCATCAATGCAAAATGAGTGTCGCGACCCTCGATTTTTTCTTTCGGAGTGGGTGGAGGTTAACGAGCCGCGCCCTTATTGGACCCCGATTGACGACGGGATCTTCGGCGCGGGGTTTCTCCCAAGACCCATTACTCGAATCGCGGCGTTAAGAAAAATTTAGAAATATTGAGAACGACCTTAGTGTGGTCGAGTGACATGTGCGCAGTGTACATGTATATGGAGTCGCCACCAATCAATTTTTGGAGGGTATGATCGGGAACCCTATCGAGCGGTCGGGACAAACCGTTCAATTCTACGAAAACTAGAGATTTGGGTCCGGGGACTTGGTTACGCCGAGATTTACATCGACGCCCTTTCGGTTATCGAAGTTGAGAGATTTTCTAACCTCGGAATTCATGTAGATGAAATTTCGGGTGAGGTAGGTCCTAATGATCTAAGGTATCATGCAGACGTGAATTTACTACCCTAACAATCGCAATCGAAATTTAATATGCAATCAAAATAATCACAGCCAAATCAAACAATCAATTAAGTAGACACGTCTAATATGGCTCTATCACCCACGTAAAGATTTATTCGAGTTCGGGATGGTTCGGGAAATTTTTGGGGCCAAGTGCCCGGAGAGGGGTAAAACGGTCATTTTTAGGGGTTTGGGACCCAAAAATCACAAAATTGGGGTCGGGCCAGTTGAATGTGACCATTTCCCATTTTTTGTGATTTTTCAGAATTTTTCTAATTTTGCTAATTGTTTTGGAATTTTTTTTTTTTCTAAAAAATTGGGAATTTTTTGGATCGTGTAAATTGACCCTCGAAGCTTCGAAAAATTATCAATCCAGGACTATAAGAGTCCCGAATCGACCTAAGTATTTTTAGAAATTTTTTGTAAAAATCGGGAATTTTTATGAATTTTTTATGAATATTATTGATTTTTTTGGATTTTTAGAAACTTTTTATGAATTGTTTATTAATTTTTTGGACCGAGTCAACCAGGTCAATGCCCAGATCAACCCGACCCCGACCCGGCTCGGACCCGCTCGACACTAAACGACGCCTTTTCTATTTTTTGTTTGTATTTTTTATTTTTTTTAAAACTATTTTCCTAATATCCGAAATTACAAAAAAAAAACGGACGGCCATGATTGAACCTAGAATTGATCTCGGCCGTTCGTTCAATTAAACCCATGTACGCTTCGCTACACCGGATCACGTCTGCCCTAAGTATAAAACGACGCCGCATCGATAATGAACGGACGGCCACGATTAGACTTGGACTTGATCCAGATCGTCCGTTCCTATTAAACCCGAAACGACGCCGCATCAACCTATACCCTAAACGACGCCGCACGCTTACTAACTAAAATGACACCGTTTCGTATTTTTATTTTCTACCTATTAAACGAATTAATAAAAAAAAATACAAAAATCTAACATAACGGCCCTAATCAAACTAGCCTATTTATCACAAAACGTCGGATTTAATCCGACTCAACTCGTCCGCACCAACGGCCGAGCCGACTAGGCGACAAGCGCGGCCCAATCACAACTCGACACCTCGATCCTGACTCGGCGACCGCCATGTCGTCTTCATCTTCTTCCTCGCGACAACGACGCGACGGACGGCCGAGGACTTCTCCGGCGAGATCTCAACGGAATGACGCCAAACCATTACCAATTGACTCGTCCGAACCTCTCGATTAACATATCTCGAGAATCATGCAATTCTATCGGCTAAATCGCGAATATCAAGCTAAACACGAACGACAACTCGTAGTTCAATCGTGTAACATAGAGCATAATAGATCAATTCATCACACACAAGCATCATAGGAAGTTCGAACACTTACCTCAAGCTCCGATTGAGCTCGCAATGGCTAGAAAAGCCCGGCCGGCGCTGACCAAACCGCGGTATGTTGAAGGTTCGACTCGGGTTTATCGAGCGAAATCAATGCAAAGGTGAAATGCGATCATGGTCGGTGATGTTTGGGGATCAAAATGCACACACTAATTGAGACAATTACACTCGTAATAGCATGATGCCATGAACACACGAGAGAAGATCGTGAGGTTGACTCACCGATTTCGCAGATTGCAAATTGACCGAGCTGGGTGCGATCGCTTCTTGGAGTTGGTGTGAAGCTTCCGAACTTGATCGCGGGCCTTGATTTGATTTGGATTGAGCGGACGAAGTGCTCACAGTCTGAGCTCAAATCCTTGACCACACGGGCGGGAGAACGAGCTCTCTCTCGCTTTCTCTCTCTCTCTAACTCTCCGAGTCCGTTGTGAACCGAATGAGCCTCTCTTTTCGCGAAGCTTCTCCCCCCTTTTATACCAATCTTTGAAAATTGGCGCGCACTTGGAGGAGCTTCGCCGACTCACTTTGCACGTGCCCATGCGTGTGAAGTGAGCCGGAAGGTGTCCCGGAACGGAATGGGATTCCGTCCAACTCCCGTTGGGCACTCCGGCGTACACGAATTAATCACGAATTTGGTCATTTGTTCAAATGTTGACTTTCTAGATTGCCGAGACTTTGACCGACCACCCCGCCGTGCTCCGGCGACCATTGATCCCAAAGTTCGACGATCAACACGTATTAGCTTGGTGAACAAAGCGCCTCCCCGAGCTTGTCCAATTATAGCCATTTGTTCGTCCAATTTGATCCCGTGAACCTCGGCCTTCAAACCTACAAAATGGCACGTACTCGGGAGGAAGACGAGACTGTTTGGGACCGGTCGATCGGTCCGACCGGCGGTTAGATCGGTCTCGAACCCGGTTCAAACTTACAATTTTCAAAATTAATCAAAATTTATGGGGAATTTTTACAATTAATTCTCAAAATTGAACTCACGGGCTCAAATATTATCTAGAAATGTGGTTTTGCCCAAACTTTTTCACCGATTTCGCAAAAACCCCAAATTTTTCTAAATTCCCAAATTAGGGACAAGTTCAATTGGACGCTTAATTGACCAAATTGGACCAAACCACCTACGCCAATCGATTCAGAATGTATGAAAACCTAGGGAGACGATCCAATTTTACCACGAAAGTCCCTTGATTAAAAGTAATTTCAAAAATTTGCAAGTTGAGAGACTAAATTGCAAGAATTTCAAGAATTTTTGCCCAATTCATGCAATCCGCGTAATTGAGGCTGCAATTGATCAAATCGAAGCTTGGAAGGACTGCAATTGAATGTCTAGACTCTAAATGTGAGAAAATTGCAAATAAAAAGACTCAATTTGTATTTTTTATGCGAATTCAATCCTTAGTGTTATGAAGAAACACCTAAAATTGGATTCAATTTTCGATTTTTCTTGAGGTCAATATGTAAACAGAATTAAAATAAAAATATTGGACATTTTTCTGTATTTTTTAACTCGAAAATTAGTTTTTATGAATTTTCTAGTATTTTTCTATTTTTCAAAAATATTAAAAAATGTCAAAAATATAAAAAATTATTTTTTGTTCAAAATTGGTTCCTTATGCTTGGCTAAGGCTCCCAAACTTGATTTTTCAATTTTGTTTATGTTTTATGAATTTTTTAGAATTTTTTAGAAAATAAAACTAGGGAAAATTGATAAAAAAAAATCAAGTGTCAACAGCCGCCCCTCTTTGAAAGTAATCTCGGTTAGAAGTTGCTTTCAAAGACAAGGTGACACCTGAATCTTTAATCGACTCTACCGGGGGAAAAATCTAAAGAAAACAAGTCTTTGACATTCAATTGCCTTACCTTTGCCGTTGAAGTTCAAGATTCCAAGGAGGGATTATTCCGGCTCATGCTCTTTTATGTGAAGGAGAAATAAGAAGAGAGAGACTTACCTGTAGCTCACTTGTTAGTGGTCCGAAGATTATCGATCCGAGGTCGCGAGGACGAGTGTATAGAATTATCTTCGAGTGGTTTGTGAGGTTTCATAATGATTAGTGTCCGTTTGATGTCGAGCCGTGGTTTGAAGGTTTGGAAGGAGGGTTTACCCTTGTAACAAAGGGATTTACTTATTAGAATGCAGATTGGCTATCCCGTAAGAAGGAATTCATCATCTCGGAGAAATTGGCTATCCCGTAAGAAGGAATTCGCCGATTAAAATGGGTTGGCTATCTTGTAGGAATGAGTTCACCGATTAAAATGAGGTTGGCTATCCCGTAGAAAGGAGTTCGCCGATTAAAATGAGGTTGGCTATCCCGTAGGAAGGAGTTCACCGATTAAAATGAGTTGGCTATTCTCAGAGGAAGGAGTTCGCCAATTAAAATAAGGTTGGCTATCCCTGTGGGAAAGAGTTCGCCGATTAAAATGAGTTGGCTATCTTGTAGGAAGGAGTTCGCCGATTAAAATGAGGTTGGCTATTCTGTAGGAAGGAGTTCACCGATTAAAATGGATTGGCTATCCCGTAGGAAGGAGTTCGCCCATTAAAATGGGTTGGCTATCCTGTAGGAAGGAGTTCACCGATTAAAATGGGTTGGCTATCCCGTAGGAAGGAGTTCGCCAATTAAAATGGATTGGCTATCCTATAGGAAGGAGTTTGCCGATTAAAATGGGTTGGCTATCTACTTTGGGGATTCGCCTATTAAATGGGGAGAGTGCCATTCGAGGGCCTAGGTTTACTAGTGTACCTACGTGAAGCTCAAACCCGATTTTTAAATTTTAAAGGAGAGGGTGCCATTCCGAGGACCTAGGTTTACTAGTGCATCTACGTAAGCTCAAACTCGATTTTCAAATTTGAAAGGAGAGGGTGCCATTCCGAGGACCTAGGTTTACTAGTGTACCTACGAAGCTCAAACTCGATTTTCAAATTTTAAAGGAGAGGGTGCCATTCTCGAGGACCTAGGTTTACTAGTGTATCTATAGAAGCTCAAACCCGATTTTCAAATTTTAAAGGAGATGGTGCCATTCCGAGGACCTAGGTTTACTAGTGTACCTACAAAAGCTCAAACCCGATTTTCAAATTTCAAAGGAAAGGGTGCCATTCCGAGGACCTAGGTTTACTAGTGTACCTACGAAGCTCAAACCCGATTTTCAAATTTTAAAGGAGATGGATTCGAGGATCCGGGAACACCGGAAGACCCGCGAGAAAATCCAAGTTAGTTTGATCTTTAAAAATGTAGTTATTTCGAGGATTTAGGAACACTAGGGAACTTGTAGAAAATCCAATCAAACATCATTAAAATGGCTTTCGGAGTAATCCAATGGGTTGAGACCCTTGGTTATATGATAAAAGAGTGGTAATTCCAAATTCTAGGGAGAAACTTAGGAATTCCAAATAAATTTTCAAAGTGTATTTGTGAAGGCAACGTGCTCAAACACGAGTTCAAATCTCCACTAGGGGTGAATTTTGAATGTCGGCACCCAAGTATTCTACAAAAGGGTTGTCTTAAAAGTTTTTCAACAAGATGTTCCTTCATCCAAGAGAGCTTCTCACCATTTGGGAAGGTTTTTCCTAAAACTCGGATCCACTCACAAGAAACCTAACCTTGAGATTTCGGGATCATTCGAGATGTATACAATCTGACCGATCGAGAGAAGGCATTTAAAAGGGACCGTAATTCGAAGCTAGGTCAAAGGTTTATCAAAGGATTTTCATTTCAAGGCTAAGAAGTGAATTTTAATCGAAACAACTTCTTCGGGTTTACAAGTCAAGAACCACGAAGACGCTATAAGACAGGATTGTACTTTACCTCTTTAAGCGGTAGCTTCCTGTGTGATCTCTTGCATCAACCTCGAGATATCTCTAGATCGAGAAAAGTTTTTGGTGACAGTTGTAACTTGGTTCAAGGTTGGCTTTTTGAGAAAGGCCATATTTTCAAAAGACGGGTGAACTTAGGTGATCACTTTGATATTTTTACCAGCAATCACTTGCTTTGAGGAAGTTTCATGCACATTCTTTCTTCAGTTGAGTTTGAGGATTTTCCTCTTTTCATCATGATTTTTGAAACTTTGCTCTTTTACGGGACGCTTTTTCATGGGCTTTGGCCTTGCTTTTATCAAGCACTTTGCTTTTGCTAGCCCCTTTTGTTTCTTGTCATTGATCGGCTCTTTTCGAGACCAGAATCGAAAATTCTTCCGATTACGCTTTTGACTTATCGCTGGTAATTCCTTTGTTTTGCCCAAGTATAGGGAGGTGATCACCAACAATGGTTTAGAAATGAAGATTATGAAGGCTCAAATTGGCTTATCAAAGGATAAGTGTTTGGGTATATAGAAATGAAATACTTTTCTTCACTTGAAGGTGCTCCAAGTCTCTACAAGAAATCACCTAAAGCTATCTCAAAAAGATTGATGCAAGTTAGCACAATAAAGTCTTACCTTAATCTTTTCTCCGAGGGATCCATCAATGAATCTCCAAATATGCCCCAATGTGGGGTGGTTCTTGATGGGGTTTTATCTAGAAAATTTATCCTTTTTGGTTTAGAATGGTGATCAAGGGATATAAGTTTATAGATAATTTTGAAATGGAAATGCCTTTCGTCATTTCGATCCATGTAATCACCGCGAATGATCCCTACGTCCCAAGGTTAAGCTTTTCGCTATGTCATTTTCACTTATCGCTCAAGTGTATCGGGGACGTGTTTGAGGATAAAGTTTGCCTCTTTTCATCTCAAGGATCATCCTCTGGGAAAGCTTTCAAAACCTACCCTTTTATAGGATCTCAAGGTGTTTTCATCAAAATTCAACATTTGCAAAAGTTTTCATCAAAAGGTGTATTCAAAAGGTGTTTCGAAACTTGAAAGGGATGTTTCTTTAAAAAAGCCTTATGACTTTGCAAATTAAAATCTTGGATGTTTAGCACAATAATATTTCTAAATGGAAGTGAGCATTTTTCAGGAAGAGAGCCCAAACCCGCCTCCTTCGGATGTCGATTCTCGTTTCTCGCATAAAAAGAAAACGATCGATTAGAGATGTTCAAAATTTAAAATCAAGAACGACTCCCTCATTTGATCAATCGCTCGGCAGGATCCTTGATGACTCCAGGCCTTCCTCGCAAAAACAAACATACGCAAATGCATGTATGCAAATGTCATGCGAATGCAAATTTTATGTGACTTAGATTCGCTCATTAATCACTTCGAAACTTGATTTCATTTCGGGATAATACTTCTTCACGGCATCTACATTTACCGGACTTGCCAATTCTTCTCCATCCATATTTACAAGAATAAGAGCTCCCTTAGATAAGACCTTCCGAATCACGTAGGGGCCTTCATAATTTGGCGAAAACTTACCTCCTTGTTGTTGAGTATTTGGGAGCATTTTCTTCACAACTAAGCATCCCCGCTTCAAAATTTCTAGGCTTGACCTTCTTGTTAAAAGCCCGGCTACTTTCTTCCGGGTAGCTCGACCATGGCAAATGGCCTTTAGTCTCTTTTCATCAATCAAATTTAATTGCTCATGCCTCGCCGGTTCCACTCACCTTCCGAGAGTTCTACTTGAGACAGGACCCTTAAAGAGGGGATTTCAACTTCTATTGGTAGGACTCCTCCATACCATATACCAATGAGTAGGGAGTTGCCCCGGTTGAAGTACGAATCGAAGTTCGATAGGCCATGAGAGCATATGGCAATCTTTCATGCCGGTCTCGATATTTCTCTGCGGTTTTGGCCAATATCTTCTTGATGTTCTTGTTTGCCGTCTCCACCTCCATTCATTTGTGGGGGGTAAGGTGAAGAATTGAGGTGTCATATCTTAAATTGATCCAACAAGTCATCCACGACTTTGTTGTTCGGGATTAGAGCCATTTTCTCGTGATGATTACTCTTGGGACTCCATATCTCGAGATGATATCTCGTTTGATGAATTTAGCCACACTGTTTGCGAGTGACATTAGCATACGAGCTGGCTTTAATCTATTTGGTGAAATAATCGATGGCCACTAGAATAAAACGATGTCTGTTTGAGGCCTTTGGGTTAATAGGCCCAATCATGTCGATCCCCCACATAGAGAATGGCCAAGGTTCGACATTTGACTTAGTTCAGTGGGCGGCGCGTTTATCCCGTCGCCATATACTTGGCATTGATGACAGGACCTAACATGTTGATTGCAATCCGACTCGATAGTCATCCAAGTAGTACCCGAGTCTCATGATCTTCTTGGCGAGGAGATGGCCATTCATGTGTGGTCCACATTCTCCTTCGTGGATTTCTTTCATAATGAAATTTGCTTCTTTGGCATTTACGTACCTTAGCAAGACTGAATCGAAGGACCTCTTGTGCGGTGCAGGACCCGTCCACCGAGGAAGAACTTAGAGGATATCTTGCTGATGTATTTCTTATCTTACGTTGATCGTTTTGCGGGAATTCGCCTTTCAACAGGTAATTTTTGATGTCATGATACCATGGTTCTTCATCGGGTTCTTCTTCAATGGCCATGCGGTATGCGAGTTGATCAAGGATGTCAATCCTTAACGGCTCTATCTCAAGGCCATTTTGCACATGTAACATGGCCGATAGTGTGGTCAAAGCATCAACAAAATGATTTTGAGTTCTTGGTAGATACTCGAATGTGATTTCCTCAAAATGTTGGATCAGCTCTTCGAGAAATTTATGATAAGGGATAAGCATATGATCCTTTGTTTTTCACTCTCCCTAGGTTTGTAAAATGATGAGCATAGAATTCCATATACCAAGCAAACTTCTTCACCTTTAATGAAATGGCCACTTGTAATCCGATGATGTAGGCCTCATATTCCGAGATATTGTTGGTGCACGGAACACCAACTTGCCCGAGACAGGATAATGTTGATCTTCGGGGATATTAAAACCGCCCCATGCACCGATCCAGCCGAGATTTACCGCACCATCAAAGTACATTGTCCACTTGTCTTCGGATATATTCGAATTTAGCCTCCATTGTTTTGCTCTAAAACATCTTTGGGAGGATTTTCAGCCAACATGTCTGCAATCGCTCTTCCCTTGACAGATTTTTGGGGAGAGGTTTTAATGTCAAACTCGAAAGAAGTACTTGCCACTTGGCCATTTTTCCCAATAAAGCTGATTTTTCCAAAAGATATTTGATGGGGTCGTTTTCAGTGATCAATTGGATATGATAATGTAAGGTATGCAGCCTCAATCTATGGATGACCCAAACTAGTGCTATGCAGTTCTTTCTACCGATGAGTACTTGGCTTCGATGTGGTGAACTTTTTGCTCGAGATAATATATGGCCCGTTCCTTTCGATCCTTGGGGTTAGTTTGGGCAAGTAGAGCTCCCAAGGATTCGTCATGAACCGTCAGATATAAAGTCAAAGGAATATTAGGGATAGGAAGTACCAAGATCGGGGAGTTGTACCAAATATTCCTTGATCTTCTCGAATGCTTGTTGACATTCGAAATCCCATTTTACTTTTGTGCCTTTCCTTAGAAGTTTGAAGAAGGGCTTCGCTGCTTTTCGATAGTTGTGATATGAATATGGATATGTAATTCAGCCTTCCAAGTAGACCCGGTACTTCCTTAACAAAGTGAAGGAGTCCCTATCTCCCATATAGCTTTGATCTTGGAGGGGTCGATTTCAATATCACGACCGCTACGACAAATCCCAGCGAGCTTTCCGGATCCGCGCCGAATACGCATTTTGCGGATTCAGTTTGAGCTTGTATTTCCTTAATCAATCAAATAATTTTCTCAAGACTTGAACGTGATCTTTTCCAAGTTTAAACTTGGCAATCATATCATCCACATAGACTTCAACTTCCTTGTGTATCATGTCGTGGAAGAGGGTCACCATAGCTCTATGATATGTTGTCCTTGCATTTCTTAATCCAACAGGCAAGACTTTATAGTAGAAGATTCCCCATTGGGTGACGAATGAGGTCTTGATCTTGTCTTCCTCTTTCAGCATGATTTGATTATATCCCGAGAAGCCATCCATGAAGGAGAATAATTCAAAGCCCACGATGCTATCAACGAGCACATCAATGTGCGGTAAGGGGAAATCATCTTTTGACTGGCCTTGTTTAAATCCCGATAGTCCACACATATCCCGATCCTCCCATCTTTCTTCTTAATCGGCACGATATTGGCGACCCAATCGGCATATGGGACAGCCTCAATGAACCCCACTTTAAGCAACTTCATCACTTCTTCTTTAATCTTATCGACATGACTCAGGGTTCATTCCCCGCATGGCCGATTAACCGGTGTGCGAGCGAGTTTATGGGCAAAGCATGTTCCACTATTTCACGATCCAACCCTGGCATGTCAAAGCAATGTTGTCATTCTCGAGACATCGATCGCAGATAAATGTTCCCCTATTTTTAGTTTCTTAACACAAAGTTAGATCTCCCATATTGACAACAATGGGCTCTTCGAAATAGGAGGCTTAGATTCTTCAAAATAATCCCATTCCCTCTTAATGTCACTCACATCTGCTTCTTCTATATCAATCTCGTATGCATAATCATCGAGCTGATCCGAGTCACATATTAACCTGTTATGCATGGGTGGGATGACATGCCCGAAATGCATCAAGAATGGTTAGTATACGAGAAAATAGAATTACAAAATGCATGATCTGTTTTGACAAAATATTTTTGAATTCCTTTTTGAAAGAAAAGAAGAGAATAGGAAGGAGAATTAGTCCTTGATTTTTTGGACGTCCTGGTTCTCAAAATGCCGTTTTAAAACCCAAGATCATATGGCGGATCGGGCCTCAATTTCATGGTGTAAGCAATTGTTATCATCGGACCAATCCGTTGTTCCATATGTCTTTAATAAAACTGGAGATGATTTTATTGATAGATGCAACTAATGATAGTACAATACTTTGCACTTCTTAAATCACAAAGCGAGACCATAGTGTGCTTAGAAGAGAAAGCAAAAAGCTTTAAAAACAAATGCAAGTGATTGAAATGCAATAAAGGTAAAGTTCAGAAAGAGCCTTTTACTCGGGGGTGAGAAAGTCGTCATCGAGCCACTCAATGATCACATTCACCCGATTGTCCGGGAATAGGTCGGATAAGTCGCGCCTCTGCATCCTCGAAAATATCATCGTCTTCCAGCTATTTACCTCTATTGAAGAATACTTCAGACAAGGGATTTTCGAACATCTTCCCTCTAGCTTTCCATGCATTAGTGCCAATGAAACGGCCACCTCGGTATCCACGGCGTCCATGGTCTCCATAACATTTGTTTCGACCTCGATCTCGACCAATACCGCGTTCTATTGTCTCTTTATAGCCCAAACCAACCTTATGGTCATTTGAATCAAGATTTAAGGGATTACGGATCCCTTCGCCGTACTTCCCTAATCCGGTACCGGGAATGAAACCATTTGTGAGTAGCACTTTTCCCCGCCATAGTTGCAGATCTTGACAGCTCTAGGATAGCTAACTTTGCATCGATGGTACATGCATGACAGATACGATGTCAAAGGTGTGATAGCTCAACTCATCCTCCTTTGAAGGCTCAATGTATGGGATTATCCCTTTCGGGAAGCTCGATATCCCACTTCACCGTGGATAGTGATCGATCGGCCTCTAACCACAAATTTCACCTTCTAATGTAGGGAAGAAGGTACCGCTCCGCACACATGAATCCACGGTCTTCCAAGAAGCAAGGTGAAAGCACTAGGAATATCCAGAACTTGGAACGGTATAGAGAAGGTTACCGGTCCGATAGAGACGTCCAGTTCAATCTCTCCCACCACATTCTTGGAAACTCCGTCAAACGACCGGATAGTGGCTTTGGACGTCTTGATAAAATCTTCGCTTATCCCCAAGCTTCTAAGAGTGCTCAAAGGACACAAATTAAAAGTTGAACCGTTGTCAATTAGGACATGAGGTACCTCCTTTTCATGGCACCTTACTGACGATATAGAGGGCCCTGTTGTGAACACGCCCTTCCCTCGGGAAGTCTTCATCGTAGAAGGAAATCGATCCTTTAAAAGGATGGCTCCCACAAAGTCTCCCAATTGAACTTCATTGATGGTCTCCGAACGTGTATTTCATCTAATACTTTTAGAAGGGCATTCTTGTGCTTCTCCAAATTCTTGAAGAGGTCTAGTAAAGAAAATTGTGCGGGCATTTTCCGAAGTTGGTCTACAACTTCGTACTCATTGGTTCTCACAACGGATCGCAGCTTTTCAACCTCCTCTGCGGTTGGTGCTTTCTTCTCCGATTCAGCCTCTTTCGAGGGATAACATCTTCCCGATCTTATGACTGCGTCAATCTCATTTGTTCCAGTAATCCCAATGTACCGCCTTTGGGTCATATTCTTTTACAGGTGGCAATTTGATCTTCATCGGCTTGACTTCCTCCCGAGGTGATTCCAATGAAGGCGATTTTTCCGAACTAGAAGCTTCCCGGTTATCCACCTTGTTCAGGTCAATCATAAAGCGAATCGGGACATCTACCATCCCAATCATCTCATCTTCATGGATGTTTTCGAGATTATGTTCGGGACATGGCCTCACCGGTATGGCATTCTCTTCATCCGAAGCCTTTGCCTTTCCCTTCGACTCTCAAGATATTGCCCTCAATTCTCATGCCGATATCCACCGGATGTTGGAAGGAGGAATATGTGTATGTGTACATGTAATCGAAATACTTCGCGGCAATGACTTGAGTATGAACTCTAACATTTCCCTTTCCGATAGCGGCGGTTGCACCATCATAGCATGCTTCTTCCACCTCCCCGTGAATAGTTCGAAACTCTTATCCTCACCTTTTCCGATGTTTAATAAATTGGCCTTGGTGAAATACCCTATGATCCCGGCTTCAAAATGCCGTATGAAGTGCTCTGAGAGCTCCTCCCATCTCGGGACCCAATCTAGGTCGATTGGTTGGAACAAGGCCAATGCTAGGCCCGTCAAACTATGCTTGAAATTCGGACTAACGTTTCAACGTCTTCATGATGGCCCACCATTTGGTGGAGGTAATATGAAATATGCGCCAAAGGACACCCAAGACCGTCGGACTTCATGCGGAAGGTCACCCTCAAATTTACGCCTTAGGGCGGAATATTTCTAGCCAGGGTGATTGGCACAATCAGCTCTTTCAATTCATCCACTTTCTTTGAAATGTCGTCGCCTTATTCTTGCAACAGAGCGATCCTTCTATTTTGCGTGTCCATGGTCCGTCGTATTTCCCGGATCTGCATGTTTTCTTCTATTCCCGCGGTATTGTTTTTTACCACCGATTGTGACAATTCAGCCACCATGTTCATCAAATGACGCATGTGGGTCTCCAAATTAGAAAGACGCATATCGACCTCCCGATTTCCCCGTTCATCCCGAGGAACTTCTTGATTCTTAGTTTCATTGATTGTCCCCACGAATTCTTCACTTTCGAGGTCATCCATGCCACCCCAACCGTCGGAACTCGTATCTCCACGAATTCTTTAAAAGCGACGTCTTCCATTCTTTCGATGACACCCATTTGATTAGCCGTTCTAAACATGCCTCCTTTTGTCCTCGGGAAATATTTTCTCCTTCGGGATATTGTGCGACCAGGGGTCGGGATGTCTCGCATTCGATCTACATCCATTATGAACTCCAGGATCTCTTTATCTTCACCGTCAAATATCGCGTTCACCTCGCGATGTTCGGTAGAGGGTTCTATTGCACATTTGGTTCGGTCTTATCGAACTCCAAGACTTTACCCTCAATCAAGGCTTGTACCTTATACTTGAGGGCGAGACAGTTGTCCACATTGTGCCCCCTTTCTCTCATATGGTACATACAAGTTTGAGTCTCATCAAACCCAGGGAACCTTGGAGGATTAGTTCTAGGTGGCTCTTTTGCGACCAATCGATTTTCCAAAGCAACATGGGTAACAATTTGGATAATGGTCGAGGTAGTGGGGTGAAGATAGGTTGGTTTCTTCTTCTTGGTTCCGGTGGTTTAGGAGCGGTCTAGGAAGAAGTTCCTTGGGTAGGGGTAGAAGGTGAGGAATTTTTGGGTTTAAGTGGGTTAAGGACAAACGCCACATCGCCGGTTTTGCTCCCTATTATCCCTTCTCAAGGGGTATTGGCGTCGAAAGGTGACTCGGGTATTTTCTTCTCCCGCAACGTCCGTTCATGGCGTTACGCCACCTTAATCCCGGTGCGCGAACGTCCCGACACCCGAGGTGTTCAACTTATCGAAATATTCAAAGGGCAGTGCCTTGAGGAAGAGGTCTATCGGTTCTTCTTCGGGGACAGTGGTTTCACTTGCATGGCCAAAGCTCTCCATCTTTGGGCGTAGGCGCGAACGGCCTCATTCTTGCTTTTACGGTCCTCAAAAGATCTTCCCTAGTAAGGGTTGTCGAGTGTTAAACTTGTATCGCCGAAAGAACTCATCGGCTAGCTTGTCCCAATCGGCGAGCCTTTCCGGCTCCAACTCAATAAACCATGCCAGGGCTACCCCAAATAGGCTTTCTTGGAAGGTGTTGACAAACATCGGGATATTGTCGGAAAATTGAGACATGCGGCGCGAGATAGTACTTGGATGCGCCTTGGCACACCCGGTCCCGTTATACTTTCTCATGAAGTCCGGTTCCTTCTAATCGGCAAGAACCTCAATTTTCTCAAAAGGTATTACCTTATCAAACCTTGAGAGCTCATATCCTTGACTTGCCAGGCACTCCTCAATCTTCGCGAGTCTTTTAATTTCTTTCTCCATTTTCGGGGCTTGTTTTTCTTTCTTTTCCAGGTCAATCACAACCGGAGGCTCTTTAGGCGGTCTCTCCGGATTTGGAGTAGGAGCCGGGTTAGCACTTGTACCATCCGGTGAGCTCGGGGAGCTTGGGAGTTTGGATCGTTAGGGTATCTCCCCTAACTAGCGGTCATCATCGCCTTCATCTCTCGCCACCATTGTGGCTATCATATTCATCTCGGTTCTCCGAGTTACCCACACGCGGTGCGAGCTCTTCTTGCTCCATTCTTAGTTGGCGCGTCTTGCTACGAGTCCTCGTATTTATCAATCACCTATTTTTCAAGACATTAAATCGTACCAGGAATATTCGAAAATTTGAGAGGACCGATCCGTGGTAATTGTACTTTCTTTATGTATGCATGAAATGCTCATAAAAGGAATATCATGCATTTACTACGAGACGAAATTGTTCAAAAGTATCTAAAAAGACAACAAATATGCCAAACTAAATGGGGAATGGATCTATCCAAGCCGAGGATGCTTGCACTCTTCTCGCTTCTCGACCCATCGAATAATCCCACAAGTATGGGTCTTCTCCCTCTTCGACATCCAGAGCTCCGGATCTTCGGGAATGTAGGGCTCCACTCCCGAGACATACGGTACCATGTACTCGGGTTCGTAGGACTCCACTTCTTCGATGTGAGGAGATACGCACTCGCAGTACATACGGCTCAACCAATGATCTGCGATACTCCTTGAATTTCGAATATACTCCTTGGAGGCCCTATGAATGTTCATCTCATCATCCAAGTAATCGGGCCATTCAACTTGTTGCAATGGGGAGTTCTTCAAAGCATGGAGAATGAGCTTGATCCAAGCCCGATACAGCTTCTTTGCCTCCTTGGTGAGCTTCCCTTGCGCCATATCGAACGAGAGGATCCCAGGACAAGCATCTCGGTGGCACTTGTTGCAAAACTCCAAATTGTCTCACCACGCGAATGGGATAATATGCTACTACACCAGTACATCCCAATAGAGGAATAAGGCTATCATCAACACCAATAATGCGAGCTTCCAAGATCTTAGGCCAAGTCGGGCGCCATCGGATATGCTCGGGCTTTAAATCATTCAATAGCTCAACCCATTTCTTAAACGAATGTTTGGGTACGAGGACCGACACTTAAGGAAGGATCTAAGGGGGTGAACATGTTCGTTGATCTCATAACACCCTACCCGGAGTTGGAAATTTTTTATGTGAGAAGTGAACCACATATGGAGTAGTCCATTGGATGCTTGAAAAATGACTTTTTTGGAAGTTTTGGAACGATTTAGAGAGAGGAAAGTTTCGAGATAGAATCATATATGAATAATTCCAACTAAACATGCTTGTCCGGCTATATGGACTATGGAGGGGTCAAAAGTAGTCCTAGAGGTAGGGAATATGACGAATGCAAAGAAAGCTAGGACGGTACCATGTACTCGGGTTCGTAGGACTCCACTTCTTCGATGTGAGGAGATACGCACTCGAGTGTACATACGGCTCAACCAATGATCTGCGATACTCCTTGAATTTTTGAATATACTCCTTGGAGGCCCTATGAATGTTCATCTCATCATCCAAGTAATTGGGCCATTTAACTTGTTGCAATGGGGAGTTCTTCAAAGCATGGAGAATGAGCTTGATCCGAGCCCGATACAGCTTCTTTGCCTCCTTGGTAAGCTTCCCTTGCGCCATATCGAACGAGAGAGGATCCCAGGACAAGCATCTGGTGGCACTTGTTGCAAAACTCCAAATTGTCTCACCACGCGAATGGGATAATATGCTACTACACCAAGTACATCCCAATAGAGGAATAAGGCTATCATCAACACCAATAATGCGAGCTTCCAAGATCTTAGGCCAAGTCAGGCGCCATCGGATATGCTTCGGCTTCAAATCATTCAATAGCTCAACCCATTTCTTAAACGAATGTTTGGGTACGAGGGATTGACACTTAAGGAAGGATCTAAGGGGGTGAACATGTTCGTTGATCTCATAACACCCTACCCGGAGTTGGAAATTTTTTATGTGAGAAGTGAACCACATATGGAGTAGTCCATTGGATGCTTGAAAAATGACTTTTTTGGAAGTTTTGGAACGATTTAGAGAGAGGAAAGTTTCGGATAGAATCATATATGAATAATTCCAACGGCAACATGCTTGTCCGGCTATATGGACTATGGAGGGGTCAAAAGTAGTCCTAGAGGTAGGGAATATGACGAATGCAAAGAAAGCTAGGACGGTACCATGTACTCGGGTTCGTAGGACTCCACTTCTTCGATGTGAGGAGATACGCACTCAGTGTACATACGGCTCAACCAATGATCTCGCGATACTCCTTGAATTTTTGAATATACTCCTTGGAGGCCCTATGAATGTTCATCTCATCATCCAAGTAATTGGGCCATTTAACTTGTTGCAATGGGGAGTTCTTCAAAGCATGGAGAATGAGCTTGATCCGAGCCCGATCGCGCTTCTTTGCCTCCTTGGTAAGCTTCCCTTGCGCCATATCGAACGAGAGGATCCCAGGACAAGCATCCGGTGGCACTTGTTGCAAAACTCCAAATTGTCTCACCACGCGAATGGGATAATATGCTACTACACCAAGACATCCCAATAGAGGAATAAGGCTATCATCAACACCAATAATGCGAGCTTCCAAGATCTTAGGCCAAGTCGGGCGCCATCGGATATGCTTCGGCTTCAAATCATTCAATAGCTCAACCCATTTCTTAAACGAATGTTTGGGTACGAGGGATTGACACTTAAGGAAGGATCTAAGGGGGTGAACATGTTCGTTGATCTCATAACACCCTACCCGGAGTTGGAAATTTTTATGTGAGAAGTGAACCACATATGGAGTAGTCCATTGGATGCTTGAAAAATGACTTTTTTGGAAGTTTTGGAACGATTTAGAGAGAGGAAAGTTTCGGATAGAATCATATATGAATAATTCCAACGGCAACATGCTTGTCTGGCTATATGGACTATGGAGGGGTCAAAAGTAGTCCTAGAGGTAGGGAATATGACGAATGCAAAGAAAGCTAGGACGGTACCATGTACTCGGGTTCGTAGGACTCCACTTCTTCGATGTGAGGAGATACGCACTCGTGTACATACGGCTCAACCAATGATCTGCGATACTCCTTGAATTTTTGAATATACTCCTTGGAGGCCCTATGAATGTTCATCTCATCATCCAAGTAATTGGGCCATTTAACTTGTTGCAATGGGGAGTTCTTCAAAGCATGGAGAATGAGCTTGATCCGAGCCCGATCTGACTTCTTTGCCTCCTTGGTAAGCTTCCCTTGCGCCATATCGAACGAGAGGATCCCGGACAAGCATCTGGTGGCACTTGTTGCAAAACTCCAAATTGTCTCACCACGCGAATGGGATAATATGCTACTACACCAGTACATCCCAATAGAGGAATAAGGCTATCATCAACACCAATAATGCGAGCTTCCAAGATCTTAGGCCAAGTCGGGCGCCATCGGATATGCTTCGGCTTCAAATCATTCAATAGCTCAACCCATTTCTTAAACGAATGTTTGGGTACGAGGGATTGACACTTAAGGAAGGATCTAAGGGGGTGAACATGTTCGTTGATCTCATAACACCCTACCCGGAGTTGGAAATTTTTTATGTGAGAAGTGAACCACATATGGAGTAGTCCATTGGATGCTTGAAAAATGACTTTTTGGAAGTTTTGGAACGATTTAGAGAGAGGAAAGTTTCGAGATAGAATCATATATGAATAATTCCAACGGCAACATGCTTGTCCGGCTATATGGACTATGGAGGGGTCAAAAGTAGTCCTAGAGGTAGGGAATATGACGAATGCAAAGAAAGCTAGGACGAACACTTTTCTCGATTTATGACCGATTTCGGCGGATAAGGAAGAATAATTGTCGAAAATGAAAGAGAAGGTGAATCTACCAGAGTTGGACTTATAGACCTTCTCTATTTCAGAGGTTTTAAGACGAAGAAAGCTTGATAGAGAACGAAGTATGATCCATGTCCAAAGGTGGTTGAGCTATATGGTCATCGAACTTGACCCCAATGATAGTGGAATATTCTTCGAGCGTAGGAGTCAACTCAAGACATTGGAAGTTGAACATTATTGTGTGGATGTCCCATGCCTTAGCCAAAGCTTGAATAAGAGCCGGTTGATACTCCACTTTAATCAAGTCCACTAGCCGGCCTAATCGTCCTTCAACATATGCTTTGTTGACTAGGTTAAGGCGGTCCCACCATAGAGAGAGTTCTTTGCGAGGCACCGGGATGACTTTGATGTCTCCATTCCCCATGATCTAAAAATGTAAAATGATGATCCTAAAGTCAATTACCATGGATTAAAATGAATATGCAAGAAATGTGATGCAAATGCACTAATCAAATTCCATGTCATCTTTTGGTAACATGAGGGTCAACTACTCCCATTCGACCCAAATAAACCAAACGGGGTAGTTATTGACCAAATCTCACCCAAGGATGGCATGTAATCGATTAGGATCGTTTAAGTGCAATCGGGGTAGAAAGTCACTATTACAACTTTAAATTAAAAAACCCACGGAATTCGCAAGTATAATACAATTAAGCCCAAAAAGCATCTAAAGGTGTTTGACCAATACATGTGGATGAAAATACACAATCGGCTCCAAAGGAACATAATAAACCAAGGAAATGCCCCAAAGTCCAACTAAAACTAGGTAGTTGAAGCGGTGTCCTCGTCGATGATATCTCAATCAACCCGGAGGATCAACATCTTCTTCCTCCTCGAGAGGATATGACGATGATTTCCTTCTTCTTGATTGGCGAATGACTCGGGTTCGTTTTGATTGCGCGAGGTCGTCTCATTAATTTCGCATATAATTCTTGGATCCTCTCTTTTCATCGCTTGAGCTCCAAATGGCGTACACAACACGTATAATCACAACTTTCACCACGGATGCGGTTACGTCCATTGAGTTCCCTTCCATGGACAAATCCAAAACTTGGAAGGTGGCGGGCACTCGGTCCTTACGTCGAATAGTCCTCCGCTCCCATGCGAGCATATCGGGGATATCAGTATGACGTTGGGGCGCCATCTATCCAAAAAAGGAAAATTGACCTTTAACCCCAATCACTTAAACGATCTTATAATTTTCGTGATATGCTCGTGAAAATGCATGTTATGTATGAATTAAATTTACAAAAATAAAGAGGGCAAAAAGCCTTCCCAACCGATGTTACTTTTTTTTTTTTTGGTTTTAGGTATACCAACCTTCCATTCACATGCGCATGAGACAAGTGAGGTTCGACTCTAAAAAAATCAAAAAGGGCTCGGGTATGGACCAAAAAAGGCTCCCGCTATACGAATCGATGAGCCGCCCACAAGCGCTATCAAACAACAAGTGGGTAGGATCATCAATCTCGCATAGCGAGCGGGATTCAAAATGGTCAACCCAAGTGTAATCAAACACAAGAGCTTTGCATACCGATCCCTATCTATGGCGACCTAAAGAGGGTGATTCGTGGCTTGGGTTTAGGCGCTGTATGTGCGATGTCGTGATCCTTAAAATATGTAAGACATGCACAACAGTTTATATCAAAACACCTCTTCAATATGGGCGTAAATAAACACATAACTCAAAACACCATATCTGCACAAAAATGATTAGCACATGACGTCACCCCTTATAACTCCCATCTGCACCAACATTTAACACTTTTCATTAGTGAACGTACCTCACCTTCAAGAGCATCCGCAGAAAAATGGGGTTAGAAAACACACAACATTTTTATCGGCTTAAGTCCTTTTAATGATTTCGCAAGTTAAACTCCTCCCCACGGAGTCGCCAACTGTCGCGACCCTCGATTTTTTCTTTTGGAGCGGGCGGGGGTTAACGAGCCGAGCCCTTTTCGGACCCGGTTGACAGCGGGATCTTGGGTGCACGGGTCTCTCCCAAGACCCATTACTCGAATCACGGCGTGAAGAAAAATTTAGAAATATTGAGAACGACCTTAGTGTGGTCGGGTGACATGTGCGCAGATGTACATGCATAACCGATCAATTTTTGGAGGGTATGATTGGGAACCCTATCGAGCGATCAGGAGAAACTATTCGATTCTACAAAAATCGAGATTTGGGTCCAAGGACTTGGTTACGTCGAGATTTACATCGACGCCCTTTCGGTTATCGAAGTTGAGTGATTTTCTAACCTAAGAATTCATGTAGATGAAATTTCGGGTGAGGTAGGTCCTAATGATCTAAGGTATCATGCGAGACGAGAATTTACTACCCTAACAATCACAATGAGGAATTTAATGCGCAATCAAAATAATCATATCCAAATCAAACAATCAATCAAGTAGACACGTCTAATATGGTCCTATGAGCCCACGAAAGATTTATTCGAATTCGGGATGGTTCGGGAAATTTTTTAGGCCAAGTGCCCAAAAGGGTAAAACGGTCATTTTTAGGGGTTCGGGACCCAAAAAGCATAAAGTTGGGGTTGGCCCAGTTGAATGTGGCCATTTCCCATTTTTTGTGATTTTTCAGAATTTTTCTAATTTTTCTAATTTTTTTGGAATTTTTATTTCTTTTCTAAAAAATTAGGAATTTTTATCGATCTAGACTATAAGAGTCCCGAATTGACCTAAGTATTTTTAGAAATTTTTTGGAAAAATCTGAGAATTTTATGAATTTTTTATGAATATTATTGATTTTTTTGGATTTTTAGAAAATTTTTATGAATTTTTATGAATTTTTCGAACCGGGTCAACCCTGGTCAACCCCCGATCAACCCGACCCTGACCCGGCTCAGACCCGCTCGACACTAAACGACGCCATTTCTATTTTTTGTTTATATTTTTTGATTTTTTTAAAACTATTTTCCTAATATCCGAAATTACAAACAAAAAAAAAACGGACGACCACGATTGAACCTAGAATTGATCTCGGCCATTCGTTCAATTAAACCCACGTACGCTTCGCTACATCGGATCACGTCTCGCCCTATGTATAAAACGACGCCGCATCCTGGATAATGAACGGACGGTCACGATTAGACTTGGACTTGATCCGCACCGTTCGTTCCTATTAAACCTAAAACGACGCCGCATCGCCCTATACCCTAAACGATGCCGCATGCTTACTAACTAAAACGACACTGTTTCTATATTTTTATTTTCTACCTACTAAACGAATTAATCAAAAAAATACAAAAATCTAATCTAACGGCCTAGAATCAAACTAGCTTATTTATCACAAATGTCGGATCTAATCGACTCCGCTCGTCCACGCCAACGGCCGAGCCGATCGTGGGACACGCTGGCCCAATCACAACTCGACACCTTAGACCGTTGACTCGGCGACCGCCACGTTGTCTTCGTCTTCTTCCTCGCGACAACGACGCAACGGACGGCCAGGACTTCTCTAGCGAGATCTAACTGGCGAGATCTCGACGGAATGACGCGAAACCACTACCAATCGACTCGCCCGAACCACTAGATTAACATATCTCATAATCATGCAATTCTATCAGCTAAATCGTGAATATCAAGCTAAACATAAAACGACAACTCGAGTTCAATCGTGTAACATAGAGCATAATAGATCAATTCCGTCACACACAAGCATCATAGGAAGTTCGAACACTTACCTCGAGCTCCGATTAAGCTAGCAATGGCTAGAAAAGCCTGGCCGGGGCTTGACGATAACGCGGTATGTTGACGGTTCGACTCGAGGTTTATCGAGCGAAATCAATGCAAAGGTGAGATGCGATCATGGTCGGTGATGTTTGGGGATCAAAATGCACACACTAATTAAGATAATTACACTCGTAATAGCATAATGCCATGAACACACGAGAGAAGATCGCGAGGTCGACTCACCGATTTCGAGATTGCGAGATTGACCGAGCTGGGTGCGATCGCTTCCTGGAGTTGGTGTGAAGCTTCCGAACTTGATCGCGGGCCTCGATTTGATCCGGATTGAGCGGACGAAGTGCTCACAGCATAAGCTCAAATCCTCGACCATACGGGCGGGAGAACGAGCTCTCTCTCGCTTTCTCTCTCTCTCTCTCTCTCTAACTCTCTCGAGTCAATTGTGAACCGAATGAGCCTCTTTTTTCGCGAAGCTTCTCTCCCCCTTTTACACCAATCTTTGAAAATTGACGCGCACGGGACTAGCTTCGCCGACTCACTTCACACGTGCCCATGCGTGTGAAGTGAGTGGGATGGCGTTTGGAACGGAATGGGATTCCGTCCAACTCGTTTGGCACTTCAACGTACGCGAATTAATCACAAATTTGGTCATTTGTTCAAATGTTGACTTTTTGGATTGCCGAGACTTTGATCGGCCGCCCGCCATGCTCGGTGACCATTGATCCCAAAGTTGGTGGCGATCAACACGTATTAGCTTGGTGAACAAAGCGCCTCCCCGAGCTTGTCCAATTATAGCCAATTGGTCGTCCAATTTGATCTCCGAATCTCGGCCTTCAAATTTGCAAAATGGCGCGTACTCGAGAGGAAGATGACACTGTTTGGACCGGTCCGATCAAGGTTTGACCGGTCCGAACCCGTTTCGACTTACAATTTTCAAAATTAATCAAATTTTATGGGGAATTTTTACAATTAATCCTCAAAATTGAACTCGGGGCTCAAATATTATCTAGAAATGTGGTTTTGCTCAAAAGTTTTCACCAATTTTTGCGAAAACCCCAAATTTTTCTAAATTCCCAAATTAGGGACAAGTTCAATTGGACGTTTAATTGACCAAATTGGACCAAACCACCCATGAAAACCTAGGGGGACGGTTCAATTTTACCACGAAAGTCCCTTGATTAAAAGTAATTTCAAAAATTTGCAAGTTGAGGGATAAATTGCAAGAATTTCAAGAATTTTTGCCCAATTCATACAATCCACGTAATTGAGGCTGTAATTAATCAAATCGAAGCTTGGAAGGACTGCAATTGAATGTCTGGACTCTAAATGTGCGAAAATTGCAAATAAAAAGACTCAATTTGTATTTTTTATGCGAATTCAATCCTTAGTGTTATGAAGAAACACCTAAAATTGGATTCAATTTTCGATTTTTCTTGAGGTCAATATGTAAAGAGAATTAAAATAAAAATATTGGACATTTTTTTGTATTTTTGCGACCTTGAAAAGTATTTTTTTTATGAATTTTCTAATATTTTTCTATTTTCCAAAAATATTAATAAATTTGAAAAATATGAAAAATTAATTTTTGTTCAAAATTGGTTCCTTATCCTTGGCCAAGGATCCCAAACTTGATTTTTCAATTTTCTGTTCAATTGCCTTACCTTTGCCATTGAAGTTCAAGATTCCAAGGAGGGATTATTCCGGCTCATGCTCTTTTATGTGAAAGAGAAATAAGAAGAGAGAGACTTACCCGTAGCTCACCCGTTAGTGTTCCAAGATTATCGGTCCGAGGTCGCGAGGACGAGTGTATAGAATTATCTTCGAGTGGCTTGTGAGGTTTCATAATGACCAAGTGTCCGTTTGATGTCGAGGTGTGGTTTGAAGTTTTGGAAGGAGGGTTTACCCTTGTAACAAAGGGATTTATTTCTCACTTGCTTTGAGGAACTTTCATGCACATTTTTTCTTCATTGAGTTTGAGGATTTTCCTATTTTCATCATGATTTTTGAAACTTTGCTCTTTTACGGACGCTTTTTCATGGGCTTTGGCCTTGCTTTTACCGGACACTTTGCTTTTGCTAGCCCCTTTTGTTTCTTGTCATTGATCGGCTCTTTTCGAGACCAGGATCGAAAATTCTTCCGATTACGCTTTTGACTTATCGCTGGTAATTCCTTTATTTTTCCTTAGTATAGGGAGGTGATCACCAACAATGGTTTAGAAATAAAGATTATGAAGGCTCAAATTGGCTTATCAAAGGATAAATATTTGGGCATATAGAAATGAAATACTTTTCTTCACTTGAAGGTGTTCCAAGTCTCCGTAAGAAATCACCTGAAGCTATCTCAAAAGATTGATGCAGGTTAGCACAATAAAGTCTTACCTTAATTTTTTCTCCGAGGGATCCACCAATGAATCTCCAAATATGCCCTAGTGTGGGGTGGTTCTTGATAGGGTTTTATCCAGAAAATTTATCCTTTTTGGTTTAGAATGGTGATCAAGGGATATAAGTGTGTAGATAATTTTGAAATGGAAATGCCTTTCGTAATTTCGATCCATGTAATCACCGCGAATGATCCCTACGTCCCAAGATTAAGCTTTTCGCTCTGTCATTTTCACTTATCGCTCAAGTGTATCAAGGACGTGTTTCGGGATAAGGTTTACCTCTTTTCATCCGAAGGATCATCCTCCCCGGAAAGCTTTCAAAACCTACCCTTTTGTAAGATCTCAAGGTGTTTTCATCAAAATTCAACATTTGCAAAAGTTTTCATCAAAATGTGTATTCAAAAGGTGTTTCAAACTTGAAAGGGATGTTTCTTTAAAAAGGCCTTACAGCTTTGCAAATTAAAATCTTGGATGCTAAGCACAATAATATTTTTAAATGGAAGTGAGCATTTTTCACGAAGAGAGCCCAAACTCGCCTCCTTCAGATGTCGATTCCCGTTTCCCGCATAAAAAGGAAACGATCAATTAGAGATGTTCAAAATTTAAAATCAAGAACGACTCCCTCGTTTGATCAATCGCTCTGCAGGATCCTTGATGACTCCAGGCCTTCCCGTAAAAACAAATATACGCAAATGCATGTATGAAAATGTCATGCGAATGCAAATTTTATTTGACTCGATTCGCTCATTAATCACTTCGAAACTTGATTTCATTTCGGGGATAATACTTCTTCACGGCATCTACATTTACCGGACTTGCCAATTATTCTCCATCCATATTTACAAGAATAAGAGCTCCCCCGAATAAGACCTTCTAAACCACGTAGGGGCCTTCATAATTTGGCGAAAACTTGCCTCCTAGGTGTTGAGTATTTGGGAGCATTTTCTTCACAACTAGCATCCCTACTTCAAAATTGCTAGGCTTAACCTTCTTGTTAAAGGCCCCGGCCGCTTTCTTCTGTAGCTCTAACCATGGTAAATGGCCTTTAGTCGCTTTTCATCAATCAAATTTAATTGCTCGTGCCTCTGTCGGTTCCACTCACCTTTTGAGAGTTCTACCTAAGACAGGACCCTTAAAGAGGGGATTTCAACTTCTATTGGGAGGACCGCCTTCATACCATATACCAATTAGTAGGGAGTTGCCCCGGTTGAAGTACGAATCGAAGTTCAATAGGCCATGAGAGCATATGGCAATCTTTCATGCCGGTCTCGATATTTCTCAGCGATTTTGGCCAATATCTTCTTGATCTTCTTGTTTGCCGTCTCCACGCCTCCATTCATTTGTGGGCGGTAAGGTGAAGAATTGAGGTGTCGTACCTTAAATTGATCCAACAAGTGATCCACAACTTTGTTGTTCGGATTAGAGCCATTGTTTGTGATGATTGCTCTTGGGACTCCATATCTCGAGATGATATCTCGTTTGATGAATTTAGCCACACTATTTGCAATGACATTGGCATACCAATGTGGCTTTAATCCATTTGGTGAAATAATCGATGGCCACCGAGAATAAAACGATGTCTGTTTGAGGCCTTTGGGTTAATAGGCCCAATCATGTCGATCCCCCACATAGAGAATGACCAAGGTTCCGACATTTGATTTAGTTTAGTGGGCGGCGTGTTTATCCTGTCGCCATATACTTGGCATTGATGACGGGACCTAACATGTTGATTGCAATCCGACTCGACAGCCATCCAAGAGTACCCGAGTCTCATGATCTTCTTGGCGAGGAGATGGCCATTCATATGTGGTCCACATTCTCCTTCGTGGATTTCTTTCATAATGAGATTTGCTTCTTTGGAATTTACGCACCTTAGCAAGATCAATCGAAGGACCTCTTATACAAGACACTGTCCACCGAGGAAGAACTTAGAGGATATCTTGCTGATGTATTTCTTATCTTCCGGTTGATCGTTTCAAGGGAATTCTCCTTTCAAAGAGGTAATTTTTGATGTCATGATACCATGGTTCTTCATCGAGTTCTTCTTCAATGGCCATGCGGTATGCGGGTTGATCAAGGATGTCAATCCTTAACGGTTCTATCTTAAGGCCATCTTGCACTTGTAACATGGCCGATAGTGTGGCCAAAGCATCAACAAAATAGGTTTGAGTTCTTGGTAGATACTCGAATGTGATTTCCTCAAAATGTTGGATCGCCTTTTCGAGAAATTTATGATAAGGGATAAGCTTATGATCCTTTGTTTTCCACTCTCCATGGGTTTGTAAAATGATGAGCTTAGAATCTCTATATACCAAAGAAGCTTTCTTCACCTTTAATGAAATGGCCACTTGTAATCCGATGATGCAGGCCTCATATTTCGAGATATTGTTGGTGCACGGGAACACCAACTTGCCCGAGACGGGATAATGTTGATCTTCGGGGATATTAAAACCGCCCCATGCACTGATCCAATGAGATTTACCACACCATCAAAGTACATTGTCCACTTGTCTTCGGATATATTCAGAATTTGGCATCCACTATTTTGCTCAAACTTCTTTGGGAGGATTTTCAGCCAACATGTCTCGCGATCACTCTTCCCTTGACAGATTTTAGGGAGAGGTTTTAATGTCAAACTCGAAAGAAGTACTTGCCACATGGCCATTTTTCCAAATAAAGCTGGTTTTTCCAAAAGATACTTGATGGGGTCGTTTTCGGTGATCAATTGGATATGATAATGCAAGGTATACTGCCTCAATCTATGGAGGACCCAAACCAAGATCTACGCGGGTTCTTTCTATCGATGAGTACTTCGCTCGGATGTGGTGAACGTTTTACTCGAGATAATATATGGCCCGTTCCTTTCGATCCTTGGGGTTAGTTTGGGCGAGTAGAGCTCCCAAGGATTCGTCATGAACCGTCGATATAAAGTCAAAGGAATATTAAGGATAGGAGGTACCGATCTTGGGGTTGTACCAAATATTCCTTGATCTTCTCGAATGCTTGTTGACACTCGGAATCCCATTTTACTTTTGCGCCTCTCCTTAGAAGTTTGAAGAAGGGCTTCAATTGCTTCGATTGTGATATGAATCGGATATGTAATTCAGCCTTCCAAGTAGACCCCATATTTCCTTAATAGTAGAAGGAGTCCTTATCTCCCATATAGCCTTGATCTTGGAGGGGTCGATTTCAATACCATGATCGCTACTGACAAATCCCAAAGAGCTTTTCCAGATCCGGCGCCCGAATAAGCATTTTGCGGGATTCGGTTTGAGCTTATATTTCCTTAATCGATCAAATAATTTTATCAGCACTTGAACGTGATCTTCTCCGAGGTTTTAGACTTGCCAATCATATCATCCATATAGACTTCGACTTCCTTGTGTATCATGTCGTGGAAGAGGATCACCATAGCTCTCGATATGTTACCCCTGCATTTCGAGATTAATACCGATCATCAAAGCTTAAAGTACTTGTTCTCTTTGAAGGAGCTGGATATGAGATAGCGTCATTTGGATGGAATTATTGAAAGATTACAACAACGAGATACTATAACAACCAAGAAAAGCAAATAGAGTCGCGGATGCTCTCGGTCGAAGTTGGTCATTCCACACATGATGGTCAAAGAGTGTGTCCTCTCGTAGAAAGTTCGGGATACGGAATTTAAGTTCGAAATAGGGCAACTTTTTAGCTTGATTGCTACCATTTGAATTAAACCAGAAATAGTACCAAGGATTAAGGCATTATAGCAAGACGACCCTGAAATGAGAAGAAACGAGACTTTCAAATATCTAGTGATGGAGCCTTATGGTTTTATGGGCGTGTCTACGTTCCTAACAATGAAAAATTGAAGGAAGAAATCTTATTAGAAGCCCATTGGAGTAGTTATAGTATCCACCCAAGAAATACGAAAATGTACCGAATCTTCGACAACACCATTGGTAGAATGGCATGAAAATGGATATAGCTAAACATGTTGCAAAATGTTTAACGTGCCAATAAGTCAAAGCTCAACATTGCAAGCCCGACGGAACGCTATAACCATTAGAAATTCTAGAATGGAAGTGGGAGCATATGACCATGGACTTCATTCAAGGAATGCCAAGGACTCAACGAGGTCACAATTTCATTTGGGTAATTGTTGATCATGTGACCAAGTCTGCTCACTTTTTGCTTCACGGGATGATTATTCAATGGAGAAATATGCCAAACTATATGTTCAATATATAGTGCAATTACATGGAGTTCTTGTATCGATCACATCCGATCGAGATCTAAGGTCTATGTCCGCTTTCGGGCGAAGTTTACAAGAGGCTTTATGAACAAAGCTACAATACAAGACGGCATATCACCCATAAATTGATGGTCGATCGAAAGGACCATTCAAATCTTGAAAGATACATTGTGAGCATGTTCTATTGATTTCAAAGGCAATTGGGATGAACATTTGCATCTCATAGAATTTGCCTACAACAATAGTTACCAAGAAAGTATTGGAATGGTACCCTTTGACGCATTGTATGGAAGAGTTTGCCAAACTCCAATTTGTTGGAATAAAGTCGGTGAAAGGCAATTGACGGACCCGAACTAGTTCGGTTAATGATTGATGTCGTAGCGATAATACAAGATCAACTTAAGATGGCTCGAGTCGACAGAAAAGTTATTCTCGATAAAAGAAGGAAATCATTAGAGTTCATCATGGGCGATCATGTATTCCTCAAGATTTCCCCTATCAAAGGTGTGTCACGCTTTGGTCGAGAGGTAAGTTGAACTCCGATATTCATAAGGCCTTTCCAAATCCTAGAGAAGAAGGAAACCTAGCCTATTGGTTGGCCTTGCCACCGAAACTTTTCAAAATCCACGATGTCTTCAACGTATTTATGCTAAGAAAGTACGAGCCGATCCAACTCATGTACTGGATTTCGAGACAATTGACATAGACGAAAGTATGTCATACGTCGAGGAACTAATGCAAATTTTGGATCAAAGGGAGCGAGTACTAAGGCATAAGACAAATCCTTTAGTGAAAGTTCTATGGCAACGACATGGCATGGAAGAAGCTACTTGGGAGAGCGAGGATATAATGAGGAGGAAATACCCACACCTATTCGATAACCCAAAGTACACTTAAATTTTGAGGACGAAATTTCTTAAGGGAGGAAGAGTTCGACATCTCAAATTTTTCCCTACACTAGAAATAACTATAGATTAAAATAAATTCTCTCGATCTTTCTTTAGGGAACTTTAGAACATGTTATTCCGCAATTCTTAGAAAGTTATTTCTAAATTTCTCAAGGAAGTCATCTTTTTCTTATTTGGGAGTTAAGCGGAAATTATTTAGAAAACGGAATATTAAAATGTAACTCTTGAATTTAGTTAATGACAAGTCAATTTTTTTTAAAATAAAGTTAATGCTAAGTCAATTAGGTCTTTTTCATGGATAAGAAGAGTGTCATTTTTTATTATTAAGATAAGAACAATGTCCTTTTCATGCAATTAATAAAAGATAAAATTAATGTCGCTTTTGAATAATTAATGCTAGGATAAGATCAATGTCACTTTCGAATAATTAATGCTAAAGGATAAGATCAATATTACTTTCGAATAATTAATGCTAAAGAATAAGATCCATGTTGCTTTCAAGTGTAGGATAAGATCGATGTCGCTTTCAAGTATTAATGATAGGGTAAGATCATGATTTTCGAGAAAAATCTTTGCATGAATTTTGAAAAAGATATTTCTAAATTTGCATAAATTTCGAGAAAGATTTTTCTAAATCTTTACACAATTTTTGAGAAAGATATTTTTTAAACCTTTGCATGACTTTCGAGAAAGATATTTATAAATCTTTGCATAACTTTTGAGAAAGATATGTCTTTACACGGATTTCAAGAAAAATATTTCTAAATTTTTGCATGACTTTTAAGAACAATTTGCACCGCTTTCAAGAAAGATATTTATAAATCAAATTACAATTTTCAAGGAAGGTGGCTTGGGGAAGAAGCCAATGAAAGTTATAAATAGCAAAGGGCCCTCATCATTTTCCTCATCCCCTTTCACGTCTCTTTCTCTCCTCTCTACCACTCGCTTCATTATCTCTTTTTCTCTCTCACGCCCCCTCTTGCCGCCGTCTCAAGCCGCCATCGCCTCACGCCGCCATGTCTTCCCTCCCTTCTTGTTCATCGTAGAATAAATTACGTAGTGCGGGTACATATAAATGGAATTACTAGATATAACGCGATAACATCCGTTTGTTATTTAAACGAAGTATTGCATTAGATTGACATGAATTGTGTATATTTCGTGTGCGATACGATTGTTATTGCATCAAGCCATGAAGATATTTTCTTGCATTAAAATGATTTGAATCATGCCACGATAATATTTTCTTGCATTAAAATGATTTGATGCATGCGCTTGCAAAAATGTGTTTGTGCGGATCATCCGAGCAATGGCGTATGGCTCGGATAGGCAATTATTATAGCTCGAGATAGACAAACGCTCCCTTAAAGTCTCAAGGGTTCGCATTGTGGGTATATTGAGCCGTTGTTCCCATGAAGGTGATTATGCGAGATATTCACCTTTTGGTGACGTTGAACCCACAAGTGAACGTTCCCAAGATGTCTTACTCGATTATGGCCTAGATAAGTAACTATTTATGGCTCGGATAGGCAAAAATTGATGAGCCAGAAATAGGTGTTTATTGTGAATTGCATGAATTGATGTGTCAATGGCATATGAAGAAAAGTTATGTGGTAGACTCCATGCATTTGATGATTCAAAATGAAGATTCATGCTCAAATTTACAATGGATCACATAATAGCTTTGTTAAGTATAAAGTCGACATTCCCGCTTTAAGCCTAGTGATTTCATTTATTGGCCTACTTGCTTGTCCCTTTATTTTTTTGGAAATTGATGGACCCACCGCGAGCTCCTCTGTTTGACCGGTCCACCCATATACATATGTACCAAAGTAATGCTATAAATGTGGAGCCTTACGATGTGGGTAATAGTAGGCGAGAGAGATCGAGTATGAGAATAAGTATTTAATCTCTTTTGTATTTTTTTTGTAGAGTAGAAAAATGGGAGATTATATGATGATGTAAGATATATTGATGCATAAATAAGATTATGTGTGTTTTTATATGCTAGTTGATATGTCTCGCTATTTCAATATGCCCATCCTTAGAAATAAAGATTGACGAAAAATAAAAAGAAACGGATAAATATATAAAATATGGGGGAACGGTCCTAGGGTCGTTACATATAATATCATCTACGTATATCCGAATGAGCAATATTTCTTTACCTTCCCTTTTGATAAATAAAGTTGTGTCAATTTTACCTTTTTCAAAACCTTTTTCGATAAGGAAATTACTTGAACCTTTCATACTAGGCTATTGGTGCTTGCTTGAGTCCATAGAGAGTCTTTTTTAGCTTGTATACTTGATCCGGCCTCTTTGGATCTTCAAAACATGGGAGCTATTTGACATATGCTTCTTCCTTGATATATCCATTCAGGAATGCGCTCTTGACATCCATTTGATATAGTTTGAAGTCATTGTAGCAAGCATAGGCAAGTAGCAGCCTAATGGATTCCACTCTTGCTATTGAAGCATAAGTTTCATCATAGTCAATCCCCTCTTCTTGAGAGTAACCTTTTGCAACGAGCCTTGCTTTGTTCCTAATTACCTTCCCTTTATCATCCATTTTGTTTCTAAAGACCCATTTGGTTCCAATAGCTAGATGATTTTGCGGTTTGGGCACAAATTCTCAAACTTCACCGAGCTTGAACCGATGTAGCTCTTCTTGCATTGCTTCTAACTAGCTTTCATCTACAAGTGCTTCTTCAATTCATTTGGTTTCTACTTTAGAAACCAATGCAAATGCATTTATAGCATTCTTGAACTTGGATATGGTTTTGATCCCTTTATCTATGTCTCGTAATGACTAGATCTCGTAAGATGACTGGATTTGTATTTCCAATTCTTTTTTGACTTATCATACTCGGTCTCAACTAGATTTCTCAGCATTTTCTTCTTTAGAATTTGTGATAGGCTGATTGTACTCCATGTTCGAGAGGATTCATTTTGATTTTCATACTCAAATGATGGGTTTTGCTCGAATAATATTGTGCATTTAGTGTCTATCTTCCGAGCAATATATTCATCTTCAAATTTCTCATTCATAGATTCTTCAATTGTCTCATGAGTTCTTGTTGAAGATTCCGTAGGCTTTGCTTGAAGAGGAATATCCCAAAAATACGCTTTCATCCGATCTTTCATCAAACTTACCGGACCGATCACTTGAATTCTTAAGAATGTAACATTTGCATCTAAACACATGAAAATATGATATGTTTGGTTTCTTTCCTTTGTAAAGCTCATAAGGGATTTTCCCAAGCAATGGTCTTAGAAAAACACGATTTATAATATAGCAAGTAGTAGAAACAACTTTAGCCCAAAAGTGGGATGGAGCTTTGCTTTCAATTAAAAGAGTTCGTCCTATTTCTTGGAAAGATCAATTTATCCTTTCAACAATTCCATTTTGCTGTGGAGCATAAAGAGAAGAAAAGTTACGTTGAAAACCATTTTGATCACACAATTCCGCAAAATATTGATTTTCAAATTCCCCCCCATGATCGGTTTGATGCTTGAAATAGAGTATCCCTTTTCATTTTGAACTTTCTTTGAAAAACTTTCAAAGTATGAGAATGCATCACTCTTATGTGCAAGAAAGAAAACCCCGCATATCTAGTGTAATCATCCACAATAACTAGACAATACTTTTTACTTTCGATACTCGAGTTTGAGTAGGTCCGAAGACATCCATGTGTAATAGTTGTAGAGCATGGTTAGTAGAAACTTCATTTATAGATTTATAAGAATTTCTTACTTGTTTCCCAAGTGTACATGCTTCACAATAATTTGTCCGTTTAAACTTGGCTTCTAGGAGTCCTCTCACTAGCTTCTTTCTAGTAGCTTTGTGATTTGTTTGAGGCTTATGTGTCCCAACTTCCGTGCCGAGTTATGGATTATCTTTGACGGATAGTAGGCGTTCACATTCTTAGACAAGTGCATCCGGAAGATATATGTTACCATGTCTTCGTCCGGTGAATGAGCACTTGTTGTCTTGGCTTACACCTAAGCATTCATCTTCGGCGAAAGATACCTTATATCCAATATCACATAATTGGCTTATACTTATGAGATTGAAGTTCAAACCCTTGACCAATGAAACATTATTGATGAGAAGATTGCCAATATTCACGGTTCCTTTGCCGTAATTGTTCCTTTGTCATTGCCGCTAAAGGAAACACTTCCTCCATCATACTTTTCAAGATTGATGAATATCTTAGAATCTCCAGACATGTGTCTAGAACAACCACTATCAAGATACCACTTATTTCGTCTTTTCTCTCGGTATCTCGCAATCATCAAGGAAACTCAAGTTTTCTTTGGTACCCAAATTTGTTTGGGTGATTTAGAGTTAGAGGAATTAATAAATCCGAGAATGTCTCGAGTTGGTCTCATGTTCTTAGGACAAGAACTTCCAGAGTGGTTCATGTCACCACAAATTGAATAAGTAGCAAAGCCTTGTCCTTCAGTCTTACAAATTGTTTCCTGAAGTGGTTCTTATATAGAAGTTTAGGAGGTCTTCTCCTAAGTCTTTCCTTGATATTAGGAAAATGGTTCTTGAATTAGTTTCCTTTTGAAAACCAAGTCCCGACTTGTTATAATAGGGAACTTGTATAGAGAGTATGTGTTGCAACATTTTTTATCCGGATGAAAATCTTTTCTAAATATCCGTAATTTCCTTTCTTAAAAAATATTCTTCCTTTTTTAAAGAAATATTTTATTCTTCAAAAAGAACTCTTTCCTTTTTCAAAGAAGTGTTTTCTTTCTCTAGAAATTCATTCCTAAACTTCAGCCGCGTATTTTTCGTAGAACTAAAATCCGATCTTTCTTTGATTTGAGAAAATTCATTTACGAGAAAATTTATTTTTTCTTTTTGAGAAATGTCTCTTTGTTTCAAACTTGCTACTTCCTTTTTCAACTCAAAAAGCCTCTTAAGAGCATCCTTATATTCTAAACACAGTTCATCTATGTATTCGGACACCTCGAAGGAATTTTTAGACTCGTTACCTTATACTCATCTTCTATGTCGGCCATGAGATAGATATTAGCGTATTCTTCATGAATTTCACATTTAGTGTCGCTCCAATCTGCCTTCGAGCTTTTCTAGATTTATCATTCTTTCCCTTCTTCTTTAATATACGGCGGTTTAGCTTGATATGTCCTCTTTTCTTGCATTCATAGCAAGTGACATCTTTATTTTCATTTCTTCCTTCGGATGATCTTCTTTCATCATACTTGTTTGAAATCTCTTTTATCTTTGAAATTTCTTCCTTTCTTTGCTATTCTTCCGAATCCCTTCACTAGGAGTGCTAGTTCCTCATCATCTTCATCCTCGAATCGAGACATCGAATCAGCATTAGATTTCAAAGTAATGGATTTCTTACCTTTTGACGTTGCTTCCTCATTGTTTCTCTCATCCTCATAGGACTAAAGAGTTCCAACGAGCTCATCCATGGATAGTGGTGATATTCTTTGAGTCTCTCGAATGGAAATTTTCACATTGTCCCATTTTTTTGTGAGTAATCTTAGTAGCTTGGTCACTTTTATCGGTCTCGAAATTGGATACCCATGATAGGTAAGACCATTCACTATTTTAGTGAATTTGTCAAACATTTCTTTCACAGCTTCACCAAGCTTCACCTTGAATGCTTCGTATTGCCCGAGAAGGATATTGACTTTGGTCTTCTTGACTCTGTCAATTCCTTCATAAGTAACAAAGAGTTTATCCCAAATTTCTTTTGACGGGGAACAATCCGCAATACGTTTATATTCAATGGAAGATAATGCACTATAAAAAGAATAAATAGATTTCGCATCCGTAGCATCTCTCTTTGCTATCTCAATAGCGATAGAGTCCCGATTAGGGTATTGTCGATATCATCCCCTCCATTTGTTCTCGCTTGGAAGTGCTTGCGGTAGGATTTACTCCTCTTTGTAGAACTTCCCATATTTGGGGATCTTAGCATATGATGTATGCCTTGAATTTGTTACGCGCTCATCGTACTCTTTCCCTTCGACATATGATGGCCCGTTGTTACTTCCACCTTCGATCTAAGTAGGAGAGAAATTGCTAGCCATGTAGATCGTTAGCTCGAAGTAGAAACACTTCAATAAAATATGAGCACCGAGCTTTGATATCAATTGTTGTGGCTAGCGTCATCATCTAAAGGGGGTGAATAGGTGACTATAGTGTATTTTCACAAATCGATGTCGAATTTAAATATGATAAGCTTGTAGCTTTGACCTCGAGATGATGATCACACTCAATAGTCGATAGTACGTTAGATGTGCGGTTTGACTATCACAATATCAATAAATAAATAAATATGAGCAAGAGATAGAGGAGACTGCGTATAGGGTTTATAGTAGTTCAGCTTTGTTCATGCCTACGTCCACTTCGTATGTTGGCACCAATCGACTAGATTTCACTAGTAAAATACTCCGAGGTTACGATTCGGTGATCTTCCTTGAGACGCAGGACTCCACACCTAATGCTCAATACTTTCATTTATACCTCTAAGAATTACAATAAATAGATCAAGGAGAAAATAAGAATTAGAGCTCTCTCAATCTTAAAATTTTGAACACTAATCCTTCTTTACGTCAATCTTTTTTTTCTCTTCGGTTGTAACATGTATTTTATACTCCTCCACCTCCAACTATCCATTACAAAGCCTCTAGAAGATTACTATACAAAACTGTCCATTTGGACGAAACAAGATATCAAAAGAAGATCACTTAGCCGTTGAGGATTGCCAAAGGAAAATGTTCCTCATTAGGTCAAATCTCCCATACAATTACGAACCCGGGTTTCGATAGATGGATTTTTTCAATTGGAAAGTTGTACTCGTTGTTGACACATGAATTTTGATCAACCATTTTTCATTAAAATTTTCAAAAATTCATAAAACTTTCATAAAATGTTGAAAAACTATAAAATTAACTTTGGTAACCCTGGCCAAGCCTAGGGAACCATTTTTGAACAAAATATAATTTTTCATATTTTTTGCAATTTTTCATATTTTTTGAAAATAGAAAAGATACTTGAAAAATATAGAAAAATAGCATTTGAGGTCACAAAAATATGTACAAATAGTCTATATTTTTATTTTAATATCCTATTCATTTTGACCTCTCGAAATTCAAAAATCTACTTCATTACACATAAGCTTGAATTCGGCCAAAAAAAAAAATACTATTTGAGTCTTTTAGTTTGTAATTTTTGCATTTTTGGAGCTTTGACACTCAACTTGATTATCCTACATTGCAAATTAGGCCCCTAGGTTTTAAGAAATTACACAATTGTACAAATTGGACTTAATTGCAGAAAAACTTTTCAATTTAATCCATGGATCTTATTCAAAGCCAAATTAAACTCTAGGGACTTCCACGACAAAGTAAGACCACTACCCAATAGTTTTTGACCTGCTAAATCGATTGATGGGGGTAGTTTGGTCTAAATTATCCATTTAGGGTTTCAATTGTGCAAATCCTATTACCGAGTTAAAGTTTAAATTTGGGGTTTTTACATAATTCATTGCATATTTTTAAGGAAAATCACATTTTTGGATAGAATTTGTGCCGTGAGTCCAATTTTTAAAATTTACTTTGAAAAATTTCAAGTTTGTGCAATCAATTTGGTCTTTTCAAGTTGCCCGGTCCCGGTCAACCTAGATTCGACCTACGACCCAAGCGACCTTCTTCTTTTTCTTCCCCATTCTCGCGCAAATTGCAAGTTTGAAGGCTGAATTTTGATCATCAAATTAAGGGGCCAATCGACCATGATCGGAGGAGCTTGGCAAGAGGTTTTGTTTGCTACCTCACCCGCATCAATCGGGACCAATCCCATGGCTTACGGTCGCCGGGGCAAGGCGAAATTAGGTGGTCAATAACGTGGCAGCCTTGAAAGTCAATGAAGCACAAACGGACCAAATTCATATCCAATTTGTGCTCGTCGAAGAACCAAACGGAGCTAGACGGAATCCTGAAATGTTTCGATGCCGTTTGGACCTAATTACACAATGGTCATGTGCCAACTAAATCGCAACAACCCCTCCCACGTTCGCGCAATTTTCAAATTGGGTATAACCAATTCATGCGAGATTCTAGAAAAGGGAGAGGCTCATTTGGTTTAGTGGGCAACAGAATAGAGAGAGAGAGAGAGAGAGAGAGAGAGAGAGAGAGAGAGAGAGAGTTAGAGAGAGAAAATTCTCTCGTGAGATGGCCATTGGAACAAGCTCGCTACTATGCATCAATGCTCAAGATCTAAAGCAAATCAACGCTCAAGATCACTTCAAGAAGCTTGTTGGAGTCCTAAGGAAGCGATCAAACCTACTACGACGACTTGAGACCTCCGAAAACGGTATGTCCAGTGGTTGAGCTCGTTCATCGTGCATCAATGGCGAGCTCGTCTCCAGCTTTAATCCTTGCAATTATTGTGTGCATTTTCATCCTTAAGCATCATTGAGTATATATCCATGCTTTGATTGCATTTATTTCCCATGAAACCTCGTGGTCTAAGCTTCGCAAAATCTCTTCATTGTCAAATCTATCGAAGCCTCCCTAGCTCAAGCTACTCTAAACCGAGTCAATCGGACTCACGGGTAAGTATCATAAACTTGATTTGAGTGTGTCTTGAGCTTCAATTGAATTGTTATACTCGTTTTTGTGCGATTGAATCTCCATGACTATGTTCCGTGTGAGCTCAATTCATGTTGATTCTATGGATAACTTTTCTTGATTTTGAAATATGTTGTTACGGAAGTTTAGGCCGGTCGAATGGCACAGGTTTCGTGTTATTTGGCCAAGGTTTCACTATCAATCAATGGTGGAGAAACCTCCGCCGTTCATTCCTTTAGGTGCCAAGTTGAAGACAAAGACCGGTCTGCTCGTGCTTACTTGGTCAACGTCCAACGTGTCGGCGACGTGGCGCTACGTGGCATGATACATGGCAGCTACGTCGGCTTGGCCATTATAACATTTTTCGTAAATAAAAATAAAACCTTGATCGGACGGTCGGACTAGGCCACGTGTTGTGATCCGGGGATTTTTCAAAAATAAGAAATGTCTTTTTCGAATTACATAGACTTTCAAAAATAAAAAAATAAAATTTGAGCGGACGATTGAGAAGTAGTCCCGCCACACGATCGTGACCATAGGTTTAGTATGCGAATCGGACAGCGAGGCTAGGCTCTCTGTTCGATCTTGGCCGTCCGTTTTGGTAATTAGATCGAGCAGTCCCTGCACGAGTCTTCGTTTAATCCGAGCCATAGATTTTAGTAATCGGATTTGAAGACGAGGCTCGCCATTTGATTCGATAGGGACCGTAGAATCTAATATAAGGTTTTTAAATTCCGAGAAATAGTTAAAAAAATTTAAAAAAAAATAGTTATGTGGCGTCGTTTAGCCCTCAAGCAAGTCTCGTGTAGGCTTAGGCCGGGTACCCGATCCAAATTGATCGGGTCGATCCGATTCGGTTTAATAAAAAAATCTAAAAAAATTATAAAAATAGAAAATTAGAAAAATCGTTAAAAATGGCAAAAAAATTAGAAAAATCACAAAAAACTTTAAAAAAAAATCGCAAAAATGGGAAATGACCACATTCAACTGGTTTGATCCCAAATTGTGATTTTTAGGTTTCCGAACCTTCCAAAATGATCATTTTAACCTTCCGGGCATTTGACCCCTAAATACTTTTCGAACCAACCTTGTTCTAAAATTGAACTTTCTCTAAGCCTATAAGGCTTCACTAGCATGACATTTTGATATGATTGATTGATTTGATGTGATTTATCCTCACATGCCATTGATTCCTTGATATGTGCATTTAATTTCATGATCGTGATTGATAGGATAAAAAATTTGGATTTGCATGACACTCATAGGTCGTTAGAGCCTACCTCACCCCCTTGAGCATCCGAAAGAATTCTTAGGTAAAAAAACATTCAACTCGGTGTTGCAAGGGCGTTGACGACATTCTCGATGTAACAAAATCCTCAAACCTATTTATCTAGTTTTTGCGGGAATCGATTGGTTACTCCCGACCATTCGATAGGGTTTTCGATCATACCCTCCAAAAATGATTGGTGGTGACTCCGTTCGTACATACACTATACACTTGCCACCCGACCACACTAAGGTCGATCCAGATTTTAATTTTTCTCGTCATTGCGACTTAGGTAATGGGCCTTGAGAGGTGCTTGCATTCAAAATCCATCCACTGGGAGTTGGACAATGACGATCCATTAACCCCCCCTCAAAAAGCGTTTCTCTCCACCAACAGGGAGGGAACCTCACTACGAAAGGGTCACGACAGAGTGACGACTCCAACTGTGTTTTTTAATAACTTGAGAGTTTTCTAACTGTGTTTTTTGTAGATGCTCTTGAAGGTGAGGTAAATCCCCTAATGAAATGTGTTAAATGTTGATACATATTGGAAGTTATAAAGGGTGGCGTCTTTGCTAACATGTTTTATGCGAGATTGGAGTTTGGATTGAAATGTGTTAAATGTTGATACATATTGGAAGTTATAAAGGGTGGCGTCTTTACTAACATGTTTTATGCAGATTGGATTTTGGGTTGATTGTTTACATTACGCACATTTGAATTGTTGATTTGATTATGAATTGTCATGCATGATTTGCATACTTTGAGGATCATGACACCGCATGCACAAGTGCCTAAACCCAAGCCGTGAAACACCTTAAGTAGCCAAAGATAGGGATTGGTATGCAAAGCTCTTACATTTGATTGCGCTTGAGTTGACCATGCTTGATCATGCTCATTATGTGAAGTTGTTGAACCTACCCACTTGTTATTTGATTGCGCTTGTGGGCAGCTTACCAACTCGTATAATAGAAACCCTTTTAGGTCTATACCCGAGCCATTCTTGAGTTCTAGAGTTAAACCCTTCACTTGTCTCATGCGCATGTGATTGGAAGGTTGGTGTACCTAAAATCAAAAACAAAAAAAGAGTATTACCTGGTTGGTAAGACTTTTTCAATTTGAGCTTGTAATTTAAATTTTTTTACCCGTTTCGCATTGTACATATCATGTATCATTAAACGCATGTCATGCATCATATTGAAAGTCATTTAAGTGATTGGTTGGAAAGCCGTCTTTAGGATAGAGAGATGCTTTTCCCAAGTCGATGGAAGCTCCTAAAATGGTTATCCATGAAGAATATCAAGTTGAGTCAAAGTTGGAAACGACCAAAGAGAGCATTTTTGAGACTCTTCTTAAGATCAAGAAACGTCGTCGCACAATCAAGACTACTCTAAAGCATTCTCCAATCAAGAAAATCGATTGTCCGAAAAGAGGTAAGCATTCCATGAATGGTGCATGAAAATAAGGAAACTAAATCACATATTTAGGATTGCCGCATATTACTCCATCAACAAGAGGAACGAGTTGTTGAAGATAATTTCCATTTCCCTAGATTGGTGGAGCTCTCATCCGACGAGGATTCTAATATCAACCAAGTCCGACTTGGGGCATCTTTGTGGTTTTCGAGTTTGATTTACTTGTCTTTGTATTGAGGAGTGTTTCACATATGAAATTGACATTTCGAGTATGTTTACACTTTCCCCCTATACTTGGATTTATTAGAGAGCATTTGAGATGTACTTACACCGTTCGAGTTTATTGGTCATATTTTGTGATGATAGCTTTCTTTCCAATCACTTTAATGGTTCTAATTAATTACATAACATCTTTAAGTGAATTTTGGTTTAAACTCTTCATTTGATTCCTTTTGATCAAATAAGAGCGTTTAACCTTATTTTTCCAAAAGATGACATGGAATTGAATTAGTGCATTTGCATAACATTCTCATTGCATTACATGCATCAAACATGAAAATCTCGATAATTGATTCTAGGATCATTCTTTCATTCATTAGAGACAATGGAGAATGAAGACATCAAGATCATACCAATCCCGTGCAAAGAGCTCATGCAATGGTGGACCCAACTCATGTGATCAATCAAGCTTATGTGGAAGGTTGTTTGGGAAGGTTGGTAAACTTGATCGAGTAAGGTATCAACCCACTCTCATTTAAGCACTAGTAAGATCTTTGGGATCCCAAACCATGGCTTTTCACTTTCGAGGATTAGACCTAACGGTGACCTTGGAAGAATATACCGCCATCATGGGGGCTTAATTCAACAAAGGTATAGTTCAACCCCCATTTGATATGGATCCTACACGTTCCTTGTCTAAGTTCCTCCATATCAAGGTTTTCGATATAGAAAAAGTTTACAAGTCCCATTCTGGTAAGTTCACCCCGTCAATCCTCTTTGACAACCGTCGCGACCCTCCTCCACTCCCTTCAAGACGTCAGATGGTGAGGGTTGATGAGACGCGCTTCCAATCCAATCCGCAGTGGATCTTGGCGCGCGGTCCCTCTCGAGACCCATTACTCTAATCGCGGCGTGAAGAAGATTTTTTTTTTATCGGGGTCGGCCTTAGTGTGGTCGGGTGACATGTGCGCAGTGTACATGTATATGGAGTCACCACCGATAAATTTTTGGACGGTATGATCGGGAACTCTATCAAGCGGTCGGGAGAAACCGTTCGATTCTATGAAAACCAGAGAAGTGGGTCCGGGGGACTTAGTTACGCCAAGATTTACATCGACGCCCTTTAGGTTACCGAAGTTGAGTGGTTTTCTAACCTAAGAATTCATGCGAGAGGATATTCAAGGTGAGATAGGCTCTAACGATTTAAAGTTGTCATGCGGACGAGAATTTCTATCCTATCAATCACAATCGAAAAGTTAAATATGCAATCATGAGTAATCGAATCAAATCAAACAATCCAACGAGTATGGCATGTCTAGCATGGCCCTATCGGCCCATAGAAAGATCTATTTGAGTTTTGGGATGGTTCGGAAATTCTTTTTGGGGCCAAGTGTCCAGAAGGGTAAAATGGTCATTTGGAAGGCTCGGGACCTAAAAACCACAAAAATATGTAATTTTTTTGGATTTTTTATTTATTTTTCGAAAATCAATAATTTTTTCGATCTATGTAAATCGACCCTCGAGAACTTCAAAATTTTTCGATCCAGGACTATAAGAGTCCCGAATCGATCTAGACATTTTTTAGAAGTTTTTTGGGAAAATCGAGAATTTTTATGAATTTTTTATGAATATTATTGATTTTTTTGGATTTTTAGAAAATTTTTATGAATTTTTTATTAATTGTTTCGGACCGGGTCAACCCAACCCCGACCCGACTCGGACCCGCTCGACACTAAAATGAGCCGCATCCCATTTACCTAATATTTTTTGATTTTTTAAAAATATTTTTCTAATATCTAAAAATACTAAAATTAAACGGATGGCCACGATTGAACCCGGAATTGATCTCAGCCGTTCGTTCCTATTAGACCTAAAACGATGATGCATCATGCCTATACTCTAAACGACGCTGCACGCCCACCAACTAAAATGACACCGTTTTCGTATTTTTTATTTTCCATCTATTAAACGAATTAATCAAAAATACAAAAATCAAATCTAACGGCCCAAAATCAAACTAATCTATTTATCGTGACCGTCGGATCTAATCCGACTTAGCTCATCCGCGCCAACGGTCGAGCGGCCGGACATTGACTTAGACCTATCACGACTTGACACCTCGGACTTTGACTCGTTGATCCCGCCACCTCGGCTTCGTCTTCTACCTCTCGACGACTACCTAACGGACGGCCGAGACTCCCGCGCGAGATCCGACGGTGAAATCTCGGCCGATCGACCCCAAACCAGAACCAATCGATTCGCCTGGACCTCCGGATCCACATATCTCGGGATCGCGCTATTCTATCGGGCTAAATCGCGTGTATCGAGCTACACACGAGTGATATTGCAGAGTTCAAACATATAGATTAATGCCAAATCGAGCAATTCCTTTACACACGATCATCATAGGAAGTTCAAGAAGCTTACCTCGAGCTTTGATTGAGCTCGCAATGCCTAGAATCGCCCGGTCGAAGTTCGATCGGATCGCGACTAGTTGAAGGCTCGACTCGAGGTATTTCGAGCAAAATCAATGCAAAACGAAGATGCGGATATGGTCGGTGATGTTCGAAGATCAAAACGCACACACTAATTCAACCGATCGGGCTTGGGATAGTGCTACACCATGAACACACGGAGAGATGATCGAGACGGCGACTCACCGTTTCGGAGATCTCGAACCGGATTGGGCCGGGTGCGATCGTTTCTTCTCGGCTCGAGCGAGCTTCGATTCAGCTGGATTGGCCGGCCGAGCAACTCACGGTTCAAGCTCCGGCGAGCGGCGATAACTATCGCGAGAGTCTCTCTCTCTACCCTTTCTCTCTTTCGCTCTCTATTATGTTTCTTAGCGAGCACGAATGAGCCTCCTCTCGATCGCGAAACTTCTTGACCTTTTATACTGTTTTGAATTTGGGCGCGCACGGGAGAGCCTTCGCCGACCCTCTCACACGTGCGCACACGTGCAATGGTGGGTCGCCGGACGGGGATGGAATCATTTGGGATTCCGTCCAGGTTCGTTAGGCCTTCTGTCGAACTCAAACGAGCGCAAATTTTACGCGGTTTGAAGAATGTTGACTTTTTTTGGGCCATCGCAGCTTTGATCGCTTCGACGGCGCTCCTCGCGACCATTGACCTCGAGGTTAGGTTCAATCGACGCGTATCAACATGAGGAACAAAAGGCCCACATTAATTGATTCAATTATCACCGATTGAATGTCAATTTGGTCGTCAAAATCAGTCTAAGTATTGTTCATTCGCGTGGGAGTTCTAAGGAAGAAGACGACATTGTTCTAGGCTCGGTCATACCTATTCGACCGGCGGTTAGGCCGGTGCGAAACGGTTCAAACTTGCAATTTTCGAAGTTAATCAAAATTTATGGGGAATGTTTACAATAAATCCTCAAAATTGAACTCGGGGGCTCAAATACTATCTAGAAATGTAATTTTTCCCAAAATTTTCTATCAATTTCTATGAAAATGCCAAATATTTTCTAAAATTGCAAATTGGGGAAAAGTTCAATTGAGTGCCCAAATGATCAAATTGGATCCAATTACCTCTGCCAATCAATTCAGAGCATATGAAAACCTTGGGAGGTAGTCCAATTTTATTGGGAAAGTCCCTGGATTAAAAGTAATTTCAAAAATTGAAAATTGCAGGGGACTAAATTGCAAAGATTTTGGAGATTTTTACCTAATCCGTGCAATTTGCGCAATTGAGGGTGAAATTGGTTAAATTGAAACTACATAAGATTGAAATTGAATGTCTTGACTCAAAATATGCGAAAGTTGTAAATAAAAAGATTCAAATTGTATTTTTTGGCAAATTCAACCCTTGGTGTTGTAAAGAAACACCTAAAATTGAATTCAATTTTTAGTTTTTCTTGAGGTCAATATGAAAAGGGAATTAAAAGAAAAATATGAAACATTTTTCCATATTTTTTGCGGGGCCGGGAAGTATTTTTGTGAATTTGCTTGTATTTTTCTATTTTTCAAAAATATAAAAAAATACAAAAAATATGAAACATTATTTTTTGTTCAAAAATGGTTCCTTATGCTTGGCCAAGGCTTCTAAACTTGATTTTTCAATTTTTTGTCTTTTTATGAATTTTTGTGAATTTTATGAAATAAAACTAAGAAACATTTGATCAAAAATCGGGTGTCAACAGCTACCCCTCTTTGAAGGTAATCTCGGTCGAGGTTGCTTTCAAAGACAAGGTGATACCTGAATCTTTAATCGATTCCACTGGAGAAAAATTTCAGAAAAATGAGTCTTGACATTCAATCATCTTACCTTTCGCTTTGAAGTTCAAAATCTTATGGAGAAATCACTTCGGCTCATTCCTAATGTGGGAGAGAAAAGAGGAGAGAGAGAGAGATTTACCCGTGGCTCACCCGTCGGTGATCTAGAGATTGTTGGTCGGAGGTTGATATGACGAGTGTATAGGATTACCTCTGAATAGCTCGTGAGGTCCTTTTAGGGAGTGACGCTCGTCCGATTGTAGTGTTTTTTTCAGGTGTTTGAAGGTAGAAAGAAGGATTTACCCCGTAATAAGGGATTTACCTAAAAAAAGATATTTGATTATCCATTTAAAGGAGAATTGGCTGTTTCAGAGAAACGAATTCACCTATTTAAAAGGAGATCGGCTATCCTATAGAAAGGAATTCACCTATTAAAAAGAGAGTTGGCTATCCTATAGAAAGGAATTCACCGTTTAAAAGAGAATTGGCTATCTGTAGAAAGGAATTCACCGATTAAAAGAGAATTGGTTATCATGTAGAAAGGAATTCACCGTTTAAAAGAGAATTGGCTATCATGTAGAAAGGAATTCACCTTTTAAAAGATAATTGGCTATCCTATAGAAAGGAATTCACCTATTAAACGAGAATTGGCTATCCTGTAGAAAGGAATTCACCGTTTAAAAGAGAATTGGGCTGTCCTTGTAGAAAGGAATTCACCTATTAAAAGACTACCTTAATGTCTTCCTTCGGAATCGACAAAAGTGGTAACAAGGATATTGTCCCCAGGACCTATGATTACTAGGAATCCTTCGGAAACTTAAACTAAACTTCGGATTTAAAAGGGTGCCATATAAGGACCAAGAATTACTACGAGTACCTACGAAGCTCAAATCCGATTTTTAGATTTTAAAAGTTGAGGGTGCCATCCGAGGACCTAGGATTACTAGAGAACCTACGAAGCTCGAACCCGATTTTCGGATTTTAAAAGTTGAGGGTGCCATCTGAGGACCTAGGATTACTAGAGAACCTACGAAGCTTAAACCTAATTTTCAGATTTAAAAAGTTGAGTTACGAGGACTTGGGAGACTAGAAAACCTGCGAAAATCCAAATTAGTCGGATCTTTAAAAATATAGTTATTATGAGGGTTTGGAGACACTAGGAAACTTGTAGAAAATGAACTAAACATCATTAGAATTACTTTTGGAACAAAGCAGTAGGGTTTAAGGCCCATGAATTGTGACAAAGAAAAGGTGATCCTAGGTTTCGGGGAAAAACTTAGGAATGCCAATTAAAAAGTTTTCAACTTGTATTTGTAGGGAAAGCTGACCCAAACACATTATTGAAAGGCATTCATGTTCAAATCTCTACGGGGATGAATTTTGAATACCGCGATCTCGTGTATTCTTCAAAAATGTTATTTTAAAAGATTTTAAAAGGATTTCTTTTATCCAAGAGGGTTTCTCACTACTTGGAAAGGCTTTACTCAAAACTCGAATCTGCTCACAAAAGACCTAACCTTAAGGTTTCGGGATCATTCGAGATGCATACAATCCGATTGATCGAGAGAAGGCATTTAAAAGGGACCGTAATTTAGGCCAGGTCAAAGGTTTTTCAAAGGATATTCATCTTGAGGCTAAGAAAGGAATATTCATCAAGAATAACTTCTTCGGGTCTACAAGTCAAAAACCCTAAAAATATGATAAAGACAGGATTATACTTACCTCTTTAAGCGGTAGCTTCCTACGTGATCTCTCGCATCGCCTGAGACATCTCTTAGATTAGAAAAGTTTCGGGGATAGGTTGTATCTTGGCTTAAGGTGGGCTTTTTGGGAAAGGCCATATTTTCAAAAGGATGGGTGAATGTAGGTGATCACCTTGATATCCTTACCACTGTTGTTTGATTCGATGGAGATTTATGAACATCTTTCTTTAGGCGACTTTGAGGATTTTCCTCTTTTTACTATGATTCTCAAATTTTACTTTTTCTTTTTCTCTTTTTTTTCTACGAGAGGATTTCAAATGGGCCTTGGCCTTTGCTTTTGCCAGGCACTTTACTTTTTCTAGCCCTTTCTATCTCTTGTCATTTTACGTATTGGTGGCTCTTTTGGAAGCCAGGATCGAAATTCCTCCAATTATGCTTTTGATTCATTGTTGGTAATTCCTTTGTCTTGCCCCAAATAGGGAGGTGATCACCAACAATGGTTTAGAAATAAAGTTTAAAGGCTCAAATTGACCGATCAAAGGATAGAGTGTTTGGGGATATAGAAATGAAGTGCTTTTCTTCACTTCGAGGTGTTCCAAGCCTCCGCAAGAAATCACCTGAAGCTATCACAAAAAGATTGATGCGAGGTTAGCACAATAAAGTCTTACCTTGATCTTTTCTCCAAGGAATCAACCAACGAACCTCCAAATATGCCCCGGTGTGGGGTCGTTCTTGACAGGATTTTATTCAAAAAAATTTCTCCCTTTTTGGTTCAGAATGGTTGTCAAGGGATATAAATGTGTATGGAAAATTTTGAAATGAAAATGCCTTTCATCCTTTCAATCCATGTAATCACCGCGAATGACCCCTACGTCTAAAGACTAAGTTCTCTTTCTCTCTATCATATTCGCTCATCTCTCAAGTGTATTAGGGACATGTTTGAGGATAAGGTTTGCCTCTTTTCATCTGAAGGATCATCCTTTTGAAAAAGCTTTCAAACATACCTTTTTGTAGTACCTCGGGGTGTTTTCATCAAAATTCACCCTTTGTAGAAATTTTTATCACCAAAGATACATTCAAGAGGTGTTTGTTAAATTTCACGGAGATGTTTCTTTAAAAAGCCTTGCGGCTTTGTGGATCTAAAACATTTTTCTCAATGTCTACCATGATAACATCTTTTAATGAAGATGAATATCTTTTATAAAGGAAGAGAAACTTAAACCTGTCTCCTTCAAACGTTGATCCCCATTTTCTAGATAAACAAAAGAAACCAATCAGTTACGGATATTCAAAATCTCGAATTAAAGTTGATTCCTTGTTTGATCAATCATTTTGCGGGATTCTTCATGACTCGAGCCCTTCCGCAAAATATAAACATATGCAAATGCGGGTATGCAAATGGCATGTAAATGCAAAATTTTATGTGACTCGGATTCGCTCATCAAACAATCCGAAGCTTGGTTTTATTTCGGGGATAGTACTTCTTCACGGCATCTGCATTTACCGAACTTGCCAATTCTTCTCCATCAATGTTTACAAGGATAAGAGCTCCCTGGATAAAACTTTTGGATTACGTAGGGGCCTTCATAGTTTGGTGTAAATTTGCCTCCCGGGTGTTGGGCATTTGGGAATACCTTTCTTACAACTAGCATCTCCGCTTCAAAATTCCTAGGCTTGACCTTTTTGTTAAAAGCTCGGCCACTTTCTTTTGATAGCTCTTGCCATGACAAATGGCCTTTAGTAAGTTTTTCATCAATTAGATTTAATCGCTCATGCCTTTCTTTGGTTCCACTCATCCTTTGAAAATTTGATCTGTGAAAGGATCCTTAAAGAGGGAATTTCAACTTCTATTGGCGGGACGTTCCATACCATATACCAATGAGTAGGGAGTTTCCCTAGTTAAGGTACGAATCAAAGTTCCATAGGCCATGAGAGCACATGGCAATCTTTCGTGCCAATCTCGATATTTCTCAGCGATCTTGGCCAATATTTTCTTGATGTTCTTATTTGCCGCTTCCACGCCTCCATTCATTTGTGGGCGGTAATGTGAGAAATTGAGGTGTCGTATCTTAAACTAATCCAATAGATGATCCACAACCTTGTTGTTCGGGTTGGAGCCATTGTTGTAATGATTGCTCGTGGAACTCCATATCTTAAGATAATATCTCGCTTAATGAATTTAGCCACACTTGCTTTGCGGAGCGTTGGCATATGAGCTGGCTTCAATCCACATGGTGAAGTAATCAATGGCTACCAGAATGAAATGATGACCGTTGGAAGCCTTCGGGTTAGTCGGGCCAATCATGTCAATCCCTCACATAGAGAACGGCTAAGGTTCGACATCCGGTGCAGATTCATTTGGCGGCGCATTTATCCCGTCTCCATACACCTAGCAAGCGATGACAAGACCTAACATGTTGATTGGAATCGATTCAATAGTCATCCAAAGAGTATCCAAGCCTCATGATCTTCTTGGTAAGGAGATGACCATTCATGTGCGGCCCGCATTCTCCATCATGGATCTCTTTCATGATGAGATTTGCTTCTTTGGTGTTTACGCACCTCAACGAAGACCGAATCAAAAGACCTTTTGTATAAGATCTATCCACTGAGAAAAAATTTAGAAGACATCTTGCTAATGTATTTCTTATCTTCCGTCGATCGTCTTGTGGGAATTCGCCTTTCAAAGAGTAATTTTTTATATCATGGTACATGGTTCTTCGTTAGATTCCCATTCGATGACCATGCAATATACTTGGTTGATTAAGGATGTCAATCCTCAATGGCTCTATCTCAAGGCCATCTTGTGCTTGCAACATAGCCGATAATGTGGCTAGAGCATCAGCAAAATGGTTCCGAGTTCTTGGTAAGTACTCGAATATGATCTCATCAAAGTGTTAGATCAATCCTTTGAGAAATTTGTGATAAGGGATAAGCTTGGGATCCTTTGTTTTCCACGCTCCCCGAGTTTGTAGGATGATGAGCATGGAATCCCCGTATACCAAAGAGTTTCTTTACTTTCAACGAAATGGCGAATTGTAATCCAAGGATGCAAGCTTCATATTCAGAGATGTTGTTGGTGCACGGGAATACCAACTTGGCCGAGACGTGGTAATGTTGATCTTCGGGGGATATTAAAACCGCCTCGGTACCGATCCAACGAGATTTACAGCGCCATCAAAGTACATTGTCCATTTATCTTCAGATATGTTCAAGATTTGGCCTTCTGCCATTTTGTCCTCGGAACATCCTTAAGAGGATTTTTAGCCAACAGATCGGCGATCGCTCTTCCCTTGACGATTTTTGGGAAGAAGTTCCGATGTCGAACTCCGAAGGGAGCACTTGCCATTTGGCCATCTTTCCCAACGGAGCTGGTTTTTCTAGAAGATACTTGATAGGGTCATTTTCGGTGACCAATTAGATATGATAATATAGGGTATCGTCCTCGCCCTATGGAGGACCCAAACCAATGCTACACAAGTTCTTTCCACAAGTGAGTACTTGGCTTCGATGCCGTGAACTTCTTACTCGGATAGTAAATGGCCCTTTTCTTTCGATTTTCGGGGTTAGTTTGGGCGAGTAATGCTCCCAAGGACTCATCATGAACCGTCAAGTATAAGGTTAAAGGAGCGTTAGGGATAGGAGGTACCAAGATTGAAGGTTGCACCAAATACTCCTTGATCTTTTCAAATGCTTGTTGACATTCGGAATCCCATTTCACTTTTGCGCCCTTTTTAGGAGCTTGAAGAAGGGCTTTGTCTTTCGACAATTGCGATATGTAATTCAGCCTTCCAAGTAAACCTCTTACTTCTTTAATAGTAGAAAGAGTCCATATTTCCCATATGGCTTTGATCTTGGAAGGGTCAATCTCGATGCCACGACCGCTACGACAAATCCAAGCAACTTTCCGGATCGGCATCGAATACGCATTTTGCGGGATTTAGCTTGAGCTTATATTTCCTCGCTCGATCAAATAACTTTCTTAGTACTTGAACGTAATCTTCTCCGGGCTTGGATTTGGCGATCATATCATCGACATATACCTCCACTTTTTTGTATATCATATCATAGAACAAAGTCACCATAGCTCTTTGAAAGGTAGCCCCGCATTTTTTAATCCAAAAGGCATGACTTTATAGTAGAAAATCCCCCATTAGATGATGAACGAGGTCTTGATCTTGTCTTCTTCTCTTAGCATGATTTGATTATATCCTCGAAGACCATCCATGAAGGAGAATAGTTCAAAGCTCACGGTGCTATCAACAAGCACGTCAATATGTGGTAATGGGAAGTCATCTTTTGGATTGGCTTTGTTTAAATCTCGATAATCTACACATATTCGGATTCTCCCATTCTTCTTCTTAATCGGTATAATGTTGGCAACCCAATCAGCATATGGGACAGCTTCGATGAACCCAACTTTGAGGAGCTTCATTGCTTCTTGGTTGATCTTATCGGATAATTCGGGGTTCATTCTTCTACATGGCTGATTAACCGGGTTTGCAAGCGGGATTCATAGGCAAAGCATGTTCTACTATGTCTCGGTCCAATCCAAGCATGTCAAAGATATGACCGGGCGAAGATATCTTGATATTCTTTAAACAATATCGTCATTCTCAAGATGTTGGTTGTAGACAAATGTCCCCCTATTTTCACTTCTTTAACACAAACTGAATCTCCCAAATTGATAACGATAGGTTCTTCGAAACGAAGGTTTGGACTTTTCAAAACATTCCCATTCTCTCTTAATATCACTCACATCTATTTCTTCTTCGTCAATCTCATATGAGTAGTCATCGAGCTGATTTGAGTCACATATTAACCTGTTATGCATGGGAGGGATGATATGCCCGAAATGCATCGGGAAGGGTTAGTACATTAAAATGACAAAATTATAGAATGCCTGCCCTATTTTGACAGAAAGCATTTTCAAATTCCTTTTTGAAGGAAAAGAAAAAGAGAACTAGTCCTTGACTTTCTGGACATCCTAGTTCTCAATAGCCATTTCGAAAACCAAGAATCATATGGCGGATCGGGCTTCAAGTTTCATGGTCAAGGCTATTTGTCATCGTCGGATCAATCCATTGCTCCATATGTCCTTAATAAAACTGGAGATGATTTTCATTGATAGATGCAACTAATGGCAATACAATACTGCACTTCTTGAATAACGAAACAAGATCCAAGGGTACCGTAAAAGAAGAAACATCATAAAGCTTTAGCTGTAGGAAACAAATGCGATGAATCGAAATGTAGTGAAATATAAAGTTCGAAAGAGCCTTTTACTCGGGGGGTGGGAAAGTCGTCGTCGAGCCATTCAATGATCACATTCACCCGATTGTCCAAATGGGTTGAATAAATCGGCTCTGCAAGATCGTGAAATATCTTCATCCTCAAGCCATTTACCTCCTTTGGAGAATACTTGAGATAAGGGATTTTCGAACATCTTCCCTTTAGCTTTCCATACATTGGTGCCAATGAAGCGATTATCCCGTGTCTATGACGTCATTGATCTCCATAAGACTTGTTTCGACCTCGGCCTCGACTCGCATTATGTCCCGTCATTCCCTTGTATCCCGCACCATCCTTGTGATCATTTGAATCGAGACTTAAGGGATTACAAATTCCTTGGCCATACTTCCTTAATCCAAAGGTCGAATGAAACCATTTATGAGGACTACCTTCCCAGACCATAGTCGCAGGCTTAGATAACTCTAGAGTAGTTATCTTTGCATTAGATGGTACGTGCATAATGGATACGACATCAAAGGTATGACAACTAAGCTCATCCTCCTTTAGGGGCTCGATGTAGGGAACCATTCCTTTCAAGGAAGCGCGATGTCCCGTTTCTCTATGAATAGTGATCGACGGCCCTAAACCACGAATTTAACCTTCGATGTAGAGAAGAAGGTATTGCTCCCGATACATGGATCTAGGGTCTTCCCAAAAGCATAGTGAAAGCACTAGGGATATCCAAGACTTGAAATGGTATGGAGAAAGTTACCGGCCCAACGGAGACACCCGGTTCAATCTCGCTTACCACATTCTTAGAAACTCCGTCGAATGAACGAATAGTCGCCTTGGACGTCTTGATGAAGTCTTCATTTATCCCCAAGCTTTTCGGAGTGCTTAGAGGACATAGATTAAAAGCTGAGCCGTTATCAATTAAAACATGAGGTACCTCCTTTCCATGGCACCTTACGGCGATGTAGAGAGCCTTGTTGTGAATGTGCCCTTCCCTCGGAAAATCCTCATCTCGAGAAGGAAATCTGATCTTTCAATAAAATGGCCCCCATGAAATCTCCCACTGGACTTCATTGATGGTCTCAAGAACGTGTACTTCATTCAGCACCTTTAGCAGAGCGTTCTTATACTTATCTCAATTCTTAAAGAGGTCAAGCAAAGAGATTTGTGCCGGCATTTTCCGGGGTTGGTCAACGACTTCATATTCACTAGTTCTCACCACAAATTGGAGCTTTTCGACTTCTTCCGACGTCGGCGCTTTCTTTTCAAGCTCCATCTCCCTTTGAGCATAACATCTCCCGGATCTTATCACGGCATCAATTTCACCGCATCGTAATCCCAATGTACCGCCTTCGAGTTATATTCTTCTACGAGTGGAAGTTTAATTTTCATCGATCTCGATTCTGTCATCTTGACCTTTTGAGGTTTCCGCCACTTCTTCACAGGATGAATCTAGTGTCGACGGCTTTTCCGAATCGAGGCATCCCAGTTATCCACCCTATTCAAGTCAATCACAAAACGGATCGGGACATCCACCATCCCAATCATTTCATCCTCATGAATGCTTTCGGGATTCTATCTATGACAGGCGTTGCATCGCCGGCGTTTCCTTCCGTCAAAGCGCCTTTGTCTTTCCCTCGTTGACCCTCATGATTATGCCTTCAATTCTCATGCCAACATCCACCATATGTTGGAAAGAGGAATATGTATATGCATACATTCGGTCGAAATATTCTGCCGGCAATGACTTAAGCATAAATTCCAACATTTCCCTTTTTGATAGCGGTGGTTGCACCATCATATCGTGCTTTTTCCATCTTCCGGCGAAGAGTTCAAAACTCTCATCTTCTCCTTTTCCGATATTCAGCAAGTTGGCTTTGGTGAAGTATCCTCTAATCTCACGTCAAAGTATCGCACAAAGTGCTCGATAGTTCCTCCCACTCGGGACCCAATCTAGATAGATTAATTGGAACCAAGCCAATACGAGATCGATCAAACTATGTTTAAAATTCTGGATCAACGTTTCATCATCTTCATGATGACCAAACATTTGGCGGAGATAATATGAGATATGTGCCGGAGGACACCCAGCGCCATCATATTTCGAGCGAAACGTTACCCTTAGATTTACGCCTTGTAGCGGAATATTTCTAATTTGGGTGATCGGACGATCAACTCTTTTAGTTCATCCACCTTTTTCGAAATATCATCGCCTTGTTCTTGCAACAACGTGATCCGTCTATTCCGAATCTCAATGGTCCGCCGTATCTTTAGGATTTGCATACTTTCTTCCACTGTTGTGGTATTATTCTTGACCACTAATCGGGATAACTCCGCCACCATACTGCGATGACGTTTGTGGGTCTCCAAATTGGAAAATCGCATATCGGACTCTTGATTCCGCCATTCATTCCGAGGGGTCTCCCGATTCTTGGCTTCATCAACCGTTCTCACGAACTCTTCGCTCTCGAGGTCGTCCATACCACCCCAACCATCAGGAACTATATCTCCCGAATCAACGAAAAGCTTGGTGGTGCCGAATACGAGGACTTTAAAGCTGTATCCTCCACTATCTTCTCCGAGATTGTCAACTATCTCACCCCTCTCAAGAGCTTTCGCATGAACTTTCTATCATATCGAGCTTTTTCCGAGCGAATTTCAAAATCATCTAGCTCTTCAGCTTCTTTGCCATCTTAGACATTCATTAAGTATCCTGAAGGAACTCTCCAAGTCTTCCCTCTTGTAGCTCTCATCACGAACTCATCTCGCCACCATATCGATGGTTACATAGGTTCCCTTGAAAGTAGCGTCTTCCATTCTCCCAATAACGCCTAAATTGATTAAGCCTTTCTAGACATGCCTTCTTTTCTTCATTGGAAATAGTCGCTCCATCGTGGTATTACGAAGCCAAGTTAAAGATATCCTGCATTTTGCTCACGTCTATTATGAATTCCATAATCTCTTCAGGATTATCTTCAAATATCGCGTTCACCTCACGATGTTCCGGTAAGGGGATTCTTTGCACGTTTGGTTCAACCCTATCGAATTTCGGGACCTTACCATCAATTAAAGCATGCATCTTATATTTAAGAGGGAGACAATTGTCGACATTATACCCCCTTTCTCCCATATGATATACGCATGTCCGGGTCTCGTCAAACCCAACGAACCTAGGAGGATTTGCTCTAGGAGGCTCCTTCGCAATCAATCGGTTCTCAAGCAGCATGGGTAGTAGTTTAGATAAAGGTCGAGGCAATGGGGTAAAAACAGGGTTGGTTTCTCTTTCTTGGCTCCAAGATTTTTAGGGATGGTCCAAGAAGAAGATCCTTGGGTAAGGGTAGGAGGTGAAAACGTTTTCGGTTTAGGTGGGTTAGGGACAAATGCCACATCACCAGTTTGCTCCCTATATCTTCTTACGGGGTATTAGGCGTCTAAAAGACAGTCGGGTATCTTCTTTTCTTGCAATGCCCATTCATGACGATCTCGCCACCTTAATTAAATGTGCGGATGTCCGACACCCAGAGGTGTTCAACTTGTCAAAGTACTCAAAGTGTAATGCCTTGAGGGAGATGTCCACCAACTCTTCTTCAGGGACAGGTGGTTTCACTTGTACGGCTAGAGCTCTCCACCTTTGAGCGTGGCGCGAACGGCCTCATTCTTCCCTTTAGCGGTCCTCAAAAGATCTTCCCTAGTAAGGGTCGTCGAATGTTAAATTTGTACTCTTGCCTAAGAAACTCATCAGCTAACTTATCCCACGGCCAAGAAGCCTCTAAGGTTCCATTCAACGAACCATGCTAAGGCTGCCCCAAATAGACTTTCTTGAAAATTATTGACCAATAGCGGGATGTTGTCTAAGAACCGAGACATACGGCGCATGTAGTACTTGAGATGCGCCTTGGAACATCCGGTCCCGTTGTATTTCCTTACGAAATCGAAGCTCCTTGTAATCAAAAGGAACCTCAATCTTCTCAAACGGTTTCACCTTATCAAAACGTGAAAGTTCGTATCCCCGACTAACCAAGCATTCCTCAATCTTGGCGATCCTCTTGATTTCTTCCTCCATCTTGAGGGCTTATTTTTCTTTCTTTTCCAAGTCTATTACAACCGGAGGGTCCTTAGGTGGCCGCTCCAAATTTGGAGAGGTGTTTACAAAGGGGGCGGATTAGCACCTGTACCATCCGATGCGCTCGGAGGAGCTTGAGAATTCAAATCTATAGGATACTTCCCTTGACCGGCAATCAGCATTGCCTTCATCTCTCGCCACCATCGTGGCTATCATATTCATCCGATTCTCTAGATTACCTACACGAAGTGCAAGTTCTTCTTGTTCCATTCTTGTTAGGCGTGTTTTGCTACGTGTCCTCGTGATTATCGGTCACTTATTTTTCACGACATTAATCAGCATTGTTGTAATTCGGAATTTTTAAAAAGATCAATCCGTGGTAATTGTACTTTCTATATGATAATGCGTATGCATGCAACGCGTATAAAGGAAACAAGATGCATTTATTACAACTCAAATTGTTCAAAAGTGTTCAAAAAGATAACAATATGCAAAGCTAAATGGGGGAATGGATCTATCCGAGCCGAGGACGCTTGAATCCTTCTTGTTCGTCCGATCCGTCCGAATCCCACAAATAAGGATCCTCTCCTTCTTTAGACATCCGGAGCTTCGGATCTTCAAGGATATATGGCTCTACTCCCGGGACGTATGGTACTATGTACACGGGTGCATAGGATTCCACTTCGCAATGTGGGAAGATACACACTCGGGTACGTACGGTTCGACCAATGATCCGTGGGTACTCCTTGAACTTCCGAATATATTCCTTGGAAGCCCTATGGATATTCATCTCATCATCCAAATAGTTAGGCCATTCAACTTGTTGCAACGGAGAATTCTTTAAGGCATGAAGGATAAGCTTGATTCGGGCCCGATAGAGCTTCTTCACTTCTTTAGTAAGCTTTCCATGTGACATATCAAATGAGAAGATCCCCTGACAAATATTTGGTGGCACTTGTTGCAAAACACCAAACCTGTCTCACTACGCGAATAGGGTAGTAGGCCATCGCACCGGTATATTCCAAGAAAGGAATAGGACTATCATCAACGCCGATAATACGAGCCTCCATAATCTTAGGCCAAATCGACGCCATCGGATATGCTCGGGCTCCAAATCTCTCAAAAGCTCAACCCATTTCTTGAAAGAATGGTTAGGCACGAGGCATTGGCACTTGAGGAAGGATTTAAGAGGATACACATGCTCATTGATCTCATAGCATCTTACCCGAAGTTGGAAAGTTTTTTATATGAGAAACGAACCACATATGAAGTAGTCCGTTGGATGCTTGAAAAGTGGCCTTTTTGGAGGTTTTAAAACGGTTTAGAGAAAGGAAGGTTTCAGCTAGGATCATGTAAGAGTAGTTCCATCGGCAACATGCTTGTCGGGCTATGTGAACTGTGGAGGGGTCGAAGGTAGTCCTAGAAGTAGGGAATAGGACGAAGGCAAAGAAAGCTAGGACGAACACATTTTTCGATTTATGACCAGGTATGGTGGATAGAGAAGAGTAATTGTCAAAGAGAAATGAGAAAGGAAATCTGCCGAGTTGGATTTGTAGACCTTTTCTTCCTCGGAGGTCTTGAGGCAAAGGAAACTCGATAGACAAAGGGTAGAGTCTATACCTGCAGGAGGTTAAGCTATATGGTCATCAAATTTGGCCCCGATGATAGCAGAATACTCTTCGAGTGTAGGGGTCATCTCAAGGTCTTGGAAGTTGAAAGTCATCATGTGCGCATCGCACGTCTTAGCCAAAGCTTGAATAAGGGCCGGTTGGTACTCCACTCTAATCAAATCTACTAGTCGCCCTAGTCGTCCTTCAACGTACGCTTTATTGATCGGGTTGAGACGGTCCCACCATTGAGAAAACTTTTGCGCGGCACCGGATAATCTTGATATCTCCATTCCCTCGATTTTTTTCTTTCGGAGCGGGCGGGGGCTAACGAGCCGCACCCTTTTCGGACCCCGGTTGACGGCGGGATCTTTGGCGCGCGGGTCTCCCCTAAGACTCATTACTCGAATCGCGACATGAAGAAAAATTTAGAAATATTGAGAACGACCTTAGTGTGGTCGGGTGACATATGCGCAGTGTACATGCATATGGAGTCGCCACCGATCAATTTTTGGAGGGTATGATTGGGAACCCTATAGAGCGGTCCGGAGAAACCGTTCGATTCTACAAAAACCAGAGATTTGGGTTCGGGGACTTGATTACGCCGAGATTTACATCGACGCCCTTTCGGTTACCGAAGTTGAGTGATTTTCTAACCTAAGAATTCATGCAAATGAAATTTCGGGTGAGGTAGGTCCTAATGATCTAAGGTATCATGCGGACGGGAATTTACTACCCTAACCATCGCAATGAGGAATTTAATGCGCAATCAAAATAATCACAGCCAAATCAAACAATCAATTAAGTAGACACGCCTAATAGGGCCCTATTGGCCCACGTAAAGATTTATTCGAGTTCGGGATGGTTCGGGAAATTTTTGGGGCAAAGTGCCTAGAAGGGTAAAACGGTCATTTTTAGGGGTTCGGGTAAAAAATTGAGAATTTTTCGGATTAGTGTAAATTGACCCTCTAAGCTTCAAAAAATTATCGATCCGGACTATAAGACTCCCCAATCGACCTAAGTATTTTTAGAAATTTTTTGGAAAAATCTGAGAATTTTTATGAATTTTTTATGAATATTATTGATTTTTTTGGATTTTCAATTAATTTTTATGAATTTTTTATTAATTTTTCTCGACCGGGTCAACCTGGTCAACGCCCGGCCAACCCGACCCCGACCCCGCTCGGACCCACTCGACACTAAACGACGCCGTCTCTATTTTTTGTTTATATTTTTTTGATTTTTTAAAACTATTTTCCTAATATCCGAAATTAAAAAAAAAAAAAAAGACGGCCACGATTGAACGTAGAATTGATCTCGGCCATTCGTTCAATTAAACCCACGTACGCTTCGCTACACCGGATCACCTCTGCCCTATGTATAAAACGACGCCGCATCCCGATAATGAACGGACGCCCACGATTGGGACTTGGACTAGATGCGAGACCGTTCGTTCCTATTAAACCTAAAACGACGCCGCATCGCCCTATACCCTAAATGACGCCGCACGCTTACTAACTAAAATGACACCGTTTCTGTATTTTTATTTTCTACCTATTAAACAAATTAATAAAAAAATACAAAAATATAATCTAACGGCCCAGTAATCAAGCTAGCCTATTTATCACAACCGTCGGATCTAACCCGACTCGGCTCTTCCGCGCCAACGGCCGAGCCGACCGGGTGAAACGCTGGCCCAATCACAACTCGACACCTCAAACTGTTGACTCGTTGACCGCCACGTCGTCTTCGTCTTCTTCCTCGCGACAACGACGCGACGGACGGCTAAGACTTCTCCGGCGAGATCTAACGGCGAGATCTCGACGGAATGACGCGAAACCACTACCAATCGATTCGTTTGAACCTCTAGATTAACATATCTCGAATCATGCAATTGTATCGGCTAAATCGCGAATATCAAGCTAAACACGTAACGACAACTCATAGTTTAATCGTGTAACATAGAGCCTAATAGATCAATTCCGTCACACACAAGCATCATAAGAAGTTCGAACACTTACCTTGAGCTCCGATTGAGCTCGCAATGGCTAGAAAAGCCTGGCCGGCGCTTGACCGCACCGCGGTATGTTGAAGGTTCGACTCGGGTTTATCGAGCGAAATCAATGCAAAGGTGAGATGCGATCATGGTCGATGATGTTTGGGGATCAAAATGCACACATTAATTGAGACAATTACACTCGTAATAGCATGATGCCATGAACACACAGAGAGAAGATCGCGAGGTCGACTCACCGATTTCGCAGATTGCAGATTGATTGAGCTGGTGCGATCGCTTCCCCGGAGTTGGTGCGAAGCTTCCGAACTTGATCGCGGGCCTCGATTTGATCTAGATTGAGCGGACGAAGTGCTAACGATGCACGAGCTCAAATTCTCGACCACACGGGCGGGAGAACGAGCTCTCTCTCGCTTTCTCCTCTCTCTCTCTAACTCTCCGAGTCTGTTGTGAACCGAATGAGCCTCTCCTTTTCGCGAAGCTTCTTGCCCCCTTTTATACCAATCTTTGAAAATTGGCGTGCACGGGAGGAGCTTCGCCGACTCACTTCGCATGTGCCCATGCGTGTGAAGTGAGCTGGACGGCGTGCTGAACGGAATGGGATTCCGTCCAACTCTGTTTGGGACTCCAGCGTACTCGAATTAATCACCAATTTGGTCATTTGTTCAAATGTTGACTTTCTAGATTGCCGAGACTTTGACCAAGCCGCCCGCCGTGCTCCGGCGACCATTGATCCCAAAGTTGGTGGCGATCAACACGTATTAGCTTGGTGAACAAAGAGCATCCCCGAGCTTGTCCAATTTGATATTTGAATCTCGACCTTCAAACTTGCAAAATGGCGCGTACTCGGGAGGAAGACGAAACTATTTAGACCAGGCCGACGGGTCCGATCGACGGTTAGACCCGGTCTGAATCGGGTTCAGACTTACAATTTTCGAAATTAATCAAAATTTATGGGGAATTTTTACAATTAATCCTCAAAATTGAACTCAATGGCTCAAATATTATCTAGAAATGTGGTTTTGCCCAAAATGTTTCGCCAATTTCTGCAAAAAACCTCAAATTTTTCTAAATTCCCAAATTAGGGACAAGTTTAATTGGACGCTTAATTGACCAAATTGGACCAAACCACCTATGCCAATCGATTAAGAATGTATGAAACCTAGGGGGACGGTCCAATTTTACCACGAAAGTCCCTTGATTAAAAGTAATTTCAAAAATTTGCAAGTTGAGGGACTAAATTGCAAGAATTTCAAGAAGTTTTGCCCAATTCATGCAATCCGCGTAATTGAGGCTGCAATTGATCAAATCGAAGCTTGGAAGGACTGCAATTGAATGTCTAGACTCTAAATATGCGAAAATTTCAAATAAAAAGACTCAATTTGTATTTTTATGCGAATTCAATCCTTAGTGTTATGAAGAAACACCTAAAATTGGATTCATTTTTTGATTTTTCTTGAGGTCAATATGCAAAAATAATTAAAATAAAAATATTGGACATTTTTCTGTATTTGTGTGACCTCAAAAAGTATTTTTTTATGAATTTTCTAGTATTTTTCTATTTTCCAAAAATATTAAAAAATGTGAAAAATATGAAAAATTATTTTTTGTTCAAAATTGGTTCCTTATGCTTGGCCAAGGCTCCCAAACTTGATTTTTCAATTTTTTTTATTTTTTTTATGAATTTTGGAGAATTTTTATAAAATAAAACTAGGGAAAATTGATTAAAAAAAAATCAGTGTCAACAATTGCCCTATTTGAAAGTAATCTCGATTCGAGGTTGCTTTCAAAGACAAGGTGACACATGAATCTTTAATCGAATCCACTAGGAAAAAATCTAAAGAAAACAAGTCTTTGACATTCAATTGCCTTACCTTTGCCGGTGAAGTTCAAGATTCCAAGGAGGGATTATTCCGGCTCATGCTCTTTTATGTGAAAGAGAAATAAGAAGAGAGAGACTTACCTGTAGCTCACTTGTTAGTGGTCTAAACATTATCGGTCCGAGGTCGCGAGGACGAGTGTATAGAATTATCTTCGAGTGGTTTGTGAGGTTTCATAATGATCGGTGTCCATTTGATGTCGAATGTGGTTTGAAGGTTTGGAAGGAGGGTTTACCCTTGTAACAAAGGGATTTACTTATTAGAATGTAGATTGGTTATCCCGTAAGAAGGAATTCACCATCTAGAGAAATTGGCTATCATGTAAGAAGGAATTCGCCGATTAAAATGGGTTGGCTATCTTGTAGGAAGGAGTTCGCCGATTAAAATGAGGTTGGTTATCCTGTAGGAAGGAGTTCGTCGATTAAAATGAGGTTGGCTATCCCGTAGGAAGGTGTTTACCGATTAAAATGAGTTGGCTATCCCGTAGGAAGGAGCTCGCCGATTAAAATGAGGTTTGCTATCTTGTAGGAAGGAGTTCGCCGATTAAAATGAGTTGGCTATCCCGTAGGAAGGAGTTTGCCTGATTCAAATAGGGGTTAACCGAGATCAATTAAAATGAGGTTGGCTATCCTATAGGAAGGAGTTCGCCGATTAAAATAGGTTGGCTATCCGTAGGAAGGAGTTCGCCGATTAAAATGGGTTCGCTATCCCGTAGGAAGGAGTTCGACGATTAAAATGGGTTGGCTATCCCGTAGGAAGGAGTTCGCTGATTAAAATGAATTGGCTATCCCGTAGGGAAGGAGTTCGCCGATTAAAATGGGTTGGCTATCCACCGGGGATTCGCCTATTAAAAGGGGAGGGTGCTATTCGAGGACCTAGGTTTACTAGTGTACCTACGAAGCTTAAACCCGATTTTCAAATTTTAAAGGAGAGGGTGCCATTCTAAAGACCTAGGTTTACTAGTGCATCTACAGAAGCTCAAACCCGATTTTCAAATTGAAAGGAGAGGGTGCCATTCTAAGGACCTAGGTTTACTAGTGTACCTACGTAAGCTCAAAATCGATTTTCAAATTTGAAAAGAGAGGATACCATTCTCGAGGACCTAGGTTTACTAGTGTACCTACGTGAGCTCAAACCCGATTTTCAAATTTCAAAGGAGATGGCGCCATTCCGAGGACCTAGGTTTACTAGTGTACCTACGAAGCTCAAACCCGATTTTCAAATTTCAAAGGAGAGGGTGCCATTCCGATGACCTAGGTTTATTAGTGTACCTACGAAACTCAAACCCGATTTTCAAATTTCAAAGGAAAGGGATTCGAGGACCTGGGGACGCTAGAAGACCTTGCAGAAAATCCAAGTTAGTTTGATCTTTAAAAATGTAGTTATTTCGAGGATTTAGGAACATCGGGGAACCTGCAGAAAATCCAATCAAACATCATTAGAATGGCTTTCGAGTAATCCAATGGGTTGAGACCCTTAGTTATATGATAAAATAGTGGTAATTCCAAATTCGGGGGAGAAACTTAGGAATTCCAAACAAATTTTCAAAGTGTATTTGTGAAGGAAACGTGCTCATACACGAGTTCAAATCTCCACTGGGGTGAAATTTGAATGTCGCACCCGAGTATTCTACAAAAGGGTTGTCTTAAAAGTTTTTCAACAAGATTTTCCTTCATCCAAAAGGGCTTCTCACCATTTGGGAAGGTTTTTCCTGAAACTCGGATTCGCTCACAGAAACCTAACCTTGAGGTTTCGGGATCATTCGAGATGTATATAATCCGACTGATCGAGAAGGCATTTAAAAAGGATCGTAATTCAGGCTAGGTCAAAGGTTTATCAAAGAATTTTCATTTCAAGGCTAAAAAGTGAATTTTAATTAGAAACAACTTCTCCGGGTCTACAAGTCAAGAACCTTGAAGACGCGATAAGACAGGATTGTACTTACCTCTTTAAGTGGTAGCATCCTGTGTAATCTCTTGCATCAACCTAAGACACCTTTAGATCGGAAAAGTTTTTGGTGACAAGCTATAACTTGGTTCAAGGTTGGCTTTTTGAGAAAGGCCATATTTTCAAAAGAGGGGTGAACTTGGGTAATCACTTTGATATTTTTCCCAACAAATACTTGCTTTGAGGAAGTTTCATGCACATTCTTTCTTCATTGAGTTTAAGGATTTTCCTCTTTTCATCATGATTTTTGAAACTTTGCTCTTTTACGGGACGTTTTTCATGGGCTTTGGTCTTGCTTTTACCAGGCATTTTGCTTTTGCTAGCCCTTTTTGTTTCTTGTCATTGATCGGCTCTTTTCGAGACCAGGATCGAAAATTCTTCCGATTACGCTTTTGACTTATCACTGGTAATTCCTTTGTTTTGCCCCAAAGATAAGGAGGTGATCACTAGCAATGGTTTAGAAATGAAGATCATGAAGGCTCAAATTGGCTTTTCAAAGGATAAGTGTTTGGGTATATAGAAATGAAATACTTTTCTTCACTTGAAGGTGTTCCAAGTCTCTACAAGAAATCACCTGAAGCTATCTCAAAAAGATTGATGTAGGTTAGCACAATAAACTCTTACCTTAATCTTTTCTCTAAGGGATCCACCAATGAATCTCCAAATATGCCCCAGTGTGGGGTGGTTCTTGACAGGATTTTATCTAGAAAATTTCTCCTTTTGGTTTAGAGTGATTATCAAGGGATATAAGTGTGTAGATAATTTTGAAATGGAAATGCCTTTCGTCATTTCGATCCATGTAATCACCGCGAATGATCCCTACGTCCCAAGATTAAGCTTTTCGCTCTGTCATTTTTACTTATCGCTCAAGTGTATCATAGACGTGTTTGAGGATAAGGTTTGCCTGTTTTCATCTCAAGGATCATCCTCTTGGAAAGCTTTCAAAACCTACCCTTTTGTAGGATCTCAAGGTGTTTTCATCAAAATTCGACATTTGCAAAAGTTTTCATCAAAAGGTGTATTCAAAAGGTGTTTCGAAACTTGAAAAAGATGTTTCTTTAAAAATACTTTACGGCTTTGCAAATTAAAATCTTGGATGTTAAGCACAATAATATTTCTAAATAGAAGTGACCCCAAACCTTGCCTCCTTCGGATGTCGATTCCCGTTTTCCGCATAAAAAGGAAATGATTAGTTAGAGATGTTCAAAATTTAAAATCAAGAACGACTCCCTCGTTTGATCAATCGCTCTGCAGGATTCTTGATGACTCCAAGCCTTCCCCGCAAAAACAAACATACGCAAATGCATGTATACAAATGTCATGTGAATGCAAATTTTATGTGACTCAGATTCGCTGATTAATCACTTCGAAACTTGATTTCATTTCAGGGATAATACTTCTTCACGGAATACATTTACGGACTTGCCAATTCTGCTCCATCCATATTTACAAGAATAAGAGGTCCCCCGAATAAGACCTTCCGAATCACGTAGGGGCCTTCATAATTTAGCGAAAACTTGCATCCCGGTGTTGAGTATTTGGGAGCATTTTCTTCACAACTAGCATCCCCGCTTCAAAATTTCCGGGCTTGACCTTCTTGTTAAAAGCCCCGGCCACTTTCTTCCTGGTAGCTCCGACCATGGCAAATGGCCTTTAGTTGCTTTTCATCAATCGATTTAATTGCTCGTGCTCTCCGCCTGGTTCCACTCACCTTCCGAGAGTTCTACCTAAGACAATACCCTTAAAGAGGTGATTTTAACTTCTATTGGTAGAACTGCCTCCATACCATATACCAATGAGTAGGAGTTGCCCCAGATTGAAGTACGAATCGAAGTTCGATAGACCATGAGAGCATATGGCAATCTTTCATGCCGCCTTGATATTTCTCAGCGGTTTTGGCCAATATCTTCTTGATGTTCTTGTTTGCCGCCTCCATAGCTCCATTCATTTGTGGGCGGTAAGGTGAAGAATTGAGGTGTCGTACCTTAAATTGATCCAACAAGTGATCCACAACTTTGTTGTTCGGATTAGAGCCATTGTCTCGTGATGATTGCTCTTGGGACTCCATATCTCGAGATGATATCCCGTTTGATGAATTTAGCTACACCGTTTGCAGTGACATTGGCATACAAGCTGGCTTCAATCCATTTGGTGAAATAATTGATGGCCACCTGAATAAAACGATGTTTGTTTGAGGCCTTTGGGTTAATAGGCCCAATCATGTCGATCTTCCACATAGAGAATGGCCAAGGTTCCGACATTTGATTTAGTTCAGTGGGCGGCGCGTTTATCCTATCGCCATATACTTGGCATTGATGACAGGACCTAACATGTTGATTGCAATCCGACTTGATAGTCATCCAAGAGTGCCCGAGTCTCATAATCTTCTTGGCGAGGAGATGGCCATTCATGTGTGGTCCACATTCTCCTTCGTGGGATTTCTTTCATAATGAGATTTGCTTCTTTGTCATTTACGCACCTTAGCAAGATCAATCGAAGGACCTCTTGTACAGACCGCGTCCACCGAGGAAGAACTTAGAGGATATCTTGTTGATGTATTTCTTATCTTCCGTTGATCATACGGGAATTTGCCTTTCAAAGAGTAATTTTTGATGTCATGATACCATGGTTCTTCATCGGGTTCTTCTTCAATGGCCATGCGGTATGCGAGTTGATCAAGGATGTCAATCCTTAACGGCTCTATCTCAAATCCATCTTGCACTTGTAACATGGCCGATAGTGTGGCCAAAGCATCAACAAAATGATTTTGAGTTCTTGGTAGATACTCGAATGTGATTTCCTCAAAATGTTGGATCAACTCTTCGAGAAATTTATGATAAGGGATAAGATCGGGATCCTTTGTTTTCCACTCTCCTTGGGTTTGTAAAATGATGAGCATAGAATCTTCATATACCAAGCAGCTTCTTCACCTTTAATGAAATGGCCACTTGTAATCCGAGGATGCAGGCTTCATATTCCGAGATATTGTTGGTGCACGGGAACACCAACTTGGCCAAGATGGGATAATGTTGATCTTGGGGGATATTAAAAGCCCCAAGATTCGATCCAGATAGATTTACCGCACCATCAAAGTACATTGTCCACTTGTCTTGATATATTCAGAATTTGGCCTCCATTATTGTGCTCTAAAACGTCTTTGGGAGGATTTTCAGCCAACATGTCCGCGATCGCTCTTCCCTTGACAGATTTTTGGGGAGAGGTTTTAATGTCAAACTCGAAAAGAAGTACTTGCCACTTGGCCATTTTTCCCAATAAAGCTAGTTTTTCCAAAAGATACTTGATGGGGTTGTTTTCAGTGATCAATTGGATATGATAATGCAAGGTATACTTCCCCAATCTATGGAGGACCCAAACTAAGCTACGCATGTTCTTTCTACCGATGAGTACTTGGCCGATATGTGGTGAACGTTTTACTCATATAATATATGGCCGTGCCTTTCGATCCTTGGAGTTAGTTTGGGCGAGTAGAGCTCCCAAGGATTCGTCATGAACCGTCGATATAAAGTCAAAGGAACATTAGGGATAGGAGGTACACAAATTAGGGGTTGTACCAAATATTCCTTGATCTTCTCGAATGCTTGTTGACACTCGAATCCCATTTTACTTTTGCGCATTTCCTTAGAAGTTTGAAGAAGGGCTTATTTTTCGACAGTTGTGATATGAATCGGATATGTAATTCAGCCTCCAAGTAGGCCCCGTAACCCCACTTTAAAAAGAAAGAGTCCCTATCTCCCATATAGCCTTGATCTTAGAGGGGTCGATTTCAATACCATGACTGATTAAATCCCAACAGCTTTTCCAAATCGGCGCCGAATACGCATTTCATGGGATTCAATTGAGCTTGTATTTCCTTAATCGATCAAATAATTTTCTTAGCACTTGAACGTGATCTTTTCCAGGTTTAGACTTGGCAATCATATCATCCACATAGACTTCGACCGTTGTGTATCATGTCGTGGAAGAGAGTCACCATAGCTCTCGATATGTCCCCCTATTTTTAATCCAAAAGGCATGACTTTATAGCGAAGAATTCCCCATTGGGTGACGAATGAGGTATTGATCTTGTCTTCCTCTTTCAAAGCATGATTTGATTATATCCCAGAAGCCATCCATGAAGGAGAATAATTCAAAGCCTCGATGCTATCAACGAGCACATCAATGTTCGGTAAGGGAAATCATCTTTTGCACTAGCCTTGTTTAAATCCCTATAGTCACACATATCCGGATCCTCCCATCTTTCTTCTTAACTAGCACGATATTGGTGACCCAATCGGCATATGGGACAGCCTCAATGAACCCCACTTTAAAGCAACTTCATCACTTCTTCTTTAATCTTATCGATGCAAGGTTCATTCCCTCGCATGGCCGATTAACCGGTGCATATGGGTTTGTGGGCAAAGCATGTTCCACTATTTCACGATCCAACCCTAGCATGTCATATGACCGGGCGAAAATGTCTTGATATTCCTTAAGCAATGCTTGTCATTCTCGAGACACCAATCACAGAATAAATGTCCCCCTATTTTTACTTTCTTAACACAGTTGGATCTCCCGGATTAACAACAATGGGTGCTTTAGAAATAGTAGGTTTAGATTCTTCAAAACAATCCCATTCCCTCTTAATGTCACTCACTTCTTCTTCTTCTTTTATCAATCTCGTATGCATAATCATCGAGCGATCCGAGATGCATATTAACCTATTATGCATGGGTGGGATGACATGCTCGGGGGGGGAAAGTCGTCATCGAGCCACTCAATGATCACATTCACCCGATTGTCCAGGAATAGGTCGGACAAGTCTCGCTCGCATCCTCGAAATATCCTCGTCTTCCAGCCATTTACCTCCGTTGGAGAATACTTGAGACAAGGGATTTTCGAACATCTTCCCTCTAGCTTTCCATGCATTAGTGCTAATGAAACGGCCACCTCGGTGTCCACGGCGTCCATGGTCTCCATAACTTTTGTTTCGACCTCGGATCAACCTATACCGCACTCTATTGCCTCTTTATAGCCTAGACCAACTTTATGGTCATTTGAATAAAGAGTTAAGGGATTACGGATCCCTTGGCCGTACTTCCCTAATCCGGTACCGAGAATGAAACCATTTGTGAGTAGCACTTTTCCTGCCATAGTTGCGGATCTTGACAGCTCTAGGATAGCTAACTTTGCATCGATGGTACATGTACATGACAGATACGATGTCAAAAGTGTGATAGCTCAACTCATCCTCCTTTGAAGGCTCAATGTATGGGATCATCTCTTTCGGGAAGCTCGATGTTCCATTTCACCATGGATAGTGACCAATCGGCCTCTAACCACAAATTTCACCTTCCCGATGTAGGGAAGAAGGTATCGCTCGAGACATATGAATCCACGGTCTTCCAAGAAGCAAGGTGAAAGCACTAGAAATATCCAGAACTTGGAACGGTATAGAGAAGGTTACCGGTCCGATAGAGATGTCCGGTTCAATCTCTCCCACCACATTCTTGGAAACTCCGTCAAACGACCGGATAGTGGCTTTGGACGTCTTGACAAAATCTTCGCTTATCCCTAAGCTTTTGAGAGTGCTCAAATGACACAAATTAAAAAGTCGAGCCATTATCAATTAGGACATGAGGTACCTCTTTTTCATAGCACCTTATGGAGATATAGAGGGCTTTGTTGTGAATATGCCCTTCCCTCGAGAAGTCTTCATCGAGAAGGAAATCGATCCTTTAAAAGGATGGCTCCCACGAAGTCTCCCAATTGAACTTCATTGATGGTCTCCGTAACGTGTACTTCATCTAATACTTTCGAAGGTCATTCTTGTACTTCTCCGAATTCTTGAAGAGGTCTAGTAAAGAAATTTGTGCGGGCATTTTCGGAAGTTAGTCTACAACTTCTTACTCACTGGTTCTCACAACGGACCATAGCCTTTCCAACCTCCTCTCAGCTGGTGCTTTCTTCTTAGATTCAGCCTCTTTCGAGGGATAACATCTTCCCGATCTCATGACTACGTCAATCTCATCTGTTCCATAATCCCAATGTACCGCCTTTGGGTCATATTCTTCCATAGGTGGCAATTTGATCTTCACTGGCTTGACTTCCTCCCCGAGGTGATTCCAATGTTGGCGATTTTTCCGAACTAGAAGCTTCCAAGTTATCCACCTTGTTCAGGTCAATCACAAAGCGAATCGGGACATCTACCATCCCAATCATCTCATCTTCATGGATGTTTTCGAGATTATGTTCGGGACATAGCCTCACCGGTATGGCATTCTCTTCATCCAGACGCCTTTGCCTTTCCCTTCGACTCTCGGGATAATGCCCTCAATTCTCATGCCGATATCCACCGGATGTTGGAAGGAGGAATATGTGTATGCGAACATGCGGTCGAAATACTCCGCCGGCAGTGACTTGAGTATAAACTCTAGCATTTCCTTTTCCGATAGCGGCGGTTGCACCATCACAAGATGCTTCTTCCACCTCCCGGCGAATAGTTCGAAACTCTCATCCTCACCTTTTCCGATGTTTAATAAATTGGCCTTGGTGAAGTACTCTCCGATCCCGGCTTCAAAATGCCGTATGAAGTGCTCGAGAGCTCCTCCAAGCTCGGGACCCAATCTAGGTCGATTGGTTGGAACCAGGCCAATGCTAGGCCCGTCAAACTATGCTTGAAATTCTGGATTAATGTTTCATCGTCTTCATGATGGCCCACCATTTGGCGGAGGTAATATGAAATATGCGCCAAGAGACACCCAGTACCGTCATACTTCATGCGGAACGTCACCCTCAAATTTACGCCTTGGGGTGGAATATTTCTAGCCCGGGTGATTGGCACAATCAGCTATTTCAATTCATCCACTTTCTTTGAAATGTTGTCGCCTTGTTTTTGCAACAAAGCGATCATTCTATTTTGCGTGTCCATGGTCCGTCGTATTTCCCGAATCTGCATGTTTTCTTCTATTACCGCGATATTATTTTTTACTACCGATTGTGACAATTCAGCCACCATGTTCATCAAATGACGCATGTGGGTCTCCAAATTAGAAAGCCGCATATCGACCTCCCGATTTCCCCGTTCATCCCGAGAAACTTCTTGATTCTTAGTTTCATCGATTATCCCTACGAATTCTTCACTTTCGGGGTCATCCATGCCACCCCAACCGTCGGGAACTGTATCTCCAACGTCCACGAAAAAACTCGGCGGTGCCGAATATAGGACTTTGAAGTTATAATCGCCGCTATCTTCTTCGAGATTATCAATTATCTCACCTCTTTTTAGAGCCCGTTGCATGAATTTTCTATCACCTCGGCGGGCTTTTCCTAGACGGACTTCATATTCGTCTAACTCTTCAACTTCTTCAACATCCCGGATGTTCATCAAGTATCCCGAGAGAACTTTCCGGATCTTTCCTCTCGTGGCTCTCAATATGAGCTCCTCTGCCACCATGTCTACGGTCACATAAGTCCCTTTAAAAGCGACGTCTTCTATTCTTCCGATGACACCCAGATTGATTAGCCGTTCTAAACATGCCTCCTTTTATCCCCCGGGAAATATTTTCTCCTTCGGGGTATTGTGCAGCCAGGGTCAAGATGTCTCGCATTCGATCTACATCCATTATGAACTCCAGGGGTTTCTTTATCTTCACCGTCAAATATCGCGTTCACCTCGCGATATTCGGGTAGAGGATTCATTGCACATTCGGTTCAGACTTATCGAACTACAGGACTTTACCATCAATCAAGGCTTGTACCTTATACTTAAGGGCGAGCAGCTTATCCACATTGTGCCCCTTTCTCCCATATGGTACATACAAGTCCAGTCTCATCAAATCCGGGAACCTTGGAGGATTAGCTCTAGGTGGCTCTTTTGCGACCAATCGATTTTTCAAAGCAACATAGGTAACAATTTGGATAACGGTCGAGGTAGCGGGGTGAAGATAGGTTGGTTTCTTATTCTTGGTTCCGATGGTTTAGGAGCGGTCCAAGAAGAAGTTCCTTGGGTAGGGGTAGAAAGTGAGAAATTTTTGGGTTTAGGTGGGTTAGGGACAAACGCCACATTGCCGCTTGCTCCCTATTATCCATTCTCAAGGGGTATTGGCGTCCGAAAGGTGACTCGGGTATTTTCTTCTCCCGTAATGCCCATTCATGGCGTTTTGCCACCTTAATTAGGTGCGCGAACGTCCGACACCCAGAGGTGTTCAACTTACCGAAATACTCAAAGGGCAATGCCTTGAGAAAGAGGTCTATCGCTTCTTCTTTAGGGACAAGTGGTTTCACTTGCACGGCCAAAGCTCTCCACCTTTGGGCGTAGGCGCGAACGGCCTCATTCTTACCTTTTACGGTCCTCGAAAGATCTTCCCTAGTAAGGGTTGTCGAGTATTAAACTTGTACTACCGAAGGAACTCATCGCCTAGCTTGTCCCAATCGGCGAGCCTTTCAGGCTCCAGCTCAATAAACCATGCCAGGGCTGCCCCGAGATAGGCTTTCTTGGAAGGTGTTGACTAACGGCGGGATATTGTCCGAAAATTGAGACATGCGGCGCAGATAGTACTTTAGATGCGCCTTGGGACACCCGGTCCCGTTATACTTTCTCACGAAGTCCGGTTCCTTGTAATCAACAGGAATCTCGATTTTCTCAAAAGGTGTTATCTTATCAAACCTTGAGAGCTCATATCCCCGACTTATCGGCACTCCTCAATCTTGGCGAGTCTTTTAATTTCTTTCTCCATTTTCAGGGCTTGTTTTTCTTTCTTTTCCAGGTCAATCATAACTGGAGGCTCTTTAAGCGGTCTCTCCGGATTTGGAGTAGGAGCCGGGTTAGCACTTGTACCATCCGGCGAGCTCGGAGGAGCTTGGGAGTTTGGATCGCACAGGTATCTCTCCCGACTAGCGGTCATCATCGCTTTCATCTCCGCCACCATTATGGCTATCATATTCATCCCGGTTCTCCAAGTTACCCACACGCGGTGCGAGCTCTTCTTGCTCCATTCTTAGTTGGCGCGTCTTGCTACGAGTCCTCGTGTTTATCAATCACCTGTTTTTCAAGACATTAAATCGGTACTAGGAATATTCGAAAATTTGAGAGGGCTGATCCGTGGTAATTGTACTTTCTATATGTATGCATGAAATGCTCATAAAAGGAATATTATGCATTTACTACGAGACCAAATTGTTCAAAAGTGTCTAAAAAGACAACAAATATGCCAAACTAAATGGGGAATGGATCTATCCAAGCCGAGGACGCTTTCATTCTTCCCGCTCCTCTAACCCATCGAAATCCCACAAGTATGGGTCTTCTCCCTCTTTAGAATCCAGAGCTCCGGATCTTCGGGAATGTACGGCTCCACTCCCGGGACATACGGTACCATGTACTCGGGGTTCGTAGGACTCCACTTCTTCGATGTGAGGAGATACGTACTCGGTACATACGGCTCAACCAATGATTTGCGATACTCCTTGAATTTCGAATATACTCCTTGGAGGCTCTATGAATGTTCATCTCATCATCCAAGTAATCGAGCCATTCAACTTCTTGCAATGGGGAGTTCTTCAAAGCATGGAGAATGAGTTTGATCCGAGCCCGATACAGCTTCTTTGCCTCCTTGGTGAGCTTCCCTTGCGCCATATTGAACGAGAAGATCCCAAGACAAGCATCTGGTGGCACTTGTTGCAAAACTCCAAATTGTCTCACCACGCGAATGGGATAATATGTTACTTGCACCAAGACATCCCAATAGAGGAATAAGGCTATCATCAACACCAATAATGCGAGCTTCCAAGATCTTAGGCCAAGTCGACACCATCGGATATGCTCGTGCTTCAAATCATTCAATAGCTCAACCCATTTCTTAAACGAATGTTTGGGTACAAGGGATTGACACTTGAGGAAGGATCTAAGGGGTGAACATGTTTGTTGATCTCATAACACCCTGCCCGGAGTTGGAAAGTTTTTATGTGAGAAGTGAACCACATGTGGAGTAGTCCATTGGATGCTTGAAAAATGGCTTTTTTGGAACTTTTGGAATGGTTTAGAGAGAGGAAAGTTTCAGCTAGAAACATATATGAATAATTTCAACGGCAACATGCTTGGCTAGCTATATGGACTATGGAGGGGTCAAAAGTAGTCCTAGAGGTAGGGAATAGGACGAATGCAAAGAAAGCTAGGACGAACACTTTTCTCGATTTATGACCGGTTTCGACGGATAAGGAAGAATAATTGTCGAAAAAGAAAGAGAAGGTGAATCTACCAGAGTTCGACTTATAGACCTTCTCTATTTCAGAGGTTTTAAGACGAAAAAAGCTTGATAGAGAATGAGTAGAATCTATGTCCAAAGGTGGTTGAGCTATATGGTCATCGAACTTGACCCCAATGATAGTGGAATATTCTTTGAGCGTAGGAGTCAACTCAAGACCTTGGAAGTTGAACGTCATTGTGTGCATGTCCCATGCCTTAGCCAAAGCTTGAATAAGAGCCGGTTGATACTCCACTTTAATCAAGTCCACTAGCCGGCCTAATCGTCCTTCAACATATGCTTTGTTGACTAGGTTGAGGCGATCCCACCATAAAGAGAGTTCTTTGCGAGGCATCGGGATGACTTTGATGTCTCCATTCCCCATGATCTAAAAATGTCAAATGATGATCCTAAAGTCAATTACCACGATTAAAATGAATATGCATGAAATGTGATGCAAATGCACTAACCAAATTCCATGTCATCTTTTGGTAACATGAGGGTCAACTACTCCCATTCGACCCAAATAAATCAAACGGGGTAGTTATAGACCAAATCTCACCCAAGGATGGCATGTAATCGATTAGGATCGTTGAAGTGCAATCGGGATAGAAAGTCACTATTACAACTTTAAATTCAAAAACCCACGAATTCGCAAGTCTAATACAATTAAGCCCAAAAAGCATCTAAAGGTGTTCGACCAATACATGTGGATGAAAATACACAATCGGCTCCAAAGGAACATAATAAACCTAGGAAATGCCCCAAAGTCCAACTTAAACTAGGTAGTTGAAGCGGTGTCCTCGTCGAGATGATATCTCAATCAACCCGGGAGGATCAACATCTTCTCCCTCATCAAAGGATATGACGATGATTTCCTTCTTCTTGATTGCGCGAGGTCATCTCATTAATTTCGCATATAATTCTTGGATCTTCTCTTTTCCTCGATTGAGCTCCAAATGGCATGCACAACGCGTATAATCACAACTTTCACCACGGATGCGGTTACGTCCATTGAGTTCCCTTCCATGGACAAATCCAAAAAACTTGGAAGGTGGCCGGCATTCGGTCCTTGCGTTGAATAGTCCTCCGCTCCCAAGCGAGCATATCGGGGATATCGAGTATAACGTTAGGGCGCCATCTATCCTAAAAAGGAAAATTGACCTTCAACTTCAATCACTTAAACAATCTTATAATTTTCGTCATATGCTCGTGAAAATGCATGTTATGCATGAATTAAATTTACAAAAATAAAAAGGTAAAAAGCCTTACCAACCGATGTTACTCTTTTTTTTTTTTTTTTATTTTAGGTATATCAACCTTCCATTCACATGCGCATGAGACAAGTGAGGTTCGACTCTAAAGAAATCAAAAAGGGCTCGCGTATGGACCTAAAAAGGCTCCCGCTATACGAATCGATGAGCCGCCCACAAGCGCAATCAAACAACAAGTGGGTAGGATCATCAATCTCGCATAGCGAGCGGGATTAAATATGGTCAACCCAAGTGTAATCAAACACAGGAGCTTTGCATACCAATCCCTATCTATAGCGACCTAAAGAGGGTGATTCGCGGCTCGGGTTTAGGCGCTTGCGTGTGCGATGTCGTGATCCTTAAAATATGCAAGACATGCACAACAGTTTATATCAAAACACCGCTTCAATATGGGCGTAAATAAACACACAACTCAAAACACCATATCTGCACAAAAATTATTAGCACAGACGTCACCCCTTATAACTCCTATCTGCACCAACATTTAACACTTTTCATTAGTGAATGTACCTCACCTTCAAGAGCATCTCGCAGAAAAATGGATTTAGAAAACACTCAACATTTTTATCGGCTTAAGTCCTCTTAATGATTTCGCAAGTTAAACTCTTCCTTAGCGGAGTCGCCAGGTCTGTCGCGACTCTCGATTTTTCTTTCGGAGGGGGAGGGTTAACGAGCCGGGCCCTTTCGGACCCCGGTTGACGGCGAGATCTTCGGCGCGCGGGTCTCTCCCAAGACCCATTACTCGAATCGCGGCGTGAAGAAAAATTTAGAAAAATTGAAAATGACCTTAGTGTGGTCGGGTGACATGTGCGCGAGTGTACATACATATGGAGTCGCCACCGATCAATTTTTGGAGGGTATGATCGGGAACCCTATCTAACGGTCGAGAGAAACCGTTCGATTCTACGAAAACCAGAGATTTGGGTCCGGAGACTTGGTTACTCCGAGATTTACATCGACGCCCTTTCGATTACCGAAGTTGAGTGATTTTCTAACCTAAGAATTCATGCGGATGAAATTTCGGGTGAGGTAGGTCCTAATAATCTAAGGTATCATGCGGACGAGAATTTACTACCCTAATAGTTGCAATGAGGAATTTAATGCGCAATCAAAATAATCACATCCAAATCAAACAATCAATCAAGTAGACACGTCTAATATGGCCCTATCGGCCCACGTAAAGATTTATTCGAGTTACGGGATGGTTCGGGAAATTTTTGGGGCCAAGTGCCCGTAAGGGTAAAACGGTCATTTTTAGGGGTTTGGGACCCAAAAATCATAAAATTGGGGTCGGGTCAGTTGAATGTGGCCATTTCCCATTTGTTGTGATTTTTCAGAATTTTTCTAATTTTTTTGGAATTTTTATTTATTTTCTAAAAATTTAGGAATTTTTTGATCGAGTGTAAATTGACCCTCTAAGCTTCGAAAAATTATCGATCCGGACTATAAGAGTCTCGAATCGACCTAAGTATTTTTAGAAATTTTTTGGAAAAATCAGGGAATTTTTATGAATTTTTTATGAATATTATTGATTTTTTTGGATTTTCAGAAAATTTTTATTAATTTTTTATGAATCGACCCTGCGGACCCGCTCGACACTAAACGACGCCGTTTCTATTTTTTGTTTATATTTTTTTGATTTTTTAAAACTATTTTCCTAATATCCGAAATTACAAAAAAAAAACCGGATAGCCACGATTGAACCTAGAAATGATCTCGGCCGTTCGTTCAATTAAACCCACGTACGCTTCGCTACACCGGATCACATCTACCCTATGTATAAAAACGATGCCGCATCGATAATGAACGGACGGCCACGATTAGACTTGGACTTGATCCAGGACCGTTCGTTCCTATTAAACCTAAAACGGCGCCGCATCGCACTATACCTAAATGACGCCGCACGCTTACTAACTAAAAACGACACCGTTTCTGTATTTTTATTTTCTACCTATTAAACGAATTAATCAAAAAAATACAAAAATCTAATCTAACGGCCCGAAATCAAACTAGCCTATTTATCACAGCCGTCGGATCCGATTCGACTCGGCTTGTCCGCGCCAACGGCCGAGCCGATCGGGCGACACACTTGTCCAATCACAACTCGACACCTCAAACCGTTGCCTCGGCCGACCGCCACGTCGTCTTAGTCTTCTTCCTCGCGACAACGATGCGACGGACGGCCAGGATTTCTCCGGCGAGATCTAACGGCGAGATCTCGACGGAATGACGCAAAACCACTACCAATCGATTCGTGCGAACCTCTAGATTAACATATCTCGAATCATACAATTCTATCGGCTAAATCGCGAATATCAAGCTAAACACGAATGACAACTCGAGTTCAATCGTGTAACATAGAGCATAATAGATCAATTCCGTCACACACAAGCATCATAGGAAGTTCGGAGCACTTACCTCGAGCTTCGATTGAGCTCGCAGTGGCTAGAAAAGCCTAGTCGGCGCTTGACCGGACCGCAGTATGTTGAAGGTTCGACTCGGGTTTATCGAGCGAAATCAATGCAAAGGTAAGATGCGATCATGGTCGATGATGTTTGGGGATTAAAATGCACACACTAATTGAGACAAGTACACTCGTAATAGCATGATGCCATGAACACACGGAGAGAAAATCGCGAGGTCGACTCACCGATTTCGCAGATAGCGGATTGAGGCGAGCGGTGCGATTGCTTCCTAGAGTTGGTGCGAAACTTCCGAACTTGATCGCGGGTCTTGATTTGATCCGGATTGAGTGGACAAAGTGCTCTCAATACGAGCTCAAATCCTCGACCACACGGGCGGGAGAACGAGCTCTCTCTCGCTTTCTCTCTCTCTCTATAAGTCTCGAGTCATTTGTGAACCGAATGAGCCTCTCCTTTTCGCGAAGCTTCTCGCCCCCTTTTATACCAATCTTTGAAAATTGGTGTGCACGGGAGGAGCTTCGCCGACTCGCTCCGCATGTGCCCATGCGTGTAAAGTGAGTTGGACGGCGTGCCGGAACGGAATGGGATTTCGTCCAACTCGTTTTTGCACTCCGGCGTATACGAATTAATCACGAATTTGGTCATTTGTTCAAATGTTGACTTTCGGATTGCCGAGACTTTGACCGGCCGCCCTGCGTGCTCCGGCGTCCATTGATCCCAAAGTTGGTGGCGATCAACACGTATTAGCTTGGTGAACAAAGCACCTCCCCGAGCTTGTCCAATTATAGCCAATTGGTCGTCCAATTTGATCTCCGAATCTCGACCTTCAAACCTGCAAAATGACGCGTACTCGAGAGGAAGACGACATTGTTTAGACCGGTCCGACCGGCGGTTACACCGGTCCGACCGACGGTTAGACCGATCCGAATCGATTGATTTACAATTTTCGAAATTAGTCAAAATTTATGGGGAATTTTTACAATTAATCCACAAATTGAACTCGGGGGCTCAAATATTATCTAGAAATGTGGTTTTACCCAAAAGTTTTCACCAATTTCTGCAAAAACCCCAAATGTTTCTACATTTCCAAATTAGGGACAAGTTCAATTGGACGCTTAGTTGACCAAATTGGATGAAACCACCTATGCCAATCGATTCAAAATGTATGAAAACCTAGGGGGACAGTCAATTTTACCACGAAAGTCCCTTGATTAAAAGTAATTTCAAAAATTTGCAAGTGGAGGGACTAAATTGCAAGAATTTCAAGAATTTTTGCCCAATTCATGCAATCCGCATAAATTGAGGCTGCAATTGATCAAATCGAAGCTTGTAAGGACTGCAATTGAATGTATAGACTCTAAATGTGCGAAAATTGCAAATAAAAAGACTCAATTTGTATTTTTATGCGAATTCAATCCTTAGTGTTATGAAGAAACACCTAAAATTGGATTCAATTTTTGATTTTTCTTGAGGTCAATATGCAAAACGAATTAAAATAAAAATATTGGATATTGTTCTGTATTTTTGTGACCTCGAAAAGTATTGTTTATGAATTTGCTAGTATTTTTATATTTTTCTAAAATATTAAAAAAATGTGAAAAATATGAAAAATTATTTTTTGTTCAAAATTGGTTTCTTATGCTTGGTCAAGGCTCGTAAACTTGATTTTTCAATTTTTTGAGTTTTTATGAATTTTTGAGAATTTTTTAGAAAATAAAACTAGAGAAAATTGATTAAAAAAAATCAGTTGTCAACATAATGTCAATTACCACGGATTATGATGGATTTACATGAAATGTGATGCAAATGCTCTAATCAAATTCCGTGTGATCTTTTAGTAACATGAGGGTCAACTACTCCCATCCGACTAAAATAAACCAAATGGGGTAGTTATGGCCCAAATCCCACCTAAAGATGGCATGTAATTGATTAGGTTCGTTTAAGCGTAATCGGAGGAGAAAGCCATTATTACAATTTTGAATCGACAACTCATAAAACTCACAATTTTAATACGGTTAATTCCAAAGAAGCGAGGATACAAAGAAATCTAAAGGTGTTCGACAAATACACTTCAAGAGGATATATGAAGCAATCTAAAAGAAATGACATAAACCCTAGAAATGCCTCAAAGTCGACCAAAACTAACTAATCGAGTCGATGTCTTCATCCGACGATATCTCTATCAACTCGAGTACATCGTATTGCATGTTCCTATAGTAGAGCTTGGTTGGCTTGATGTGATTTATCCTCACATGTTTTTGTTTTCTTGATTGACGCACTTTAATTCTTGATTGTGAATGATAAGATAGAAATTTCCCGATCTGCATGATACCCATAAGTCGTTAGAGCTTACCTCACTCTTACCGAGTATATGTATGAATTCTTAAGTTAGAAAACACCCAATCGATACCGAAAGGGCGTCGACAACATTCTTGACGCTTAACAAAATCCCCTAACCCATTTCTCTATTTTTTATAGAATCGATTTGTTACTCCTGAGTATTAGATAGGATTTTCGATCATACCCTCCAAAATTTATTGGTGGCAATTCTCTTTGGCATGTACATTATGCACATGTCATCCGACCACACTAAGGTCGATCCCAATTTTAATTTCTTCCCGCCGTCACTACTTGAGTAATAGACCTTGAGAGAGGCCCGCGTTCAAAATCTATCCTATCGTGAGGTGGACGATGGGCGATCCATTAACCCTCGAAGGTGCATTCCACCATCCAACGGAACCATCTCCAGGGGAGAGGGTCACAATAGGCCAGCAACTCCGTGGGGATAATTAAGAGGATTTTGGGTGATTAAAAAGCTGAGTGTTTTTTTACCTTATCTTCCTATTGACACCTAAATTTTGACTAATCTTTTTCAATCATTTTCTACATAAAAATTAGAGCTACTTTTAGTTCTAAACAAAAATAATCAAATCAAAATTTTCATGTTTATTTTTGGCATTCATGCATCGCATTGACATACAATTGGACCGTAGAGCATTTGAGCTTAATTTGACCAGGCGTTTGGACTAGATATGGGGTGAAAAATGCATCAAGAATGTTTGAACTTGAAAGAAATATTTCCTTAGGGATTTGGATTGCAAATATTTGGAATTTCAAATACTGAATTGCAAATACTTAGAACTTTCAAGCCAAAAATCTTCACGTGCACAAATTTGAGGGTCCATTTTGCAAATAGCCAAAAGAAGGGTAGATGAGAATGGGAGATGAGAATATTAGATGAGAATGGTAGGTGAAGAAGGGAAGATGGAGAGATTGGCTATAAAATATGGAGAGTTTTTGAGAGGAGAAGAAGGTCTTTTGGTGAGAGAAAATTGGAGAGTTCTTAAGAGAATTTTCGTGAGATAGAGAGATGATCATATGGAGTTCTAATCCCATCGAGTAGCTTGAAAAAGTTTTACGTCAATTGATTTTGCGTCACCATCGTGTTCCGATCGAATAGTGCTAGGTACCACGACGTTCAAGCATTCGACGATCTATCACTAGCCGCCGACGGTACGTCGATCCGATGTCTAGAGCTTCCCGTCTAAGTCTTTGAAGTTGTCCCTTCTACTACTCGTTTCAGCTTCTTGTCCACCGGTTTGAGCTGCTATCTAGCTGCTATTCAGCCTTGATTCGTGGGTAATCACTCTCTATTTTCATGTCATTTGAGGATCTAATATTGCTATCAGGTGTGATAGATCAATTGGAAGTGGTCTCTAGAGAATCGAGCTCCAAAAAATGCTAGTTTTGGGCGAAAATTCTAACTTATGCACGTGTAGATTTTTGGCTTCAAAAAGGGAAAATGCTTTGCGAATTTCGAGGAATAGCCATTAGTGGGCCTTGAGAGGGGCCTACGTCGACATCCACACATAGCTTGACGATGATGACCCACCAACCATAATGTGATATATTTTTGCTTACAAGACCCACAATCGGCGGGTTTTACCTCATGTGATGTTTAAAGGCAATGTTCTTTTACTTTCTACAATTGATTTTCTGCTCATATCCTAGAATTAGGAAGGCCGGAGCCTTCTGCTGGAGGTTTGTAAATTTGTTGTTAGCAATTCTTTTACTGTTCGTATCCCGAATCGGGAAGGCCGAGCTTTCTGCTGGTAGTTTGTAAATTTACTTTTAGCAATTCATTTTCTATTCATATCCTAAAATCGGGAAGGCCGAGCCTCCTGCTTGGTGATTTGTAAATTTACTTTCAGCAATTTCTTTTTCCTGTTCATATCCCAAAATCAAGAAAGCCGAGTTTTTTTGTTGGCGGTTTGTAAATTTACTTTCAGTAATTTATTTTCTGTTTATACCCTAGGATCGGAAGACCGAGTTTTCTACTTGGTGGTTTGTGTGAGCTTTGCATATGAACATGTGTGGTATAAATTTCAAAAAAATAAAAAAGGGAAAAATTCATGGAAAAATTCCTAGAAAATTTTCAGAACTTTTGAAAAACTTTGAGGGGTAACCACGGTCAACTGGTCAACCCTATTTTTGAGATTTCTCCTTCCGATATTTCTAAAATGACGATTTTACCCCTCGAAGGGTAAATCGCCTTCGATTTTCTCGCGAGTCGTGAAAATTGCCGAATTAGGAGATGAATCGGTTAGGTGGCTAATCCTTCATGCTGTGATTTTCACATCTCGTTTCTTTTTGGAAAATGACTATTTTACCCATGAGGATAAATTGTTTCTTAAAATTTTAGAAAATAAAAAAATGTAAAAAATTAGGAAATGGGTCCGTAAGGTAACCAATCCTATTTTCACCGCTTTTGATTTCGGGTTCTTTCCAAAAGGACTATTTTGCCCTTTTTGGCAAATTGTTTCCTAATTTGTTTTAAAATTATGATTTTGCCCCCATGGGCAAATCACATCTAAATCACTCCCAAATCTTTTTTTGTGTTGTGATTGACTATTCTCTAAGCCAATTGGGCTTTACTAGCAATGCCATGTATCTTGTTTTTGATGCGTTTTACCCTTATGTTCGATTCTTTGATTTGCGCATTTTCTTTATTGATTGTGTTTGTTGGGGTAGTTAATCTTGTTTGTTTGAATTAATAGATTTAGGGTTTGTACCCCACTCATTTGTATGAAATCCTATGGTTAGAAAATTCATTCAACTTAGGTATTGAAAGGGCGTTAATTAAGATAATTAGCGTAACTAAGTCCCCGAACCCTCTTCTTTGGTTCCGGCAAAAATCGAATAGAAGCTCTCGACTATTCGATAGAATTTTCCAATCATACCCTCCAAGAAATGATTGGTGGCGATTTCGAGGCATGCACACGTAGCACATGTCACTAGATCACACCGAAAGGTCGACCCTGTTTTGTCCTCCGTTGCGATTTGGGTAATGAGTCTTGGGAGGGGCCCGCGTCTAAAGGTCCATAGCCAATCACCGGGAGGGCAACCCATTAGCCCTCGCTCCGCGAAGAGGGTCGCGACACTTTCGCAGATGCTCTCGAAGGTAAGGTAAGTCCCTTAATGAAATGTGTTAAATGTTGGTGCAAATTGAGAGTTATAAAGGGTAGCGTCTTTGTTAATATGTTTTCTGCAGATCGAGTTTGGGTTGATTATTTACTTCACGCACATTTGAAGCGTTGATTCGACTATAAATTGTTGTGCATAACTTGCAAACTTTGAGGATTACGATATTCCACATGCACAAGTGCTTAAACTCAAGCCACGAAACACCCCTAGGTCGTCATAGATAAGGATTGGTATGCAAAGCCCTTATGTTTGATTGCGCTTAGGTTGACCATACTTAATCCCGCTCATTATGCGAAGTTGTTTAACCTACCCACTTGTTGTTTAATTGCGCTTGTGGGTGGCTCCCCAACTCGTATAATGGGAACTTTCTTAGGTCCATATCCAAGCCATTTTAATTTCTAGAATTAAACGCTTCACTTGTCTCATGCGCATGTGATTGGAATGTTAATATACCTAAAACCAAAAACCAAAAAAAAAGCAACATTGGTTGGTAATGCTTTTTCAATTTAAGTTTGTAATTTTAATTCCTCATTTTAATTTGCACATATCATGCATTATCACGAGCGTATCATTCTTCATTTTGTAAAAATCTTTTAAGTGATTGATCCGAAAGCCATTTTCGAGAATAGAAAAATGGTTTTCCCAAATCGATCAAAGGTCCCTAAAGATGTTCTCATGGGAACACAAGACCGGCCGATGTTATGATGACAAGGATGTAGACTCTTTCCGGGTAATCCAATTCATTTATGGGAGAGAGCTCCGTGGGAGCAATCTTACTCGAGCTGAAAATTGCTATTACACCAAGTATGCACATACGTGTTGACACTTCGATTTTTAATCAATTTTCCTTAGTTTTATTTTCTAAACAATTCTAAAAAATTCACAAAAAATAAAAAAATTGAAAAATCAAGTTTGGGAGCCTTGTCCAAGCATAAGGAACCATTTGTGAACAAAAAATAATTTTTCACATTTTTCACATTTTTTAATATTTTCGAAAAATAGAAAAATACTAGAAAATTCATAGAAAATACTTTTCAAGGTCACCAAAATACAGAAAAATGTCCAATATTTTTATTTTAATTCTCTTTTCATATTGACTTCAAGAAAAATCTAAAATTGAATCCAATTTTAGGTGTTTCTTCATAACACTAAGGATTGAATTTGCATAAAAAATACAAATTGAGTCTTTTTATTTGTAATTTTCGCACATTTAGAGTCTAGACATTCAATTACAGTCCTTCCAAGCTTCAATTTGATCACTTACAGCCTCAATTACCCGAATTGCATGAACTTGGCAAAAATTCTTAAAATTCTTGCAATTTAGTCCCTCAACTTGCAAATTTTTGAAATTACTTTTAATTGAGGGACTTTCGTCGTAAAATTGTACCGTCCCCCTAGGTTTTCATACATTCGGAATCGATTGGCATAGGTGGTTTGGTCCAATTTGGTCAATTAAGCGTCCAATTGAACTTTTCCCCAATTTGCAATTTTAGAAAAATTTGGGGTTTTCATAGAAATTGATCGGAACTTTTGGGCAAAATTACATTTCTATATAGTATTTGACCCCCTGAGTTCAATTTTAAGGATTAATTGCAAAAATTCCCTCTGATTTGGATTAATTTTGAAAATTGCATGTCCGAACCGGTTCGCACCGGTCGACCGCTAGTCGGACCTGTGGAACCGGTCCCGAACGAAGTGCATCGTCTTCCTCTCGAGACTCACGCCGTTTTGCGGGTTTAGGAGCTGAGATTCAACGATCAAATTGAGGACCAATTCGATACTAATTGGATCAACTAATATGGGGGTTTTGTTCCGCAGGCAAGGACGCATTGATTGCCACCAACAGTTGGGCCAATGGTCACCGGGGAGCTCCGGCGAGCCGATCAAAGTCACGGCGACACATAAAGTCAACATTTCCAAGTCCGAGTACAATTCGTGCTCGTTTGTGATCGACGGAGGGCCAACGAACATGGACGGAATCCTAACCGATTCCGTCGCCGTCGATGACCAATTGGCACGTGCCAAGGCACGAGGGAGACTTGGCGAAGCTCCCTCCAACGCGCCGCATTTCAAAACTGGTATAAAAGATCAAGAAGCTTCGCGAAACGAGAGGAGGCTCATTCGTGCTCGCCGGAGAAACAGAATAGAGAGAGAGAGAGAAAAAGGTAGAGAGAGAGAGTCTCGCGATCAACATTGCCGCTCGCCGGAGTTCAAACCGTGAGTTGCTCGGCCGGCCAATCCAGGCTGAATTGAAGCTCACAATCGACATCGAAGTTCGTCTCAAGTTCCAAGAAGCGATTGCACTAGCCTTGATTGATCCGCAACATTCGGAATTAGTGAGTCGGCTCTCTCGATCATCTTTCTCGTGTGTTCATGGTGTAGCACTATCCCAGGCCCGATCGGTTGAATTAGTGTGTGCGTTTTGATCTTCGAACATCACCGACCACGATCGCATCTTCCTTTTGCATTGATTTTGCTCGAAACACCCGAGTCGAGCCTTCAACGATCGCGGCCTGGTCGAACTTCGACCGGGCGATTCTAGCCATTGCGAGCTCAATCGGAGCTCGAGGTAAGCTTCCCGAACTTCCTATGATGCTCGTGTATGAATGAATTGATTTGATTTGGCTTGATTCTCGCATGTTCGAACTCGGCGGTGGTAGACTATGCGTAGTTCATAGCTCGTGATTCGCCCGATGAAATTACTTGATTTTAGGATATGTCGATCTACACGTCGAGGCGAGTCGATAGGAATTGGTTTCGCGAGTTTTAGTTGAGGTTTCGCCGTTAGATCGTCGCCGGGAAGTTCTCGGCCGTCCGTTGAGTCGGCTGGCGAGAGGTTGAAGACGAAGTCTACGTGGCAGTCAACAAGTCAAAGTCCTAGGTGGCGAGCCGTGATTGGTCCAGGGTGTCGTCCTAGTCGGCTCGGCCGTTGGCGCGGACGAGCCGAGTCGGATTAGATCCGATGGCTGTGATAAATAGACTAGTTTGATTCTCGGGCCGTTAGATTAGATTTTTGTATTTTTTGATTAATTCGTTTAATCGGTAGAAAAATAAAAAAATTAAAAACGGTGTCGTTTTTAGTTAGTAAGCGTGCGGCGTCGTTTAGGGTATAGGGCGATGCGGCGTCGTTTTGTGCACGGAGCGACGCGATCTAGTGTGGCGAGGCGCACATAGGCTCGAATAGGCCGACGGTTGAGATCATTTCTAGGATTAATCGTGGCCATCCATTTATTTTCGTATTTTCGGATATGGGAAAATAGTTTTAAAAAATATAAAAAATATAAAAAAAATAGAAACGGCGTCGTTTAGTGTCGAGCGGGTCCGAGCCGGGTTAGGTTCGGGTTGACCGGGCGTTGACCGGGTTGACCCGGTCCGAAAAATTAATAAAAAATTAGTAAAATTTTGTAAAAAATCCAAAAAAATTGTAAAATTCATAGAAAATTCATAAAAATTCCCAGTTTTTTTTTCAAAAAATTTCTAAAAAATGTCTAGATCGATTCCGGATTCTTATAGTCTGGATCAAAAATTTTCGAAGCTTCGAGGGTCAATTTACACCGATCCAAAAAATTCCCAATTTTTTAGAAAATAAATAAAAATTCCAAAAAAATAAAAAAAATAAGAAAAATTTTGAAAATCACAAAAAATGGGAAATGGCCACATTCGATTGGCCCGACCCCAATTTTGTGATTTTTGGGTCCCGAATCGCCAAACAAATGACCATTCTACCCTTCCGGCCTTCCGCCCCAAATTTTCCCAAACCACCCCGGAATTCAAAATTGATTTTTTTCGGAGGCCGACGGGGCCATATTAGATGTGTCTACTTGATTGATTGCTTGATTTGGCTGCGATTATTTTGATTGTGCATTAAATTTCTCATTGTGACTATTAGGATAGTAAATTCACGTCTGCATGATACCTTAGATCATTAGGGCCTACCTCACCCGAAATTTCATCTCGCATGAATTCTTAGGTTAGAAAATCACTCAACTTCGGTAACCAAAAGGGCGTCGATGTAAATCTCGGCATAACCAAGTCCCATGACCCAAATCTTTTGTTTTCGCGAGAATCGAACGGTTTCTCCCGACCGCTAGATAGGGTTTCCGATCATACCCTTCAATAATTGATCGGTGGCGACTCCAAATGCATGTACACTATACACATGCCACCCGACCACACTAAGGTCGATCTCGATAAAATTTTTCTTCATATCGCGATTCGAGTAACGGGTCTTGTGAGAGACCCGTGCGCCTAAGATCCCGCTGTCAACCGGGGTCCGAAAAGGGCGCGGCTCATTAACCCCGCCCACTCCGAAAAAAAAAAATTCGAGAGGGACGCGACAATACGCTAGAGTTCGAGCACAACAAGAAAATGATCTACTAGCTATACATGAAGTTAATGAAATGGACCCATGCGGTTAAGAAGACTCCTATGCATTCTCCGATCATGAAAAATTAAGTCATAATCATTTCCTCCGATGATGAGGAAGATACCAAGGGAGATCCCTCGCATTTCCCTCAATCGGTGAGATATCATCCGATGACGATTTCGATATGGAACAGAATTGACTTGGGGCATCTTTAGAGTTTGTCACATATATATCTAGTATTTCATTTCCAAATGTCATGTATGGAATTACCCCCTTTTGGGAATCCCTTGGTTCTATATCTTTAGTACTCGTTGTATTAGGGATCTTATGAGTTATATTCGCACCATTTGTTTTACTCTTCATAAATTTTCACCGATAGATATGATAATGGCTTTCTCCCCAATTACTCGAATGATTCTAATTCGTTACATGACAACTTTAAGTGAAATCTAGTTTAGACTCCTTATTTGATTCCTTTTGGTCAAATAAGAGCTTTTAAGCCCTATTGCACCAAAAAAATGACATGGAATTGAATTAGTAAATATGCATAACATTTACATCGCATTGCATGCATTAAACATCATAATCCATGATAATTGATTTTAGGATCCTTATGTTGCATATTATAGACAATGGGGAACGGAAACATCAAGATCATCCCGATCCCATGTAAGGAGCTCGCTCTATAGTGGAATCGCTTCGACTCGATCAACCAATCTTATGTGGAAGGTCGTTTGGGGAGATTGGTAGACTTGATCAAAGTCGGTATCAACTCGCTCTCATTCAAGCACTAGTAAGATCTTGGGATTCAAGTACGATGAATTTCAACTTTTGTGGATTGGAATTGACACCAACTTTGGAGGAATAAACCGTCACCATAGGGGTTCAATTTGATGAACATATTGCTTGACCTCCTCTTGATATAGATCTTACATGTTCTTTATCCAAATTACTTTGTTTCAAGGTTTCAGAGATAAAAAAAAGTTTACAAAGCCCATTCCGGTAAGTTTACCTTGTCATATATTATCAACAACTATTCCTCACTTTCAACCGATTTTGTTCATAGATCGGGAAAGGTGCTCATTCTAGCATTCTTTCCGTTCGTTCTATTTCCTACTTCTAGAACGACTTTTGATCATTCCATAGTTCATATTGTTCAACAAGCTTGTTCCCGTTGGAACTATTCCTATATGATATTATCCGAGACCTTTCTCTCTCTAAATCATTTCCAAACCAATGAAAAGGGAATCTTTCAAGCTTCCAACGGACTTCTTCATATATGGTTCATTTCACACATCAAAACTTTTGAAGAGCTGGTAGGTTGTTATGAGATTAATGAGCATGTTCATCCACTTAGATCTTTCTTGAGGGGTCAATCCCTTGGTTTTACCTACTAATCAAAGAATGGACCAACCTCCTCAAAAAATTAGAAATTGGGTACCTAAGATGGCGTTTGACTTGGCCAAGACTACTTGACCCCATATCACTAGAGCTAATGAAACTTGATTCCTCCGATAGGTTGGACGGGTGGTGTTGCATATTACCATATTCAAGTGGTTAGACAAATTAGCATACTTCGGGAGATCCTACCCGATACTCGTCCAGGGAGTTTTCTCGTTCGACTTACTCCGAGGAGAGCTTACCGAGAAGATAAAGACTCTTTATCGAGACGAAGATAAAGAAGATTATCCATGCCTTGAAGAATGCACACCTACAAGAGGTACAGTTATGAGATCATTTGGACGAAGAGATGAACATTCATTGTGCTTCAAGCGTATATCAAGAAGTTTAGAGAGTTTCGACAATCTCGCGGGTCGAACCATAAGTCCCCGAGTGCGTATCACCCCGAGTCAAAGAAGTGGAATCCTACATCCCAGAGTACATCATACCGTACGTCCCTGGAGTAGAGCCCTTGATATTTAAGGGACTCAAATGGATCGAGGGACTAAGTGGAGTCCAAGCGTCCTCGGCTTGTATAGATTCATTCCCCATTAGTCTTAGCACATTGATGTTGTATTTATCATCTTTTGAACACTTTTGAAAAATTTGAGTTGTCATGAACGCATTCTACCTTTATTCATGCATTTCAGTCATATTCATTATCACTTAGAAAAATCAATTATCACATATTAATCTTTTCTCGATATCATGATTATTTGTGATAAATGGCGAAAAAGACCATTTTGATGAAGTCAAGGCTCATCAAAGGGCTTTTCTCCTCATTAGTCTCAAATAAACATGATATTGAAGAGAGCTTTAAAATTATTTATGAATATCAATTCTTTCAATTCTAACCTGAAATCTTGATGAACGTGTGATATATCACCACGAGGACTCGTAGAAAAACAAGACGATCGGGAATGGAGCAAGAGAATCTCGCTCCTCGTGTCACTGGGTTAGAAACTCAAATGGACGTTGTGGCTACAATGGTCGCAGGATTGAAAGCAATGTTGACTACAACCCAAGGGAAATACATGATCGGGGCAAGGGCTAGTGCCTAGCATAGTCTATCTCGGAACCTTGACCGGGATCATCTAGTTGATTCAACTCTAAATACTAAAGCACCGCAAAAAGCTTCTCCTATTGTTATTGACATGGAGAAACAGTCTTCTAAAGTTGAGGAAGAGGCCAAGAGGTTGGCTAAAATAGAAGAATGTCTAGCTAATCAAGGATACAAGTTATCCAAATTTGATAATTCACCAAAATCAAAGTCCCCACAGATTATAAAGAACCCGACTTCGTAAGGAAGTAAAGTGGGGCTTGGATGTCCCAAAACACATCTAATGTACTACTTGCGTCGATTGGCTCAATACTTGGATAACACCCCATTATTGGTGAATACCTTCCAAGAGAGTTTAACTGGAGCAGCCTTGGCCTGGTTCATTGAGCTGGAGCCTAAAAGCCTTATCAATTGGGACAAACTCACTAATGAATCCCTTCGACAATATAAATTTTAACACGATGATCATATTCACTAGAGAAAATTTGCTATGGACATCGAAGGGGAAGAACAAAAGCATTTGAACCTACATAAGTGCTCAATCTAGTCCATCTCATAGCCAATCTCATTGCCGGTGGTCACCGGAGCATGGCGAGTAGTCAATCAAGGCCATAGTAGCCTCAAAAGTCAACTTTCACGAAAATCATCCAAATTGCACATCCAATTGTGCTCGCTAGAGTTGCCATTTGACTTGATGGAATTGCCCACCGTTTCCGTCACCGTTTGGACCAAATTGCATGCATGGTCACGTGTTGTTTCAAGTTGGCGAGCTCTCGCCCAAACGCAGCAAAATTCAAAACGGGGTATATGAGATTGACGTGTTCTCGAAGAGAGGGGGACTCATTCTGTTTGAAAAATAGTTAGTAGAGAGAGAAAGAGAGAGAAAGAGAGAGAGAAAATTAGAGAGAAAAGCTCTCGACAAGCACTCTCGTCGAAGTTCCAAGCTCCTACTATGGAAGTTCATCACCGGTGATCCAGGACAAATCGGGGTACCTAATGATCACCGAAGGCTCGCTTACATTCCAGAGGTTTATCGCACCAAGTCTCGCAGGTCATCTCCTCCAAAAACGGTATGTTCGGAGTTCGAGCTTCTTACTAGCTACAATGGCGGAGTACGTCTCTAGCCACGATTCTTAAAATTGTTGTGTGCATTTTTGTTCTTGAGCATCTTTGAGCATATCCTGTTTGTTTGATTGCATCGATTTCGCGTTGAACCTCATATTTGAGCCTCCCGAACCTCCTCACCATTATCGAACCAATCGAAGCCTGCCTAGCTAAATCTAGGCCAAACCAAGTCAATTGGACCCGCAAGTAACCTTCCCGAACTTCAATTGAGTGTGTATTGTGAGTAAATTGCTTTGGTTTGCCTTAAATCGTATGATTGAACTTGTCATGGCTGTATTGGTTCTAGCTTCGTATTTGTTAATTTTATGGATGAAATAGCTTGATTTTAGGATATATTGAATGGGAGGTAACGGCGAGTCGATCGACGAAGTGGTTTTAGGGTGATTGGGCTGCGATTTCATCGTTGGATCTCGTCGGAGAAACCTCACCTGTCTATTTATTCCGAGTTACGCGAGGAAGACGAAGATTAGTCAGCCCCACTAACTTAGTAAACATCCGACGTGGCGCTAACATGGCGCCACGTGGCTTGACACATGGTGGCCACGTCGGCGAGGCCATTGAAACGGTTTTAGAAAAATAACAAAAATGATAAAATGATCGGACGGTAGAGGTGGTGCCACATGTCCCGATTTGGTTTCTTAGAAAAGTAAAAAAAGATTTTTCGAATTCAAAATCGATTTTTAGAAAAATAAAATAAAATGTTGATCGACAGTCGAGAATTAGTCCACACGTATGATCTTAGCTATTGATTTTAGTAATCGAGTCGGACGGCCTAGGATTGGTCTTCGCTAGATCTGAATAGTCCATTTCGGTAATCAAATCCGAGGGTTGTGGCTTAGCCATGTGATTAAATAGGAGCCGTAGGATAAGATATTAGTTTTTCTTTTAATATTTAGATAATTAGTTTAGATTTTTAAAAAATAAAAAAATAGAAAAAAAAGATATGGCGTTGTTTCGATGTCGTGCTAGTTCGGGTGTGGGTTTGGACCGAGTTGATAGGACAGTTGACCGAGTTGACTTGGTTCGTTTTTAATAAAGAAAAATAGAAAAAAATAGAAAATCATAAAAAAATGGGAAATAGCCACATTTGAACTGGTTTAACCCCAAATTATGATTTTTGAATTCTCAAAATTTCCAAAATGACCATTCTAGAATTACGTCACAGATTGAAGCTATTAGAAGAATAGTGGATTCAGCGAGAGATATGAATAGTTGAATATGATAGACAAGAAAGGCTGCGGGCCATCTATCACCGTCGGTGTTATCGGAAGCGTGTAGCGAAGTCGTTCAACCGTAAAGTTCATCCTCGGTGTTTCGAGATCTGCGACTTGGTGCTGAAGAAGATATTGGCATTTGTGCCACACCCCGGAGGCAAGTTCACACCAAACTATAAAGGGCCATATGTGATCGAGAAAGTTCTCCTTGGTGGCGCGTTGATTTTAGGCGATATGAACGGCCGGGTCCGGTCGAATCCTGTAAATGCCGATATGGTGAAGAAGTATTTCCCATAAATAAAATCGGAGGCTCTAACGGCCGTTTCCTATACAGATCCGAGTCACCCTAATCATTAGGATCATGCATATCATACGCACATGTGTATCATATTTATATTACGAGATTAGGTGTGATATTTCGACGAACCTAAGCCAAGTGATAGAATTAGATCAATATGAAGCGACTTAGGTGAAGGAAACTTGCAAATAACCGATGCCCGAGGCCGCATGGAAGATCATGCCTCGCCTCGATTGGATCGCTTAAATAAAAGTGAAACACCCCCATTGCGCCAATAGCACCGTAGCACTGGTGATTGGGGGATGAAAGTGGTCTAGACGCAATCGGGGTTCGAAACCCGGGGATGGCACTCTAGTGAGCCCCATTGTAAAAATAGGGGGTTCCCTTGTAAATTAAAATAAAAAATATATAATAAAAAAAAAAAATTTTCTTTTGCACTTATTTCATTTTTTGCAATAATAAAAAAAATTTGCACCTATTTTATTTTTTGGGAGAAAAAGAGAACACTTCACCCCGATGAAAAACTAGATGAGGCATCAAGACTCTCTTGATAACTAGTCAAATGGGACAATTTGCAAAATCTCAACATGTTCCGCTAACATGAATCCTCAGAAAATTGGATATAAAACGTCAACCGACTGCTGTAGCTCAAGTAAGTATCCCTTTCCCAAAGCTTACGTAGGACGCATGACTACTCGAATGTTTCATCCCTAGCTAGGTCATAATAAATGTTCAGTTCATTAAAGCATCTCATCTTTAGTACAGTTGGAGTTCATGCTTGAGCTCATTCCCAAAAAACAAAACCCAAAAAAAATCCATGTTTACTAAACGGGTGCATCCATCCGTGCATACATGCATCTTGTATTAAAATTTCGTGTAGGTTCACCTTGGATGAGATGATTTTGCTCTGTAAAATGGAGGTATTAAGTATGCCAAGTGAGGGTATTTAGGATGAAAGATGAGCCCTGTCTAAACACGTCCCCGATACACCTTGAGATTAAGTGGAGTGAGAGCAAGATTCATATCTTGGGACGGAGGATTCATTCGTAGTGTATACAAGGGTCAAAGTGACGAAAGGCATTCCTTCTTTCCCATACACACAATATGTCCCTTGATAGCCCTGTTGAGCCTAAGCTAGGAGGAGTTCAAAATACCCCTATCAAGAACCACCCCCACATCGAGGCGGATATAAGAAGATTACAGTTGAAAATCATCGGAGAAAAAAAATTAAGAAAGATTTAATTGCCTTCACTTGTGTTAACCTTTGTGTGGTAACTTCAGGTGAATTTTCATGGCAGCTCGAAGCATCCCAAAATGAAGAAGAGCATTTCTTTCTCTACCCAAACACCGAATACCCCTTTACTAGCTAAGTTGAGCTTGGAATCATCCATTTTACAACCCGAATGGTGATCATCTCCCTATAATGGAGCGAGATGTATGATTTACTAGAAAATCAATGTCGATGTGAAATGTCTCAACAGTCTAGAGAGCTCATGACAAAGGCAAAGAGAAAAAAAAGTAAAATGAAAAACAAAGAGCTAAAAAGGCAAAATACCTAGTAAAAGCAAAGCCAAAGCCTATAGAGGAAAAAGCCAAATGCAAAAAAACATTGAGCTTAACGTCACACAAAAATAAATGCAGAAAATAGAGAAAAACTCTTTTCTTGCCAAGCAAAAACAAAAAACTGATTAGACTCTTGAATGCATGTTGTGATCCCCAAAGTCATATGCTTTCCCCAAATGGAGCGAGATCGATAAAGATACTAAGGTGGCCACCAACTCGTAAACCCCCCATTGAAAAACAATCCGAGCCTTGTAAGCCTTCCCAAACCAATATTACAACCCATTTGAAGACTCTTCCGATTGGGATGTTTCGAGTTACCATGAAGACTTTACAAAGAAGCTATCGCTCGAAGGAATGGAGCCAATAATTTCTTGTCTTATCTTTCAAGTTCTTGATTTGTAAACCCGGAGAAGATAGTAACTCCAAATGTTTCCCAGTGTGGCCTCAAAATAGGAAAAACCCCTTGTTTAGCCCATGACCAAGCTAACATTACGATCCCCGAAAGACCTTTCGGATTGATCAAAAAAATGTACGCTTTACGAATATGCCTTAGACACAAAGAGAGTGCGAGGTCTCAAGAGTGTTTGTTCCAAAACTCCCAAGTGAGCGATTGGGATCACCGGATATCCCCCAACGAGAGTATGTGAGAAGCCTCTTCATATTAAGCATCTTAGCTTAGCATGCCCAATAAATCCTTTTCATGAAACAAAATTGTTGTCTTTCGTGAACCAAGGTTTTCATCCAAAAATCACTTTTGGGAGGTACAGTTCCCCTGTTAGTTGATTTTCCCCATGGAATCTAATGGTCGGCGATATCATCTAACTAAGTGAGAAGTTTTTGATATCGCCTTACACCAAGTAAACTTCCTAGTGAGTTGATTTAACTTTATCTACCCATGCATTTAACGCCACTTCCTCATAACTTCGAATTTGTTCCATAAGTCTTGAGTTGTGTAGGGACCCGACTTGAGCAGTTCGGTCATTTGTGGCAAGTTTCAAGTTATGAATGAATATATCATAGATATTCATTGGCGTTAATATTTGTTTGAGCTAACCTTGTTTGGATAGGTAAGGTCAAACTTTAGCCTCCCTAAATTAGTTCCATAGTGAGCTTCCTCGGAGAATAACCCGAGAAAGATACGATGCCACGTGGTGTCAAGAGCCAAGTCACGCGAATGTGAGTTGCAGTGGCGAGAGTTCGTAGACGATATGTTTAGTCCGTTCGGCAAGTTTCGATCGACATGCAAATGCTAAGGTGAACTTTATCTTCCCGAGGCCCATTCCATAAGCGAGGTTTCCTCATTCGGGTAAGCGAGATACAATGTTAAGTAGAGCTATGTATTTTTCAATCGCCATTTCATGGGTCAAAGATAGTGAACCGAGACTTTTTTCAATCGCCTTTTCATGGGACAAAGACCGTGAATTGAGACTTTTTCAATAGCCTTTTCATGGGTCAAAGACCCTAAATTGAGATTTTTCAATTGCCTTTTCATGGGTCAAAGACCATGAACCGAGAATTTTTCAAAATCGCATTTTCATGGGTTAAAGATCATGAATTGAGACTTTTTCAATCTCCTTTTCATGGGTCAAAGACCATGAATTGAGACTTTTCAATCGCCTTTTCATGGATCAAATACCGTGAACTCAAACTTTTTCAAAATCGCCTTTTCATGGGTTAAAGATCGTGAATTGAGACTTTTTCAATCGCATTTTCATGGGTCAAAGACCGTGAATTTAGCCTTTTTCAAAATCGCCTTTTCATGGGTCAAAGATCGTGAACCGAGACTTTTTCCAAAATTGGCATTTTCATGGGTCAAAGACCATGAACCGAGACATTTTCAATCGCCTTTTCATGGGTCATAATACCGTGAATTGTGAGGGCCAAGCCTATATCATTTATACGGTCATTCCAAAGGTGTATTTGTTTGAGTTAACCTTGCCTAGAGCAAGTATGAAGAGGCATGGAGCCTCGAAGCCGGTTCCCAAGCAAGTCCCCTCAAGTCCAGTAAGCCTTAAAACCTAGAGCAAACGAGTTGCCAAGTGAAGGCTAAGCCCGTATAGTTTATATAGTCATGCCTTTTCCTCCCGAAGGCCAAGCCCATATGTTTGTACAATCGTCCTAGAAATTTTGTTTATTTCGAGATAACCTTGCATGCATAGGTGCTGAAAGGTGTTGAGTCTTAGAGCCGGTTCTTCGAGTGAGTCTCTTCAATCTCGATAGTTGCTTTGGCAATTTTTTCCAAGCACTATCAAGTTAGCCTTTTAACAAAAATTAGGTGTCCTTTCGTCTTGAAATGCAACCTCTAAGAGCTCTCATTCTAAGAGGGGCAGCATTGTTGACACTTAATTTTGGCGGTCCCTTATTTTATTTCGTTCAGTAAAATAGAATATGTTTAATTTGTTAAATATACATCTTTTCTTGTTTTACTAAACAAAATTTTAAAAAAAGGAAGAAAAAGGAAAAAAAGGATCGAGCACGATAGATCCGAAGCCACGTGGGCGGGACGTGGCCCTCAAATTCGATCCGCGGGACCAGCCCCGCCCACTTGCCCCATTTGGGCCTTTTTTCTTCCTTGGGCTGGCCTTCTATTTCTTTTCTTTTCAAGCCCAATTGTGCCTTTTATTCCTTTGGCCCATTTCTTCTTTTCCATCAGTCCATTTATGCCCATCTCTCATTCTCACATCACTTTCTCTACCCCATCTCACGTCGACCCCTCTCTTATCTTGTGTGGCTAATTCATGGCCACAAGTCCACGAGCCCTCATGTCCACAATACACGAACTTGCTCAACAAGTTGGTAGTTTCTATAAGAGGATCATTGAGCTCACCAAGAGAGTGGGGGCAAGGCGAAGGAGCTCTCGGGAGCTCAAACTTAAATAGGAAAAACTACGAGAAAATGTAAAAAAAAAAAAAAAGGAGATAGGTAGGAAATGCCTCTATTTGCCTTTATTTGTATAGCTAGACTTCATAAGCTAGATTGTTGGTATATTTGCCATGTGAATATTTTGATGAAATATTTGTTTAGCAATGCATGTCTCAATAGATAAGCAAAGTAATAAGAGTTTGATTTGATATGCTCGTTTTATCATTTAATTGATTGAACTTCGCTAACTATTTGCTTTGAGTGAATGCATGTTCCAAATGCTCGACGCATGATATTGATATTTCGATGTGGTGATCGATGATGATGCCTACGAAGACCACAGCCCATTGGAGTTTGGCGAGGATGAAGACCAAGGTCCAATTCGATCCACTTTTATGCACCCGATCTCCGTATTGGAGTTTATCTATAAATATCGCCATTTATATATTTGGTTTACATTTGTTCATTCCAATCTAGTATTTGACATATTTACCTGATTGAGTCTTTATTATAACACTTTGTCTTTTGAAAAAATTCCTATTGATCGCTTTCTCTATATTGCTAGCTTAAGGATAAATAGGTAATTACACGAAATGACAAAAAAAATTATGCATGATCATTTAGTACTTGGTTAGATACCGATAAGCTTAAGATGATATGCGGAATGTGTGGTCACCTTAGGGAATATCAACTGGTTAGGTACCGAAAGGGCGCTAATTATCTAGTTAGGGTAAATAAGTCCCCGAACCTAGAAGCTCTAGTTGCATAGGAATCGAGATAACACTCCCGTGTCTTGATTGGTTTATAGCCGACCTCAATAAGCTAGTGGCGACTCTTAGTAGTATTTTAGTTTGCTAATTAGTAAAAAAAAATCCATTGTCACGCAAAGGTAGAACTTGGGAGAGTCCACGCCATTGACCTATAGCAATACCTCTAAACCCACCGGACCCTCGGGAGAGACTCAAGGCGGATCGCAACAAACTTCGACCTCATTTCTTTTTAATAGTTCTTGCCAATAAGATATGTAAGTAAATTTCTAAACCTTTGTTAGGATGTGAGGCTAGTGCGGAACTTGTGTGCTTGCATGAGAAAATTGTGATCTTACATGCTTTCGCTCATGACTCGCAACTTATGGTGGTTGAAGCTACTGATATGATATGATATAACATGAATTGCCTCACTCATGGGTGAGCAAGCGTCTCCGGACCACAAGGTTTAGTATGGAATGAATCGAACGGAACTATGAAAATGTTCTCTCGAGCCACGGATGGGTTGCCCTACGGGATGCCTCGAAATATGGAAAGGTGCATGCCGAGATGCCTCGTCAAGAGTAGACGGGTGGGCCAATGAAAAGTATGGGACGAACATGAAATGATGAAGTTTGCATGCTTTGGTTTACAATTGCTCATAAAGTCAAGCCAATGATGTGTTCTTGACAATTTAGGATTGATTGCTTGTTTCATGAGTTTAGTGTTACCAACTTATTAACCTAGGCTTAGACGTTTACTTACGGAGAAGTTTTTCTCATTCCTTAATTTTTTAGACTTGTAAGGTATGGTGGTCGTCCCACCTCTACGCTTTGGCCTCGTTATGTCAATCGAGTTCACGAGATGTTGACATAGTAGATGTAGAGGGCGATACCACCTTCTAATGCTACCTTATAACCTTGTACCTAGATGAAGGTCTAGATCATTGGGTCCCTCACCGATATGTGGCATGGTATATAGTGTTTGGCGAGAGATTTGCTAGGCCCAATATGTGACTTGGATGGACCATCGTGCTTCAATGATGGTGGATGGTTGCAAGATATGTGAAGCGCCTAAGGAGGGCTATTAGCTTTTGACAAGGGAGGAAGGATGACTTTTTGGATGACAACTTTAGGCCATTGCCACTAGAGGAGCTAGAAGTAACTATACCCTAGCGAGATGTTATGTATACAAAAATAAGTGATCTTATATTAGTTATACTAAATCATATGTGTAAAGGGGATGTGTAATCTATAATGAAATGGTGTATTTTATTATGCATGTTTTTTCTCTTGCTATGATCGCTTAATAGCTGATGATCAAACCTACGTTTCCGTATGTGAAACTATTAAACAAAAATTTATAAGGATTGAATTGAGGTTGACGCGCACGGGGACATCATTAAACCTCCCCGCGACACTAAGGCCTCACGGCCTCAATCGGTTCCCCTTAATCAATACCAAGCTACTAAGAACATTATGCCTCTCACATGGTGTTAGGGTCGAGTCGAGGCGTTACATCCTTATTTGGTATTAGAGCGGGATTTATACCTAGAGTGATAAGGTGCGCTAGAGTCATGGGTTAGATGGTTAGGGAACACCAAATGTATATGATTGTTGCGTAAATTCCATTATTATCTATTTTGTGTTGCTACTAATTTTGGCAATGGTTATGTAGAAACTTTACCCTATTAGTTAGCTATTTGGCCGTAGAACATCATGAGCTATTGAGGTAGATCCAACCAAAGTTAGGACTAAAATGACCCCCGACGTAGATGGAATCTCTACAAGCCTGTCGCTCTATAGGATTGAAGGGAATGGCTCAATGGAGCAGCTAATATGCTACCATAAGGATCGCAGTATATTCTAGCCTCACAGTAACTCTTGGACGTGTTAAAAATTGGACCGGCATCATGCGCTGGGACGTCATATTGATTCGTTTAATTGAGCAATTTTTGAAATTGCGAATGACCATCTAAATTTGCTGCGATCGGGTCCTCCCGAATGAGGCGAAGTTTCCCTGGATTGATGAACTAGAAAAGATATTGTCATTTATGGAATGATTCGAAAATTAACCCCGTAACTTTGGCAAAATACCAATTACGGAACCGGAAATGCGAACTATTGGTGGAAGGCTACCAAAGGGTTAGTTTTTCCTACGAGCCGAGGTATTTGAGAATTTCAATGTAAATAAATGGACTTCCCTTACGATAGGTATTTTTGGATCGCCGGTATGAGTTAGAAAAAGATGATGGAGTTTATGTAGCTACACTGGTCCCGAATAACATTCGGAACAAGAGAACCGCGAGGTTAAATTTGCTAAATTATCAAGGTACGCACCTAAATTTGGTAGAAGGAAGAATTGCTCTTGATGAACCAAACGGTTCCAAGAGTTTTGCCCCCCCAACCAACTTAGAGTACCAGGTAGTGCCATTGAATCTTCGATCTTGATTACAATGAGTTGATATGCAAGTCAGCTCAAATGATATAGAGGTATATGGGTGGAGCACGTGTCTCTCTCACTCCCATTCCATACCAAGATCGGATTAAATTCAGCCATCTTCAACTCTTTGTATCCCACATCCGGGGGAGACCTCAAAAGCACTTATTGTTAAAGGCTCTCCATGAAGGCATCCCACATCAAGACCGTACCCTTAGGAAAGAACCGTCCTCCCAGGACTTCCAACTAAGTGTTGGCATTTCCCCTCAATTGATACACCAACTAACGTCACTTTATCTTCCTCGTTGCATCTCAACAAAGCAAAAATCTTTTTCAGCTCTTTAATCTAAAGGGTGGCGAGCCTTGAGGATTACTAACTCGAGGAAAAATTTGGTGGCTTGAGTTTTAGGAACTACTCCACCAACTTATGCATCGGTTGACAACCATTCCTATTTCCGATCTAACGGGTCCTCAAGGGTGACAAGCGTGCAAATGTCTTTTTGATTCCTCACTTGATGCCCGACTATGTTTTCTAAGGCTTCCAATACTTGTAAAATCTCATCCATTTTAGTATCCTCCTAAGTTGCCCTTTCTCTACGAACCCTTGCATTACGATTTCTCATCTTAAGGGGTATCTTAACGCCCTTGCTCACCCCAAAGCAACATGTAATGAGAACTTAGGCATACACTTTTAAAACTCATGTAACAAATACATAAACATGATTTTCAAATCTACTAACTATCCCAAAAACCCAACGCTCCTTATCACTTAAGGCCATGACCGGATGGTTCATTGCGGCTTTGATACTACTTTATACGGAGATGTCACCCCGATCCTCGGGGCACACATAAAACCCTACCAAATCGCCTCGGATCATAAAAAGGACGATGTCCTTAAGCACATCATGAACCCATTATTTTTTTCTCTTTTTATTAGGCTCATACGAAGCGTACTACTCCCATACATCAAATTAAACAACGGGGATAGAATAGTAGGCTATCAAATCACACATTAGGAAGATTACTTTTATTTATTTCTCTTGTTAACCTTGGGAAGTACATATGTAAACAAGCTCACGACCAAACAAAAGATACCAAGTCGGGCCGAGTTAACACTAGTTCAAGTTACTTCAAAAAGAAATCAACATCCACGTGTTCTACTTAGATCCGGTAAACTAGTACTCCATAGTTAAGGATCCGAAAAGGGGTTAACAATAACGAATGAGACATAAAATCTTTGTGAGTTAACACAAGATAACGGTTAATAACAAATCAATAGCGCATTTGAAATTACGCTCCAACTAAATTAGTTGGTGAACACAAACCGAGTTATCAATCCCATGCAATCTTATCCCGCATTGGCCCATACATTGAATAGCATAGCATGGCAATCCATTGCACACAATCCAAGGTACACAACCCAAATATTCATCACGGTTTGCATACACAATATACCACACGTGTTTCGATTATTAATAACTCACCCAAGGACGCCCTCGAGTGGGGTTTCGTCCACGAGACACCCCCGAGTGACGTTTCGCCTACGGACACCGCCGAGTAATGCTTTGCCCTCGGGACACCCCCGAGTATTTTTTGTCCCCCATGTGACCACCTAACTATGCCAAAGGCGACCAACCCATTTTAATATCGTTGCATTAAATTTCAATGCACACACAATCGTGTTCAAAACTTGGCTTAAGGCCATTTTTCATGCTCAAAGTATAATGAGTGATGTGCATATGGTCATATGAACACATTTTATCCACTGGACTTTGTATCTATAAATAGGGTGATTATTCGTCTCAATTATAAAATTTTCAACATCAACAATCATCGAATAATCACCCAATAATAATTAATTAATTAATAATTAATCTAACTTAAGTTAATTAAAATAACTATGATTAATTAATCTTATTATAATTAATTAATTAACCGGGCTTTAATTAGTCGACTTATCTCAGCTAAATTATTCAACCACAATCGAATATCGCCACAATAATTAACTAATCCAGCTTCAGTTAATTAATCATACCATGGTCAATTAAAGTAACTACGGTTACAAAAAGTAACTACGGTTAGATTAAAGTAACTATAGTTAAATGAAAACAACTATGGTTAATATAATCTAGCCATGATTAACATAAAGTAACCATGATTAAATTAAAGTAACTATGGTTACTTTAACCCGACTAAAGTTAATTTAACTTAACCATAATCACTAATCTAATTCGATTACAATTAATCCAACTAAACCGCCATTAACACTAATTAACTATCCTCTAAACATAATTAACATACCGATTAGAGTTTAAGGCTTAACTCACAAGATAACGAGTTCGGTGACGACTCGAACACGTCGACGATGACTACGAAACGCACGGCGCGGGTGGCCCATGGAGACTACGAGGGTCGGGTTGGGTTGGAGGGTTTCAATCCCGAGTCGGGTTTACAAGGGAGGATCTCAGGCTGGGGTTTCACGATAATCGGCTCTGGACGACGGCTCGCGGCTCGGTAGGAGGCTCGAGGTGGGGGCCGAAGCAACGAGGCGCGGTAGATGGACGGCTCAGCGGGTTGGCAAAGTTGGAGCATAGCGGGCGGAGGAAAAGGCGTGGGTTTTGAATTCGAGGCTATCGGTTACGAGGGTCGGGCGAAGGCCGAGGGTGGTAGAGCTCGGTGCTATGGATGGTCGTGTTCCATGGTTGGAAGTCCGTAGGGCTTCGAGTTGAGGTCACGACCGGGATGACCGGTGGTAGATCGGCGGGAGGTGGTCGCGGTCTAAACGGTGAGCTTAGACGTAGATAGGGTTGGGACTATAGCGACCGGGCGGGGGATAACGGCCGAGAGGGTTAGCAAGGCTAAAGTTTAGGCTTGCGGTGGCAAACAAGAGGAGACGGAGGTGGCTAGGCAACGGCGGTGTTGCAGGTGGCGGCGAAGCTATGGGTCTTCGAGTGCTGGGGTGGCTGCGGAGTCATAGGTCACGGTAGGCTGTTAAAAGGTGCTATGGTGTCGGGGTAGATAGTAGAAGCGGCGCAAGCCGGCCATCGCGATCAAGGCAATGGCAAAGGAGTAGCAATTGAGTGGTGTAAATAGCGATGGTTAGGGCGTCGGGTGAAAGGGGCCGGCCAAAGAAAAACCAAGAAGAAGAAGAAGAACAAGAAGAACAATGAGGGAGAGGGGGTTTGTCGTCGCACGAGATAGAGAGAGCAAGTTAGGGGTGATATGATTGAAGGGAGAGGGTGAAGGGATGTTGGGGGCCACAAGGTCATTTCAACAATCAAATTTCTTCTTTTATTCAAATAAAATTTGAGGATAAAACAGTAATTTAGGTAATCGGGGTAATTAAGGTACCGGTAGTAAAACTAAAGGTAATTTTTGAAATCTCACAACTAGGGTTCTATCAAGACTAGGCTCAAACGTGAAGGGTTTTGATACTACGACTCAACGACTTGACCAATCGAGCTTTACTTTCTCCGACCGACGTCTCGAAACAAACCAATTATTGTCTCTTAAATCTTCAAAAATCCAAATTTATTTTCCAGACCGGAATTCATGATTTAAACTCATGGAATTCAGTTATCTTATAGACGTCGAAATTTTAGGACGTCACATATTGGCCTTACCGTCGCAACTTGCTAACATTCATGACGTGTTTCATGTTTCAATGTTAAGAAAATATGAATCGATCCGACATACACGCTTAATTTTGAAACGGTTGAAATAGATAATAAAACAACATATATTGAAAAGCCGATGTGGATTGTTCATAGAAAGGAGCAAGTCTTACAAAACAAGGCCATTCCCCTTGTAAAGTGCTATGGCAATACCACTTTGCATAAAAGAGGCAATGTGGGAGAACAAAGATACAATGAGGCATAAGTACCCACACTTGTTCCAAGTAACCGGTATGTCAATTTGGGTACCATGGACAATCGGAGACGAAGATAGCCCACCAATCGTAAGAACCGGCCTAAGAGCTAATCATAATCTAATTAAATATTCGGACATACATTGTCTACAAGCAACCGTTTTTAGGTATCGAACCAATTATGTCCTAGATCAAGCATGGATCGACCACGAACCGGCATGGATCGATCTTATTCAGCTATGCAACGACCGCGAATCGACCCGAGTTGGTTTATACTTGGCTAGGAATTAATTCGTAGATCAATTGAGAACTAGTAATGTGCCGACGTACGAACTAACCATGGATTCATCAAGACTAACTTTCACTAAGACCCGTGCCACCCACACGTCAACCATGGACTTATCACCCTTGGTTGGGTATCATGTCATGGGAAGATTACGGGCCAAGATAAGCCAATCTTGCATCAATCCCAAGTTGGTCTTGAAAGGCTCTCTCTTGTTTTCAATTGAATGGTTGGTGCGGGATCGAGTAATTCCGACCTATAAACAGGCGTGGAAGTACTAGACCTCGACGGTCACGATACACTTTCTAGATGTACCGAGACTACGCGTCCGTACCACCTTGTGCACTGGCGGCAGCATCCGACGGTGAGTCGACCTACCTCCATCATGGCTCCGTTGAGGGCCGCTGCCACTCGATCCGGGCTGTGGTCCAAACGGCATATGAGCTTCCCGTGCCATGATAAGTAGCACTTATGTCCTTCCGCCATCTCATTAGGCACAAGTTTCAAGAAAGATTAGAGAGCCAATGATTAATCTTCTATCATCATTAACAAATCTTTGATCGGGTAAAATATAATCTTCTATAATCATTACAGAATCTTTGAAAAGTTAAACATAATCTTCTATAATGATTATGCAAATCTTTGAATAGTCAAATAGAATCTTCCGTAATGATTAGCAAATATTTGATCGGTCAAACAAGATCTTCTATAATTATTAATAAATCTTTAACTAGTCAAATACGGTTTTCTAACAAGATTATAGAATCTTTGACCAATCATGACCCATATCGTTAGAGTGCTCAAATTGCCATTAGTGGCAATCTTGAGTTAACCTAGCCTTCTTAAGTAGATAACCTACTAGAAATGCCAACCATGGATTCGGCCATGATTGGCAATGTCTCTACTATGCTTCAATTGGCTAGGTATCGATCATGTTCAGCATTGGCGCACTTAGCCCACCCTTGGGATTAGGCGCCAAATAGCGCCAATGCTTGTGTTGCCCATCATTAGCATGCTCTTTGACAAAGCCTAGGAACATAATTATATTAGCATTAACCAATGTCATTAGAAGATCCTAATTATTACACGAATATAATCTTGGATTAACTAAGTGTCATCAAGAGGATGACACCTCACCTAGGCGTATGGCACAAGAGGGAGGCTCCATTGGACAAATGTCCAACCTAAGATCTTAGGCCCATTGAATTAGCTAGGTAGCTGAATTACTAACAAGCTACATGGACCAATGGTTATTTACCTCATCAACCATTAGGATTATATGGCAAATGGCTATAAATAAGATGGTGCCACATGGAAAGTATATAAGATAAATCTAACTTAGAGAACAAGTCGGCTATCGGTATAAATAAGTCAAGAGCCTTCGACCCTACCCCATTTCTCACGCTACCCTCTCTCTCTCTACTTTCTCTCTCGCTTACACCTCACCGCCACCACCATAACCACCGCTATCCTCACACGCTAGACCAACGTCTTGAGTGCCATACGCCATCGCCAACTTCCGACCCTTTTCTTTTTAATAGTTCTTGCAAATAAGATATGTAAGTAAATTTCTAAACCTTTGTTAGGGTGTGAAGCTAATAACAAACTTGTGTATTTGCATGAGAAAATCGTGATCTTGCATGCTTTCGCTCATGATTCACCACCTATGGTTGTTGAGGTTACTAATACGATATAATATGATATAACATAAATTGCCTCACTCGTGACGGGGGGGGCCCCCCAGCAAGAGGTTTGGTATGGGATGAATCAAACGAAAAGACGGAAACATTCTCTCAAGCCACGGTTGGATTGCCCTACGGGATGCCTCGGAATATGGAAAGGTGCACACCGAGATGCCTTGTCAAGAGTGGACAATGGACTCGTGAAAAGCATGGGACGAACATGAAACGATGAATTTTGCATGCTTGGTTTGTAATTGCTCACAAAGTCAAGCCAATGATGTGTTCTTGAGAATTTAGGATCGATTGCCTATTTCATGAGTTTAGTGTTAGTCAACTTCTTAACCTAGGTTTAGACGTTTACTTACTAAAATTTTTTCTCATTCCTTAAATTTTCAGACTTGTAGGTATGGGTCTGTCATCCCACTTCCATGCTTTGGCCTCGTTATGTCAATCGAGATCATGCATGTTAACATAGTAGATGTAGATAGCAATACCACTTTCCGACGCTACCTTACGACCTTGTAGGTGAAGAAGGGTCTAGACCATTAGGTCCCTCATCGATATGTGGTGTGGTACATAGTGTTTGGCAAGGATTTGCTAGGCCCAATACGTTAGTTCGATGGACCGCCGAGATTCAACGGCGGTGGGTGGCCACAAGACATGTGAAGCGGGCCGAGGAGGGCTGTTAGTGTTTTACAAAAGGAGGAAGGATGATTTTCTCGATGATGACTTATTCGACTACCATCGCCACTAAAGGATCTAGGAGTAATCGTGCCCTATCCGATGTTATGTATACATAAATACTTGATCTTATACTAGTTATACTAAATCATATGTGTAAAGAGGATGCGTAATCTATAATGAAATGGTGTATTTCATTTTGTATGTCTTTTCTCTTGCTATGATCGCTTAATAGTTAATGAATAAACCTACGTTTCCTCATGTAATAAAGCTATTAAACAAAAACTTATAAGGGGTGAATTGAGGCTGACACGCTTAGGACCTTGTTAAACTTCCCCCACAACATTGGGGCCTCACGACCTCAACCGGTTCCGGACCTAATCAATATCGACGCGAGAGTACTATTGAGAGCATTACGCCTCTCACATGGTGTTAGGGTCGGGTCGGGGTGCACATTTCTAGAGACGAAGCTTCGAACTACGGAGTTTTAGACATTCTTCTAGACTCCACATGTGACATCCCGAATTTCGACCCATTTTCGAAACTAAGAATGAATGAAATATCTCATTGATGCATTTCGGTTAAATCTCACTCGAGATTTGATCATTCTTGAGATGATTAACCAATGGGGAATGGCTAGCTAGGAAAATTAAGTACGTGGACCTAAGAACTTGATCCTAGATTGACTCTTTGGCCATAAGGATTGTCGAGGGAATATTTTGGACAATTATAGGCCGATCCTAGAGAGATTTAAGAATGATTTATTGATACCATACAATTGGATCACGGGTGATCCCGTTTGACTATGTATAGGTTCGAACGTCTTTAAATCATTTTCTAACAATCGTGTCCTTCGGGACTAGTGATTGACCCTCGCAATTACATGACAACCAAGGTCGCTATGGCTCGAGTAATTCTTAAACGAGATAATAATCACGGGTCGATACGCATAACTCCTAAAAGCCGCCCGTTAGTTTGAGATACATTGAAGTTGCAATTGATTGATATTGACTATGAATTGGACTTCGAAATTGAACATCGGACTTTCAAGGATTCCAATAACAATGTTTTGGACGTTGCCTCATCCGAAGATGTGTATTTCGTGATTTGCCCCAAAGTGTTCGAAAAGTGAAATCGGGATTGAAAATGAGAAATGACCTTTTTACCCTTAGGAAATGCCCATTCTTTTTAATTTGGTCAAAAGGCATTTGGGTCATTTACACCCCTAGTGGCCAAAAATAACGGTGGGCTAGACGTCCACTTGTGTAACAAATGACCAAAGTACCCTTCTTGCATTTCAAGAGAGAAATGAGATGAATTATTGGTGGACCCCACAAGTCCTTATCTCATTATGTCAAGATCAATAATACTACTAAATATCTTCCCAAAAATATCCTAACATATTCTATCTACTCATGCTCTTCATCTTTTTCATTTGAGCAAGAATTTCCTCTCACTTTTCTCTCTCTCACTCACCCGACCAAACCACCACCGAGCCATCACCACCACCGCCAAATCGTCGTTGATCGGCCACCAGCCACATCGTGAACCGCCAGCCATCACCGAAAGCCCAGCCGCCACCGTTGAGCCGTCCGACGCCGTGGAACGCCGACGTAACTAAACACCCGTCGAGGAGCCACCGCCGGTGCCGCCGCTTGGATCTCGGATTTCTCAACATTTTAGCTAAAGGTTTTAGCTATATTTCAAGGTAAATAAATTTCTAAACCTTGATTAGGTGGTTAGGGTGCTAAAGGATGTTAGATTGGTTTATTTTGGATGAAAAATTGCTTGGTTTGTGTTCTTGGATGCCTTGGCCGAATTTGATAGTTTGTGATAGATCGTGTGGTCTTGATTTGAGGATTTCACCATGGGTTTAATCATGTGGCTGAAGTTGATTGTTGCTTTGTGATGATTAGATCGTGTGGTCCCGATCGATGGTTGCTTTAATGTGATTGAATCGTGTGGTTCTGATTGATCAATGCTTTAATGTGATTGAATCGTGTGGTCTCGATTAGTTGTAGCTTTATGATGATTTAATCATGTGGTCCCGATAGGTTGATTGCTTTAGTGTGATTTAATTGGGTGGTCTCGATCGATGGTAGCTTCGATAAGATTAAATCGTGTGGTCCCGATAAGTTGATTGCTTTAGTATGAGTTAATCGTGTGGTCCCGATCGGATCTTGCTTTAGTATGAGTTAATCGTGTGGTCCCGATCGGATATTGCTTCGAGTATGAGTTAATCGTGTGGCCTCGATTGAGTGATTGGGGAGTTTAGGAAGATCGTGTGGTTCGGATCGGTCAATCGAGAAAGTACAATAAGATCGTATGGTATTGATCGATGGATCGGGAAAATTAGTAAGATTGTGTGGCCTGGATTGATAAATCGAAAAGTTTAGCAAGATCGCGTGGGCTCGATCGAGTATTCGAGTGAGTAATATTAATATATGATCTTTTTGAAGAGATTTAAGGACAATTGTGAAAGTTATACCCTAAGGCATCATTACGCGGGGATATTGTGTATTTGAGACCATATTATACTTTTGTGAAAGTTATACCCTGAAGCGTTATCACGCGGAGTCGATATGTATATGAGATTATATTATACCTCGATGCATTATTACGCGAGGTTTTGTATTCATCTTGAGGCATTAAACGCGGGATGCTAACTTTGAGGCGTTAAACGCGGGTTATAATGACCTGAGGTGTTATTACGCGAGGTTTGGAATACTATATGGCCCGAGGCGTTATTACGCGGGCATTGAAAGTGATTATACTTACCTAAGGCGCTATTTCGTGAATCCGGAGTATTATTATGGCCTGAGGCGTTATTACGCGGGTATGCTATTATATTATTACCTTGATAAAGGATTTGAAATTTGGAGAATGATTTGCATTTTAATTCAATTGGATATATGACGTTGATTTTTGTTTTAGGATTGAGTGCATTTAGTTGAGTTCGTTAGTCATTATAACCTTGAATGTTTAGGATGTATCCGGAGGCACTATCACCCTAACCTAGGTTTATGAGTTTGTTTGGTGAGATATATTTTTATCCCGTCGTGGGTTAATATTTTCAAACCCCAAACCCCGATCATGGCACTTGTACATTTTGGTGTCTCGATGGACATGGACACGTCCGTCGAGGAGTTTTCGGTAGGTCCGGATAAGGTGTATATAAGGAATGGGACTACAATGTGGGTAGATGAAGGGGGAGAATATTGGAAGCCCCATCGCTATGAGTCGTGGTATTATCGTTACGGGGACATGACTACGGGACCATTGAAGCCCTCGAGAGGTATCGAAAGACGGGATTCTAAAATGGTGCCATCCTGCTCCCTATCGAAGGCGATTTGGTGAACTTTGTAGCCGAGTCTAGGAATATCCCTGAGAAGTCCCCGGTTGTCGAGGAAGATATTAAGGTCATCGAAGTATCAATATCCGAGGGCGATGATGAAGAGGACTCCACGGAGGTTGGCCTAGATAGCATTTCCGAGTACAACCCCGTTGAAGACGGCGAAGCGGAGGATAGTGATACGGACTAGTAGTTGCGGGAGTGTCGGTTTTCTTTTGGATGCCCTCTTAGGATAAGGGTTTGATAGAGGGACCGAGAGGGTCGTCTTGGTTTTGGTCCAATCCCCCTAGGTATTTTGTATGTTTGACTTTTGGTCTTGGCTATTGTAAAAAGTACTAGTTTGTTATGTATATAAAGCTTGTTTACATTTCAAATCATCTCTGTTTCTTTGTAAGGAGTTTTGCATTCGCTTCCGCATGTGCATGTTATACTCGATTGATTTGAAATTGTTGGCCTTTGGTTCCTGGGAATTTGCTATTAAGAATGGCCGGTGTGATGTTGGCGTGCCCGTAGGGTTGGGGACGTGACATCCCCGTTTGATTGGTATCGAGCAAGGTTAGAACGATCCAAGTTGATTGAGGTTTTGAGTAATAAGGAGTGATGATTTTGGGATGGTTAGATAATGAGAACTTAGGGATTCGCTAGAATTAGGCACGTAATGCATGTCATATGAATTGACGCTTGTGATTAGCACAATTGATTGATATCACATTGCATGATTAGAAGACTCATTGTTGACACCTAATTTTGGCGATCCCGTACTATATATATATATATATTTGTTAAATAAGAATACCTCTAATTTATTAAATATGCATCTTTTCTTGGGTTATTGAAAATACAAAAATTAATTAATGAATTAATTTGTTATTTTCTTTTTAAAATAAAAAATAAAAAAATCGAATCAAGTCGGGTCGACTCGGGTTTGCGTAGAAAAGCCCTCGCAGCCTCAACCTGGGCTTTTTGCTTCTTAAGCCCGGTAAATCCTTCTTTTCTTTTCCCCTCCCCGTGAACCCACATGAACTAGCTCACTCTCTTTTCCCTATGCACCTTCACACGCAAGCCCGTCTATTCCCTCTTTCATTTTCCTTTATACATCCCATGTCTACATCTTTCTTTCCCCACCGTACTCTACATGAGGCTCCTCATCAGTCCATGTCTACACAAATGAAGCACCATCACCAGCCACATAATGAAACTTGATAAAGGAGGCAAAACAGGGATATAAGCGGACTGAGGTTGACAGGCTAAGGGTTGGTCAAAAAAAAAAAAAGAGCAAAATGGAAAGGAAGTAGAGGGAAGTCGAAGGTAGCCGAAGCGTAGGGAAGCAAGGGCCGATCACGCATTGGCCGTTAAAGATCGTCGTCGCCGCCCCCATCGCAGCCGGCCAATCATCCAACCACTTGCCACCAACTCTCCTCGGACCGGGTAATATCGAGCGTACATGCCCGCCTCTATTTTGATGAATCGATGAGCTGAACTTTGTCACCCCCCACTCGAGCATAGTAAAGACTTGGCTATAGGTTTCTCTTTTGCTTGTGGTTTTGTTTCCTTGATGTCCTTGGCTTTTAGATATTTCGTTTTTTTTTACTCCACGCGCACTTTGGCCCGCCCGGGCTGCACTCGTTGGTTTTCATCTGCTGATACGGCCGTCGCTTTTGGTCGAAAAGGGAAGCTGCGATGTAGAGGAGCCGACGTAAGCATTGAATGGCGGTAAAGTAGAGGTCGAGCGATGATTTGAAGCCAATCGATATGCTAGCCATGGCCTCTGTCGGCCTAAGGAAGGCCACCGGTTCGTAGGGAAGTCGAGGCTTGTTGAATTGAGTCGGTCCGTTCAAGTTGATGTCTCGAGAATTTGAACGGACGCCCGGGCGACGGTTTGTCGATCTTGGGACGCAAGTAAGAAGATATCGAGCCATGAGGCAGCCCGAACCAGCAAGGTATGTGCGGACCCAGTGGGCTGCGGCGAACGGACCTAGTGAGCAAGTTTCGGCGGTTATTGTTGACGCTTGGGGTGACTAGGTGGCGGAGTTAGACGAAGGTCCGCGGGTGCATCCTGGCGGTAGTTCGACGTGGTCGTTGGCACCGGAGATGACCGGTGGCGGTCGGCAACATCAATAGGCAGCGGCATGACGAGTAGATCTCGGCGTCACGATCTCCGGGCTCGGTGAAGAAAAATGGTCGGCGTCCATGGAGGTCCAACGAGCGTGGCACGGCAGGCGCGACGAGCGAGATCTCGACGGAAGCCAATGAGGGCGAGCGAAGGCCGGAGGTGGCGTCGGGTTTGGTTACGCTTACGGTATAGTCGGCGCAATGTGAAGAAGAAGATGAGCAGTGGAGTGAGGGAGGTTTGGCTCATCCTACGTTGAATGGCGTGGAAAATAAAATGGAAGTCGAACGGATGGGTTTGTAGGGGAAAAAGAAAGGTCAGCCCTATATTGTTTTGTTCCCAAAAGTAATTGGCTTGGATGGTGGAAGTTGGGCCCGGGAAAATTTAGACCCAATTCAATTAAGTCAAGAAAGTGGGCCCGAGTTCAATTTGTGAAGATTAGGCCCGAGCCGGGTCCTCTCTCTCGAGCTTGATTAGGTCCAATGACTTGATCCGGACCCGAGTCCGAGAACCCGACCTGGACCTGGTCCCTTTTAATAAAAAAATATTATTATTAAAATAATAATAATAAATTAATAAAAATCAAAAATCAAAAAATTAAAAAATTTAAAAAAAAATCAAAATTTTTTAGAAAATTAGAAAAAATGATTTTCATGACCTTTTTACCCCCAATGTGAATTTTTAAGCCTCAAATTGGCATTAATTGAAGACCGATGTCCAATCCGGCCCGATCACGTTGTAATTCAACCTTCGAATCGAAATTATTTATTTAAATATCGCCATCATAGATTTGATCCGCATGTGTTTATTCTAGTCTTTTATTTGGTATATTTATCCGATTAAGTATTTACAACACTTGTCTTTTGAAAAATTGCCTATTAATCACTTTTCCTATCTTGTTAGGTTAAGGATAAATAGGTAATTGCACGAAATGACAGAGAAACATTATGCATGATCATTTAGTACTTAGTTAGATACCGATGAGCTTAAAATGATATGCAATGTGTGGTCACCTTAGGGAATATCAACGATTAGGTACCGAAAGGGCACTAATTATCTAGTTAGCGTAAACAAGTCTCCGAACCTAGAAGCCCGGTTGCGTAGGAATTAAGATAACACTCCTGCGTCTCGATTGGTTTCTAGCCGACCCCAATAGACTAGTGGCGACTCTTAATAGCATTTTAATGTGCTAATCAATAAAAAGAAATTTAATATCACGCGAGGTAGGATTTGGGAGAGTCCACGCCATTGACCTTTGGCAATACCTCTAAATCCATCGGACCTCGTGGGAGGCCGAAGGGTCACGACAACTTGGCGACTCCGCTAGGGAGAATCAATAGGTTAGAAACCCGTGTAGACTTAGGCCTTAATAACCAGTTGATTGTTCCTTAATTTGATCTCCATTTTGCCGTGCTGCTTGGAAAATCGGGTTAATATGCTAACTCTATGATTAGATGTTCTTGCAAATTGGGTGTTATAAGGGGTGGAGTGATTGTTGACTGTTTGTTTTGCGGTGAGTCGTGGGAATGTATGTTTTTTGGATGTATATTGAAGCGATGTTTGATATACCCTACTATGCATGCCCTCATACACTACACTTTTTGCACACACATCCAACGATCAAACCCGGACTGCGATCCCAGGAAACCCTTAGGAGGTATCGAAAATAGATTGGGCCATACGCAAGTCCGCAAATGGCACGATCATTTTCCATCCTACTCATCACCTCGAAATATGTACCCCGACCCGATTATGCTGTTAGCATTTTTGGGGGCGATTCATTATTCCGTTGTGATGGGAGCCTTTAGCCATTAGTCTCTCCTACCCTTATGCGTTAAACCTCACTGTCAACATGCGTGTCTTTATGCAATTAACAGGTACCATTCACCAATCACTGTGAGTATAACTTCTACTTTATCCAAATTTTTTAGAAACTTTTTTCGATAATGATTTTGCTATATTCATTATTTTCCCAAATACTTGTATATCATATAAATTCGATGGGAAAGTATGACATTACTCTTATCCCTGTTCTCGAAAGACTTTTTTGATATGGTGAGAGGGTATGGATCGTCACAATCATACATCTACTGCGGGTTTACGGTCGGGCCCATGTCATCCAAGCCATGACACATTTTTGGAATCCGATCACATCCACTTTCATCTTCAACGGTCATGAGTTAATGCCCACCCTTGATTTGGGGAGATTCTCGAAGGCGCCAAAGAAGAATGGCACCAAATCCGCCCAGGCATTTCTTCTTGCCTTTTTTTGTTTCATAATTTTTCCTATATCCACAATCGCCATGAACCTTCTTCTTGCCCATGTTGTGAGACAAGTCGCATCAAATGGGATTTCATCCATATGATCCTTGCTAAATCTTTCTTGTCTCTCAATAATAAAAATATGATACTGATGGGAAGAAAGTGTTTCATGCGCCTATGGGACTTTTATATACTTGGTTCATCTCTCATATTCATAAAACGTCTTTTCACATGACATATTCGATCTTAAGCATCGTACTCGCCCATTTGAAAAGCTTAAACACTTGCAGATGCAACCTCATACACGGTCATGCTTTGGGCTGATTTTATTTTTTTAGAAGTTTGACCCCGAGACTAAACCCGATGGAAATTCAAGGGTTCCCAATTCCAAGGCATCCGCCTCGCTGCCACCAACACTAATCCCATGCCCTTGATGGGATTCACCGGTTGCCACTACCCATTACCCATCGAGTTTATATCATATTTTAGTGCTTTTTGTGATGATCTATTATACTCTATGGTTCAAACCCTGTTTAAACTTATTATATAAAGCCTTCTTTTCTTTATTGACCTTGTTGTTAACATAATTATTACGTTTTTTTTCGTTTGACCATGTATTCTTTTCTAAACGACCCATGATAGAGCATATTCTCTCGGTTTAGATTTGCTTGGAGAATTGACATATCTCGAGTTCGTTGCGAAAGTCTATATTGTCAAAGGAAACCACGTACATTTCGTTTGAAACCAATTATGGATTTTCCCTCCTACCGATTGATATTCTAGGCTTTATGCGCTCACCCATCCGCACTAGGTCCGTAACAACACGTATGGAGATATTCACGGTCGAACCCGACAACCCGGCTAGCCGTGTCGGAGGACGCAGTTGTACACGAGATGGCGCCAACTCAACTTGATGAAAGTCATAACTTGAAACCGATTCCCTATATAACTAGCGCTATCGGGATCAAGAGTTTCTACGAAACGCGTATCTTTGCAGGTGAAATAGTGGATACTTTGGGCTAGTCCGGCGGTGGATATGATTTTATCTTTGAGGTACTCACCCCCGCCTTGGTTTTCCGAGGAGCCCCTCCTCGAGACACGAGCTTATTAGAATGATTGGGGGGATGAGTTCGACGTGCTTTGGAACCCACTAATGGAGCAATCGACGATTGAAGCGAAACGACTTGTTAGCAATGAAGAAGCTGCTCCCGATGATGTAGTTGTCCCTGAAATAGTTCTATACCCGAATGAGACATTCGTTACTATGGCGAGGCCGGTTGCAATAGACTTAACCGCCGAGGAAAATATAAATGATTATCGGTTTGAAGATGAAGGCTACATGGTTATTGATATCGGTTCCGAAGAGTTTGTCCGTATGAGGGCTCACTTGAATGCTAGTTTGGAAATCGTAGGAAGCAAGTTACGCCCAATTACTATTGATACACCATCGACTGCGCAGTGAGGGCATGCTAGTTATCCCGACACCAAGGAAGTCCCTTGGGATTATGGGGCCCGAGACAAATGATCCGGTCACCCGGACGGGTGGTTCTTATGTACCTCCGAGCCTTCTCGAGAAGAATACCAAAGGCGAAGAAGAAGCGAGTTATCGCACCTTCGAATTGGTATCAACAATACATGTTCCCGAGGATGTTGTCACTCAACCCCCGTCACTATCCGGCCCTACCCTCATGTCCGAAGTAAAGTGTTGCTCCAATAAGGCCATGTCTCAAGAGAGGGTTTAGGATTATATGGTCGGGGCATCACTAGGCCCATCCGCGCGAGCCAAATAACGGTCCCTTTGGATTTGGATATTCGGGAAGTCGTAATCGATATGACGGCCCCACCGTCCGTTTGTTTCGACATAGGCGTCGTAATGCAGCCGGTCCCTACCCTTCTCCCCTCTAGAGTGGTCGCCGCAACCAAGGAGGTCATATAGATAATGCCACCGATCTTGTAGTAAATGAGAGTTCCGTAGCTAGCCCCATTAGAAATCCCCTCAAGCTGTTTTTTCCTCGTCCGCCTAGAATGTTAGATGACACAAGCCTTTCCAACTTAGAAAGGATATCGCAGCTGTTCCAAGAGCCTATTGTTGATACCGTCATCACACCTACTAATATCGACGCCTTCTTTGAGGAACGAATTGTCAAGGGTGAGCCAACCGACTCTCAAAATATCATTCCCGAAGAACCTCCTGCGTGTGCTATCACATCCGAGGAGGGAGAATCGTCACCTAGTTCCCCCAACTCTCTAGAGTACGATCGTGGATTTGTCTATTTTTTTGTCATGTACATATGATTTTTCCGCCTTTATCGGGAATCTTTTTTATGTTGTCTTGACCGTTTTTGCATACCCCTAAGTCTCGAACCGTTGGCTTGGGGAGTACATATTGTAACGCGGCTCCCAATTAAATAAAACCAGCACATGTTTATTCAGGACGTGTGAAAGTACATTGCCGGTCCCATGACGATGCGAGTACGATTATGAGCCAAAGTGTGAACCCGAGGACTGGACTTTCACACGCTTCCTAGTTTTGATTTTTTCCAAAACTCGAATAACCCGATGATATGACGGTATTTCTCGGGACTTACTCATTTGAAAAAATGTGTTGTTACAAAATTATTTTGAAAAAAATACACCTTTTCGCACTTTGTTTGTTTGTCGATGAAGTAAACCGACCTTTTGCATCGTATCTCGGGCATAGCATTACGCACATTCATGATAAGAACATAAGTGATTTCGACCCGTCGGGCGACGGTTCTTGACTCAGGCAGCAATAATGATGATCTAAAAGGGATCGAGCTCCATTGGAGTCATCATGAGGAATCAAAGCCATTGGCAACTGAACCAACCGTGACAAAAACTTTGCGTACTCAAGACAATATTAGAGAGGTCCAAATTGGGGCAGATTGATCAGCCTGCCGAGAATTTCAGGACGTGTTCGCCCGGTCGTACACCAACATGCTAGGATTAGATCCGGATATCGTGCAACATGCTCTACCGACTAACCTGGATATACCACCGAAGAAACAGCGGTTGAGAAGGACAAAGCCTAAGTTGTCTAAGAAGATTGATGAGGCGGTAATGAAACTCCCGAAAGTTGACTTTATTGAAGTCGTTCATTACCCGGATTGGATAGCGAATATCGTCCCAGTGATGAAGAAAGATGGGAGAGTCAGGGTGTGTGTGGACTACCGTGATTTGAATAAGGCCGGCCCGAAAGATGACTTCCCGCTTCCACATATTGACATGTTAGTTGACATTAGAGATGGGTTCAAATTGTTTTCCTTTATGGATGGTTTTTCCGGCTATAACCAGATTCGGATGAAAGAAGAAGACAGAAGCAAAACTTCTTTTATAACCCCATAGGGAACCTTTTGCTATAGGATCATGCCTTTCGGCCGAAAAATGCGGGTGCAACGTATCAAAGAGCTATGGTGGCCTTGTTCCATGATATGATGCACAATGAAATAGAAGTATACGTCGATGACATGATCGCGAAGTCAAGACCAGGCGAGGACCATGTTGCGATTCTTCGCAAGCTCTTCGACCGCCTACGAAAATACCGATTACGTCCGAATCCCGCAAAGTAAGTATTTGGGGCAAAGTCCGGGAAATTATTGGGCTTCATGGTCGGTGTGAGGGGGCATTGAGATTGATCCATCCAAGGTGAAAGCCATATGTGAGCTGCGACCTCCATTTTCTCAAAAGAGGTTTGCGGTTGCTAGGGAGATTGAATTATGTAGCAATGTTCATATCCCAATTGTGCGAGACCGCTAAACCATTTTTCAAGCTTCTCAAGAAAAATGCGAAAATTGTGTGGGATATCGAATGTCGACCGCTTTCCCGAAGATTCAGCATTACTCGACCCATTTCCCAATCCCGGTTCCACTTGTTCCGGCGTGCCTCGATCCTTTATTTGACCATCCACAAGGAGTCCTTGGGAGATGTATTGGTGCGAAGAGACCATCGAGATGGGAAAGAATGCGCGATATACTATCTCGAAGCAAGAAATTCTCGGATTCCGGCAAGCCAACTACTCGGAGGTCGAGAAAACTTGCGTAACTACGGTTTAGGTGTTGCACAGATTGTGACAAGATACCCTTCACCAGCGGTCATGTTGACCACCGAATGTGATCCCATCGAGTTTGATGTGCGGACTATAACGCAAAAGTCGGTGAAAGGTCGAGGCATAGCGGACATGTTAGCAGAAAATACTGTAGGACCATAGGCGTAGGACGAGATAAACCCTCTTGATGATCGTGTTTTACTAGTGACTACGAAAAGTGGGTCATGTACTTCGAGGGGCTATAAACTTATCGGGATCCAGTACAGGAGAAATCCTTATTTCCCCATATGGCCAGCACTATCCAAGTAGCCGCTAAATTATTATTTCGGTGCACCAACAACATTGCTGAATACGAGGCTTGCATTCTTGGGCTCCAGTGCGGAATGGAGATGGATATCCGGAGGCTACAAGTTTATGGCAATTCCGCCCTCATCATCCTTAAGACGAAGGCAAATGGAAAACTCGTGACTCGAAACCGATCACATATCATGAGTTTCTTAAGGACATAATTGAAGAGTTCGATGAGATAGCGTTCGAGTACCTTCCTAGAGCTCGAACCAATTTGCGAGATACATTGGCTACCCTATCCTCAATGTTTCGGGTGGCTGCGGGTTTAGATATCAAGCCGTTGAGAATTGAAATTTTGAAACGTTCAGCCTACTCCATGCTAATAGAGGAGGAGGCTGATGGAAAGCCATGGTACCATGACATTAAGGTCTACACTGCAGAGTAGAGAGTTCACTGAAGGGAGTGAAGCGGTCGACGGGAAGTATCGATGAAACTGTCTTCAAGGTTCTTCATCGGCGGTAATAGGTTGTACAAGAGGTCATATGATTCCGTCCTCCTAAGGTACGTCGATGCCAAGGAAGCCAATCAATTGATGAGTAAGATCCATGAAGGTGAATGTGGCCCCCATATGAATGGCCACCTCTTGAGTAAGAAGATAATGAGGTTGGGATATTATTGGCTCACCCCGGAAGCCGATTGTATTCAGCGATGTTCATTCCCGCCATCGGTGTCGGGTTTATGGAGATAGAATTGTTGCTCCTCCCAATGAGTTGTACCGGATGACCGAGGCATGGCCTTTCTCAATATGGGGCATCGACGTCATAAGGCCAATTAATCCCAAAGCTTCGAATGGACATCGTTTTATACTCATGGCTATTGACTACTTCTCAAAATGGATCGATGCCAATTCATATGCCAATGTCACGACCAAGAACGTGGCTAGATTTTTGCGATGAGATATTTTTGCCGAGATATGGGGCACCGAGGCTATAATCACCGATAATGGCTCAAACCTCAACAACAAGATTGTTAATGAGATTCTTGGTGGGTTTCGCGTTCGGCACTTGAATTCTTCACCTTACCGCTCGTAGATGAACGGTGTAGTAGAAGCGGCAAACAAGAATATCAAGAAGATCCTATCAAAGACGATAGAGAATTATCGTGATTGGCATGAGAGGCTCCCCTATGCACGATGGTATCTTGGACATCGATCCGTACTTCAACCGGGGTAATGCCTTTCTCATTGGTATACGGTATGGAAGCGGTGCTACTAGTCGGAATAGAGATTCCATCGGTGAGGATTCTGTCACAATTGAAGCTATCGAAGCGAGTGGATTCAGCAAAGATATGAACAATTGAATATGATCGACGAGAAAAGACTACGGGCCATCTGTCACGGTCAATGTTATCGAAAACGTGTGGCTAAGTCGTTCAACCGTAAAGTTCATCCCCGACGTTTCGAGGTCGGAGACTTGGTGCTGAAGAAGAGATTGGCATTTTTGCCACACCCCGCAGACAAGTTCACACCGAACTATAAAGGGCCATATGTGATCGGGGAAAGTCCTCCCTGGTGGCGCGTTGATTTTAAGCGAGATGAACGGCCGGTGCGGTCGAATCCTGTAAATACCGATATGGTGAAAAAGTATTTCCCATGAATAAAATCGAGGCACTGACGGCTGTTTTTCAGATAGATCCGAGTCACTCTAACCGTTAGGATCATGCATATCATACGCACATGTATATCATATTTGTGTTGCAGATTAGGTGTGATATTCGACGAACCTAAGCCAAATGACAAAATTAAATCAATCTGGGAACGCCTTAGATGAAGGAAACTTGCAAATGACCGACGCCCGAGGTCGCATGGAAAGCTGTGCCCCGCCATGGTAGGATCGCTTAAATAAAAGTGAAACCCCCACATGATGCCAACAGAGCCGTAGCCTAGTGGTTGGGGGATGAAGGTGGTCCGGACGCGACTCGAGTTCGAACCCCGAGGATGGCACTCCATGAACCCCATTATAAAAATGGGGGGGCCTCCCTTGTAAATAAAAAAAATCTTTTTGCACTCATTTTATTTTTTATAATGATAGAAAACTTTTTGCACCCATCTCATTTTTTGCGAGAAAAGGAGAAGACTTCACTCGACGGAAAACTAGATTAGGCGTTAAGGCGCTAGAGTTTCAACAATAAAATTTTTATCGAGTCATATCATTTTGCCCCAACGACTGGGTCTACGAAAGCCGTGTCACCATTTGTGATGCATCGGGCTTCCTGGGTAACTAATCAAGTGTAATAATTTGCAAAATCTCAAGATACTCCGCTAGCATGAATCCTTAGAAGTTGGACATAAAAGGTCAACCGCCGCTATAGCCCAGGTAAGTATTCATTTTCTAGAGCTTCACGTAAAGCGCTTGACTGTTCAAGTGTTTCATCCCTAGTCGAGTCATAACAAACCTTCATCCGTAAAGCATAAAAAAAAAACTCTCATCCTTAGTACGGTTGGAGTTTATGCTTCAGCTCATTCTAAAAGCATCTATGTTCACCGAATCGGTGCATCCATTCATGCATATATGCATCTTGCATTGAAGTCTCCTGCGGGTTCATTTGGTCGAATGATTTTTGTTTTGTGAAATAGAGGTATTGAATATGCCAAGCGAAGGTTTTTAAGGTGAAAGGTAAGCCCTGTCTAAACACATCCCTAATACACTCGAGAGTTGAGTGGAACGAAAAGAACAATATTCGTGTCTTAGGACGGAAGATTCATTCGCAATGTGTACAAGGGTCGAAGTGACGAAAGGCATTCCTTCTTTTCCCATACACACAATACATCCCTTGCTAGCCCCGTTAAGCCTAGTAATAAGGAGTTCAAAATACCCCTGTCGAGAATCACCCCACATCGGGGCGGATACGGGAGATTACAGTTGAAAATCGAGTGGAGAAAAAGGTAAGAAAGATTTAATTGTCTTCACTTGCGTTAACCGTTGTGTGATAATTTCAGGTGAATCTTCATGAAAGCTTGAAATATCCCTAGATGAAGAAGAGCATTTCCTTCTTTACCTAAACACTGAAAACCCGTTGCTCGCCAAGTTGAGCACGAAATCATTCATTTTTAGAACCAAAGTGGTGATCATCTCCCCACATTGGGGTAAGATGTGTGATTTACCGGAAAATCGGTGTCATTGTGAAATGTCTCAAGGGTCTATAGAGCTCATGATAAAGGCAAAGAAAAAAAAAACAAAGGGCTAAAAAAGCAAAGTGCTTAGTAAAAGCAAGGCCAAAGCCCATAGAGGAAAAAGCCAAATGCGAGAAAAGCATTGAGCTTACCTCAAACAAAAACAAATGCGAGATAATAGAGAAAAATTCTTTTCTTGCCAAGAAAAATAGACAGACTCATTGGACTCTCGAGGCGGATTGTGATCCCTAGAGTCAAATGTTTTCCCCAAATGGAGCGAGATTGTTAAAGACACTCGAGGTGGTCACCAACTCATAAACCCCCCAATGTAAAAAAAAAATCAGAGCCTTGTAAGCCTTCCCAAGCCCACATTACAGTATTCGAAGACTTTTCCGATTGGGATATTTCGAGTTAACATGAAGACTTTACAAAGAAGCTACCGTTCGAATGAGTGGAGCCAATCATTTCTTGTCTTATCTTCCAGGTTCTTGACTTGTAAACCCGACAAAGATAATAATTACAAATGTTTCCCAGTGTGGTCTCAAAGTAGGAGAAACCCTTTGTGTAAGCCCGTGACCATGCCAATATTACGGTCCCTCAAAGACCTTTCAGATTGATCGAGAATGTATGCATTGTGAATATGTCCAAAACCTTGGACACGAAGAGAGTGCAAGGGATCGAGAAATTTTATCCCAAATCCCCAAGTGAGTGATTGGGATCCACGGATATTCCCTAGTGAGAGTATGTGAGAAGCCCTTTCAAATTAAAGGTCTTAGCTTGGCATTCTCAATAAATCTTTTTCATTAAAAAAAATTATCTTTCGTGAACTAAATTGTTCATCCAAAAATCACTTTTGGGAGGTGCAATTCCCTTGTCAATTGATTTTCCCCATGGAGTCTAATAGTCGACGATATCATCTAACTAAATGAGAAGTTTTCGGTATCGCATTGCACTAAGTAGCGTCCCCGGTGAGTTGATTTAACTTTATCCGCCTATGCATCTATCGCTACTTCCCCATCGGTTCGAATTTGTTCCATAAGCCCCGAGTTGCGTAGAGACCCGGTTTGAGCAGTTTGATTATTTGTGGCAAATTCCGGTTGGGAGCGAACATATAATAGATGTTCATTGGTGTTAGTATTTGTTTGAGCTGACCTTGTTTGGATAGGTAAGGCGAACTTTAGCCACCCTAAACCAGTTTCACAATAAATTTCCTCAATCGGTGAGCCTAACAGCCCGAACGGATACAATGCCAAATGGCTGTTAAGAGCCAAGTTACGCAGTGTGAATCATGGTGGCAGAGTTCGTAGACGATATTTTCGATCTGTTCAGCAAGTTTCGATTAACATGCTAATGCTAAGGTGAACTTTATCTTCCAGAGGCCCATTCCATAAGTAGTTTTCCTCGCTCCGATAAGCGATACAATGCTAAGTAGAGCTATGTCTTTTTCAATAGCCTTTTCATGAGTTCAAGGCTGTGAACCGATACTTTTTTAATAGCTTTTTTATGGGTCCAAGACCGTGAACCGAGACTTTTTCAATAGCCTTTTTATGGGTCAAAGACCGTGAATCGTGACATTTTCATAGCCTTTTCATGGATCAAAGACCGTGAACGTGACTTTTCCACGGCCTTTTCATGGGTCAAAGACCGTGAACCGAGACTTTTTCAATAGCCTTTTCATGGGCCAAAGACCGTGAATCGTGACTTTTCAATAGCTTTTTCATGGATCAAAGACCGTGAACTGTGGCTTTTCCATAGCCTTTTCATGGGTCCGAGATCATGAATTGTGTCGTTCCTCCGAAGGCCAAGCCCGTATCGTTTATACGGTCGTCCCAGATGTGTGTTTGTTTTAGTTAACCTTGCATGCACGGGCACCGAGAGCTATGGAGCCCCGGGCCGGTTCTCCGAGTAAGTCTCCTCAATTTTGGTCTCGATAGTTACTTTGGTGGTTTTCCCAAGCGCTATCGGGTTTCCATTTTGACAAAATTAGGTGTCCTTTCGTCTTGAAATGGAACCTTTTTGAGCTCCCATTCTAAGAGGGCGCGTTGTTGACACCTAATTTTGGCGATCCCGTACTATATATATATTTGTTAAATAAGAATGCCTCTAATTTATTAAATATGCATCTTTTCTTGGGTTATTGAAAATACAAAAAATTAATTAACGAATTAATTTGTTATTTTCATTTTTTTAATAAAAAATTAAATAGCGCTGGGTCGACTCGGTCTGCATAGAAAAGCCCTCGCAGACCCTTAACTGGGCTTTTTGCTTCTTAAGCCAGGCAAATCCTTCTTTTCTTTCCCCTCCCCGTGAGCCCACATGAACTAGCTCACTCTCTTTTCCATTTGCACCTTCACAAGCAGGCCCGTCTATTCCCTCTTTCATTTTTCTTTATACATCACACGTCCACATCTTTCTTTCCCCACCGTACTCTGCATAAGGCTCCTCATCGATCCATGTCTACAAAAATGAAGCACCATCCCCGCCACATAATGAACCTTGCTAAAGGAGGCACAGCGAGGGATATAAGCGGACCGAGGTGCATGGCTAAGGGTTGGTCAAAAAAAAAAAAAGACAGAAAATGGAAAGGAAGTAGAGGGAAGTCGAAGGTAGCTGAAGCGTAGGGAAGCAAGGGCCGATTACGCATTGGCCGTTAAAGATCGTCGTCGCCACCCCCATCGCAGCTGGCCGGTCGTCCAACCACTTGCCACCAACTCTCCTCGAACCGGGTAATATCGAGCGTCGGTGCCCGCCTCTGTTTTGATGAATCAATGAGCAAGTTTCAACGGTTATTATTGGCGCTTGGGGTGACTATGTGGCAGCACTAGGCGAAGGTTAGGCGGGTGCATCCCGGCGCGATTCGATGTGGTCGTTGGCACCGGAGATGGCCAGTGGCGGTCGACAACGCCAATAAGCGGCGGCATGATGAGCGAGAACTAGACGAAGGTTAGGCGGGTGCATCCCGGTAGTAGTTCGACGTGGTCGTTAGCACCCGGAGATGATTGGTAGCGGTTGGTGACGTTAATAGGTAGCGGCATGATGAGCGGATCTCGACGTCACAATCTCGGGCTCGGTGAACAAAAATGGTCGGCGTCCATAGAGGTCCAGCGGGCATGGCCTGGCAAAGGCGCGATGAGCGGATCTCAACGGAAGCCAATGCGGGCGAGCGAAGGCTGGAGGTAGCATCAAGCTTGGTCACGATTGCAAGTATAGTCGGCGCAATGTGAAGAAGAAGATGAGCAGTGGAGTGAGGGGAGGTTTGGGCTCATCCTACATTGAATGGCGTGGAAAATAAAATGGAAGCTAAACGGATAGGTGCTTTGTGTGGGAAAAAGAAAGGCTGTTGGGCCTATATTATTTTATTCCCAAAAGTAATTGGCTTGGATGGTGGAAGTTGGGCCCGTGAAAATTTAGACCCAATTCAATTAAGTCAAGAAAGTGGGCCGAGTTCAATTTGTGAAGACTAGGCCCGAGTCCGATCCTCTCTCTCGGGCTTGATTAGGTCCAATGACCCGATCCGCACCAGTCCGAGAACCCAACTTGGACCCGGTCCCTTTTAATAAAAAAATTATTATTAAAATAATAATAATAAAAAATTAATAAAAAAAATCAAAAATCAAAAAAATCAAAAACAAAATTTGAAAATTTTCGGAAAATCCGAAAAATGATTTTCATGACCTTTTTACCCCAATGTGAATTTTTAAACCTCAAATTGGCGTTGATTAAAGACCGATGTCTAGTCCGGTCGATATTGTTGTAATTCGATCTTCGAGTCGAAATTGTTTATTTAAATATCGCCATCATAGATTTGGTCCGCATGTGCTTATTCCAGTCTTTTATTTGACATATTTATCGATTAAGTGTTTACAACACTGTCTTTTGAAAAATTACCTTGTTAATCGCTTTTCCTATCTTTTAGGTTAAGGATAAATAGGTAATTGCACGAAATGATAGAGAAACATTATGCATGATAATTTAGTACTTGGTTAGATATCGATGAGCTTAAAATGATATGTAGAATATGTGGTCACCTTAGGGAATATCGACCGGTTAGATATCGAAAAGGCACTAATTATCTAGTTAGCGTAAACAAGTCTCCGAACCTAGAAGCTCTGGTTGCGTAGGAATTGAGATAACACTCTCGCGTCTCAATTGGTTTCTAGCCGACCCCAATAGGCTAGTGGCGACTCTTAATAGCATTTTAATGTGCTAATCAATAAAAAGAAATTCAATGTCACGTGAGGTAGGACTTAGGAGAGTCCACGCCATTGACCTTTGGCAATACCTCTAAACCTGCTTGGACCTCGTAGGAGGCCGAAAGCGAGTCGCGACATTTGTAGAGTCTCGTACGTAGCATTGCCTAATGTTTGGCTGTTGCATATCCGATATGATAGATGGTTTGTTGTGATTATAATAAGTTGCGGATGCATCCGGACTTGAAGTATGAATGAAGATTGCTGGTTGTGGTACTTCGATTTTTCTTGTTCTTAGTTGATTGCCTTGACTGTGAATATTGCTATGATTTGTAGCCTAAAACCGCTAGATTTAATTAGATGGCTTAGGTCTCTAATTCCTTGATGGAATTATAGGGATTCAAGTATTGTGAAAAGTTAGCAAGAATGAGCAACCGAGGTAGAGGTACCAAAGGAGCATCTAGCTCAAGAGCGCAAGTTGTGGAGGACCCGAGAGTGGATGGAGTCCTTAGGGCTCTATAGGAAATTAGAAATTTGATGGGTAGGCGAGGCTCAAGAACGAGCTGCCACTATTGCCCAAGCCGCCGAAGCTTTGCTACTACCGTTGCTAATGGACCAAATGGGAATCAAGGGAATGATAATGGGAATAAACAGATGCACCAATTAGTAGAATAGTTTCCGAAAGTTAAAACCGGCTAGGTTTCACGGGAAAGGTGACCTTGAGATTGCTCCTCGTTGGATAGAGGATTTGGAGAAGGCATTTGAAGTTAAGGGTGCACTGAAGAAGAAAAAATGACCCTGGCAATTTATCAACTTTAAGATAATGCTAGTGATTGGTGGAAGGCCACCAGAGGAAGAGTTTTTCCTAAGGGTACGGTTCGAATTGGACCGCCTTTGTTGAGACGTTTAATGGGAAGTATTTCTCCGAGACGGCTCAAGAACAGAAGATGTTGGAGTTTCGGTAGCTCCATCGAAATCGAGATGACAATTGATCATTACGAAGCAGAATTTTCAAGATTGTCAAAGTATGCGCTAAGGATGGTCAAGAATCCTTTAGACAGAGCGAGAAGGTTTCGGAATGGATTGAAGCCGGAGCTTCGTAGTCGATTGATCCTGCTAAACTTGAGGGATTATGATGAACTTTATGAAAGGGGTCGAGATGATGGAATGGGATATGAAAGATAGGGCTGCCGCTTCTAGATCGCGGTTTATGCCAACTAGGGACAATCGCTAGTTTGGTAAGAGGCCTATAGTAGGGAAGCGACGTTTCGTTTCTCCCGTCAAAAGAAATAATAGGAAACCGGCGTACCAATCTAACTAGAATTATCGACTTTGTAGAAGGAGGCACTAAAAAGGACCTTGTCCGAGCGGGACGGAAGCGTATTTTAAATGTGACAAGCTTGATCATCCGATAAGGAATTATCCGGAGCAAGCCACAGGACCCCGATTTCAGCCCCAGCGAACTCGGGTAAGACCTCAAGTTGGAGCCGCTCCGCGAAATAATTAGAATAGATCGCCAACTCAAGAGAGAGTTTATGTAGTGGCTCGCAATGAGGCCGAGAATGCACCTGGCGTGGTCACAAGTATGGTCTCTTTATGTGATCATGCTTGATTATGCTTTATTTGACCTTGGAGCGTCGCATTCCTTTCTATTTAAGTAATTTATGGAATTACCCGGAATTGAGTCGAAACCGCTAGAAGTACTGTCGCATGTAACCACACCCACAAAGGATAAAGTATTGGTTTCATTAGGGTATTCAGGGATGTAAGATAGTCATTGATGGTAGGGAGGAATTGATAGACTTGGCAATTTTGACCATGCATGACTTTGATGTTATAATTGGGAGGGATTGGTTGGGGAAACAAAAGGATGTCTTGGATTGTGGTAGCAGGGTGATCCAATTCAATCCGATTGGTCATCCTAGATATGAATTTGTGGGAAGTCAAGAAGGAATCTCGATTCCTTTAATCTCGTCACTTGAAATGACTAAGTTGTTAAATAAAAGATGCCAAGGGCATTTGGGCTGCATAGTTGATTCGTCGGTTTGTCGGTTGAAGGACCGAGGCTAGAGGATATAGTCGTGGTGTGCGATTTTTCCAATGTCTTTTCTCAAGAATTGCCGGGATTGCCTCCCGAAAGGAAAGTGGAGTTTGTAATTGAGTTAGCCACTAGGACGGAACCGATTTCTAAGGAGCCCTACGGAATGTCTTTATCGAAGTTGAAGGAGTTGAAGGTCCAAATGCAAGAATTGTTGGACAAAGGATTCATCTACCCTAGTACATCACCATGGGGAGCACCAGTGCTATTTGTGAGGAAGAAAGACGGGTCATTGAGTTTGTACATTGACTATCGGCAATTGAATCAAGTAACCATTAAGAACAAGTATCCATTGCCAAGGATAGATGACTTGTTCGATCAACTGCAAGGGAGCATCGGTGTTCTCCAAGATAAACTTGAGGACGGGCTACCATCGATTAAGGATCAAGAAGGAGGACATATCGAAGACTACTTTCCGTACGAGATAAGGACATTACGAGTTTACGGTTATGCCGTTTGGATTGACTAATGCCCCAGCTTGCATTCATAGATATGATGCATCGTGTGTTTAAGGAGTATTTGGACCGATTCGTAATTGTCTTTATAGATGACATTCTGATTTACTCGAGGAGTAATGATGAACATGAAGTACAACTAAGGATTGTTCTGCAGACGCTAAGGGAACTCTCGCTTTATACTAAGTTTAGTAAATGTGAGTTTTGGATGAGTAAAGTAGCATTCCTTGGACATGTAGTTTCTAGAGAAGGAATTTCAGTGGACCCAACTAAGATCGAAGCGATTATGAATTGGCCGAGACCAATGTCGATGGCGAGATTCGAAGTTTCTTGGGATTGGCGAGGTTACTATAGAAGGTTCGTGGAGAATTTTTCTTCAATAGCCATTCCGTTGACCAGATTAACGAAGAAGGAAACGAAATTCGAATGGACGGATAAGTGCGAAAGAAGTTTTCAAGAGCTCAAGCATAGATTAATGACTGCACCAATATTGACGATACCTTCTAGACTTGGAGGCTACGAAATTTATAGCGACGCATCTTTGAAAGGATTGGGATGTGTATTGATGCAACATGAAAGAGTGGTTGCATACGCCTCGCGTCGATTAAGACCGCATGAGATGAACTATCCAATGCACGATTTAGAGCTTGCGGTGATTATTTTTGTGTTAAAGATTTGGAGGCATTATTTGTGGGGAGAAAGGTTTCAAATCTACACGGACCATTAGAGTTTGAAGTACTTATTCTCCCAAAATGAACTGAACATGAGACCGCGTCGTTGGATGGAATTGTTAAAGGACTATGATTGTGATATTTTATATCATCAGGGAAAGGCTAATAGAGTAGCGGATGCCCTTAGTCGAAAATCGAGCATCACGCATTTAATGGTTAAAGAGTGGATCTTGCTTGAAGAGTTGAGGGATTTAGAGTTTAAGTTCGAGGTTTGTCAACTCTCGAGTTTAATGGCTACTTTGAGAGTTGAACTCGAGATCCAAGCAAGGATTAAGGTGTTGTAGTCTATAGACCCCGATATTCAAAAGATTCTAGAGATGGATATGACCAAGAGAAAACCCGAATTTCAAGTGGCCGAGGACGGAATCTTGAAGTTTCGTGGACGTCAGTGTATTCCTAATGATGAGAAACTTAAGGAGAAGATCTTGTCGAAGCTCATCGAAGTAGCTATAGTGTGCATCCAAGTAGCACCAAGATGTATCAAAATCTACGTCGGCATTATTGGTAGAATGGGATGAAAGTGGACGTAGCTAAGCATGTGGCCAAGTGCTTGACGTGCCAATAGGTAAAAGCACAACATGGTGAGCCTGGTGGACTACTTCGACCTTTGGAGATCCCGAGTGGAAATGGGAGCACGTTACAATGGATTTCATCATGGGATTACCGAGGAGCCAAAGAGTGCATGATTCGATTTGGGTAATTGTCGACGGATTAACTAAGTCTACACATTTTCTAGCAATGCGAAAGGACTTCGCAATGGATAAATACGCCGAGCTGTATATGCACAAGATAGTTCGACTTCATGGAGTTCCAGTTACCATTACTTCGAATAGAGATCCTAAGTTTACCGCGACTTTTGGAAGAGTCTTGAGAATGCTATGGGAACGAAAGTGCGGTATAGCATCGTTATCATCCATAACGGATAGATAGTCCGAAAGGACGATCTAGACACTTGAGGATATATTGCGGGCATGTGTAATAGACTTTAAAGGAGGTTAGGAGGAACAGTTACATTTTATGGAATTTGCTTACAATAATAGCTACCAACAGTATTGGAATGGTACCATTTGAGGTATTATATGGCGAGCTTGCAAAACTCCCGTATGTTGGGATGAAGTTGGCGAGAGGAATATAACGGGACCAGAGTTAGTTCAACAATCCGTTGAGGCAATGAAAGTAATCAGAGAAAGGCTTAAGACTGCTCAAAGTCGTCGAAAGAGTTATGCGGATAGACGACGTAGACCTTTGAAATTCTAAGTGGGAGATCACGGTTTCCTTAAGGTGTCGCCAATGCGAGGTTTATCTTGATTTGGAAAGAAAGGGAAGTTGAGTCCAAGGTACGTAGGCCCATTTGAAATCTTGTAATAGATTGGGACTCTAACCTATCATCTTGCCTTACCATCGAATTTATCACAAGTTCACAATGTCTTTCATGTATCCATGCTAAGGAAGTACGAGCCGGACCCAACCCATGTACTTGAATCATGAAGTTGTGGACGTGGATGAAAGAGTATCTTGCGTGAGAGGCTAGTAAGAATAGAAGACAGAAAAGGACAAGTTCTAAAGGAACAAGACAATTTCACTAGTCAAAATTATCTAGGAGCACCATGGAACGGAATGAGGCACCTTGGAAAGTGAACAAGCGATGAGGCGCCAACACCCCCATTTATTTGAATAGTTAAGCTTGTTGTAAATTTCGAGAATGAAATTTTTGTAAAGGGGAAGAATTGTGACATTCTTAATTTCAATCCATTTTCGAAGCTATGAATGAATGAAATATCTCATTGATGCATTTCGATTAAATCTCACTCGATTTGATCATTCTTGAGATGACTAACTAATGGGGAATGGCTAGCTAGGGAAATCAAGTATGTGGATCTAAGAACTTGATCCTGGATTGACTTTTTAACCATGAGAATTGTCGATGGAATATTTTGGACCATTATAGGCCGATCCTAGAGAGGTTTAGGAACGATTTGTTGATACCCTACAATTAAATCACGGGTGATTCCATTTGACCATGTATGGGTTCCGAACGTCTTTAAATCATTTTCTAACTATCGTGTCCTTCGGGACTAGTGATTGACCCTCGTAATTACATGACAACCAAGGTCTCCATGGCTCGAGTAATTCTTAAACGTGATAATAATCACGGGTCAATACACGTAACTCCTAAAAGCAACCCGTTAGTTTGAGATACACTCGAAGTTGCAATTGATCGATATTGACCATGAATTGGATTTCAAAATTGAACGTCGGACTTTCAAGGATTCCAATAACAATATTTTGGACGTCGCCTCATCCGGAGCATGTGTATTTCGTGGTTCGTTCCAAAGTGTTCGAGAAAAGTGAAATCTAGGCTGAAAATAGGAAATGACCTTTTTACCCTTAGGAAATGCGCATATTTTTAATTTGGTCAAAGGGAATTTCGGTCATTTGCACCCCCTAGTGGCCGAAAATAATGGGGGGCTAGGATGTCCACTTGTGCAACAAATGACCAAAGTACCATTCTTGCATTTCAAGAGAGAAATGAAATGAATTATTGGTGTACCCCAAGAGTCCTTATCTCATTATGTCAAGACCAATAATTCTACTAAATATCTTCCCTCAAAAATATCCTAACCTATTCTATATACTCATCCTCTTCATCTTTTTCATTTGTGCAAGAATTTCCTCTCACTTTTCTCTCTCTCACTCACCCGACCGAACCACCACCGAGCCATCACCACCATCGCCAAACCGCCGTTGAATAGCTACCAGCCACACCGTGAATCGCCAACCATCACCGAAAGCCCAGGCCGCCGCCGTTGAGCCGTCCGACGTCGTGGAACGCCGACCGAACCGAACGCCACGGAGCGCCGCCAGTCCGCCGCTTGGATCTCGGATTTCTCAACATTTTAACCTAACATTTTAACTAAATTTCAAGGTAAACAAATTTCTAAATCTTGATTAGGTGGTTAAGGTGTTAAAGGATGTTAGATTGGTTGATTTTGGATGAAAAATTGCTTGGTTTGTGTTCTTGGATGCCTTGGCGGAATTTGATAGTTTGTGATAGATCGTGTGGTCTTGATTTGAGGAGTTCACCATGGGTTTAATCGTGTGGCTAAAATTGATTGTTACTTTGTGATGATTGGATCGTGTGGTCCCGATTGATCGTTGCTTTAATGTGATTGAATCGTGTGGTTCTAATTGATCAATGCTTTAATGTGATTGAATCTTGTGGTCTCGATTAGTTGTAGCTTTATGATGATTTAATCGTGTGGTCCCGATAGGTTGATTGCTTTAGTATGATTTAATCGGGTGGTCTCAATCGATGGTAGCTTTAGTACGATTAAATCGTGTGGTCCCGATAAGTTGATTACTTTAGTATGAGTTAATCGTGTAGCCTCGATTGAGCGGATTAGGGAGTTTAGGAAGATCGTATGGTTCAAATCGGTCAATTGGGAAAGTACAAAAAATCGTGTGGTATTGATCGATGGATCGAGAAGATTAGTAAGATCGTGTGGCCTAAATTGATAAATTGAAAATTTTAGCAAGATCGCGTGGGCTCGATCGAGTATTCGAGTGAGTAATATTAATATATGATCTTTTCTAAAGAGATTTAAGGACAATTGTGAAAGTTATACCCCGAGGCGTCATTACGCGGGGTATTATGTATTTGAGACCATATTATAGTTTTGTGAAAATTATACCCTGAAGCGTTATCACACGGGGTCGATATGTATATGAGATTATATTATACCATGATGCGTTATTATGCGGGGTTTTGTATTCATCCCGATGCGTTAAACACGGGATGCTAACTTGAGGCGTTAAATGCGGGTTATAATAACCCGATGCGTTATTATAAAGGTGTAGAGTACTATATGGCCCGAAGGCGTTATCACGCGGGCATTGAAAGTGACTACACCGACGTGAAGCGTTATTACGCGGCTTCGGAGTATTCGTTATTACACGGGTCCGCTCTTATATTATTACCTTGATAAAGGATTTGAGATTTGGAGAATGATTTGCATTTTAATTCAATTGGATATATGACGTTGATTTTTGTTTTAGGATTGAGTGTTTTTAGTTGAGTTCGTTAGTTATTATAACCTTGAATGTTTAGGATGTATCCGGAGGCACTATCACCCTAACTTAGGTTTAGGAGTTTGTTTTGGAGATATATTCTCACCCCGTCGTGGGTTAATATTTTTAGACCCCAAACCCCGATCATGCCTCTTGTACGTTTTGGTGTTCCGATAGATATGGACACGTCCGTCGAGGAGTTTTTGGTAGGTCCCGATAAGGTTTATATAAGGAAGGGGACTATAATGTGGGTAGATGAAGGGGAAGAATATTGGAAGCCCCATCGCTATGAGTCGTGGTATTATCATTACAGGGACATGACCACAAGACCACTGAAGCCTTCGAGGTACCGAAAGACAGGATCCCATAATGGTACCATCCTGCTCCTATCGAAGGCGATTTGGTGAACTCGTAGCGGAGTTTAGGAATATCCTTGAGAAGTCCCCGGTTGTCGAGGAAGATATTGAGGCCATCGAAGTGTCGACATCCGAGGACGATGACGAAGAGGACTCCACGGAGGTTGGCCTAGATAGCATCTCCGAGTACAACCTTGCTAAAGATGAGACTAAGGCGGAGGATAGTGATACGGACTAATAGTTGCAAGAGTAGTCAATTTTCTTTTGGACGCCCTCTTAGGATAAGGGTTTGATAGAGGAACCGAGAGGGTCGTCTTGGTTTTGGTCCAATCCCCTTGGGTATTTTGTATGTTTGACTTTTGGTCCTAGCTGTTGTAAAAAGTACTAGTTTGTTATGTATACAAAGTTTGTTTCCATCCCAAATCATCTCTGTTTATTTGTAAAGAGTTTTGCATTCACTTCCGCATGTGCATGTTATTCTCGATTGGTTTGAAATTGTTGGCCCTTTGGTTCTTGGGAATTTGCTATTAAGAATGGCTAGGTGTGATGTTGGCATGCCCGTAGGGTTCGGGACGTGACACCACGTAGCTCGCTAATTGATTTTTAAGATGCGAGGAAGCCTGGTTCGTACCAACGAAGCGTGGAAAGTTTCGGGTTAGAGCTTCTCCAATGGAGGTTTAAGAGCTTGGGGAGAGGTTTCTCTCACCTCTCTCTCCTCATTTTCTCTCTCTAGTCTATTCTTAATCTATTAGGAACAGAATGGAGCCCCCTCGATCCAAAAAAACGTCCAAATTGATATACCCGAATCAAGAAAAAATTTGGCATGGGAAGGGCTTAGAATCGACTTGGAAGTCTCGTGCCATTAGGCACGTTAGTGTTGGGTGAACTCTATATGCTTGATCGGAGCTCTAACATGTTCAACAGAGGCATGAAAATGGTTTGGCTTCTAACTCTCCCTTGCGCGGGACTATAAATCTGGGAAGAAAGGATCCGGTCGGGTCGTGGGTCGGATCTTGTTAGACCTCGACCGACCGACTTCTTTGCTTTCCCCAAATTAGGTGTTCAAATGTTTGAAAATCACAAAATTGATTCAAAAATCAGATTCTATGATATGGATTCCATCTAAATACGGTGAGTTTAGGAAAAATTTGTTCAGATTTATGCAAAACCCCCAATTTCTTAGTTTGACCCGAAAATGAAATTTGCGAAATCCAAACCCTAATCGATTGGATCAAACCAAACCATCCCCACCAATGGATTTAGAAAGGTGAAATCCATAGGATAGTGGTCTTGATTTTTCATGATGACCCCTAGAATTTGATTAATACCATTTAAAGAGAAATCTAGTGACTAAATTGAAAATAGTTGTTAATTTAGGTCCTTTTAGTCCAAATTGTGCAATTACTCAAACTTCTGGGTCAAAATGAAATGCATGATGTTAAAGATAAATGTCATGACTTAGAAAATGAAAAAAAATTGACTAGAATGACTCAAAATGTAATTTTTGGGATAATTCAGCACTATGGTTAATGAAGAAACTTGTGATCCCGAATTGAATTTTTCAAATTTTAAGTGGCCAAAGTGAAAAGGGAATTAAAAAAAAAATATTCACTATTTTATGTATTTTTTGTGGTCACAATGCTATTTTTCTTGATTTCCCCTTTTTCATAAAATATTAAAAAATGTAAAAAATATGAAAAATTATTTTTGGTTAAAAAATATTTCCTTAGGCTTGGCCAAGGCTTCCAAAGTTGATTTTGTAATTTTTTAACTTTTTCTAGATTTTTTATAAATTTTCTAAAAATAAAATGACCAAAAATCAAATGTCAATAGGTAAGGATGATGGTGGTAGGGGTCGGCGTGCGAGAGGGAGGGTGCATATGGGAAAGGGAGTGTAGAAGGGAAGGGAAATTGCAGTCTTGAAATGCTTGTGGGTTGCAAGAGGTCCTTACTCCTCTTTATGGAGGAATTCTTAAGTCAAGACTTGCACCCCATTTTTCTTGAAGTCAAAGATTTGATAATTCTTCTTTAGATGTTTCTCTCACTCTCAATCTCTCTCTCTCCCTTTCTTTTTCTCTTACTCACTCACATGAGTTTTTCAAGAGGGGTTCCTCCCTTCTTGAAGCTTTTAAAGTCCTATCCTCTTGTCAAGTCAACATGTATTGTCTTACATGACTTCCATGAAAGAGTAAAAATATCTTAGTCTTGTCAACTTATCTTCTTGCACAAGGCTTTCTATTATCCACACACCTTCACTTGATTTAGATTGAGCCACATCTCTCAATTCTAGAACTCTCTTAGTTTAATTAATTGGAATATTGTCTTAACTAATTTAATCCTTTGTTTAATATATGTATATATAATATATAATTTTATCTTATTTCACTTTACCTATAAATTTAAAATGAATGATCGTAACGGATAATAGGAACAATAGCAGAAGAATCGACTATGGTCGACCGATCAAAGCCTCAAGCGGCGGCGACGGTGGGTGCGGCGTTCCAATGTGTGTTGATGGGGTGGGCGGTCGACCACCCCCCTCCTTGCCGTGCTTGCTCCACAATATATCAATTATTGACTTTAAGTGGTAAAAGAAATGATGGTGGAATCTCCCTATTTCTCAAGACATTGTTATAACTTTTTCAAAAACATGAGATGGTAACATGAGCATCTTCAAAAGCCATCTTATCATGTCAACTTCCCTTGTCCTCATTTGCCATCTCTTTTTTGAGGACATTCGCATGCAATTTCAAGAGCTCTCATTCTCTTTGTGTCATTGCCCCGATCTTCGGGCCCACAACAACCCCACTAAAACACCTCACATAAAAAGGATGACATCTCAAGGGCGTCACCGACCCATTATTCTTATTTTCATATTAAGCGCATGCGGAACGTGCAACTCCCGAGACAATTATAAAAATCAACAAGGATAGAAAAGTAGAAAATCACATTAGTCACATCAAACAACTCAACAAAAGACTATTATTTCATTTATAGATTCTTTTTAACCTTGGGGAGACTACGGTATATATAAGCTCACTCTTTAAGGCGGCTCCATGTGACCAACCAAAAGATACGGGGTCGACGGGGTTAACGCATATCTACATGAGTCCAAGAACTCCAATTAGAGGGGCCAAAACGTTACCCTCTCCAAACTCCCACCAAAAGATCTAAAAAAAAAAATGTCTCGCTCTACGGCTCATATCCTACGAAATAGTCAAGGGTTCTTGGGTCCTCGTTCGAGTTATAACCGGGGTCCTCAACTTCCCTATCGGGGTGTCTAAGTCCATCGGGTCCCACGCATCAACCTTAGGGGTCGCAGTAGGAGGCCCATCAAACCCTCGGATAGGTTCATAGAGGAGGTTACCATGATGGATAAACCAAGCCTTGAAAATGTAAGGAACCAAAAAGTTTAGTCCCTCCTAGACCCGGATGGTCGTCAAGTGGTACTCCCATATACGGTCCGATCTAGGAATCGAGATCTTTGGGTGATATCAAAGGACCGGCCCATAGGGACTCCGAACCTCACCGAATGTATAGCTGGCATCACGGATCTAAAAATATTCAACAATAAAATAGTGAGATATAAAATCTTAGTGAATCAACGCCTAAGTCCGAGCAGGACATTGACACGCTCAAGGCATCCTAAGCATGCAGTATAATATCCATGGCAAACCAATAGCGTGCGATCGTTGCAACGCTTTACCTTTCATAGGGTCAAATCCCAAACCAACAATCAACTATCAAACATATGCAAGCTTACCCCGCCTTGGTCCATACATTTGACAGTTCATATATAACATGTAATCAATTGCATACAAGTAAGGCACATAACCAAAACACTTGTCACAATTTGTACGCACAATGCACCACATGTATTCCATTTCTTAGCAACCGTTCCCGATTTTAGCAAAACCATGCTCTTTTGGTAGGACCAGGCACCGTTCCATTTCTTCGACAATAGCAACCGACAAGCCATGTAGATCCAAGTACCTTCGGCATGGACTAACAATCGAGGCATTCCTATAGGGAGCGTCGGTCTATCACAACCGCAACTAGCATCCGATAAATCATGTGGTTCCAAGTACCCTCGGCACGAACTTACCGGACTCGAACCCTCGTACCCTGGGGGGTCGGCTTCATCCTCACGTACCCAAGGGGATGGTATCTATCAAGTGACCACACAAGCATAATGCACAAACATCCAATTTATATCTTTGCATTTACCCAATGCATACACAATCATGCTCAAAACTTGACTTAAGGCCATTTAATGCTTAAAATTTAGTCCCCATGTGATCACATAATTATAGTTTATCAACCAAACTTTGCACCTATAAATAGGATGATCAATCATGTCAATCCAAGTACTCAACAGTTATCAAACAATCACGCAATAATAAAAATTCAATAATAATTAATTAACTAGACTTTAGTTAATTAACCCGGCCTTAATTAATTATTCTTACTTAGTTAATTAATCCATGCTTTGATTAATTATCACCACAATATTTAACTGGCCCGACTTCGGGCAAATAGTCCGATCATAATTTAAATAAATATATTCGGCATATGTTAATTAATTCCATTAGCAATTTATAGTAATTATTATAATCCTTAAATGTAGTTAACACCCTAATTAGAGTTTAGGGGTGGACTCACAACTCTAGTAGTTGATGCCGGGTCGTGTACGACAACGATGAAAACGGCGGGGCTAGCGAAACGGCGGTGGCACAAACCGTATTCGAGTGCGTAGCTTCGAGTCGCGTCGGCGTGACGTCACGGGTTTAAGTGTAGGTCCGAGTGGGCTCAATTTCACGGGTTGGGTTTATTCGTGGTTGGGTTTCGGGTCGGGACCATAGTGGCTGGTCGTGAGGTAGTAGTTGGGCGGCCGGCAGTAATGTCCCGAATTTTTTAGGTTGGTTTATGAAGCGAAATGGTATTTATCAAATTTGAATTATTATTAAACGGATGAGTTTTGGGAAAATGGTTATATATTTGGCACGATGGATTATCTTGAGACTATGATAATAGTGGACGCAATGTTCGAGATTGGTGGTGTTAGTTTATTTTATGAACTTAGTTATCAAACTAGTCCCGATGCAAATTCGGTTCACAATCGAACCGTGAAGGCTTTTTATTTAAGCCCCCACGCCACTCTGTTTTTCTCTTACGTGTCCTCCACGTGTTGTTAATTTCTCATGCCTCTGCCATCTTCTCTTTTTCTTTTCTTCTCGTGACACCCCACACTCTAGAGACGATTTCTCACTCACTTTTTTTCCTCTACTTCATGCCCTTCCTTTGACAACACCCCCATGGAACTACTCTTTCTTGAACCAGCGGTCCCTTCACTCTTTTCTTGAATCGGCAACACCACCATACGATGACGGCGAATTCACAAGGCCCGCCCTCGATTGTGGCTTCTCGCTTCCTCGATCTGACTAGTCCTCTTGCGCTTTTGATGGCGCAACACGAAGAGTGATGGAAGGTGGCTAGGGCTCACTTCATCGACAATCTTGATTCCATCTTCACCGAGCTTCAAACCAGGAAGTGAAACTTGAGGAGGGTGAGCCCTAGCTTGTGGCGGATCCGCAACCACTTCCCTTTCTCTCGCGCAGCTTGTTTGCTAACTTAATGCCGTCGGCTTTCCGGCCACTAGCGGTTCAAGTGCAACAGTTCGGCTTTACCCAAGGCAAGTTAAGTTCTAAACCATTTACTAAATTGTGTAATAGGTGTCGGGTTTCGAGATTGAACGATGGCCGAGTCCGAGCTGATTTCGACGCTAGATTGGAGGGACTGAAACTGGAATAAACGATTAAATGGATGTGTAAATTGAATGTGGGTGAGGTGACCTACGGGTCTCATCCGAAAGATGAGTGGATGTGTACAAGTTGGGTAATTTCGGTGAAACTTCCAATAGAGTCGCGCGAGGTATTACTTCGTATCGGGTCCTATCATTGTTACTTACTTTGTTTTGCCATTAAGTAGAGATGCATAGACGATAGGCTGGTCGGGCTGAGATGTTGACGAATGTGGGAAATGTCATAGAGCTGTTGCGTGTATGTCGGGCCCGGCCTCCGTGTGCAATGGAGATTGAGGTGATGCTGAGGAGCCTAGTTGGGGGCTATGGACTAAGGGACGACCATATGATCAATGAGACTAACTCCAGGCAATTTGTTTCCTTAAGCTTTCAGTGAAGCCAGCAAATGAATAAAGGGAAACTTCAATAGGACTTGTGTAGCTAGCAGTAGATGGATGACAAGAATTGAAGCTTCTAGTAAGCTCTAGCAGGTAGAAACCTTACATTTGAAATGTTGAAATGGTGGAATAACCTTGGATTAACGTCTTGTACGTAGTCCAATTAACAGTAAATTGTGCTAGTGGGGTCAAATTAGAAAGATACCAGAATTGAACATGTGAATCGATTATTGTTACATAACTTGTTTTTGAGAAATCAAACTTTGCATCATATGAGCATGCATTTCATGAGAGTACATTGAGTGAGGTTCAAATGAATGGGCCTCATGCCCGGTGATACCCCATGGAGTGTATGGGAAGACCCTCCTGTGATGAGTCTGTGTGTGATTTGGACCCGTCTCTATGTGGAACGAGATGTTAATATGAGGCATAAATACATGACATGTGATTTGGACACCCGTCTCTATGGTGGAACGCTACTCAAGATGAATGAGATGGATACGCCAAGTAATTTATTTGGTTGTTCACCGTTATCTGTTCACTTTATTATACAATTTAATCTATGATTTAGAACTCGACTTGCTGAGTTTTCTCACTCCCTTTCCGTTGACATTTTTCAAGGGGATCGGGGGTCCGATCGTTACACCGGCGGTGTTTGGGCGAGAGGGCTAGTCGGCGGCGGCCGTGCAATGGAGGTAACTCATGGCGATGGCTGGATGAAGTGATGGCGTGGCTAGGTGGTGGCCGGCGGCCGTCGAGCACGAAGCAGAGGAGGTAAGGGATCGGAATCAAGTTGTGCGAGAGAGAAGAGGTAGGGCTTGGGGCTCGGATGAGGGGCTGTTCGCGGGGCAACGTGGCTAAAGCGGCTATGAACAGTGGGTTGAGGGGCTGTCGCGGGTGGCCGCGACCGGGATAATGATGTGGCCGCGGAAGAAAGGCATCGGGCTGGTGGTTCACGGTGGCCGGGGCATCGAGCGAGGTGTGCGGGGGCTAGAAGTCGCACAAAAACGAAGATAGAAGAAGAACAAGAACAAGTACGGTGGAAGTGGGGTAGGTCGATCGCGTGGGCTAGGAAGCTTGGGGAAGGGGCTATTGACATAGGCAAAGACGTTAGCAAAATAAAAATTTTAAAAAAAAAAAAAAAAAGTGACGTGGGCGACTAAGATAAAATTTGGGGGGAGAATTCGGTTGAAATAAAAGCAAGGTGGGGCCTATTGGCACCTTATTTTTTATCCATCTTTTCAATTTGATTTTTCAAAAATTCATAAAAAATTTCATAAAAAGTCAAAAAATTGCAAAACCAACTTTGGTGACCTTGGCCAAACCTAGGAATCATATGATCAATAATTAGATTTTTAAATTATGGAAAATAGGTTAGAAAATCAGAAAAAAAAAAAAAGAAAATAGAAAATGCTTAATCGTCGTCGTTTGGTGTAGGCTCGATCAACGAGGGTCCGGACCGAGCGATTTGGTTCATGAGGGTCGGTTCAAGCCTATTTGAATAATGAAAAAAATAATAATAAATGAAAAAAAAATTAGAAAATCATAAAAAAAATTCTAAAAAATTCTAAAAAAATTAGAAAAATCAGGAAAATTCCCAAAAGAATCTCAAAAAAATACAAAAAATGGGAAATAGCCACATTCAACTGGTTTGACCCCAAATTGTGATTTTTGGGTTCTTGAACTTTCCAAAATAACCATTCTACCCTTTTGGCCATTTGGCCATCACATCTTCCCAACCAACCTCTAAATTTTAATTGGTCATTCTTTAAACCTATATGGCTATATTAGATATGCTAAGTTGATTTGATTGATTGGTTTGATGTGATTTATCCTCATATGTCATTGATTCTTTGATTTGCGCACTTAATTTCTGATTATGAGTGATATGATAGAATTTCCCGATCTACATAATACGTATAGGTCATTAGAGGCTACCTCACCATTCCCGAACATCCGTATGAATTTTTAGGTTAGAAAAACACTCAAGCCAGATACGAAAAGACATCGATGACATTCTCGACGTAACAAAATCCCCAAACCCATTTATCGATTTTCGTAGAATCGATTAGTTACTCCCGACCATTTGATAGGGTTTCCGATCATTCCCTCCAAAAAATGATTGGTGGCGACTCTAATGGCACGTACACTATGCACGTGTCACCTAACCATACTAAGGTCGACCCCGATTTTAATTTTTCTCTTCGTTGCGACATGGGTAACGGGCCTTGGGAGGGGCCCACGTCCGAAATCCACACCATCGTGAGATGGATAAACACCCATAACCCCCCGAATGAGTGAATCTAAGGAGGGTCGCGACAGGGCCCCCTTTAAAAAAATTAAAAACTAATCAATTAATTTGTCTTATGTAAATAAAAACCAATGGTCAAATGGTAATTTGACAAAATGGGAATCGATGGTCATTTGGCTCAATCGATTGAGGGCTTAATTAGGATTCTCACATTTAGGGTTCGATCAAGGTTGGGTTCTAGCGTGAAGGATCTCGATACTACGAATCAATGTTTGATAGTTCAAACTTGATTTTTTCTCGACCGACGTCTCATAACAACCAATCATTGTCTCTTAAATCCTCAAAATACAAATTTATTTTCCACATTTGGAATTCATAATTTTTCTTACGGACATGAAAATTCTATGGTATCACAACTCTCCTCTTCTTGGGAAATTTCATCCTCGAAATTAAACCATTGTTATATTTCTTCAAAAAGAAAAGGATACAAACTTCTCATAACTTCTTCGCTTTCCCACGTACACCCACGGTTCCATGATGTTGCCAAATCACCTTGACCATTGGAATCATCTTTTTCGAAGCACTTGCTCTTTCCTATCCACAATTTTCCTTGGACATTCCATGTACAATACTCGCTTGTTCACTTCAATTTCCTCAAAACTTAACACATGAGCTAGATCATGTTCATATTTCCTCAACATTGACTCGTGAAAAACGTCATGCACTGTGCAAGTCTCGACGGCAACGCTAGACAATATGCCGATTTTCAATTCTCTCCAAAATTTCAAATGGTCCGACACATCTTGGGCTTAGCTTAGCTTTCCTTTCTTGCCAAAACGAGATGTTCTACGTATCGCCCACACTTTCAAAAACACATGTTCTCCCACCCGAAATTCTAAAGGTCTACGCCTCTTGTCTACATAACTTTACAGCGTCCTGAAGCGATCTTGAGTCTTTCTCTAATGACCTTGACTACCTCCAATGATTTGTTGTACCAACTCGGGGCCTCGTGATACTCCTTTCTCCAACCTCATTCCAACACATCGATATCCTGCCGAGGCTCTACCATATAGCGCCTCAAAAGGTGCCATTTTGATGCTCTGCTAAAAGCTGGTATTGTAGGCGAACTCAACTAAATGAAGTCATTTCCTCCCAATTGCCTTTAAAATCCAAAACACAAGCTCTCAACATATCCTCGAGTGTCTAATCTTCCTTTCGGTTTGGCCATCCGTCTGTGGATGATAGGCTGTGCTAAAATGCGCTTTTGTTCCTAACGCATTATGTAGGGTTTTCCAAAATATGGCAGTGAACCTAGGGTTACGATTTGAAGTGATCGTCACTCCATGAAGACGCACTATATGTCACATATACAAGCCAACATATCTTTGCAAAGTGAAATCCTTCTATATAGCAATAAAATGAGCGAGCTTTGTTAATCTGTCTACCACAACCCAAACGAATCATTGCCTCTTTGACTCATTGGCGGTCCCATCACAAAGTCCATTGTGATATGCTCCCATTTTCACTCTGAATTTTCTAGCGGCTAACAATCCATCGGGTTTATAGTGCTGCGCCTTAACTTGCCGGAACATCGACACTTTGCTACGTGCTTGGCTCCGTCGGCCTTCATACCATTCCACCAAAAATGTTATTTTAGATTATGATACATCTTCGTATGCCCTAGGATGAATATTGTAGTTATTGCAATGTGCACCCGACAAAATTTTCTCTCTTAATCTTTCATCGGCGGGCATATATAGATGTCCTCGAAACCTTAGTATTACATCATCGGTTACTTGAAAGTCAACTTTTTGCTTAACCGAGCCCTCTTAAGAATGACAGGATCCGTCGATCGTAAGGCCTTAACCTTCACTTGCGCTTCGACTCAATTCTCAATGTAGCTACAAGACTCGGCCGACGACTTATTTCAAGTTTAAAATCCAAATCTTGCACTTCTTCAAAAAGACGGCATTCTCGGATCCGTAATTGAGCAATCACTTATTTTCTACTTTGGGCATCTGCAACGTTGTTGGCCTTACCCGGATGATATAGGATCTCACAGTCATAATCCTTAAGCAACTCCATCCAACGACGCCGCCTCATGTTCAACTCCTTACGAGAAAACGAGATACTTCAAACTTTGATGATTGGTATACACCGAAACCTTTCACTAATCAAGTAGTGCCTCTAAATCTTAAGGGCAAAAACAACACTTGTTAACTCCGGACATGCGTCGGATAGTTCAATTCATCGGGCTTTAACGACGAGACGCATATGCCACTACCTTTCCATGTTGCATAAGAATACGGTGCAATCTTTTATGTGGAGCGTCATTGTAGATCTCGAATCCTCCAAAACCGGATGGTATTATTAAAAGGAGAGCCATAGTTAGCTTATACTTAAGCTCTTGAAAATTACGTTCGCACTTATTCGTCCATTCAAACTTCACATCCTTTTTCAAAAGTTGCACCAGTGGCATGGCTATAGAAGAAAATCTTTCCACAAAATGTCGATAATAACACTCGCCAATCCTAAGAAACTTGAATCTCAATTACTATCGTCGGTTTCGCCAATCCACAACCGCTTCGATCTTAGCCGGATCCATAGAAATTCCTTCAATGGATACCACATGGCCTAAGAATGCCACACGAGTTAGCCAAAACTCGCACTTACTAAACTTAGCATATAGCTAATGATCTTCGAGGGTCCGTAATATCGTCCTCCAATGCTGCTCATGATCCTCAAAACTTTTCAAATAAACCAAGATATCGTCAATAAACACGATGGCAAACCTATCCAAATATTTCTTGAACACCCCACGTATCATATCCATAAAAGCAATAGGCGCATTTGTTGGATCAAACGGCATTACAAGAAACTTATAGTGACCATAAAGCGTCCTAAATGTCTTTTTTAGTATATCCTCCCGCCGAATCCTCAACTACTAGTATCTCGTCGTAGGTCGATTTTAGATAATACCAAAGCTCCTTGAAGTTGGTCGAACAAATCGTCAATTCTTGGCAACGGATACTTATTCTTAATCGTCGCTCGATTAAGTTGTCGTAATCTATTCATAGGCGCAACGATCCATCCTTTTTCCCGACAAACAACATATGCGGACGAAACCTTTATCCAACAACTCCCGCAGATGCATCTTTAACTCCTTAAGTTTCGACAACGCCATCCTATATGGAGCTTTAGAAATCGGCTCCGTTCCGGGGATTACCTCAATCACAAACTCAATCTCCCTATCTCGGTGGCGGACAAGCAACTCTTATGGAAATACATCGGGAAACTCGCACACAACAAATGTCTTCCAACCTTGGCTCCCTCAACGGACGTGTTAACTACGATCACTAGATATCCTTGATAGCCACTTTCCAACAAAAGAGTCGCTTTCATGACGAGATCAACAAGGTTGATGCCCCACCTCGACTTTCGATAAATTCAAAACTAACCCCATCCAATAGGTTAAACTAGATTGCTTTATAATAGCAACTCATCATGGCTCTCTACTTTGTGAGCCAATCCATACCAACAATCACATCACACTCATACATTTCTAGCACAATCAAATCTATCCTTTCTTCATGGCCAAATATTGTCAACTTACACTCAGGATAACCTACCACGATACTACACTATCTTTTAGCGGCATATATATCTTAAAGATCGTCCCTAGTGATTTAGAACTCAACCCCATTATTTTAATAAACTGCTCACAAGAACAAAGGAGTACGTAGCTCTAGGGTCAAACAATGCATATACTACATGATCATGCAAGAAGACCATGCCTATAACGGTAGGCGAATCATTCACCTATTCCCAGTGTCACCGCATAAACCCTTCCCCGTCTGGGGTTCGATTCCGTAATTATGCGTACATTTCTACGCGGCTATCCTCTATGCTGCGATGGCACTAGAGCTTCTCTTTGCCTCTCAGGGCAATCTCTCACCGGTGGTTCATCTGCTACAACCAAAGTAAGCTCCATTTCGAAGAGACACGAGGCGGTCCCATGCCTCCAATTGCAAAATTAGCATACTCCACTGTTACCAAGAGCCGGCTTCCCACGTCATTCCTCTAGTTAAAGGCGAGAATGGTCAGCCTTCCTCCAGGCATTGGCCTCTTGCTAAACCGACGTTCATTTCTCGCCAAAGGGCACAAATCATGATCCAGATACGGTAGCCCTTTCCGTCATATTTCTCTCGATCAACTAAGCCCTTTCGTACGCCCGTTGTAATCCTTCAGTTCAATAGCACCAATTGATCTTTCAAATTTCGGGCTTGACCCCATTTCTAAACCTTCTTGCCATGTCCACAGGTCTTCTATCATTCTAGGTGCATACATAGACAACTTAGAAAACTTGGCCTCATATTAGTCTACGGACATTTGGTTTTAACGCAGTGCATGAACTCGCCATCTTCTACTCTCGGGCACACTTAGAGAAGTACTTGTTGTGAAATGCTTCCACAAAGGCATCCCACCTAGGATCATACCCTTGGAGAAGATTCTATCTCGTGTAGCGTGCCACCAGGTGCTAGCATTCTCTTGCAACCGATAGATTGCCAATGTCACCTTATCCTCCTCATTACACCTCGCAGTGCAAAAGATTTTTCTAGTTCCTTAATCCGGTGAGTGGTAACCTCGGGATCGCCAACTCTAGAAAACTTTGGTGGCTTTGGCCTTGGATTCCTCACTTGATGCCCAACGATATCACCCAAAGCTTCCAATGCTTGCGGGATCCCGTCCACTCGGGTCCCCTTAGCGCTCTCCTCCTCTAGGGAATATAGGGTTATGATTACTCATCTTACAATTCGATTCTGAAGCCCCGTTCACCACAAGCAACACGTAATGAGAACTCGGGCATATATCCGTAAATATTTATTTTATTATCTAATTATTTCTAATATAGAAAAATTTGGGATGCCACAGGAAGTCTCCAAATGACCAAGGAAATAGATTGGATAAGTCCCTAGTTGGTATGTTATTGGTTCACAACAAAATTAGCTACTACCTTGGAGAAATCGAGCTTAGTTGGCTAGGTCAAGAGTCGGTAACTCTTTAGTCGGCTACTCGGGTGTTAGCCTTCATGTCGATAGATTCACACCACCAAAGCAAGTTGTAACAAGTAGTTGGTTTTGGCTTGAATAATCAATGATGTTTTGGGACTTGCTAACAAAATCGAGATCGGAAGTTAAAGATGATTCTCATGTGTCGGATGCTCTCACATCGGCCTTTTAGGCTCTAAAGGCCATTGGACAAATGCAAGTATCATTTGAAAAAAAATTGGAGAGTTTTGAGAAAATGCAATTGCATTTTCCAACGGCCTCTAAAGGTATTTAGTTCAAGGTAGGTGTCAAGGTACTTTGAGTTTTGAGCATTTTCGGAATGCACAAACATATTATATATATACACACATATATATATACATATATGTTATATGTATAGTGTCTTCTAACTTCACCTTCGCTAAGCTTTCATAACTTGGAAAATGTCCCCTGCTCAAACTACGCCATTGAGGAGGGTTTAGGTCGATGGCAAGGGGCTTGCAAGGCCATATTAGCCGCCGACAAGCAAGTCTAGGGCCCGACCAACCTTGCTCGTGGTCACTAGCCGAGGTCATTTGACCTCGGGTGACATCACCTAGGTTCGGTGGTCGATTTGGTTTGTTAGCGGTTGAGTTCCACAGGTAAAGGTTGAGTATGAAAAAAAAAATAGTAAAAGTACTTTGCAAAATGTAGTTTTTTTCCCAATGGTATTTAAGTCAAAATTGATTTCCAACGTGTTTTCTAAACACAAATTGCATTTTAAGAAAAGTCCCTTCACCTATAGCCCTTTGCATTTTCCCCAAAATGTTTCCAAATGAGGATGCGATTAGTTTAATTTTTCCCAAGGGATTTTGGGCCACGTTTGATAAAAAAAAATTAATAGCGCCTTTGCTCCACTTAGGAGTGAGCATAATCCGGGTGAGCGGTTCCCACCGTGGAATAGGGAGTCGCCCATCGAGGACTTTTTCAAAAAATTGGAAGTGGTCCCTAATCCCTACAAATTGCGTCCATCAATAAACATCATGATGAATCTAGTTGCTATGTAGGTACTTCTTTGCCAAGGAAAAAGTAAGAATAATAAAGAAATTTGGATGAGGGTTTTGCTTATCAAACACAAAATGATACTATGAATTTAGGGTGAATGCTCTCATTCGAACATTTGGTTTATTCTATTGCCTATCAATGGACAGAAAGCCAAATAAACTTTGAAGAACCATTTAATATGCCATCACAATCTTTCTATTGAGCATATTCTTACTTCAAATATCAAATTGAGTCAACGAAAATAGAATATACACAATTAATTCTTAGTAGTTGTGATTGGATGTTCTAACAAATGCATTTTGATATTCGAGAAAAGCAACATCCAAGTAGGAGAATCTAATCTCAACGTGAGGGGGGTGAGAAAGACCGCAACGTGAATGTTAGCATCTTGATGTGTGTTATATTTTGAGGATTGCGAGATGCAAGTAGGGATTTGTAGGATAAAAGGCAAAAGGCATGCTAGAAAGACTCACTTATATGTACGTATGTGTTTGAGTAGGTGTTTTCATGCTTGGAACCAAAAACCCCAATTCTAGTAAATTGAAATCGGGAATCGGACCGTTTCCCCATGAGAATCGCTAGTTTTGGGCCAATTTGATTGGGTTCGATTTCGGACCATCCGAATAGTTTTCGATCACTTTGCACACCATGAACTCCACCTACCTTAAGCTTCATCATTTTCGAAAGTGAAAAGTATAGTTGAAGTCTTAAAACTTGTCATGTAAGTGCAAATGAGTCATAAAACTTTTAAAAAATTCACTCAAGTCTTAAAACTTAACACGAAAGTGCATGCAAGTCCTAAAACTTTCTAAAAATGCAATGAAGTCTTAAAATTTGTCACGAAAGTGCAATCGAATCCTAAAATTTTTATAAAATGCAATCATTGAAAGAACTTGATTGGACTAATATGACAAGTTTTGGACTTGATTGCACTTTTTAAATATTTTAGGACTCAAAAATACTTTCGTAATAAGTTTTAGAACTTAATTACATTTTTGAAATTTTTATAACTTCATTGCATCTTTGTGACAAGTTTTAGGACTTCCCATGTACTTTTCCTTTTTCGAAAAGCAACTTTTGTAATTAATAAATTTCAGTTGCCTTTTTTGCCCTCTAAATCTTATTGACAATCCAATTTCATCCCTTCTAGAAAAACCAAAACCCTAGATCTACCTCTCCCTTCGCTTGGTTCGCGCAGGAGCCCTCTTCAGCTCGCTCTCCTTTAAGCTCAGTTCCCTCGCTCCCCTCTTCGCCTAGCTTGCTCCCCTTCTTCGCTCAGTTCGGTCGCACTCTTCTCTCTTCATCGCTCGCCTCTTCAGTTGGCTCTTCTCATACTAGTTGCACTCCCTCTTTGCACTAGTCGCTCGAGTCTCCTCAGTTCAATCGCTCAACTCTCTCTTGCTCGCCAATTTCTTTGGTCAGGGAAGGAGGTACCATTTATGCACTTTCAGTAAGGGTACAAAATGACTTTAGAACGATTTTTCTTGGAGATTTTGTCGGGGGTGATGGTAACAGTGATTTGCGTTGGTGGAATTGTTATGAAGTGTGTTTTTCTTGGAGCTTGTTCTCTGTTCATAAATCTTGACCCTGAAACAAATGTGATTTTTCCTATTTAGTGTGATGGGGATTTTGGAGCTTGTTCTCTATTGGATTCTATCAGTTAATAACAACTACGATTTTTGGTGCTTTTTTATTCGGTTTGGCATTGTGGGTGTCATAGCAACTAGTGGTTGTGGTGTTTGTATAGATGTAAGTGTGATTCAGAGAAACAAAAGAAAAGTTAAATGCTTAGGAGGGATGTACAGATGCTTCATTCATCGTTTATTGACCCCATGTTGATGTTGGTACTCTGACATTATTCTCTGACTGAAGGGGCAAGTGAACTAAAGAGCGCATATTTCGACCAAAAAACTAAAGAGCGCATATAGTGACATGACTGTAGTATCAGGATTCTGGAATGTTTTGATCTAGCCTATGGGTGACGTGGAGATACTTGTGATAATAGATTATGGAAGCATTAACTATGAAGGAAAGGGTGAATAAATTTTTTTGGCTTTACTGAGGCTGGTGATAGAAGGTTAGTGATGATGATTGATGAGTCATGGGCTAAATTGTGTGTTGGTGGTGACAGAGAGAGCGATGAGTAGGTAGAGGAAATCGTTTGTTATCGGAAGGTTAGTGATGATGAGTGTTTTGTGTTCTAGCATTGAAACAACAGCTTCTTGAGGTGAATTGTGTGAATAAGTCAATTGTTTGAATGTCATGAATTGATTGTGATGAGTAGTTGGGTCTGCTTTCCCTGCCTATACCTTTGTACAGAGGCTCGTTTTACAATCTTTCCCTGCCCCTCCTTCTTTTAACAAAGTAACTAATGGTAGCACAAACTTAGCACGCGATATTTCATCTAGTCTATAATTATGAATGTGCTTTGTTGTAGCACCCAAGATTAAGTAAGCAGTTGGAGAATTGTGACTTCCCTTGACTAGTTCGATTAGCGCCATTGATGTAATTCAAGAGTTGGAAGCCATAGCAACAATGGACTTCACTGGAGTGCTTATCATAGTCTCAAGTTCCGTCACGCCAAGTTGAGGGAGTAGTTGTCGATCCTAGATCTTGGACTCTTTTGTGAGATTCCAGAATAGATGAAAAGATCCTTGTAGTTGTAGAATATGTTCTCGGATAGACTTCACTAGAGAAAGGGGTCAATAAGATGAATGTACGGTGTGGCAAGTTTTAGCGTTGGTTAGAGTTAACGTGGTAGGAAGATTTTATCTAATTGCGGCAACTCCTTTTCCTTTGTGGAGCAATCAGGTGACGAATCAATATTCCTCATTCGAGTTAATCTGTATTGCATCATTGCAATTTCCAATTCGGCAACATTTTGCCTCTTCCCTGAAGAGTATTTGAATGTTTACTGACACTTGCTTTGGTGTTGCTTGCACTAGTTAAATTTTTCATTGTGCTTTCATCAGCTTTGAAGCTGTGTGCATGTTTTGGATGATTCTTGGATTCTTTTTGGACCCATTGATGATCAATGCATTTCCTATTCTTTGAACTTCAAATGCAAATTTTTGTAGATCATATTGATCCTATTTATAGGCTTGTTAGATGTAGTATGCCAGTCAGTGCTTTATGCACTGAGATACATCGATATAATCTCAATATTAATGAACTTCTTAGCATGTATCATGTGCTTCATCGCTTGATAATATGGCATCCGTTTAAAGGAAAACTGCATTAATATAAAATACCTAAAATGAAAAGTTGCATTCATTGTTTTTCCAATTTTGAAGAAATTAAAAATTAAAAAGCTTTAATTGATCACCCGAAAGGATCTTTTCAATGTGTTCCACCTAACGGCCTTTATCTCAAGATTGCTTTCGAACGCCAAACAGTCATTTGCGTTTTCCTAAAAGCTTTTTCCAAAGTTGAACCAAACTCAATCTTGTGATTTCAAATGAAAGTACCCTTTTATCATTTTTTTTTTTCTTAGGTCGAAACCCTTTTATCATGTTGACTGCTCGGATGTAACTGTCTTATCCCACCATCTCTCATCTCTCTAACAATCCATTTGATTGAGTTTGGCACGGCAGGAATTAGGGTTTTGGATACGCAGAAGAGGAGAGAGACGAATGGCATCCACCGCAGCTCGTCGAACCCTTGCTTCACTCCTTGCTCGAACCCTCTCTTCCCCATCTCCATCTTCATCCTCTCGCTCTCGCCTCTCCATTCCTCTCCTCAATGGCCTGCCCTTGCCAGAACACAGACCCCACCCGCACAACATCTTGACCCGCCCCAAGACCTCCGGGTCGGGCTACTCACCCCTAAATGACCCGTCGCCCAACTGGAGCAACCGGCCTCCGAAGGAGACGATCCTCCTAGACGGCTGTGATTACGAGCACTGGCTCATCGTCATGGAGTTCCCCACCGACCCTAAGCCCTCCGAGGAAGAGATGATCAACGCTTATGTCAAAACCCTAACGTCCGTTGTCGGAAGGTACAAAGTTGAGAATCAATTTCAAAGCTGTTTTTTTGGTTTTCCTTTTTTAAGTTTCTGTTCCTAGCTCAAGCTGAGTGTTTCTGGTTTGCTTGTTTATTTGTTTCTCGGTGGTGATTTGCTAATGTCCATGGTTTCAGTGAGGAAGAGGCGAAGAAGAAGATTTACTCGGTTTGCACGACCACTTATACTGGATTTGGGTGCTTGATCTCCGAGGAGCTCTCCTATAAAGTTAAAGGTGGGGATTTAAAGATATTCAAATGGTGTTTGGATGCTAGTATCTTTAATTAGCTTGGAGATGCTTCTGCTTTAGTCTGTTCATAGGTTTAATTTTCATTTTTGAGTGATGTTTTTGTTGGAGATCTCAATCAATTCAATGGTTGAGGATTGGTGTTACCTTGGTGTTAGATTGTGTTGGCTTGAGCTTGACTAATGCTTCGTCTTGGTTGAGTAGGATTGCCTGGCGTTCTCTGGGTTTTGCCGGATTCGTATCTTGATGTGCCAAACAAGGATTATGGAGGTTGTTATTAGAGCTCTTCACCATATTATTGCCAGTTATGAGTGCTTTGCTTCTGTTCATTTTTGTGTTCCTCGCTAACTGCAAACACTGGTCTTCCGAATCCTCGGAGCATGTTATCAGGTGATTTGTTTGTTGATGGAAAAGTTATTCACCGGCCACAATATTGGTATAACGAGAGGCAGCCAACGAGGCGGCCTCGCCCACGGTATGATAGGCGCCGTGAAACAATGCAGGTTGAGAGGAGAGATACTGGAAACAGAGTGAGGAGCCAACCTCAAGTTGTTCAGCAGCAAATGACGATGGAGTCCCAGGGTTCTGCTCAGGTTGGAGGGCCGGGCATTAACATGGGAGAAGTTAATAGTGGAAGCACATAAGATGTTTTTAGCTCTTATATATAACTGTGTTGCTGAAGCCTAATGTAAATTTTATGAGGCGTGAATGACGTGTGTTGTTGGAGACATGACCTTGTTTTCTTGGGATGTTTCATTTGTTGAGAGGTTATCTGTCCTGCATTAGTCACGGCTCTTCCTATTTTGAGGCATACACTGAAGGAAAACAAATTGGTGGATCTATTTTCTGCTAAATCAGCAGAATGGGTGGATTACGTATAAACATCTACTGAAATTGCAGATATAAGTGTTACCTTATTTCAGACATCTGCTGCTGCTGTGAAGTCAGTCATAATATTTAGGTCCATCGCTAGTTCTTTTCATGGCAATGATGGTGTAAGATCTTGCAGCTAGATGATTGTGCCGTACCAAATGAACATCAATTACCTTTACAAACCTGCTGCCTCTAGGTTGCTCCCACAATGGGTAGTCTTCTGCACAGAAGATTTCAAAAGGTTTCGTGACTTTCATGGGGATGTTGAGTGAAGCTGCTTTGCAAGGAAGAGTTCTGTTATCATGCAAAGTGAGAATTCCTTCTACTTATCTTCTGATTTTGCATACTACTTGATGATATTTACGGATTGTAGTTTAAATCTGTTATAAATATGTTATATATTTTTAATAGATTTTGCAATGGTAAGACCGGTTTGTGGCCGGAGTAGAGGGTCACGAGCTGCAGGAAATCTTGGTTGAGTCATGTTCAAGCTGTGATATTACATCTTCAATATCGTAGGTTGCCTTTTGGTTAGTGGGGAACGCCCTGTAAAGGACTGCCAGCCTTTTGATGGGGCAGTAGTCATAGGGCGTCACAGTCCGTGCCGATTGATAGCATAGATAGCATCTATCCTATTATTCCTGTATTGTTAAGGGCTCATATACCCCATTTTTTTTTGGGTCGAATTTATACACCATTGATAAGGTGCAATTATACGTATTACTTGGGTTCATTTACATCAAAATCGTACAAAATTTGCTTCCCTCCGAAAGGTGTCAAATAATTTGGTAACTCAAGAAAAGTTTGTCGTAAATCCAATATCATAAACTTTTATCGGACGGACAAAGTTAATTTGAGCCTAAGTTGTATGTACGTGGATCCCATTGAGGTTCACGTTATTAAATGGAGGATTGTTTGACTCGAAGCACCTAACCATTTTTTCCATCGTAACTTCTGCCAGACTATTCTCATGCGCCCGCCGCGTCACATGACAATTTTTTTTTTTTTTGGTCAAAGACATGGACAATTTAAATATAAGCAATAAACGCAGAAACGGACTGGAAGGGAGGCGGCCAGATAAAGGTCGACACACCACCCTGACTTGGGCTTTGTTTTCGAGCTTCCAACTATGCACATAACTTGATAATGGCTTCCGCACATCCCAAATCCAAGCTTAGATCTTTCCAATGTTTGTATCTCCCGTACTTATAACGCAACTTACCCTACTGTTACACTGAGATATTACAACAAAATAAAGAAAAAAAATATCTGCAATTTGATATGTTGAGGGGAAGTTTCAGATGCCTCCTAGGTTTTTCATATGACATCCGATAACAAAGGCATGCACCACCGACTGTGGAATCCTTCGTGAACATCTTGGACCAAATCAAAACCTGAAATGAGATCGTATGCACCATTCCCTATACCTACAATAGGAATCCAAAAAAAAAAAAAACAATTCGATTCATAAGGAGTGAAAGTGCTTGGAATCAGAGAATCACATCCACTATGAGTGTGATCATTAGTTTAGTATTTGATTCCTTTCCTAGTTAAAATAGCTTGTGAAGTTGGCTCGACTCTGCAAGCATGCATGGGTCTCTTACCTGTGTGAACTTAGAACTATGTATTCAGCTGTAATCACTTCCTTGACCTGGTTGATCGTCGATACTGGTACCTGAAGACTTCGACTCTTCATCTTCTGTCAAAGTTCCACCGTGAGGGAAAATGAGTCACAAGGAGTCTCCCGTTGAACTTACAATAAGTAACAAAAGACAAAGCATAAAAGAAGTGCATTTTCTGGTTAGTAGTGTACAATTACTGTAGACAAGGATGACTTACCAAAAAGTGACTTCACGGATGGCCTTGTCGATCTGCTGTTTTTCTTCTTTAACTCAGCTGAGATGAAAATCAAAATAAGTTACCTCATCTTTCTTTTAGTTCACTAGAGCAATGTGCCCAGGGGAAAAAAAAGATGGGGCAAAGAGAAAGAAGGCGACTATTTTGTTCTAGGGACTGGCTTGTTTTAATGCACCCAACCATGGTACATAAAAAAATCCATGTATGGTGAGAACCTCTCTACTTAAATAACAAGAATTTTAAAAAATCTCCATTAAATATGTGAAAGTTCAAACCTCCCATGGTCCTTCCATAGGTAATGAAAGAAAAAGAAAGAAGAAACATAAGGCTATAAGTTAAATACTATGAAACCACATAAAGCCATTAATTATAATAGCTAATTAATTCTGGACTATTATGGAGTTTAGCACTTCCAAAATACCCAAGCTCCTTGATGCGGGACCTTCTGCTCATGCCGTAATTACAAAAAGGAGGGGAACATTCATTGGCAATATGACATCATACAGAAATTTCATCTGATCATTCTCCTTCAAAGTAAAGTGGAACTAAGCCTTGAAACTTTGCTAATCACATTCTTATCAAACTTTCTATATCTGACATTGATAATAGTGTTCGCAAAAATGCAGTTCATCTATTAGATAGAGAGAGATTACCCATCCCAGGGACTGGGTAATCATTGACAATTTCAAAGTTCTTGTACGTGTATCCAACAAAATTGATGTCTTTAGAAGAAAGCATCTGCAAGACACAAGAAAAATTAGAGGGAATGAGGCAAGTTAATATAGACTTTTCTTGTTATCATTAGCAATTCTCAACCTGGAAAGCCAACTACAAAGCGGAAGGCAATCAACATGAAATCTCAACGATGAACATCATGTGGAGTAATTACGATCAACAAGTAATAAACTGGACGCTCCAAGATTGTTATATGCTTGCTCTAGTAGCAGGGGAGATGTGTCTCTTATTTCTAGATCTACAGTAACAAACCACAATAAACTACAATGAAAAAACTAAAGCTCAACCAGGAAGTTAATTTATCTTTATGAGAACATAACAATAATTGCTAAATAAGGGTAACGACATCACTTTTTAAATGTGTCGATGGCAAACAAAAAATTTCTAAAGGATCGATATGCTAAACCTCTACTGCTCAACTACCCATATCTTTGCCAATCAGTGTCGCAAAGAATTGTCTTAACCATTATAACCATGCTTTGCATGATGTTGGAATAGCACTGGAGATCCACAGCTATTTAAGCTGTCTCTGCCACCCACGCAGGTGCAAAATACTCTGTGGGGTGTGTTTGTGTGTGCGCACACAAGAGAGAGAGAGAGAGAGAGAGATGCATATGCCTGTATTGAAACAAACTTCTGCCACATTAAAAATTGAGAGAGAACAGGCAGAGATATGAAAGCAGATTCACTCTAGAATTGAAATAAGGGAATTTGTTTACATCGTGACACGGGGAGTCAAACTATGACAGGTTTTAAGTTTCAACTAAGCTGCAAAACTTTCCTCAACAAAATTAAAGATTAAGCTCAAACCAATATTGGCAAAATATTCAATTTGTATGTCCTTGCCTTCCTGCAAATCTAATATAACAAGGATGGCATAACTTGAAAAAACAACTTTTGAGGTCCCTCTAAGGCTCGTCTATAGAAATCTGAAGAACAAGAACAGGAATACTAACTTGTCAAGTTGGAAGTTCAAATAAATCCAGACATTGTTTGTATTGTCATTTTATTTCAAACGGTTGTCAATCATCATAGTATGAATGAGAAATTGAAGGCAAAAGGGTAAATTAGGACATGTGATATTAGAATTACGAGACAATATGCGTTGATTAAACACCAATCAAAACCTCCAAGACCAGCAATCCTATTAAGACGGTGTGATCTTTGACATTGCTATAGAGGTTTACTCACCTTTCTCCATGGACCTGCTTTGCTTGAGGAGTGTTCATGAGTGTCAGACTGCTGCGAAATAGGAAAAGGCAGAAGATCTCCTAAGTGATATGAGAAAGCCAGTGGACTAGGAAATACAGGAAACCTGAGTCAAGTATGCAACTCAAGCGAAGATGAAGTACAAGTTCACCTCTTCAAATTTTTCAAAATTTTGAGTATCCAACTCATCTGTAACCTCAGGAATAAATGCAGCCTCCATTTGATAAAGTTTATCCCATTCAGTACCCACAAACCACGGATGAGCCTGGAAATGGAGAACCAGCTAGATGAGTCTCTTACTTATAATATCACGTGTACTAATGTACCCATTTCGTGGTAAGAGAGGAAGAACTTAGAATAGAACACACCATACAACACCTTTATTTCATATGCTCCTTTTGAACCCAATCTCTGATTCACATTGCACAGAAGTTTGCTGATCAAGTCTTTTGCTTCTGAAGAAAGCTTCGCTTCTTCAGGAAACTTCAAATGAGTTCTCCAGTTCACAATCTGCTTGAGGGCAACATACGCAAAAAATGAAACTGTAAGGCGAGTGAACAAAACCTGATGCAGGGAACCAGACCCAAAAAAGAAATATAATAAAAAAACCACACACAGACGAAAAAGCATTAGGAAAGGAAGTATTACCCAAATAAACTAACTGATTAATGACAAGAGAAGCAACTCCCCACTACCTTTCACCTATTTTTCTTTTTCTATAGTTTTCGTATGTCTCGCCATGTTCAATTTAAATAATATATTCTCACCTTGTGTTAAGATCTTGGATGTTCAAAATGCTTTAATTGAAACCAGCGAAACAATCCACATACAACTACTCACACTGTGAACTGAAATATTATCCATACAACTTATTCAAAAGGAATATGTCTACAACCACAGACCCAAAACGCCCCTCAGTGATTTCACGAAAAAAAAAATAATCCAAAGTTGTTGACTCAAGGATGGCCTTTATGTATGAGCCGAAAGGGAGGTAGGTCTTTATCACTACCAATTTCTAAATAGAAAGCAATGGAAGGATCGAAAGATGCATGAAACAATCCTTCCTACTATTTCATCTTCTAAATTGGCAAGAAACCGCCGGTGCATGATCTTTCATCCATTTACTCCTATTTCTTCTTCATTTACTATTCTATGGATTATAGTCCAATTCCATCCATTTTCTTTCAACCTCCAATACATATACCAGAAAATCTTCCCAAACCTGAAGAAGTTAAGAGAGCCTAACTAGCTCATGCAAAGCAAATTTGAAGCTTGACTTGAAAGCCTTTCTGATAAACTGTTTCAATTCTTAAATACTTCTTCAAAAGGGTCCAAAAGAAGGAATAACCTTATATCTTGTGCGCAGTAAATTGATACCTGACCATATTTTTAATTGTTGATTTTACAGGCTGCACGTAAATTACAAAATGAAGTTAATTTGTGATAACAAAATAGAGAGATTCCACCACAATCCTGAAACATAAGTTCTCCACTTACACTAAAGGCATGGACCCTAAAGCAAAAGAGGCCAGTCATCAACATCACATTAATAACACAAGGATATGTAGCCAACTAGACAAGCAACTTGATGTTACACATTCAGAGCAATACGAGCTGAGATCAAAAGGATTAAAAGTCGCAACTTTGTAAAGCAGAAAAACAAAAAGCTGAAGAATCATTCAATACTTACAAACACATGCATATACTGGGGGATAATTTATTCCTAAAATAATTGAAAACACAGAAACATTTTTTGACAAAGCTTGTGATAGACACATAAAAATGAAAGAAAAACTAGGACAAAGTAAATTGCATACATTAAATTGAACGGCCCCAAGGCTTACCTTTCTACAAGTGGACATTGGATCATCCGAGTAAAATGGTGGATACCCCACGAGCATTTCATACATGATAGCGCCAAGAGACCACCTTCACAAGATAAATAACTCTTTAAAAGATCCAGCAAAATGAAAACCACGAGTGAAAGTATTGTTCTCCAAATGCCAAATGCACTTTCAGATTATCTAAAGCATGCCACAGAAAGTCAGTTGGATCTCCACGGAAAAGACAACATGTCGAACAAGCAAGAAACTTCATTGATCTCGTATAATAACTTCTATTGCATGAATTGGAATACTCACCAATCGCATTCCATCCCATAACCTTTCTTCAACAAAACCTCTGGAGCAATATAGTCAGGTGTACCCACAGTTGAATAAGCCTACAGTATTAGATGATTTAAGCTTATAAGCCAAATTACACAACTTCATATCAAGACGGAATCAGAGCCAAAACTAATAAGGGCCAAAGGCAAATCATCAAGAGTAGTGCTCAGAATTATTGTTTTGCTGGAATCATACACCCTACCATTTCAATATAAGAAAGTATAAGAGCGACTGCTTTAAGAGCACTCCTGAAGCTAGAAGGAAACCCCTACTACTGTCGTTCAAAGAAAAGAGCTACATCAAATTATTTAAAGAACAATTTTGGGATCTTACAAGCATTCTCCTGTTCTTCTGCCAGTGTTGTAGTTGCTCTTGTTGTGTACGTCTTGGAGCTGCGGGACGATCGTCAATTTGATTTGATCCGTTAATGTTGTTTCCTACCGAGAAATCCTTTTCTTCCAGAGTACTGCAGTCTAATGGTTTGCACAATCCAAAATCTGACAGCCTTAGGTGCCCAAATTTATCTAGTAGTAAATTATCAGGCTTTATGTCTCTGGAACATAGAACATGAAGGTGGTAAATCCACAAGTTTGTGCCACATAAAAGGATGTATAACATCAGCAGAAATGCAAAATAAGACGTCTCACACCAACCTGTGTATATAGTTGTGCTTATGGATTGATTCAATAGCTAAAACTGTTTCCCCAACATAAAACTTGGCTTCATCTTCGGTCAAGGTATCCTTTCGCATAAGTAAAGTCATCATATCACCACCCGGTAAATATTCCATTATAAGATAAAGAAACTCGTCATCTTGGAAGGAGCAATATAGTTTGACGATGCAATTGCTGTCAACCTCCGCAAGCAGATTTCTTTCGGCTTTCACATGCTCGACCTAGGATGACAAAGTTGAACAACATTAAGCATGAAAATACAAGCTAAACCAAGAACAGGACATAACTTCAGACATTACTTGGCCTCTTCAAGCATCTCTGATTTCTTGAGCTTCTTCATTGCATATACTTGACCTGTTGTCTTCTCCCTGCAGACTCTGACCTGAAGTCCAAAGCAAAAAATACTATTTTCTGTTATCTCTCCAAAGCACGAAGAATGACTTACAAGGTGAAGGAAAACGGTAAAAAGAAAACATAACATGCAATAGCTGCATATCAAATATATTGACTTCCTTGTAATATGAACAGTAAAAGTCAATAAAGTTTAGTGTACACCAGTAAACTTTACCCTAATGTTGATGATTATGGGATTCACATATAGTGATAAATTATCATAACCTATGACACCTAAGTTGACTTTATAACTATTTGGTAGTGCTTTTATCTGCTTTTTCTTTGAAAAATCTACAGTAACTCCAGAAGCAAATGAAAGATGAAGGAAATAAGAGCTGAGTTTCAAGCAGCAAGTCAGTGCAGCTTTTGCAGTTCCACCTTTTCTTCATTATTATGATTTCTTAATGATACAAAATGTTCTAATAGATTCAATTTCCTATATAGAAAGATCAATGTCATCATAATCATGGAAGACCCTACATTATCCTTCTTGCCGAACAACCGCTAGCAACTAGTGCTATTAAACACCACAACAGTAGAAAGAAACAAATCTACAACATCAAGAGTGACAGCAATGCCTAATAAAGTTGAACTGCAATCTCTTATTTGTTAATGAATTCACTAATTTATTATCCATGGTCAATCGAGCTCTTAAATATTTGTCAATGCCTCTTAATTCCAAAAACGCCATTTACTATAAATTATGTCAATAATCTACAACTAAAGCATGACGAAAATTCATAACTCCAGACTGATGGGGACTTTGAACACACATTCGGTGCAAGTGTTTTAAGGCTGTTCATTCAAATCATCCCACTTTTGTCAGGAATTTTTTATGATTGGGAGCATGATTCTATTTGCTCCTTTTTTTATTTCTCTATAATGCTAAGTGGTACAAGCTTTCTGTGCCAAATCTTATTTCTTAGCTTTTGCGATATTCCTTATAAGATCATCCTCTCATATCCCACGTAATGCCACTAGGGTCTCTAATTTGCTCTATCTTTGTTGAAATGCCGCTGGTATAAGAATCCTCAGCATTGAGCATCTCAGAGTTTTGTTTCACCCATGTTGACATAGTAGCTTGGGTAAATTTGTCAAGGAAATCAATGGGTCATTTGTTTCTTTTTGCCCGGTTCATCATTCATTCCTTTGTCGTATTGGTGTTCATTCTTTCTGATATTTCATTCTTACCTCTTGTCAAGTATTTTGAGGTACTTCTTATTTTATCCTATTCTTTCTAGTAAAAAATTCCAGACTACCAAACACATCCTAATAACTTTTCCAGCAATAAAGTTCCTTTCTTGATTATGGAGAAAAAAAAATTAATGAACTTAATGCTACTACTCCATTTGTCCTCTAGAAAACAATTTTCTTCAATTTGTTTCCTAAGTTGCACATTAGTTAGTAAAAAGTGAAATCATGAGAACTATCACAAGAAACATCCATGCAATGGTAAATACACTGTGTGCTTGATTTAGGGACAACCAAAGCTATAAAGCTTCCATAAATGATCTCTTGTTAGTCAATGAAATTAGCATGTTTGATTGAAAAAGGATATAGATGGGGGAAAAAGCTGCCAATAACGTTCATTGAGAAAGGAAATAATTAAAGCAAACATCACAATCCATAAATATAAACAGAAGAATAGAACAATCACCTCTCCAAATGCACCTTTTCCAATCATTGTCAATAATTCGAAATCATCAACACCCATTTTATGTCTTTGAAGACGCATGTACTCTGTTTCTTTCCTCTCCAAGTATTTGAGGAGGTTGTTTTGATCTTCTTCGGAGACATCAGCATCAGCCAACTTCTTTTCCAAAAAATTTCGTCTAGAGGAAAAAGTGAAGATTACAAACAAGCACCTTGAAGGAGAATTGACAGTAAAGCAAGAATCATATTGCTCTCAAGTATCAGAACGCTCTCAATGACTTAATTGATAAACTCCCTCAAGAGATACATATAATGATTTTACACACCAACAAAGAAAAACTAGAATGTCCGTGGAAAAATCAATTCTTGCTAAGGAAATAAGTGGTTGCTGAAGTCAATGATACTACTCCAAAGACTTAAGAAACACCAGTATTGCCGATTCAAGAAATCTAAAATGAAAAGAAAACAATGTCTAGGCAAGCTCCATTCTTCTTGTCATGCATAACTTTACCCTCCACAATTTTATTTTTTTTTAAACGAAGTCCCCTCGTGCTTTTCAGATATGGATGACACAACCCTAAGTCTATCAGCTATCAGGTAAAAAATGAAATAATTCCTCATAATGTGGCGAAATTGAAAGTCCACATGTGTATTCAAAAGCCCTTGGAAAGAGGCCCTATATGTGTTTTGAGTGAAATGGCTGGAACATAACTAGATACAATAAAGCGGGAATCGACCTTTCCCCGGACGGATATTGTTACGATCTATTAATAAAGGATCAGCGCACCTTAAAGGTGCAGCATATAAAGAGGAACCCATTCATCTGTTCTAACAATTCCAAATTAAGAAGGAAAGAGCACTCCGTTCAATCTCTGAGCAAAGAACTTATCTCTATTTCTATTTGGTGTTCAGGCCATACCTTTCCCTCCTCTCCTGCAGATTCTTCATTTGCTCCTTGTAATGGTTCTCGATGTACTGCTTTGCTGCTGCGACCCTCTGCTTGGTGACATTAGAGAGCGCTTCATCTCCCGACACCGAGTGCACGCTCGAATCCTCTCTCCCGGAACCACCCGGCTCCTTCTTCTTCGTATTCGATCTCAACTTATCCCTCGGCTGGAATTTCTGGAGCCAACTCCTGGCTGAATCCATCCCTCTACTTCAATCCACCCCGCCAAAAAAGAATCAGTTATTTATCACGCAGTCTACCAACCATCCGTCACGATATCCCCGATGCTCAAATGCATATTATATGATGTCCCTGGAGACCAAAAGATGCCAAATTACATGAGCCGGCCTCCCACAATATCTAAATTGATTCAGTCAAAACCGCTTTCATTTATACTTGCACACCTTGAAACGAAACACAGCCAGAAATTTAACAATTCCACATGCACCACGGACAAAGCAGAAAATCATCAGTCATCGTCGTCGTTCAACAAAACGAAGAAGCAGAGCGGATGAAAAATCAGATACGGAGGATCAAACCCGTGATTGAATACGAAGCGAAACGAACAGGATCAAGATCATCCATCAACGAACAGACAGAATTAAATTGAAGGAGCAAAACGGAAAGCAACTTACAGGAGCCAAGAACGAGACGCATCAGACCCAGGAATTTTGGGAATAATTTTAACCAGACAGAGAAGCGTGGAAACGAGGACAACGACGAATTCGGTGGATTGGGAGGAGAGAGAAAGAAAGAAAGAAGTTCCGACGACGACTCTTCGCTTTTCCCTTCTTTTCCTTCCCTTCCCTTCCCGCGAGAATCTCTCTCCTTCTCTCTCTCTAACTTGCATGCACGTTGCATTTATATGTTCTCCATGTTCTCGCTCTCAATTCTCCCATTTATTTATTTTAATACCTTTCTGTTCTTTTGTTGAATGAGTCATGGTAGATTTACAGGTTAGGGGTCATTTCTTTAGCTTAATTATTATAGATTATGGATGGGCAAAGTTTGCTAATTGGAAGGAAAATAGAACCGTAGGTGTAAATCTGAATTGACCCTTTAATCAGATCTACCTCACCTCTAGTTTTTATTATAATTGAAATCAAATGCTTAACTATGTGCTTTAGCACTGTGTTTGTTAGGAGGAAGGGCTAAAAATAAGTTTGTGCTTCGATGAAAGGAAAGTGATGGAGGGAAAGGATTAACAGGGATTGGGAGAAATTAGAGATATTATTAATCCAGTCAATTTCAAGTAGATTTTAAAATTTTCAGAATCTCTCAAATATGGAAAGATTCAAGGGAATTTGGAGGGTTTTACATATTAATAAATAAGTCTATTATTATCCTTACTTATTTTCTAATTTCAAATCTACTTACAAGTACGTGAAAAGATATTTACGTCATAATGCATTATTTTCCTTTGTTTTCGCTTGCTAGCTTCCCGACATCATGTCAACTCAATCCTCAAATTTTTTTCTCTTCTTTTATCCCATAATTAGCATAATTGTATCACGTGGCTCATTTGGACTAATTAGCATTTGTTAGTGATTTACCATTTCAAACTTCTATCACCGGCTAAATTCAAATTTGAAACTATTCAAATATATGCTTAAATTAGTTTGGAATAAATTTCTATTATCCTTCTCAAACGTATATCTCGTATGCATTATGTCATTGAATATAATTTGAAATAAAATTCGTACATGAGAAAAGTCTGAGTTTTAATTTGTTAGATTATTATTCGACAATGTAAATAAGTTAAATTGACATTTATCCAAGTTAATTTTGTAATAACTTGGTTGTTTGCTGTTTTTTGCGTGTGTGTGATGAGGTGTTTGTTTGACTCCAAAATTATGATAGGAACTCTTGAATCAGCCAAAATCATGTTCAAGCACAAGCATCAAAGGCTCCTCTCTCTATAAATCGGAGGCTCCTTTATTCATTTCGACACTCATGACTAACAAAAGTCACATCGAGATTCCAGGGAGTTGTATTTTTGGAGACAAAACTTTTTCAAGAACACAAATTTCTATCAGATTTAGTCATCAAGACCTCGATCTTCCATTTAAGTTGAAGTCATCAAGGCCTTCCGATCCAATTACTGAAGGGAATCTGAAATTCGTAATGTCCAATTTGAGATTGAGTCATCAAGTGATGCGGAGCATCGGGCTCTATTGTCGAACTCCTAAGCTCAACTCCAAATTCGTTGATTGATCCTTATTCCAATAAGCATCAGACTATTCTAATTGATTTGTATTCTTGTTGGTTGCTCTTCCAAAGCGTCTATTGGACTGCCCAGGCTAGTGAACGAATTCAAAGTCTAAGTTTAATTATTTTACATTTAGTCAAATGTATTTAGTCCTTGCTTTACTGGTCTTAAGTGTGTTGGTGATTTCAAGAGTTAATCCAATTTCTGTGTTACAAATGCATTTTTCTAGATCCTGGGTCTTTGGTTTCCCAATTCCTATGCCTTTAATATTTGGATGGTTCCCATGTCTTTAAAATCCATATTTTAGTTCCTCTATGAATAAATGTGTACTCTCATTTGTAAAAAGGAAAAGACTTGACTATTGATAGTACATGAGATTTTTCTCTATGGGAGCGATTATCCATCCGATTCTTTATCTCTGGAAAGTGAATTTTTCCTTGGTGGTGAATGAAGAAACTCTTTATCCTTGGCTGATGATTTTTCCTTGGACCTTGGTAGTAAGTTTCTCTCATCTCGAAGTTCCTTATCCTTAATAAGTGGCTGGTTCATTAAGCCTTGATGATGAACTTCATATATCCTAATATTTACCCTTGGCTAGCAGCACGTCCTTTATGCCTTTGTGGCGATCACATTCTATTGTACATCCTTTCAATTATCACTCAAAATACACTCGCCTATCCTGCACCCTCGTAATGAAGGCCTTTGAATTGTGCTCGAGACAAGAAAAAATAAAGATTTTTCATTTTTATATTGTAATAAGAGATTACGTAACATTTCGAAATTGAGTTAAAATTGATTAGTTTCTTTATTTTGGTAATATAATCTATTTCATTCAATCAACTATTTTTTAGGAAAATTATCAAAAAAGTCCTTAACCTATTACAATTGGGCCAATTCACTAATAAATATTTTTTTTTGTATTTGTGTCGATTCCGTCTATTCGACCAAATAAAACTGACATGGCAAAATTTTAAAAATATTCAATATTTTTATATTGTTTATTCTGTTTTCCTTTTCTTTTCTATTTTTTATTCGTTTTTCTTTTCTCCAGAACATCATCTTCCTCGCTACGCCTTTCTCCTCCGCACGCTTCCAGCCCTATCGGCCACCTACTGAGGGTTGCTCCAGCGGCACCAAGGCGAGGGTTGCGGGCCCTCGCCGGCGAGGGCTTTGAGTGTTCACAGATCTCCGGCGGCCTCCAGAACTGCATTTTCCGTCTGTTTTTGCCAAACTCAGGATGTTGAATCTGATCACAAGACTATAGTTTAATCTCGTGAAATCGAAGCTGATAAATGATGAATAAGTTCGACTTAGATCTCTGCGCGTTATCATTAGTTCAAGAATTGCTTTAAGATCAAACCTAGAGCCTGTATCCCAAGTTGCACATTAGCTGTTCGATGATTTACCTAAATGAAACGTTAAGCCTAGTCTCGTGAAATCAGTATATTTAGTTTGTTTCGACGCTTGGTTGCTTCATGGATCGCAAGATGTAGGTCTGACGCTGAGTTTTTTCTTTGGTTTATGCTTGATTTTCTGGTCGGTGATAGCCTAAGGTTAAAGGCCGTTTGCGTTAGTTTTCTATTTGCCGCTCCATATATGCGTATGTGTAGATTTAGAGCTCCGATTCGTGTTAAAAAAGTGATGTCCAGAGATTGTTGTTCGGCGTCGAATTTTTGGTCATTGGTATTGAGTTTAGTGGTTATCAGCGATGGTTCGACAACGATTATGGTGGTTGATGGAAGGTAAGAGCAGTAGTGGTCACCGGCCAATGATCGGTGATGGCCGTAAAAAACACTCGGTCAAATGGTGGAAGCTTGAGGTTTTGGAGCGTGGAGGAGTGGGCATCGTGAGGAAGAAGATGTTCAGGAGAAAAGATAGAAAAAGAAAACAAAATAAAAAAAATATTAAAATATTATTAAAAATTTGCCACATTAGCACCGACGATGTCACGTCACTCCGACCGGCCAAACGGACTTGAATTAAGGCGAAATAAAAAAAATTTATGACTGAATTAGACAATTACAATAAATTTAGGATTTTTTTAGTATTTTTTTCATTATTTTTTTACGAAGAGCGAAATAAGTAATAATCTTTATAAATTCAGAAAACATTAAGAAAACAAAATTACAACTTATATGAAACAACATATATACATCTTGAATGAAATTTATGTTTCACTTTTAAATTCTTTCATTTTAGTTTATCGCAATGATTTAAAGATTATATTGAATAAAATAAAAATGAAAATAGTTCCATCTATGATCTCCTTACTTAAAATTAACTTACAAATTTATTAGTAGAATCATATAGTGGATAACGAGTTACGGTCTCAAGTTTTAATTTAGCCATTAATCACTGAGCATTCTATCAATCCCATCGTACTATGACTATTGAACGAAGCTGCTTTCATTTTGTCTTATTTGCAAGCCGAATCACAAACTCACAGCTCAATCGTTGCCAAAAACATGAGTTTCACATATCCAATCATGTCTAGAAGAACCTCGAGGAATGGTACCGGCGCCGGATGTGCTTCTTGTTCCGGGCTAGCGGCATTGGAGAATGTCCTTCATGTTCAGCGATGATGATGACAAACGTATCACGACTTGAACTCAGAAAAGTCAGCAAATTTTCAACTCTCAATGCAATTTCAACTGAACTGGGATACGCTTCTTGATGTACAACAACAATGACAACCTCTGTCAACAAGACAGCAACTTTTTTGCCACAGAACTAAATAGAGAGACCGTAGGTCAACCTTTTATTAATAATTCAAGAACATATTGCCATGGCGTTGAACAGATCCATGGTACCTCTACCGTCCTGCAATGGACACAAATACATCTCTCGTTATCAGGTGGCTGAAAATGTATAAATTGGCGAACTTAGAATGCGTACCAAGAAAGGTTGAATGAGAGCTCCTGTTACCCACCATTCTTCAAGAATAAGGCGACACCCCCAGCAATGCCTCCAAGCCAGCCAATTGATGCTTCAGGAATTGATAAACTGATTCGGTTGTCAAGGAAGCTATTCGAACAATAATCCCTTCTCCCTGAACAAATAAAACCATCAGGCTAATTTTACATTAATTATCACAGGCACTCTGAAAAACATCTAAGCTAGTTGTGCCAGTGTCTATAAACCTGGTTCAGATTTGTTTGCTTTTACCATACAATATCCAAGAGTCTAACTGGAAAATAACCTAGCCACCAAGACATTGATCCGGTTGTACTTGTTGACGACCAGTAAAGGCAACAAAAGACATTACAACTTGGTAGTAAAAGATAAATATGGCAGAGAATAACTTTTCAAAAAGCTTATCAACTCTCTTGGAATAATGACCTAAAAGTGGAAGTAAGAACTGAAATGTGAACAAGCTAAGACGGATAATACATATCATTCAAACCAACTGAGACAGCATTGCAGAATGCAGCTCACCAGGTTGACATTTATGATCTTTTCTGGGAATTCAAACTGAAAAACATGCTGAAGGCTTCAATGATCATGTACCTAACGCCAAGCTTTTATTTCTTGAAATCGATTTCAGGAAAACAGCAAGAACCTCAACTTATTTTAGTGCAGAACTACATTACATTTTTCAAATACAAGAAAAAGAAGAAGAATCTTCATACTTGAATGGTTTGAAATGAACAACATGTAAAATTAAAATTTATAAAAAAGTTCGCACAATGGTTCAGGTTTCAACAGCGTTAGGTACGTCTCAGAAATGGTTTTGAAAAACTTGGGTCCAAAACAACCTAACAAATGGATTAGCAGAACCTATTCCCAAGAAGCACCCTCATTTTGTGTTCATCCATTTTGAAAAAAAAAAAAAGGTACCTTATGGCCAAAGGCACTGCAAGACGCTATTAAGGATGGTTTATTGGCAAAATCACGTGTATTGGATTTTATCTGGCGATCCCATCGCGCGGGAGAACCCTGTAGTTGCTTGGCCATCATCCTCTTTACATCTTCTTGAACTTGGCCTTGAATATGCCTCAACATTGGCCTGCAAAGAAGCAAACATTCAATGTTACATCCACAAATAAGTATGTCATGCAGTCTATAACCGTCATATCAGCAATACAACTGACAAGACTGTGTAATGGGAACTTCAAAAACCCACCATATTTACCCTAAAAGTACAACCATTGCAATGACTTGATAATCCTGCATGCGTTCTGCCAGAGGAACAATACTTCCCTGCTCTAGCAATACCTGCTGCTCAAATAGTTGATTACTCAAATGAAGTCACACAAGAGCAATCTTCATATGCATAAGACGAAAAGGGAGGCTGTAAACTCATATTGCTTCTTTCTCAATCCATAACACCAATTGCAATTATCATAACATCATTCATTGGAATTCACATGTTTCTATCCTCCTCCTTCTATTTGCATTCTGACGGGACAGGGCAAAAAGTATTAGAAACAGAAAGTACTCTTAACAAAAATTCTGAAATTGATTTTGAACTATGGAGAAAACAAAGCCATTACCGTATCGAGCAATAAAGGCTGATCGCCCCCTAAGAAAATGTTGTTGGTGCTCTTATAATGCGTGAAATCCCATTTTTCTCCGCTTTCATGCCGTCCGCTTGTAATCCAGTCAACTAACACCAAGTTTGAATCCGAATGCACTCTAAAAACCTGCTTTTGGAAGTACCTTGCAGTGGAAAAGCAAGTCACCGGATCCGGAATGAGGACCAACATGGAGTTACTCCCGATTTCTGCCTACTGGATGGAGAATATAGCCGCTGTCAAATATGAATGCAATACTATTTGAAAGTTATGGTTAAATTACCAAATTTACCATCACTTCAGCTAACAAAAAAGAGGATAAAATCGCATCGCCACATGACAACTGGGAAACCAAGATAGTGATAGCAAGAAAGCCTAGAAAAGGGAGTATGCCATACCAACAAGCTCGAAATCATGATTACCTCAAGGGACTGTTCAGAGCATTTTGATCCCAGAGACTTATAAACCTGCAAACACATTTAATTTTATAGCATTGGAAGCAAACCCACATCCCTGATATTCGCAGAGACTACACTAGTACATCCTAAAGCTGTAGAGGTTGCAGATTCCACTAACAAATGCCATTGCCAAATCAATAGAAGCTGGAAGCACCAACCTTAGTGGAAGCCTGAGTTGTCAAGACAGCTGTGCAACCATCTCCAATCTCAAGCTTACAAGAAATATCATCTCCCTATATCAACGACAAATCAACTCCAATCAAACATAAAGTGATAAGCCTCTTCCCCCATCAAATAATGATCACGAGACTGCAATACGAACCCATTGAAAAAAGCAGGAACCCTATACAACATTCTTGCACCAAACCCGACTAACTCGAACCTTACAGTAACCAACTTGCTATTCAGACATTTCTAGTAAAGAATTGAAATTTTTGAATATCCAGCTCCAAATATGATAAAAAGATGGGAATGGGTTTGAATTAAAGAAGTGAGAGAGTGAGAAGTGAAAACGCACGGAGACGATGCCCCCGCCATAGGTGAGAGCATAAATCCAAACGGCATCGACCCGCGAAGGAGCCACCTGATAGAAACAAGCTATTCAGTCTTAAGTTTTGGCGGAGAGAGAAGAAAGAAATGATGAGGGCACAAACAAGACCAAGAAAAAAAAGACCTAGACCTTGCGAGGGATGATGAATTTCAGGGGGTATTTGGAGAATGATTTGGTGACTGTCGACTTGCCCCTCACTTTCTCTATCACTATCTTCCCCGTTTCCATCGGCTGCTGCTCCTTCGCACTTTCCACTGCCCAGACGAAGAGGGAATCGATTGATTGCAATCGATTCTTTTCTTAATTTTTTTTTTTATCGAGATACAACATGTCAAAGAGGGCATCGATTGCATTCGACTCTTTTCTTTTTTCTTTTTTTATCGACAATGGGCCGGGCCTAGTCTCCGATTTTGGGCTCATCTTCCCTTTGAACAAGAAGTTGTTTCCACTTTGAAAGGACTTTTGCTTTGACACAAAAAAAAAAACAAAAACAAAAACAAAAACTCTAGGTACCATCTTTTTCGCAAAAAATGCATACTTAAGAATATGATTAATTATATCGTTTGAAAAAATTATTGCTAAGAAATATTTTCGTTATCGATAATAATTTATGTCTAAATATTTTTTGCTTCGTTTATTTTTATAAGCAAAATAAGGGATTATTTTTAAGAAAATATTTTTCAAACCACAAAAAATGAATGATTTAAGAAAATAAATGGTTTGTAAAATAATTTTCTAATAATGTGATTGCTTGCATAGAATGAAAAAAATAAGTTATTAAAAAACATTTTTATTAAAGAAGATAACAATATATGTATACATATTTTTGTAGATATGGTAATACTTTTCATTAATTCATTTTTATAAGATTGTTTTAAAAAAAATAATTATCTAAATTGTTCATTTTTTGAGTAATAAACGGAGTCTAAGTATGTCAAACACTTAGAAAGACGCATGCGTGATAACATCATATCAAATGGAAAGTAAGACCTAATTTTAGAAAGGCCTTGTTTAGTAGAGTAATTCCAAAGATACTAAGGTAGGTATATAAAAATTGATTTACAAATCGATGCGTCAAACTGTAATTAATTATTAAGTTTGTGGGCTCATTGAAACATCGAACATAACTCTGACATATGACTTGTAAAAATCGATTTTTGTCTAGCGATTTTAATATCTTGAGAAAATCATGAAAGAAGTTGTATTCAAATTCTACATTTTCTTGTTTTATGTTTTAAGAAATTTCCAAGTGTTACAAATTTCAGCAGTTTTGAAAAACCTTTCAAAATGGTTTTGATAGAATTATGACCATAATGATTAGCAATCATTATTTTTTATGGTCAGTTTTTTAACGGTCATATAACGGTTTTCGAATGGTCATGTAACGGTTTTCGAACGGTCGATTTTTAAGAGCCATATCAATGTTTTCTCAATAGCTCTTTTGTTTGGATATAAAATCACCAACCACAATTCAAGAAGTACGTCTTCAAATAATATTAAGGAGAATTTAGCCTTCTTTCTTTTCTCTTGTTCGCGGGGCTATATAAATAACATTGCTCATGTTCCGTCTTATATTTGGTGCAAAGCATAGAAGAAAGTCTATTGTGTCTTGGAATGGTAGCCGCTAGAAGCTTTATGCATTGAGTTTCGTACTATGAAGGGCGAAATTATCATTCGTAATAGTGCTTGCATGTCTCAAATGACTGCTCTTACATTTTCATCTTTTCTAAATAGATTTCTAACGATTCTTATTTTGCCATGTTATTGTTGAGAAACACGTAACATGTATAGGCAAATAAAAACCCATTCATGGATCTTCGGAGGCATAGTTTATGCCTTTAAATCAAAAATCAAATTAAAAGAAGGTGGTTAGTAAATTACCTCTCGTAGCGTGCTTGAAATAAATTAGTTCGGATGTTCTTTGTTCGAGCCTCACGATGTTGGACCTCTAGTTCGGACACACCACCAATCACAACGTCCAACGACGAGGGGCGAAAAACAGTGCTTGCATGTATCGGAGAATTGCTCTTACATTTTCATCTTTTCTAAATAGATTTCTAACGATTCTTATTTGCCATGTTATTGTTGGGAAACACGTAACATGCGTAGGCAAATAAAATATATAAAACGTAGCGGAAATAAAAACCATTCATGTATCTCCAAAGGCATAGTTTGTGCTTTTCAATCAAAAATCAAATTAAAACAAGGCGGTTAGTAAATTACTTCTCGTAGCGTACTTGCGAACTTGAAACAAATTAGTTTAGATGTTCTTTGTTCGAGCACCACAGGATATCAAATCTCTAGTTCGGACACATCACCAAGCACAACGTCCAACGACGAGGGGCGAAATTTTCCTTAAGAACGATGCTTGCATGTCTCGGACAATTGCTCTTACATTTTCATCTTTTCTAAATAGATTTCTAACGATTCTTATTTGCCATGTTATTATTGGGAAACACGTAATATGCGTAGGCAAATAAAATATATAAAATGCAGCGGAAATAAAAGCCATTCATGTATCTCCGGAGGCATAGTTTGTGCGTTTCAATCAAAAATCAAATTAAAAGAAGATGGTTAGTAAATTACCTCTCGTAGCGTACTTAAAACAAATTAGTTCGGATGTTCTTTGTTCGAGCACCTACGGACATCAAATCTCTAGTTCGGACACACCACCAATCACAACGTCCAACGAAAGAAAGAACTTACGGATGATTACCACTTTAATTGTGCTAGCAATATCGTGGACACAACTCTCCGCACACTCAATATTTTGGTCATTGCAAGAACATAAGTGTAGAGAGAATTTTTTGCTCTCTCTCACGCTTTCTCACGGTTCTCACAATGCACACCGGGGAGAAAACTCTTTTTCTCTTGTTTCTTTTTTTTACCCACGCGTAGCACTAAAAAATATTTGCTAAACGCACTTACTATGCATGATCAGCAAAGCTATTGCTGATTGTGCTGTCCATGATAAGCAATCGTCGCCGATCGTGGATATATGCACACGGTCAGCAACGCAACTGTTGTTGATTGTGTGCTGCACATGGTGAGCAACGGTTGCTAGTCATGTGCAACCCTTTTTTTAGTTTTATAATAATAATAATAATAATTACTACTATTATAGAAGCAAAAGGGTATACAGTAAGTACATGTGTAATATGGACACATTAGTATATGTCCACCTTGAGCATACGTGTGCATCATATACACACACGTGCCTTCGACCAAAAAACAAAATTTAAATTAAATCCTATTCAATTTAATTTTAGCCCGACTATTCGTAGCCGTGATTGCAAACGTATTTGCATTATCGACTTTCACATTTAACGTCGTTATGTATTGATTAAGGTGTGTGATACCCTTAGGTTCATCACTAAGCTGGTAGTAAGACGTGCACTAACACATTAGTACTTTTAAGAGAATTGATTATCTTGATCAACCTCTAGGTCTTACAAGTCATGAGTGACATCTAGCAATATGTCATGGCTACCTAGACAGTGTGAATGCTTTAAGAATATAATGAACCCGTCGCCTTTCGCTACGAGTATAATTCAATCTCTCTATCTTACTATATCTCGATCGAACAAAGACCATGGAATATTTGTCAAGTCACCAATTTGATTATATGCACAAATCTAATCGACATGCATTTATATAAGACATAAACACTTTATTCTCGCTTACAACCCCGACCGAGGATTTTAATACATTTTCATAATTAGATTGCATAGGACATCATACCCTCGCATGTAACAAGGAGATAGATTCTATTTTGCGCACAAGTGTGACTTTGTATGTGCATGAACTATGACCATCAAGTACAAAGACGGATCAACAAACCGCCAATATGCGCATTTGTGAACCAAAGCCATTTAGCACACAATTCAACATTGTGCCTTAGATCTAAGGATTATCTATACAAGGCCAAAGCATGTGCGATTAGACATTGGCCACTCTAAAAGCTTCGTGTTGCTAATCGTTCAATGCGTGTCACGTTCGGTGAACTTGTGCAGTACATGCACTCGTGTTCTAACTCGGGCACCTTAGTACCCAATGACTTATGACTCGTCATTCCCTTAAGTATGTAATAATTAATGGTGAAGTTAAGAACACACCGATCTCAACAGGATTATTGATATCCATTCCATGATCCATCGACCGAGAACAGTTTAAAGATTCGGTCTAACTTGAACCCGTTACACATATTCTCAACGTCTCAAGAACAGATCCAATCACAACCGATCTTATGAAATTTATTCATATATGTAAATAATTGGACAAATGAATAAATATGTCTTTGCCATTAATTGTATAATAAAATGAAATACAACTAAAATCCCTAACATGCAACTATTATAGGATTTCTTTAGGGCATATCTCTAACAATCTTCCACTTGCACTAAAGCCAAATAGTATGGTACCTCAAGCCCATTTTGTCAAGATGTCTTTCAAAAGAAGACAAAGGTAAGGCCTTAGTAAAGGGATCCGCCACGTTTTTCGCAGAGGCAATTTTCTCGCAAGGCGATGTCACCTCTCCCAACTATTTCTCCGATGAGATGGAAACGTCTCTCAATATGTTTAGATTTCTAGTGAGACCTTGGTTCCTTAGCTTGAGCTATTGTCCCATTGTTGTCACAAAACTATGTAATCGGCCGCTCAATGGTAGGAACAACTCTAAGTTCGAAATGAACTTCTTCATCCAAGCGGCTTCCTTTGATGCTTCGTGCGGCTACATATTCTCGCCTCGGTGGTGGAATCGACAGTTATGCTCTGTTTGGAATTCTTCTAACTAATCAGCGACACCATTGGGTATAAAGATAAACCCGGATATAGACTTATATAGTCATTTGGATCCGATAAATCAGCATAAGCTTCAACTTTAAACTCTCCCTTTCCATATATAAAAAATAAATCATTAGTCCTTCATAAGTACTTGAGGATATTCTTGACCGTTATCCAAAGGCTCTTCTCTTGGATCGAGTTATATATGCTAGTAATACTTACAAGATGCGCAATATCGTGCTCGTATACAAAGACAACATACAATATGCTTCCAATAGCGGATCCGTAAGGCATCTTTGCCATTCGCTCTCTTTCTTTAGGAGTGTTACGACACATCTCCTTGAAAAGACGGATTCTATGCATAAAAGGCAATAATCCTTTTTTAGAACATTAGATGTTAAATCGTGTTAATATTTTTTCTATGTACGTAGACCGTGAGAGGTCAATTGGTTTTCTCGATCTATTTTTATAGATCTTGATACCTAAAATATAAGTTGCCTCTTTTAAATCTTTCATGGAGAATTTCGTGGACAATAATAGTTTGATCGATGATATCATTGGAATATCATTCTTGATTAAAAGTAAATCATCGGCATACGAGCTAGAAATGCAATTGCGCTCCCACCGACTTTTTTGTATACACAAGGTTCATTCGGGTTCTTGATGAAGCCAAATGATTTGACTACCTCGTCAAAACGGATGTTCCAACTTCCGGAGGCTTGTTTGAGTCCATAAATTGATCTTTTAAGCCTACACACATTTTGACTTTCACCACTAGATTCAAAATCATGTGGTCGTTCCATATAAATATCCTCATTGAGGAAACCATTTAGAAAAGCCGTTTTGATATCCATATGGAATATCTCATAATCAAGGTGCGTAACTATAGCCAACATAATCCGAATGGATTTTAGCATATCTACAGGTGAAAATTTTTTGTCGTAATCGATCCCTTCTTTTTGACGATATCCTTTCGCCACCAACAATGCTTTATCGGTTTCAACTTGACCATTAGCGTTCATCTTCCTCTTGAAGATCCATTTATAGCTAATTGGTACAATATCATTAGGCAAATCAACTATAGTCTAAACATCGTTGGAATACATTGAATCCATTTCAGATTTCATGGCTTCTAACTATTTACTAGAATTAATGTCTAACATTGCCTCCTCATAGATGTTAGGATCACTCGGTCGATCACTATCATTCACAATGAATAGTGACTCAATATCTTCAACCGAGTGTCTATAACGAATAGGCAAACGAGACATTCTCGTACTCCTCCTAAGAAGTTGTGTATCGAAGCTTCCATTGAATCGAGATCGATGTCCGAACTTGGTTATTTGGTACTTCATTATTTTCTTCTTGTAAAACTATTTTTTGCCCAAAGACCACCTTCCCGGAAGAACCGATTCTCTAGAAACGAAGTATGCCTACCGATCGAAACTCTTTGGTCATAATGAAAATAGAAATAATATCTAAGGGTCTCTTTTGGATATCCAATAAAGCCATCTTGCTCAAACCTAGCCTCCAATTTCTCTATCTCCGCTTCTTGACGAAAAGTCGGATAATCCTAAATCTTGATATGATTAAGATTTGGTTTCCTACTATGCTATATCTCATAAGCCATAATTGGAACAGATTTGGATGGCACTATGTTTAGTAAATGTGTAGATATCTCAAGGGCATATCCCTAAAGGGATACAAGCAAATCGGTGTAGCTCATCATAGATCACATCATATCTAATAAGGTGTGATTTCTTTTTTTAGATGCACCATTATATTCGGAGTTACGAGGAGGTGTCCACTATGATAAAATGCCATTATTTTTAAGATAGTGCAATAATTCAATACTAAGATATTCACCTCATCGATCGATCGAAGAGTCTTAATACTATTTCCCGTTTGTTTCTCAACTTCGGACCTAAATTCCTTAAACTTTTCAAAGGACTCAAATTTATACTTCATTAAGTACAAATAGCCATACCGTGAATGATCGTCGATAAAGGTAATGGAGTAAGAATAACCACCCTAGCAGTTTCATTAATTGGTATATATACATCTATATGTATTAGTCCCAGACGTTAGCAGCTCCCACACTATATCCTACAAAGGGCTCTTTGGTCATTTTTTTGAAAGGACATGCATCACAAGTCGAGTATGGTTCAAAATCAATTAGATCAATATATCTATCAAGACTTAACTTGTTGATTATGTCTTCTCCAATATGACCTAATTGAAGATGCCAAACATACTTTGGATTTAGACCGTAATGGCCTAGGCCCATCACACTTCCACTGCGCCACTTACAAGATATTGTCCGCTTTGGACACACAAGTGCTCACGATTTTGTTCTTTCGAGGGCCACCCATACAACCCTCAAAAGACGCGTCTCGCAAGTCTAAGGACCCTAGCTCTATATAAGCTAGCCCAAGACCTTCTCCCTAAGCAATGTGGGACAAAGAGCCATGCACATTCCCTCCATGGGATGTTACATACTCCCCCCTTAGTGGCACAATGTCCTCGTTGTGCCCTCGCCGGCACCAAATAACGCCCACTATGATCTACACATGCTGTCGGGAGTTGGCTATGATACCAATTGTAATGGCTTAGGCCCATCAGGCTTCCACTGCGCCACTTGCAATATATTGTCCGCTTTAGACACACAGTCCTCACAATTTTGTTCTTCCGAGAGCCGCCCATACAACCCTCGAAAAACGCGTCTTGCAAGTCTAAGGACCCTAGCTCTATATAAGCTAGCCCAAGACCTTCTCCCTAAGCAATGTGGGACAAAGAGCCATGCACATCCCCTCCATGGGATGTCACAATGAGGCTGCGATCCGGGCTGATTCGCATCACTTTTACTACGTCAAGAACCTCGAAGAGCTGATGTTTCTTTGCGGTTGCTTAGTTTCTGGTCCCGATGGATTTTTTCTTTGATTACAGGTTTAGGTCCAGCTCTTGCACCCAACTTGCTCGTCAAGTCCTTCACAGTCGTGTACATGCCATCGTCGAACTACTCTCCTTGGTCAAACGCCATCGTGGCTAAGGGGAAGAATTCGTAAAGAAAGTTCAAGCGGAGCAGGAGCGCACCCCATGGGCAATGCAATCTGAATTCACGCACAAAGCTACGAAAATTCTAGTCTCAATCCACTTATGGTCAACATGTAATAGCGGTCACAATGCGAAGTCCAAGCGGAGGATGGGGGTTCAGCTGAAGATCCATGAAGCCTTGGATTTTTCTAGTCCATGAAGAATAGTCATTGATCTTTGCCGAAAGCACCATTCAGTGTTGATGTCGAATCAAGCTGCTGTCCAGCCCTTGGCGCCACCGATCAGCACTTGTTTGAGGTCAATTAGCCCTTATTTTAATATTGTTTGAAGGTATAACTTTGCTACTATGTGTGTTAGATCGTTTCATGGTGAATTGGGTTTAAAAGGGGCTGTTTTGTGCGAAAATTCCAGCTTGCGCGCGAGCAGAATTTTTGGTTTGGAAAAGGCAAAATCCTTCAACTTTTGATTGCTAAATCATGTTAAATCATGCTTGTTAGCTTGATAACTTGTATTGTTGTTCTTAGGCATCTTTGAACACATTGATTTTGCAATTAAAGCTAAAAAAATCAAGTTTTTTTTTATCAATCCTATGCTAAAATCGAAGGTTGACTCTTGTGGTACTAAAAATCTGAATTTTTTTAACAAGACTAATTTGATCATGAAATTGGTTGAATTACATGCACACCTTTGGGAATTGACTGAATTGATTTGAAAAATCTTTTCTCGGATTTTATTCAACAATTTTCGAATCAAATTGGACAAATTGAAAATGATAATAATCTTTGTGGAACATGAGTTGATTTCCGGCACACGTGTACCTCTCTTGGCCGAATTGCACATTGTGGATAACCTCTTTGCTTTGAATCTTATCCTATGTTGGTTGAATTGGCTTTTTCTTTGGTTATCTAATAATAATTCTGTGTTATGGATAAGTATCGCGCTTAATTGGATAATATCTGGTTGTTGTGTAAGAACTTTGCTTTGAATATTTACCCTTAGCACATGAGTTGGTTGGATTATATATCTCGTGTTTGAATTATCTTATCTCTTGCAATTTGATTTGAATATATTCGATTAGAGATTGGATTGGATGTTTATCCCTTTTTTTATAGAATTATCCGAAACTAAATTTTTCGATCCTTAAAGATAATCTTCTCAAATTAAATTGGATCAAATTTTGGATGAGGAAAGGTGGGCCTCAACTTCACATATTCGGCCACCCCTCTTAGAATTTTCGAAACTTTCAAATTTAATTGGCCATTTTCATTTTTTTTTGTCAAGTTTGTTTGCTTTTGATTGTTATAATGTATGCACTTAAATAAACAAACATGCTCATAATATATGCTCCCATGTGTTTTGTCCCGTCGGAAATTAAATTACATACCTTAGCCATGATCTCATGGAATGGGACGGTAATTTAGTATAAAATCTCATGTTCTACCTTTTGGCAAAAAGGGTGATGTTACTCTATACAATTATCCGCATACTAGCTCGGATCTTCGAGGATGTAGCGGACAAAATTCTGCTTTAGCCCTAATATATGGGAATGAGTGAATTAATCGGAAAATTCAGATTTTAAAGTATATTATGGGTATTTTTGTTTATCTTTGTTCAAATTTTTGATTGCTTTTGAGTGCTTTTCATTTTTTTTCGAAAAATTCAAAAAAATCATTCTCCGAATATCATATGGTCAAACATGTCGACCCCTTGTTTTTATATCAAAAATAACATCTAACATAAGTTAAGACATTGAGATATTATTTTCTTAATTAAATTTGGATGTTACCACATTTTATGATATGTTTTCACCATAACCATCATTAAATCCGAAAATCACAAAAATTCTCATTTTTCGAGTATCATATGGTCCGTTCCATCTTTTTAATTATCAAATTCACATCGATCAATTAAAAGAGATTTTTCATGAAATTGGTACCGAAAGGGCATTAATTTTCCAAATTAATGTAACCAAGTCTCGGACTCCTTTTCTCCGGTTCTGAGAAATAAAATGGTTTCTAATCAACCTTCCATAAAATGATTAGTGCGGCTCCAATTGAATAATTTTTCATGAATTGAACCTAAGTTGCGATTCGGTAGGACTTGGGAGGGTCTGAATTAGGTTAGTTGATTTAATTAACCTGATAATCCATTAGCCTAATTTTAGGTCGCGACAGCTTGGCGACTCCATCGGGAATATAATTTTAATTTTTTTCGAAAAAATAAAAAGGGTGCACCGAATTTTAGAATTTTCGAAAATTAAAATTAAAATTTTGGAATTTTTTGATTAACCCTTTAATTTTTTGAAAAAATTAAAAATACTTGTGGACTTAAGCCGTTGATTTTCATGATCTATGCCTTGATTGTTTGGTTGTGATTTGCCTTGATTGATTGATTGTGATTGATTTTCGAATTGACTGATTTGAAGTTTGATCCGGATGATCATACTCTTTTGCGCTTGATTTTTCTAATCTTTTTATGCAGGTTTACTTAACTTTTGGCATTTAATTTAATTGCTCTATTTTATCACAAAATGCCATGATTGAGTGAATTAACCTGTCGCGCATGACTCATGACATTGCATTGGACCTAAAATGTTAAATCAACCTAGGATGGTGTCCCGGGTAAGAATTTGCTTGCCCTCGGGATGGAGGAATGGGCGATCTTACCCTCGACCCCAACTATGTTAAGATTCCCCGTTCGGGCCTGAATCTGCTGGCACGAGGGAATTTCTTAACATTCCCTAAGCTTAAAAAGGGCTAGATACGATTTATATCGTTAAGTCGACCTCTTGTCTTTGAACTCATCTTTGTCATTTTAGCATATGCTTTTTCTTGCACATTTCTTAAGTCGGTCCATGGCAAATTAGGTTTTTCCTTATGGTCTTGTCAAGTCATGTCATTTTACTTATATCTTTTCATTCTTAGGTCTCTTGTTTAGGAATTTTTTCAGAATTTCATAGTTTTTTTCACTGTTTGAAACAATAAATCAGTTCTGTTTTTACACCGACACTGTTACTCCATTCGAATTTTTTCACCCTTTTTGAGCCTGAACCAAATTTCATGGTTCAAATGAAAAATGTTTGTAGGATCCTAAAATATCATGTCAAATATTTTTGGGCTGATCCGATATATTTTCCATTTACCACGGAATTAATGGCCAAGTTGGAGCAGGCTGGAATTTCACACTTTTTTTGACTCCAGAAAAACTTTGCTTTTGATCACTAGTAAACGAGCTCCTTTGCTAAATCACAAAGGATGAAATTTGTAGAACAGATTTTTAACTAATGGTCTGCAAAATTTTGGACCTCAACTCACACTTTTAAGGGCTCATTCGTTCTTTTAATGAAATCCGGACGAAGCAGTTTTTTGGACGAAATTATTTTAAAGATGCATTAAACTGTATTGATCCGCCCATTTCTAGTCTGGAACCAAAACATGAAAGTTGTTCATCGTTCTCTCATCTATGTCTCCATAAATTTTGGTGTTGTTTCGACCATTCTGTGATTTTTCACGAATTGTTTTCCAAAATCCGATGAAATTGGAATTTCCTGGATTTCTGATCAAGAGTCAAGTCAGGTCATGAATGTGAATCCAGTTTTGGGCCATGGATTGACTCATCATTTTCACTTGTTATGCTCATTGGATGACTACCTTCTGCAGGTGATATATAATGGATTCTTCATACTTTCACAATATTCGATCTAGAGCAAGGAGAGTGACCGACCAGGCGAGGTTACAATCATTATAAGAGAAAGGATCAATGAACATAAAGATAGAATGCATGTTTGGGAGAACTCGCGCTAAACCTGTCAACAAGGTTTAGTAATTCGTTAATCCTTTTCTAGTCGATGGTCGTTCACATTTACTAGGTTAGGGTTTATGCTAAATTTAAACCCTAAAATATGCAAGATAATTATCTTCGGGGATAGTTCCTTTATAGTTATTATTAAATCCAAAAATACAAAAACAATTCATTTCGGCCATGTCATATAGATTACATGCTAGGTTTACATTGCATATAGAATCGCATGTTGAGGTCTTTTAATTAAATCATACATCTTGTAGTTGATTTAATTAGATTATGGCATAGTTTGTATATTAGTTTAATTTAATTGCATGTCATCCAGATTAGCTATGTAGTTTTTTAGATTAATTTCATATGCATTAGCTTAGGATAGCTTTCATTTAATTAATTCACTGCATTAAAATAGAATTCATGCATCGTATGAGCGACATAGTTAATTTGAGACTTTAGTCAATGGTGTAGAAGGTTATCGACGTAAGGACAAGTGTCGCGACCTGATCTCTTCGGTGGGAGATCATGGGCTAATGGGTCGTCCTTCGATCCAGCTTGTCTATGGATTTCGGACGCGGGCCCCTCCTAAGGCCCTTTACCCAAATTGCAACGGAGGATAAAAACAGGTTGACATTTTAGTGCGATCTAGTGACATGTGAATATATATACATGCCTCGGAGTCGTCACCAATCATTTCTTGGAGGGTATGATTGAAAAACCCTATCGAATAGTTAGGAGTCTCTATTCGATTCTACGATAACCAAAGAAGTGAGATCGAGGACTTAGTTACGCCAATTATGTTAATTGACGCCCTTTCGGTACCTATGTTGACTGAAATTTCTAACCTTATATTTCATATAGTTGAGTGGGGTACGAACCCTAAATCTAAGAGTTCATACAAATTGGAATGACTATCCTAACAAACACAATTAATAAAGAAAGTGCGTAAATCAAGGAACCAATGATATAAGGATAAAACGCATCAAATTAACATATGACATCTCTAGTAAAACCCTATTGGCTTAGAAAAGTCAAACACAACATAAGAGAGGAAAAAGGAGTGACTTAGAAAAGATTTACCCATGAGCGGCAAAATCGCAATTTTGATAAAGATCGGGCAACGATTTGCCGAAAGGGCAAAATCATCATTTTGGAAGGAATCCGGAGTGAAAGGCGTCGAAAATAGGATTGACCAACTAAAATGACCCATCTCCTAATTTTAGACATTTTTTAGAATTTTCCCGAAAAGTTTTGGGACGATTTACTCGATGGGTAAAATCGTCATATTTCAAGGGAAACGAGACACGAAAACCCAAAAATAGGATTGGCCACCTAAACCGACCCATCTCATGATTTTTAGCATTTTTCGTAACTCACAAGAATTTTCGAAGACAAAGTACCCCTAAAGGGTAGAATTGTCATTTTCAGAAAGATTGGGAAAAGAAATCTTAAAAATAGAATCAGCTAGTTGATTGCGGCCATTTCTCAATTTTTGAGAATTTCTGAAATTTTCTAGGAATTTTTCTACAACTTTTCCTATTTTAGTTTGATTTTCTTAAGTTTTTTTTTTTTTTTCTGATTTTTAAACCAATTTTCAAATATTAAAAATCTAATTTCTAATCCTATGGCTCCCATTGAGCCATGTGGCAAGCTACTAGCCTTCAAATCGATCGACTAAAACCTACGGCCCGCATTAAACGACGACTAATCCTAAACAATCCGATCTACATACTAAAACGAACGGCTCGAGATCGGACGACGAGATTAATTCTCGACAATCCGATCACTCGAAATTCAAAATGACGCTATTCTGCCATTTTTTATTTTCTATTTTCTAAAACTAATTTCCAAAATTTCTAAACTAACCTAACAGATTCTGCTAGACCTTAACACATGTCTTAACCTAGATCATTCGGATTGCTTGACTAAAACTAAACTAACCTAACGGACTCGGGCCGACGAGGCATCTATGTGACCAATCACATGCTGCCACATCAGCAATTGATTGGTCGATGGACCAGGTTAGATTCGTCTTCTTCAAAGAAGACCGGTTGTCGAACGGACGGCCGAGAATTTTCTCGGGTGCCGATCGACGGCCAAATCTTAACCAAATGGGACAAAATTGGTCCATTTGATTCATCTCGACGCCCTCTTCAACATATCTAGTAATCAAGCAATTTCATCCATGGAATCGATCACAACAAGCTCACACAATCTAGACATGGCATGTTCAAATCTCACTATACAAAGCATATCTATGCAATTCTTTAACACGGCTACATCACAAGCGGTACAAAATACTTACCACGAGCTCGATAGAGCTTGTGATGGCTAGAAATGCCTGGCCATCGATCGACCGGACCGAGGTATGTTGAAGGTTTGACTCGATAGTTTCAAGCAAAATCAATGCGCAAAAGATGTGCAATCATGATCATCGATGCAAAAGAAACAAAAGGCATACCAAAATTTCAAGAATGAGTATCGATCAAGCTAGATGCCATGTGAGCTTAGTAACAAGCTTCCCGAGATTGATGCGAAGCTTCCGGAGGTGGATTGGAGCTTTGATTTGGCCTGGATCGTCGACGATGAAGCTCCACCGTAGAGGCCCTGGAGCTCCGACGATAGTGTTCGTTGAGAGCTTCTCTCTCTAATTTTCTCTCTTTCTCTCTCTACTAACTTATTTGCGAACGGGAATGCTAGCATCCCTTCTAGAACCCGTGAGAATGCTATATCCAACTTTGAAATTAGCGCGCGATCGAGCGAGGCTTTGCCGACTTGAAATGCACGTGCATTTTGGCATGTTGACGGCGAGGGACGGTGGGGAATTCCATCAAGGCCATTTGCACCTCCGGCATACGCAAATTGGACATCAATTTGGACGGTCTGTCATGGTTGACTATTCCGGGCAGCCGTGGCATTGATTGGCTTCACGGGAGCTCCTCCAAAGAATCATTTGGCCTAAAGTTGGTCCCGATCAACGCAGGATGACCTAGGGAACAAAACGCCCACCATAGCTCACCTTATTAATATTGAATTGGCTCCTATTTGCACGTCCAAGTTTAGCATGGGCATTTGAATTTGGCACAAATCCAAGGTGGAAGGAGATGCTTTGTTCATTCGATTACGTGGGTCGGACCCGGTTGGAACCGTAGAGCCGATCGAATCTATTTTCAAAATTAATTAAAATTCATAGGGAATTTTCAAAATTAAAGCTCAGAATTGGACTTAAGGGCATGGATATTATCTAAAAAAGTGTTTCTTCCCAAAAGTTCATGTCGAATTAAACCAAAACCCCAATTTTGTCCTAATGTCCGAATGTGTAAATCTGTAATTTCAAGCCCTAAATAACCAAATCGGACCAACCACCCCCGCCAATCGATTTAAAAGGTTGAAAAACATAGGGAAGAGGACTTATGTTTACATGGTAGTCCATCAATTTTGATTAATTTGACTTTGAATAGGACCCAATGACTAAATTGAAAAGTTTTTTTTTTATGCAATTGAGTCAAAATCGTGAATTTGGGAAATTCCTTGAAACCTAAGGATCTAAATGCAATATAGGGCGATCATGTTGAATGTCAAGACTCTAAATATGCAAAAATTGTAAATTAAAAGACTCAAATGGCAATTTTTAGACAAATTCAACTATATGTGTAATGAAGGAACACATAAAAATGAACTTTATTTTTGAATTTTTAAGAGGTCCAAATGAAATTTAAATTAAAATAAAAATATAGACTATTTTTGCATATTTTTTTACCTCAAAAGCTATTTTTGGCTGATTTTTCAAGCATTGTCCTATTTTCGAAAAATATCAAAAATAACGAAAAAAATACCAAAAATCATTTTTTTGTCCAAAAATGGTTCCCTAGGCTTGGGCAAGGTTCTCAAAATTGATTTTGCAATTTTTTTACTTTTTATGAAATTTGTTTATGAATTTTTGGAAAATAAACTAAAAAAAGCTGATCAAAATTCGAAGTGTCAACAGACAGGGCACCTTACAATTAGTTTTGGTCCCATAGAGATAAATTATGTGAAAAATTAGAGCAACTGGTGTAATTTCCTTCTTGGTGGATCAAGATACATGAACATCGCATGGAAGACAAGTGGCGTGCGTCCCGTGACAAGTGGCGGCCATGCAAATAACCTCCCACCACTATAAAGCCTAGCCTTCTCTCTCCTCTCTCATTTTGTACAAGACCCGAAACTCGCAGGAACTCTCTTTTCTCCTCTCTCTTGGCTGAAGCTCTCTCTTTCTCTCCCTCTCACCGATCCGATTCTCTCTCAATCTATCTCGCTCTCTCGTTCGTGTGGAGGAGGACGAGCTCGAGTGACACGACGGCGGTTCCGTAGTGGTTTTCGTGCAAGGAGTTAAGGTGAGTGAATTTCTAACCCGTCGAACTCTTGGATTGTCGATTTCGATTTGCATGTCGCTTTGCTTAGTGTAATTGACATCCTAAAGTGTTGGGTCGATGATATTGATGGACGAATCGTCGAAATTGAACGGCGAATAGTAGAGGCCGAGGGAGAAAGTTTTCGATTTGGCATGTGGTGTGCTTGTGAACCTTGCATGTTGCTCTTATTAACATGATTGATGTCTGCAATGGTTGAATTAGTGAAATTAATGGGCTGATCGTCATGGTGGATGACAATTGGAGGTCGGCCATGCATGGTTCTAGGCACCAAGAAGATGGATCGTCACGCCCGGATTCCCGGCACGCGATAACCCTACCAAAACACCTTAAGGTTATAAAGGATAACATCCCGGGCACGTTATCGATCCATTAATTTTTAATCTTTTATTGTGCATGCTAAAACGATTCACTCCCAAACAACATATCAATAAGTAGGGATTATAAACCAGGAAGGACAACAAGACAAATGACAAAAAGATTTTCATTTCACTTCCATAAGTAGATAATTGTTATCCCTATAGAACTATACAACATATACAATCCCATTTTTCGGGGCGGCTCTCGAAGACTATAAAAAAGGTAGGTGGGTCGAATAAGGGTTAGCTTCTCATCTACTCCAATAGAGAGGCTACGACACCCTCATCCACTACATTAATAGAGCTCCTCGAAAGCGGCTACCACACACCTATGGTCAAAAGTCCCGGCCGAAGGGGGTGTGGGGACATAGTCGATGCTATCGAAGGCACGTAGTTCGGGTAGTCATACATAGGGTCATACTTGGGGTCCACAACCTCCCCATCCGGTATGGATTCTCGGGGTCGTCGTGGCGGCCCCTTAAATCCAAAGATTGAGTCTTATAGGGCATCGCCATAACCGGAGCTTTGAAGCGGTGGGGCACTAGGTTCCCCAGCCCCTTCTCCACCCAAAGCGTGGTCACATAATGCTCCAAAACCCGGTCTACACCCTCAACCGGATGGTACTCGGTATCAAATGATTGGTCGAGAGGAACTCCCAATCCGACATGACGAGTTTCCATTACCTTGGTCCTAAAAAGGTCAATAATCACACGGTGAGAAATAATCTCGGTGAGTCAATATCTAAGCCCTAGTAGGGCGTTGATTCGCTCAGGCGGCCTAACAAGGAACACAAATCCCTAACAATTTATTCAAGCATATGCAAGCTTACCAACACGAGCCACACCTAATGCAATGCTTGACATGACACGATAGTCACATCAAACCATCACCGAGAAGGCATCATATCAACTTGCATGCACATGACACCACACTCGGTCAAATTATTAATAGTTAAGGCCATTCGGCTCGGTACACTAGATAGTTGATGCCTAGCATACTAGACAGTTGGTGCTCTATTGGCGGGACCAAGCATCGTCCCATCACTTCGCGACGACGATCGCTAGGCTATTGCAATTCGATCGATACGACACGGCAAGCGACATTCTTGTAAGGAGGGTCGGTCATTCACAAGCTTGATCAGCATCCGATCAACCTAGCGACATGGATTAACGTGCATCCGACAAGTCATGTAATTCCGTATGACCGGCATGGCAAGAACTTATCAAGATTCCATATAACTAGCATGGTACAAATTCGTTATATGACCACTCACGCACAATGATAACCAAAGAAATTCTTATCTTTTGCATTTAGTTGAATGTTCATACGTACATGCTCAAAGACTCGGCCTAAGGCCTTTTTCATGCTAAAACATGCGGTTTGATTCTACACATGGTCACATGAATGCACAATTTATCAACCGGACTTTGCATCCGATACATGGTGATTAATTCTCAAACGTATATATATATACCCAACCGGCACATCCAGCAGATCAATTGGTAAGTCATCCAATCAAGCAAGAGACGTAATAATTAATTACATATAATTAATTCGATTACGATAATTTACTCCGACCGTAATTATTAGTCCAAGTCATAAATTCAAGTCCATAATAACCGATCGTCTTGGCAATTCATTGTCTACTTAGCTCTAACCATGTTCGCTCGCCTTTTAAACAACTGCAGCCAATCGATCAATCCAATCTAATCACCAGTTAACTACAGTCCACCTAGGTATCCAAACTAACTTAATTAATTGTGGTCATTTAACCTAAATTGACTTTCTAACTAAACCGACCACAATGATCTACCTAAACCCCTAGTCACACTAATTATACTAAATCTAAACGTAATTAACGACCTAATCGTGAGTTAGGGGTTAACTCACAAATAACAACGATGACGACTATGACTCGGGCAACGATGGCAAAATTCAACAACGGCGGTAGTCTTTCGCAAGACAAAGACATCGGCGGGGCTCTCGAGTCAAGGCACGGCTAAGGGACTCGACGAAGGGGCAACTAGCGGCTCGAGTTACACGGCGGCTCTATCTCGAGGGGCGTAAAGGGCACGAGTCCAAGCGACCAACGGCGAGAGGTAACGAGGTGAGGGACGGTGGGTGAAGGCGAAACGAGGGTTGGGGCGCGCATGGGTGAGAGGAGTGGGGGTCGGGTGGTGTCAAGGTGGCCGGCGGGCTTAGCGGGACTATAACGATGACGAAGGGTGGCCGGGTGATAATGACAAAAGCGACCGGAGCGGTGGCGGTGTGGTGGAGGTGATGGGATGGGGGAAACCGAGTGGGAGACACTAAGAGGGTGAAGCGGTATCGGGCGCGGCAAGCGACCGACGGAAGGGGCGCGTAGGTAGCCGGGGCAATTGATAGGCATATGGTGATCGGAAGAGGCAACCGCAATGGAGCGGTGGTACCGACGGGGAAGGTGGCCGGCCAAACAAAGATGAGAAGGAGGTGGGGGTAATCGGGTGTGAGAAAGAAAGAGAAGGGACGAGAGAGAGAAAGAAAGAAAGTGGGGGAAAGATTGATGTGACATGGGGGTTGGGGATTTGATGTGTGTAAGAGTGAGTTGACTCGGGTTGGGGCCCATAAGGGATTCAAATCTCTTGTCTTATGTGCATGAAGGAGAGGCATTTTGGTCAATTGCTATATTAGAACTAGTTGGATATTTGGCATAATAGGCGAGGGTAATTTGGTAATTTCGTGGCTAGGGTTCGGTCCTAGCGCGAAAGGTTCTAAAACTACTGCACGGCACCTAAACTACCAAAGATTAAACTACACCGACCGACATCTCGAAAAAGTCCAACCATTGCCACTTAAATCATTAAAATCCAATTTTCATACAACAAACTGGAATTCACAATTGAAACTAAAATTGAATCCAATTATCCAATAGATGTCGAAATTCCGGGCGTCACATGGACCGGTGAAGAACCCTTGAGCTGTTTCGCACGTTGTTATTTTGAGTCAAATTGTGGTCTTTGAGTGTTGGATTAATGAAATTATCAGTCAACAGCCTTTGATGTTCGTTGAATGGATGAAAAGGAATAGCCATTGTGAAATATAGAGTAAATTCAAGTTGTTAGAGAAGCTTTGTAACAATAGTCGTTGTATAACCTGAATTGCCTTAGTATGCTGATTGTTGGGCCTTTGGTTTGTTCGAATATGGAAGTGCCGGGCAAGTATGTGGTTAACTTGAGTGTCTCTTGACTTGGTTGAGCAATTTGGACTACATTGAGCATACCTAGAGGTTATTTGTGTGGTTATTTTAGTGCCTATTGTTCGGTGGCAAGTTGTTTGGCATATGTGACTTGCTTATCCCGAGATTGACGTTCGAAAGTTATGGTGTTAGAAATTGCACTTGCTGAGTTTTGGCTCACTGTTGTTCGTTGCCCTCTTTTCGATACTTAGATAGGACTATAGATAGGTGTGACCATGGTGATGCCCACAGAGGATGGTGGTAGTGATGGAGCAAGTTGATGATAGTTAATGGGAGTAGCAGAAACCTTTTGTAGCCTCCCAGTGATTTCCTAGGATGTATCAATCTTCATGTAAATAATTGGATAACTAACTATATATATATATATGTGTGTGTATGTATATATATAATTAGATGTTTCTAATATAAATTGGATGATTATGTTTTTAACAGGTACATGTTAGTTGTAAACCTATAGTGGCCATACCCTTAGGCGCATGTCTATTTCTTTATTGCACTTGTGATGACCTTCTATTTTTCGTATCGTCTTCCGCATGCGTCGAATGTAAGTAATAAAAGATTAAAGAAGAACGCAAGTAGATAGCACCCCAGGACGTCACAACATTTCATTTAAAAAAATCGAAAATGATAAAAAGAATAATTGTTGGTGCATGCTCCTTGCAATTTATTCTGATTTCCGAGTGTTTTGTTTAATTGATTTTTGGGTTAAAACTTAATCAAACAGTCTATCAAATGATTTTCATAAATTGAAACTGTACCAAAATGGCATTAGAAAATCTAGCGTAACCAAGTCCTTGAATTCATAATCTCCGGTTCGTAAAAATAATTTAATTCTCCCGCTATTTTACTTAGGTGTTTAATCGACCTACTTTAAATTGTTAGTCTTGACTTCAAAAGTAAATATATTTTGCGAAAGGCACAAGCCTTAAGTTATGATTTGGTATGGGCTTAGGAGAGTTTAAACAAGGTTAATTAAATAATAAACTTGGCAATCTATTGGCTTTGGTTTTTCTTAATCATTTAAAACCTAGGTCGCGACAAAGACACCTATGACAAACTTATCCCAAACTAGTTTTTTAACCATCGAAAGTCCTAAACTGGTACACATGTGACAAATTTTAAACAAGGTTAATTAAATAATAAACTTGGTAATCTATTAGCTTTGGTTTTTTTAATCATTTTAAACCTAGGTCGCAACAAAGACACTTGTGACAAACTTATCCCAAACTAGTTTTTTAACCACAAAAAATCCTAAACCGATACACATGTGAGAAATTTACCCTCCATAAGTTTCTATTAAATTTTACTATCAAATTAATGAGTTAGATGATACATGACAATTGTTGAGTGTACCAGTTTAGGTTTTTCACTCTTTGATTGTTACATGTATATCGGTTTGAGATTTTTCGTGGTATTAACCCAATTTGGCGAAAACTAATTGAGGAATTTTTTTATAGATATACCAATTTGGTGTCTCTTATAATTAAAAAATTAATTTGGGGAAAAGTTTGTCACAAGTGTACGAGTTTGAGATTTTTGGAGGTCGAGAACATAATTTGAGATAAAATAGTTACATGTATACCGGTTTGAGATTTATTCACATGTGTATTGTCGCGTCCCTCCTCGAGCGCTCCTCGAGGGTGCGAGGGCCCATAGGTCGCCCTTCGATCTAGCTATCTATGGATCTTGGACGAGGGCCCCTCCCAAGGCCTATTACCCAAATCGCTACGAAGAAAAAAGAGGTCGACCTTTCGGTTTGGTCTATTAACATGTGCTACGTGTGCATGCCTCGGAGTCGCCATCAATCATTTCTTGGAGGGTATGATTGGAAAACCCTATCGAATAGTCGGGAATAGGCTTGAGGACTTAGTTACGCCAATTATCTTAATTGACGCCCTTTCGGTACCTAAATTGAATGAATTTTCTAACATCGATTTCATGCGAGATGAGTAAAGGTACGAACCCTAAATTCAAGAGTTCACACAAATGGGAGCGACCGCCCTAGCAATCACAATCAAAGAAATAAAGTGTGCAAATCAAAGAATCCTTAACGTGCGGATAAAAAGTATCAAATCAACATGGCATTCCTATTGTAGCCCTATTGGCTTAGAGAAAATTCAATCACAAGCATGAGAAAGGAAACACGAGTGATTTGGAAGCGATTTGCTCATGAGGGGCAAAATCGTAATTTTGAGAAAAATCAGAGCACGATTCGCCATAAAGGTCAAAATCATCATTTTGGAAGGAATCGAGTTCGAAGTGTCGAAAAATGGGATTGGCCAACTAAAGTGACCCATCTCCTAATTTTCGACATTTTTTAGAATTTTCAGGAATTTTTTGGAACGATTTACCCTTGAAGGGTAAAATCGTCATTTTTCAAAGGAATCGGGAACAAAAACCCAAAAATAGAATTAGCCAAATGCATGTGACCATTTCTCAATTTTTTGCATTTTCCGTTTCAAAATTTTCGGAAGTGATTTACCCTTAAGGAGTAAAATCGCCATTTTCAAAAAAAACGAGAAATGAAAATAAAAAAAAAGGATTGGCCACCTAGACCAACCCATCTCCTAATCTTTGCATTTTTTGTAACTCACGGAAATTTTCAGAGATAATTTACCCCTATAGGGTAAAATTATCATTTCGTAAATATCGAAAAAAGAAATCTCAAAAATAGGACTTGGTTAGTTCATTGTGGCCATTGCTCAATTTTTGAGAATTTATGAAATTTTCTAGGAATTTTTCTACAAAATTTTCCCTTTTTTTTATTTTTTAAAACTAATTTCAGAATTTTTGAAAATCATTTTCATTTTCTATTTTTATTTAATAACCGTATGGGCTAGGTCGACCCACCCACGCAGACCGGCCGTCCGGCCCGGACCAGACCCGTGCCAGGTCTACCAAAACGACGCCGTGTTGATTTTTCTCGATTATTCTAATTTTCAAAAATTCTAAAACTAATTTCCGAAAATGTATTTACTGATCCGACACCACTACTCGACACGCGTCTTAACCTAGGCCGTTGGATCGTCCGCTTATTTAAACTAACCCAACGGACTAGGCGACGTGTGCACCACGTGTCTAGAGATGTGGCGCCACGTCGGTGCCATAGTGATTCGAATCAAGCAACCTAGAGCATAACAAGCTAATTCCTTCACACATAAGCATCACAATGAGTTTAGGAGACTTACCTCGAGCTCGATTGAGCTCGCGATGGCTATAAATGCCTGGCCATTGATCGAGCAGACCGATGTATGTTGCGAGGTTCGACTCGAAGTTTCAGAGCAAATCGATGCAAAATAATTATGCGATGGTGGTTAGTGAAGTTCTATGAATGAAACGCCTACTCTAATTCAAGAAATTATGTTTGGATTCGAGGTCCACCATTGATGCACGAGAGGAGAAGTTCGAAGTTTAAACTCACCTTTTGAGGATGTCGAGCAGATTGGAGGAGTTAGTGATGATTTTGGAGATCTGCGGAGCTCCTCATAGTCGAAGCTCCGACGGGGTTTCATTTAGCTTGGATTGCTCCGACGAACTCCTCACAACGAAGCTCGAGTTCAAGACAATGGCGAACACAAGACTCTCTCTCTACCTTCTCTCTCTCTCTGTCTCTCTCTCTTTATTCTCGTTGGTCTCTAAACGGAATGAGCCTCCCTCCCCTTCTAGAATGCGCGACTGGGTTGTTATATTCCAATCTCAAAATTTCGCATGGCCGAGGGGGTTATCGAGGTCTCCCGCGTGCTCCCACGCACCGATTGGCACATCGACGGTAACGAAATAGTCCGGGATTCCATCCAAGTCCGTCAGCCCGCCCGTCGATCTCTAATGCACATGAAATGCTTGAATTTGACATTCGTTGACTTTTGCAGGGTCGAAGGTTTGACCGGCTGCTCCGCTTTACTCCGGTGATGCCGGGCGATCCCACCGGTCTCGATCGACGAAGAAGGACAAGAGGAACAAAATGCACATCCAAACTTAATCGATTATCACCGAATTGGCCCTCAATTTTGTGATCAAAATCCACCTACAATTTGTTCAAAATCGGCGCGAAATGGGGAGGGAGATTAACAATGCTCAACCATGTCTCATGGGTTGAATACGGTCGCCCGTAGACCCTGGTCGTTCTAATTTTCAAAATTATTAAAACTTCATGGGGAATTTTTTAAATTAAACCTCGGACTTAAATTCATGGACATGGATATTATTTAAAAATACTATGTTCCCTAAAATTTTATGACGAATTGATCAAAAACCCCAATTTACCCATTACATCCGAAAATTAAAATTGAGCAATTAGAGCCCTAAATGGCCAAATCGAACCAAACAACCCCCGCTAATCGATTCAAAAGTTTGAAAACTATAGGGGAGATGTCTTACCTTTACATGGCAGTCCTTGAATTTTGGTTAATTTCAACTTGTTTAAAATCTAGGGACCAAATTACAAGAAAAATAAGCAATTACGGGCAATCCATGGAATTGTGCAATTTTTGTAAACAATTAGATCAAATTGTGATGCAGAGCAATTAAGTTGAATGTCAAGACTCCAAAGATGCAAAAATTGGAAATTAAAAGACTCAAATGACAATTTTTTGGACAAATTCAACTATATATGTAATGAAGAAGCACATAAAATTGAACTTGATTTTTGAATTTTCAAGAGGTCAAAAAGATAAGGGAATTAAAATAAAAATATTCACTATTTTTCTATATTTTTGTGACCTCAAAAATTATTTTTCTTGATTTTTCAAGCATTTTTTTTATTTTTCCGAAAAATACTAAAAAATGCAAAAAAATATGGAAAACCATTTTTTGGTAAAAAAAATGGTTCCTTAGGCTTGGTCAAGGCTACTAAAGTTGATTTTGCAATTCTTTTATTATGAATTTTTACAAAAATAAACTAGAAAAGACTAACAAAAAATCAGTGTCAGCAATGCGCCTCTTTGAGAGGAATCTCGTTAGAGGTTTCTCTCAAAGACAATGTGACACTTGAGTCTTAATCGACTCAACTAGGGAAAATAAAAGAAAACAAGTCGTGACACTCAAACCTTTATGCCTATCAATGTATGCTCCGATTTAAAAGGAAATATGTTCATTTTGTTCCTTTTGATGTGAGAGAGTTAGGGAGTAAAGAGGCTTATCCGATACTCATCCGTCCGATACTCGGGCGGCGTTTGATGCGAACGGATTCAAGAAGATACCTAAGGACTCGTCACTAGAGTATCCTAGGGAAGTTAAGCTCGACCCGTATGGTAGGTCAAACCGTAATGGAATTCCTAACCGATAGGAATCTAAGGATGACGTATCCCGACTTTGAGATTCGCCTAAGGATTTGATCCTTATGATGGATCAGCCTAGAATAGAACTCTTAACCGAAGGGATTCTAGATATGATTTATCCCACCTTTGGGATTTGTCTAAGGATTTGATCGCCTGATGGATCGCCCCGAGAAGGCTCGCCTACTAAAAGGTTTACCAAAGATGGCTTATCCCACTTTCGACACTCGTTAAGAGATTCCGGGATAGGCTCACCTAACAAAAAGGTTTACCTACAAGATGACTTATTCCACTCTCGGGACTCGCCAAAGGATTCTAGAAAAGGCTCACCTAATAAGAGGTTTACCTACAAAGACGACTTATCTCACTTTCGGGACTCGCCAAAGGATTTTAGAAAGGCTTACCTAACAAAAGGTTTATCTAAATGAGACTATTCTGGGATTTATGGGATACTTGGAATCTTGCAGAAAGTCGAACTTGGAGAATTCTTCTCAATGTGAGAAGTGCCATTTTGGGATCCGGGGTTACTAGGAATCCCGCGAAAACTCAAACTTGCAAATTCTTTTTACCTGAAATGTGCCATTCTAGGATCCGAGGTTACCAGGAATCCCGCGAGAATCTCAAACCTACAAATTCTTTCTTACTGAAAGGTGTCATTTTGGGATCTAAGGTTACTAAGAATCCCGCAGAAGCTCAAACCTACAAATTCTTTCTTCACTAAGAGAACGTTAGTGATCTTTAGGTGATATCAATTGTCAAAACGACAAAACTTCACGACTTAAACCAAAGTCGCAAAAGAGTTTGAATGCATGGATTATGATGCTGGAGGTTATCCAAAACATCTTGCAACATGCGAAGTGATCAAAAACTCCTTACAAGGGGAATTTGGATCCGATGATCCGAAAATTCCAAAAAAGTTTGTTTAAAACATCCATTGGAGTATTCTCATCGAGAAAACTTCTTACCGCTTTGAGATAATGGTCTTTTATAGGGAAAGCACTCGAACTTCCTATCAAAAGGACCGTAATGTTGGGCTTGGACAACTGTTTCCAAGGCTATTGAACAAAACCTTCAACATCTCGCTTTGTGTTTATAAGTCAAGAACCCCGCAAAATGAGAAAGAAATAATCTTGCTCGTACTTTTTTGCGCTAAGCTCTACGTTAATCCAAGTGCCTTAATCGAAAAAGACTTTTCGGGGTTGTAACGTAGGTGAAGACCGGGGACCGAAAAAGGCTTATTTTTTAGCCCGAATATGTGAAGGGGTTTGATATTGGTGATCATTGCAGATTTGCCACTTGTCTCGATACTTCTAGATTATCCTTCGAAAAACATCTAAAATCTTCGAGATATACCAATAGTCTTTGGAGAGCATCATTAACCTTCCGAGAACTCCCATTAGTCTTCCGAGTGCATATTAGTCTTTAGAGTGTCCATCGGTCTTCGGAGTGTACACTAGTCTTCGAGTACACATCGGTCTTCAAGGAACACCTCTATCGTATCAAGAAGGTGCCAACTTTTGTCTATACTTTTGTCACCCGACAATGACATAACTAGGGAGTACCTTTTGCAGTCTAGCTCCCCAGGGGACTTTTTTTTAACAACCATATTTCACTTGGGAATCTATATAATGTCATGTGATCTTTTGACATTTACAAGGACGAACACATGATTTACAAGTGCACAAATACTTGAATAGGCATCGACCTTGCTTTTACTAAACACTTTGCTTTTTCTTGATGCTGGCTTTTTCTTTCTTTTTCATTTTTTGGCAAAATCCCACCCTTTCCTTTCTTTTTGGAACTAGGATTTTCAATGATTGTGGTAGACGTTCAATTTGCGGCATGCTCAAGTATTGGTCTAGGAATTTCTCGTAAATCCCATCTCTTGAACTCTTCCGTTCTCGCAGTGATGTCGCTTCCTCCTTGAAATATGCAATGATCATCCATGGGGCTCATGAAATGATTATGCAGGCTCAACTAGGCTATGCAAAGGGTAAAAATGTATAGGATAGAGAAACGAACACTTTTCGTCATCCCAAAGCACCTGAATTATCGCATAAGCAACACATGAAGATTGATGTTAGTCCGAGCAAGAAAATTTCTAACCATTTTCCTCTTGATGCGATGGACTTACCTCCATTTGGACCCAATGTGAGGTGGTTCTTGACAAGGGTAAAGAATGAAACAACCGTTCAAAGAGATCATCAACGGTCACCTATAGTGTTTATGATAGAGAAACGAATGCCTCTGTCGCCCCAATCCATATAATCGCTGCGAATAACCCCTATGTCCGTAGGTCAAGTTTTCGCTATCCTTTCCACTCCACTCATCTCTCAAGTATGTGTAAGACGTATTTGGATCAGGTTTGCCTCTCGTATGAGGAAACATCTTTTTGAATGGTTTAAACAACCCTTATCGAAAAATTTCATTTTATTTTCTCCAAGATTTACCCTCTAAAGGGATTTATGATGCACTACGCATGTTCCAATTGTGTTTAAATAACCTCCAAGTTTTAAACAAGAATGCGAGTAACCCGAGCAATGAAAAGCTTAGTTTTCAAATCTAGGGCTTTCGCGAATTACCATATTTACGACCATCTCCAATCTTGAGGGATGATGGGAGAAGTTTTTGCATAATTTTGACATGAGCTTTCAGTCATTCGTACCTTCGAATGTTGTACCTTGACAAAAGGAGTCAAATACTTGATAAGCAATAGGGCTAATAAAAGGTGATGGGACGGATACATATCACCTATTTCAGCGTATTGAGATCAACAAACTCTTAGTTCCTTTTGAACGGGCTTGGTCTTGGGTTTCTCCTTTTAAACCTTACAAAATACGATGCATGTGACACGGGCCGAGGTTTTCGAGCCTTGATCGGTCGTGCTGAAGGCCGAGAGATGCCCCAAGACTTGTTGTGTCTTGGACCCCTAGGGTTTTTCTAGGGTTTTCTAATATTCTAGAAGGTTTCCGGGGACGGGCGAGTCGGTAATTTTTGAAGGTTCCGGAACCTTCCTATTTATGTCGATAGTTAGGAAGTCGGTAGACGGAATGTAAGCCGTTAGATGAGATCCAGATCTACGGTTGTAATCCGAGGCCCCCCTCCTATATAAAGGGGAGTCCTCCTTCTCATTTGAGCATCCATTGAAAGAAATACTAAAGTATTCCTCCCCGAGCCTCTCCCTCCCGAGCATCTCCTCTCTCTACGCGATCCGAGTCGAAACACGGTGATAAGGCTTAGTTCGGGCGCTCCAATGATCAAAAGGAACCCCGAGTCACCGCGCGGGTCGATCTGAATCTCCCGGCCCGTGACAAGTGGTATCGGAGCGAGAAGTAGAGACAAGCCATTTCCGAGGTCGACGAGCATCAAACGGGTCGGGATAATGTCTAACTCGAAGTGGATCATATATATCTTTGTTACGGACGGGGAGCTTTTCCAAGACAAAGCCCCGTAGGAGAAAGGCCGGGCCAAGTAAAAAAAAAGAGATGCATCGTCGGACGCGGTGTCTACGCTTGCCAACAAGTTCGATTCGATGAAGAAGACAATGCAAGAGCTGCTCGATGGCTTGGAAGATGCTAAAGACCGGATCGTCGAGATGGACGATAAGATCCGTGAAGACTACACCATCGGCCTCAATGCTGCCATCGGACTGCTGCAAATGAAAGATGAGGCTCTCGAAGCATCGATCGAGGCTTTGAAGCTAGACGTCGAGGAAAAGAACAACTCCAACCAAGCCGAGATGGAGGCACTTAAGGTGGAGATCCGGGAGCTCAAGACCGAGCTGGTCCTGTGTAAAACCAGCATAGCCAACGGTGTTACCGCGAATGGTGCATCAGCCATACAATCCGGCACCGAGGATAAAGGTGCCCGATCCAAAAGAATTCAAAGGCGAACGTTCAACTATGGAAGTTGACAATTTTCTATGGAGCATGGAGCAAGATTTCGATGCGCGTGGGTATACAAGAAGAAGCGGCTAAGGTACGAACTGCCTCCCTTTATCTCACCGATGGCGCCGCATCGTGGTTGCGATCCGTGAGTGATGAAGTCGAAAAAGGGTCGATGAATCCCATGGAGTGTTGGGATGACTTTGTGAAAGCGATTCGGGATCACTTCTATCCCGAGTCGGCACCAAAAGAAGCTCGGAGCAAGGCTGCACCGCCTCGAGCAACGAGGCATGATCCGGGAGTACATCAAGGAGTTCACGAGCTCAAACTCCAAATCCCCAACCCGGGCGAGGAGGAGGCTCTCGGAGCGTTCATGGACGGACTCAAGTCATGGGCGCAGCTCGAGTTGAAAAGAAGAGACATCCAAAGCCTCGCAAGGGCAATCTCCGTAGCCGAGTCGCCGGGTCGACTTCAAAGAAGTTTGATTCAACCAAGTCCAAGGGAAGTGGGCCGGAGGGATCGAGACGCGGATCGAAAAGAAGAAGAAAACAACGCCGGTCGTGGTCGGGTAGAACACCGAGGCCGAGAAAAGGAAAGAAATTGGGGAGAAGGGTCTTCCAAGAATCAACCCTACCAAAATTGGGGATACCGTCCCCGAACAACAACTACATCAACCCGGAGGACAGGTTCAAACATCCTCCCTTTGAGCCATGTGGCATATGTCGAGGCGGCCATTGGACTCAACGGTGCCCCAAGAAAAATAACGATAAGACTCTATACACCGTCTCCGCCAAAGATGTTGGCGAGGAAAAGAAAGAGGAAGAACCGAAGGTCGCGCGACTTGGTGGCGTGGCTCGACTCAACACGGTGCGAGAGGCAACCATCGCCCAAGAAGAATCCTAGAGCGTCGTCACTAAACTTCGTGGAAGTCAAGGTATGTGGCAAAACTCTCACAGCCTTGGTTGACACAGGGGGCGACCAATATGTTTATATCGAGCGAAGTAGAGCGAAGTGGTTGGGTCTCCGCGTGGAATCAACCGATCATTTCTTCAAGCCGCTCAACACCTCCGACTAGCCGGCCAATGGCATAGCCCGAGGTGTCAACATTCAAGTCGGCGGATGGAGGGGAAAGCTAGATTTCAATGTCATTCCGCTCGACGATTACGATCTACTGCTGGGGTATGGATTTCTTCGACGAGACGCTAGCGATGGTTGATCCGAGGATAAAGACCATCATAATCACCGATCCCAACGGCGCATAAGTTGTCTTGATGATCAAGGGAATGCTGGAGCCAAAAGCATCAACACGATTCGAATCGTGGAGAAGAAAAAGAAGGCAAATGCTGAGTTGCCGGCCAAGCCAAACGCCAAGATCGGACCTTTGGTGATTCAAAAGAAAGAGTAGGAGCTGCCCACAAAATCAATAGAAAATCTGCCGATCGGTGTCTTTGTTCCCGGAGTTGGAAAGCATTGATGCGATCAAGACCAAGACCGAGTCGCCGATGACTCGCGAAGCGGTGCAAGCATCGTTCAAACATCAAGTCCCGAGCCGAAGCAAAAGCGCTCTCGCGGACACAAAAACAAAAACAAAAAGAAGCCGACGATCCAGGTGAAGGATACGGGCGGCCAAATCAAAAACTCCGCTGCGAAAAAATACCCCGAGCCAAGAGCACCGAGGACGGCGCTCGAATTGGTGGGGGGGAGAATGACACGGGCCGAGGTTTTTGAGCCCTAACCGGTCGTCTTGAAGGCCGAGAGATGCCCCAAGACTTGCTTGTCTTGGACCCCTAGGGTTTTTCTAGGGTTTTCTAATATTCTAGAAGGTTTCCAAGGACGGGCGAGTCGGTAATTTCCGAAGGTTCCGGAACCTTCCTATTTATGTCGATAGTTAGGAAGTCGGTAGACGGAATGTAAGCCGTTAGATGAAATCCAGATCTACGGTTATAATCCGAGGCCCCCTCCTATATAAAGGGGGAGTCCTCCTTCTCATTTGAGCATCCATTGAAAGAAATACTAAAGCATTCCTCCCCGAGCCTTTTCCTCTCGAGCATCTCCTCTCTCTACGCAATCCGAGTCGAAACACGATGATAAGGCTTAGCTCGGGCGCTCCAACTGATCAAAAGGAACCCCGAGTCGCCGCGCGGGTCGATCTCGAATCTCCCGGCCCGTGACACATGCATGTATGTATGAATGTATGACATGCAATGTAATGATTCTATTGTGACTTGGATCATTCTAAAGAAGGCCAAATCCACTTATGACTTTATTTTAGGGATAATACTTCTTCACCGCATCAACATTTACAAGATATCCCAATTCCTCTCCATTTGAGTTTACGGGAATCGGGGTCCTACCCACAAGGACTTTCTTGACAACATATGATCCCTCGTAATTTGGAGTGAACTTACCCCTAGGATTAGCGGCGTTCGACAATGGCTTTCTTACAACGAGGTCATCCACTTCAAAGTATCTAGACTTAACTTGCCGGTTGAATAATTTGGCTACCCTTTTTTGGTAACTTTGGCATTGCCTTCGACGCTTTTCGTCTATCGATTTAACTGTTCACATCTCGTGCTATATCCACTCGTTTAAAAAAACTTAACTTCGACAATACCCTCAAGGATGGAATCTCCATTTCCACCAAGAGGACCGCTTCCATACCATAAACTAAGGAATAAGGAGTTGCCCCAATTGAAGTTCGAATCAAAATTCGATAAGCCATTAATGCAAAGGGTAGCCTTTCATGCCAATCCTTGTAATTTTTTACCCTCTTTGTTAGAATTTTCTTAATGTTCTTATTTGCCTCTTTAATCGCTCCATTCATCTCGCAGGCGATAAGGGGATGAATTAAGATGTCAAATACCAAAGTAATTCAGCAGATCATCAATGATCTTGTTATTCAAATTGAATCCATTGTCCGTGATAACTACTTAGAGAGACCCAAAGCGAGAGATTATATCCTTCTTGATAAATCTCGTTACATTCTTCATAGTGACATTTGCATAAGAATTGGCTTCAATTCACTTAGTAAAATAATCAATTGCTACTAGAATAAAGCAATAACCATTAGAAGCAGTGGGTTTATTAGCTCGATCATATCTATCCCCCACATAGAGAATGGCCATGCTTCGGACATCCGATAGAGTTCATTGGGAGGCCATTAATTCTGTCTCCATACATTTGACGTTGATGACACTATCTTACGCGTTGACTTGATCGAGACTCCATGGTCATCCAACAATAATCGAGTCGCATGATTTTCTTTGCTAGAAGATGGTCATTCATGTGCGACCCACATACATCTTCTTAAATCTCCTTGATGAGTACATTCGCTTCTTTAGCGTCTACACATCTTAGCAACACTAGATCAAATGATTTTTTATACGTGTCGACCGCTCGTAAAGAATTTGGTAGTCGTCTTGGCTTTGTACTTTCTATCCCTAACTTGACTACCCTAAGGGAATTCTCCTTTCGAAGATAATTCCCGATATCCCGATACCATGACTCACCATCGAATTCTTCTTCATCAAAATATAGTAAGTTGTCTTTTTTATTACACCAATCCTTAAAAGATTTCATATCAAACCCATTCGTCACTTGCAATATAGAGGCTAGAGTGGCTGCAAAGTGATTCTCGCATCCTAGGTAGGTATTCAAAAGATATTTCTTCAAATTTTAGGTCCAATTCTTCCAAAAACTCATGATACAGGATGAGCTTGGAATCTTTCGTTTTTCATTCTCCTTGAGTTTAAAGGATAATGAGTATGGAATCTTCATAGACTTGTAATCTTAGCACCTTCATGGAAATGGCCAATTGCGAGACCGAGAATACATGCTTCATAATCGATATGTTGTGGTGCAAGGGAACACCAATTTCGAGGTAAAAGGATAATGTTGGCCTTCTAGGGATATCGACATTGGCCTAGTACTAGCTCCCGATATGTTAACGGCACCATCAAAATACATGGTCCATTTATCCTCCGATAACACCAGGATTTGATCTTCCATTTCGGCTTCATCCGGTACCTCCCTTCCCCGAGAGCTTTATGCTAGCATATCCGCTATAGCTTGCCCCCTTAACAGACTTTTGGGGTGAATTTCTTATGTGAAATTCCTATAACATCACTTGCCATTTAGCTAGCTTTCTAATCAAAGCCGATTTCTCCAAAGAGATACTTAATCGATCATTCTCCGTCACTAGTTGAATATGATGATGCGAGATGTATTGCTCAACTGCGAGAGCAACCGTATGTTGCTACACATGTTCTTTCAACTTCGGAATAATTCATCCGAGAAGTGGTGAATTTCTTACTTGGATAGTATATGGCTCTCTCTTTACTATCTTCCGGATTAGTTTAGGCCAATAGGGCTCCCAACGACTCCTCGATGGACCGTCAAGTACAGAGTTAAAGGGTATCCAGGAATTGGCGGTATCGATACCAGGGGGGAAATTAAGTACTATTTGTCTTTTCAAACACTTGGTGACATTCGCATCCCGCATCGTCACGTTCGAACCCTTCAGGCTCGATAACATCCCACCAATACCGTTTATTTTGATTATTCCCAAAGTCCAACGACCAACAAAATTCGAGCTTAATGTAAATGAAATGCACATGCGGAAGCGAATGCAAAACTCCTTACAAACAAGCAAAGATGATTTGGGATAGAAACAAACTTTATACATAACAAACCAAGATTTCTTTACAATAGTCGGGATCATAAGTAAAACATACAAAGTACTCAAGAGGATTGGACCAAAATCAAGACGACCGTATCGATCCCTCTACCAAACCCTTATCCTAAGAGGGCGTCCAAAAGAAAACCGACTACTCCTCGCGACTACTAGTCCGTATCACTATCCTCCGTCTCAATGTCGTCTTTAGCAGGATTGTACTCGAAGATGCTATCCAAACCAGCTTCGGTGGAATCTTCTTCATCCTTGTCCTCGATGTCAACACTTCAATAACTTCCCGATCTTCCTCAACAACTAGAGACTTCTCGGGGATATGCTCGAGGCTTCAATGGCCCTATGGTCATGTCCTCGAAGCGGTAGTACCATGACGCATAGTGATAGGGCTTCCAATATTCTCCCTTTTCATCTACCCACACCGTAGTCCCTTTCCTTATATACACCTTATCCGGACCTCTTGGAAACTCCTCGATGGACGTATCCATGTCCATCGGGACACCAAAACGTACAAGAGGCATGATTAGGGTTTGGGGTCTAAAAATATTAGCCCACGACGGAGTGAGAATGTATCTCAAAGAAACAAACTCCTAAACCTAGATTAGGTCGATAATGCCTTCGGATACACCCTAAATAGCAGTTCTATAGAATCCAATAAAATCAACTCAACTAAATGCATTCAATCATAAAACAAGAATCAAGTTATATATCGAATTGAATAAAAATGAAAATCATTCTCCAAGTCTGAAATCCTTTAACAAGGTTATAATATAATAGCAGGCCGTGTGATAACGCCTCGAGCCATAATAATGCTCCGGACCCGCGTAATAACGCCTCAGTGCATGTAATCACTTTCAATACCCGCGTAATAACGCCTCGGCTATATAGTACTTCGGACCCACGTAATAATGCCTTAGGCCATATAGTACTCCGACCCGTGTAATAACACCTCAAGTAAGTATAACCCGCGTTTAACGCCTCAGGTTGGCATCCCGCGTTGAACGCGTTAGGATGAATACAAAATCCCGCATAATAACGCATCGGGATATAATATAATCTTGTATACATATCGACCCCGCGTGACAATGCTTCAAGGTATAACTTCCACAAAAGTATAATATGGTCTCAAATACACAATATCCCCACGTAATAACGCCTAAGGGTATAACTTTCACAATTGTCCTTAAATCTCTTCGTAAAAGACCATATATTAATATTACTCACTCGAGTACTCAATCGAGCTCACACGATGTTGTTAACATTTTCGATTAATCAATCTATGCTACATGATCTTACTATACTTTCCCGATTAACCGATCTAAACCATACGATCTTCCTAATCCTCCCGATTATCGATTGGAGCCAAACAATCTTTCTAAACCCCTCAATCACTCAATCGAGACCACACGATTGAATCATATTGAAGCAATATTCAATCGGGACCACACTATTAACTCATACTAAAGCAATATCCGATTGGGACCACACGATTAACTCATACTAAAGAAATATTCGATCGGGACCACACGATTAACTCATACTAAAGCAATATCCGATCCCGGACCACACGATTAACTCATACTAAAGCAATATCCGATCGAGACCACACGATTTAATCGTACTTAAGCAACCATCAATCAAGACCATACGATTGAATCACCATAAAGTAACAATCAATCTCAACCACACGATCAAGCACATGATGAACTCGTGAAATCAAGACCACACGATCAATCACAATTCATCAAATTCGGTCAAGGCAACCAAGAGCACAAACTAAGAAATTTTCATCCAAAATCAACCAAATCTAACACCTTTAGCATCCTAACAACCTAATCAAGGTTTAGAAACTTGTTTACCTTGAAATATAGCTAAAATCTACGGCTAAGATGTTGAAAAATTCGAGATCCAAGCGGCAAGACCGGCGGTGGCTTCTCGGAGGCATTCGGCTCCACGGCGGCGTTCGAGGCAACGGGCGGTTCGGCGGCGGCGGATGGTGCTCCGATGGTGGTAGGTGGTTCACGGCATGGCTGGATGGTGGCTTGGCGGCGGTGGTGGGGGTCCAATAGTGGTTCGGCCGAAATGAGGGAGAGAGAGAAAAGTGAGAGAAAGTTGTCACAAAAAGAAAAAGATGAAGAGAATGAGTAGATAGAATAGGTTAGGATATTTTTGGGAAAGATATTTAGTAGAATTATTGGTCTTGACATAATGAGTAAGGACTTGTGGGACCCACCAATAATTCATCTCATTTCTCTCTTAAAATGCAAAAAGGGTAGTTTGGCAATTTGTTGCACAAGTGGACATCTAGCCCACCATTATTTTCGCCACTAGGGGGTTAAAGGATCGAAATGACCTTTGACCAAAATTAAAAATATGGGCATTTCCTAAGGGTAAAAGGGTCATTTCCCATTTTCACCCGCATTTCACTTTTTTGAATACTTTGGGGCGAATCGCGAAATACTCATACTCCGGATGAGGCGACATCCAAAACATTGTTATTGGAATCCTTGAAAGTTCGATGTTCAATTTCAAGTCCAATTCATGGTCAATATCGATCAATTGCAACTTCAATATATCTCAAACTAACGGGCGGCTTTTAGGAGTTACACGTATCGACCCGTGATTATTATCACGTTGAAGAGTTACTTGAGCCATGGTGACTTTGGTTGTCATGTAATTGCGAGGGTCAATCACTAGTCCGGAAGGACACGATAGTTAAAAAAGGATTTAAGGACATTCGGAACCCATATAGGGTCAAACGGAATCACCCATGATCCAATTATGGGGTATCAACAAATCGTTCCTAAACCTCTCTAGGATCGGCCTATAATAGTCTAAAATATTCTCTTGACAATCCTTATGGCTAAAGAGTCACCCAAGATCAAGTTCTTAGGTCCACGTACTTGATTTTCCTAGTTAGCCATTCCCCATTGGTTAGTTTTCTTAAGAATGAGAAAATCCGAGTGAGATTTAATTGTAATGCATCAATGAGATATTTCATTCATTCATAACTTCGAAAATGGGTCGAAATTCGGAATGTCACAATTCTTCCCCCTTACAAAAATTTCTTCCTCAAAATTTACAATAAACTTAACTATTCAAATAAATGGGGGTGTTGGTTCTTCATCGCTTCTTCACTTTCCCAGGTGGCTCCTTCCGTTCCATGGTGCTCCCGCGATCACTTTGACTAGTGAAATTGTCTTGTTCCTCGAAACTTGTTCTTTCTCGTCTTCTATTATTACCGGCCTCTCTACGTAAGATACTCTTTTCATCCACGTCCACAACTTCATGATCCAAAGACATGGGTTAGGTCCACTGCGTACTTCCTTAGCATGGATACATGAAAGACGTTGTGAACTTGTGATAAATTCGGCGGCAAGGCAAGACGATAGGATAAAGTCTCAATCCGTTCCAGGATTTTAAATGGGCCTACGTACCTTGCACTCAACTTCCCTTTCTTTCTAAATCGAGACAAACCACGCATTGGCGACACCTTAAGAAAAACGTGATCTCCCACTTGGAATTCCAAAGGTCTACGTCGTCTATCCGCATAACTCTTTTGATGACTCTAAGTAGTCTTAAGCCTTTCTTTAATTACTTTCACCGCCTCAACGGATTGTTGAACCAACTCTGGACCCGTTATACTCCTCTCGCCAACTTCATCCCAACATACCGGAGTTCTACAAGTTCCGCCATACAACGCTTCAAAGGGTGCCATTCCAATACTCGTTGATAGATATTATTATAAGCAAATTCCACCAAATGTAATCGTTCCTCCCAACCCCCTTTAAAATCTATTACGCATGCCAGCAACATATCCTCAAGTGTCTGGATCGTTCTCTCGCATCGTCCATCCGTCTCGTAGATGATAAGCGCCGCTATACCGCACTTTTGTTCCCATAGCATTCCCAAGACTCTTCCAAAAAGTCGTAGTAAACTTAGGATCCCTATCCTAAGTAATTGTAATCGGAACCTCATGAAGTCGAATTATCCCGGCGCATGTACAGCTCGGCATACTTATCCATTGCGAAGTCCTTTCGCACCGCTAGAAAAATGTGCGGACTTAGTCGATCCGACAACAATTACCCAAATAGAATCATGCCCTCTCTGCTCCTCGGTAATCCCATGACGAAATCCATTGTAACGTGTTCCCATTTCCATTCGGAAATCTCTAATGGTCGAAGTAATCCACCAGGCTTACAATGTTGTGCTTTCACTTATTGGCACGTCAAGCAATTGGCTACATGCTTAGGTACGTCCACTTTCATCCCATTCCACCAAGAATGCCGACACAAATTTTGATACATCTTGGTGCTACCTGGATGTACACTCGTAGCTGCTTCAATGAGCTTCGACAAGATCTTCTCCTTAAGTTCTTCATTGTTAGGAACACACGGACGTCCACGAAACTTCAAGATTCCATCCTCGGCCACATGAAATTCAGGTTTCCTCTTAGCCGTATCCATCTCTAGTATCTTTTGAATATCGGGGTCCACAGACTGCAATTCTTTAATCTTCGTATGAATTTCGGGTTCAACTCTCAAAGTAGGTAGTAAACTCGAGAGGTGACAAACCTCAAACTTAAACTCGAATCCCTCAATTCTTTGAGTAGAGTCCATTCTTTAATCATCAAATACGCGATGCTTGACATTCGACTTAACGCATCCGCTACCTTATTTGCTTTCCCAGGGTGATATAGGATATCACAATCATAATCCTTGAGCAACTCCATCCATTGACGTTGTCTCATATTTAACTCATTTTGGGAAAACGTATACTTCGACTCGATGGTCCGTGTAGATCCGAAACCTTTTTCCCCATAAATAATGCCTTCAAATCTTCAACGTAAAGATAATCGCCGCAAGCTCCAAATCATGCGTTGGGTAGTTCATCTCATGCGGTCTTAACCGACGCGAGGCGTATGCAACCACTCTTCCATGTTGCATCAATATGCATCCCAATCCTTTCAAAGATGCGTCACAATAAATTTTAGAACCTCCAGGTCCGAAGGAATAGTTAGTATTGGTGCGATCGTCAATCTATGTTTAAGCTCTTGAAAACTCCTTTTGCACTTATCTATCCATTCGAACTTCGTTTCTTTCTTCGTTAATCCGGTCAATGGAATGGCTATTGAAGAAAACTTCTCTACAAACCTTCTATAGTAACCTCGCCAAACCCAAGAAACTTCGAACCTCGATTACCGACGTTAGTCTCGGCCAATTTATAACCGCTTCAATCTTAGGCCGGGTCCACTGAAATTCCTCCTCCGAAAACTACATGTCCAAAGGAATGTTACTTTATCGAACCAAAACTCGCATTTACTAAACTTAGCATAAAGCGAGTGTTCCCTTAGCGTCTGCAGAACAATCCTTAGTTGTACTTCATGTTCATCTCTACTCCTCAAGTAAATCAGAATGTCATCTATAAAGATAATTACGAACCGATCCAAATACTCCTTAAACACCGATGCATCGATCCATGAATGCAATGGGGCATTAGTTAACCCAAATGGCATAATCGTAAACTCGTAATGTCCATATCTTGTACGGAAAGCGGTCTTCGGTATGTCCTCCTTCTTGATCCTTAACCGATGGTAGCCCATCCTCAAGTCGATCTTGGAAAACACTGATGCCCTTTGCGGTTGATCGAACAAGTCATCTATCCTTGGCAATGGATACTTGTTCTTAATGGTTACTTGATTCAATTGTTGATAGTCAATACACAAACGCAATGACCCATCCTTCTTCCTTACAAATAGCACTCGGCGCTCCCCATGGCAATGCACTAGGGCGTATGAATCCTTTGTCCAAAGAATTCTTGCATTTGGACCTTCAACTCCTTTAATTTCGATAAAGATATTCCGTAGATCGCCTTAGAGATCTGTTTCGTCCTAGAGGCTAACTCGATTACAAACTCCACTTCCCTTTCAGTGGCAATCCCGATACTTCTTGAAGAAAGACATTGGGAAAATCGCACACCACGACTATATCCTCTAGCATCGGTCCTTCAACCGACGAGTCAACTATCGCAGCCAGATACCCTTGGCATCCTTCGTTTAACAACTTAGTCACCTCAAGTGACGAGATCAAGGAATCGAGATTCCTCATCGATTTCCCGCAAATTCATATCTAGAATGACCAATCGGATTGAATTGGATCACCCTGCTACCACAATCCAAAACGGCCCTTTGTTTTCCCAACCAATCTATCCCAATTATAACATCAAAGTCATGCATAGTCAAAACGCCAAGTCTATTAGTTCTTCTCTACCATCAATAATTGTCTTACATCCCCGAACACCCTAATGAAACCAATACTTTATCCTTTAAGGTGTGGTTACATGCAATATTACTTTTAGCAGCTTTCAACTCAATTCCGCACAATTCCACAAATTGCGCAGATATAAAGGAATGCGATGCTCTAGGGTCAAATAAAGCATAAGCAAGATGATCACATAAAGAGACCATACCTATGACCACTCCAGACGCATTCTCGGCCTCATTGCGAGCCACCGCATAAACTCTCCCTTGAGCCGGCGGTCTGTTTCGATTATTTCATGGAGCGGCTCCAACTTGAGGTCTTGCTTGAGTTCGCTGGGGCTGGAATCGGGGTCCCGTGGCTTGCTCCGGACAATTTCTTATTTGATGATCAAGCTTGCCACATTTAAAACACGCTCCCATCCTACTCGGACAAGGTCTATTTTCGTGCCTCCTTCCACAAAGTCGACAATTCCAGTTAGACTCGGTATGCTTGGTTTCCCATTATTTCTTCCGACAGAGGAGGAACGAAGCGTCGATTCCCCATCGTAGGCCTCTTGCCAAACGGGGATTGTCCCTAACCAAAGATAAATCGCGATACATAAGTGGCAGCCATCTCTTTCATGTCCCGCTCAACCATCCGACCCCTTTCATAAAGTTCATCATAATCCCTCGGGTTCAAGAAAATCAATTGACTACGAAGCTCCGGCTTTAATCTATCCCGGAACCTTCTCACTCTATCTAAAGAATTCTCGACCATCTTTGGTGCATACTTTGACAATCTTGAAAATTTTGCTTCATACCGATCGATTGTCATTTGATTCTAACGGAGCTCTTGAAACTCCAACATCTTCTCGTTCTTGAGCCATCTCGTAGAAATACTTCCCATTAAAGGTCTCAACAAATGCGGTCCGGTTCGTAACCGTACCCTCAGGAAAAACTCTTCCTTTGGTGGCCTTCCACCAATCACTAGCAAATATCTTGAAGTCGATAAATTGCTAGGGTCACTTTTTCCTCTTCAAAGCACCCTAGAACTTCAAATGCCTTCTCCAAATCCTCTATTCAACGAGGAGCAATCTCGGGGTCACCTTTCCCGTTAAACCTAGTCGGTTTTAACTTAAAAAACTATTCCAAGAATCGGGTGCATCCGTCTATTCCCATTATCATTCCCTTGATTCCCATTTTCTCCATTAGCAATCAAAGAAGAACCTCAGCGGCTTGGGCAATAATGGCAGCTCGTTCTTGAGCTTGCCTACCCATTAAATTCTCAATTTCCTCTAGAGCCCTAAGGACTTCGTCTACTCTCGGATCTTCCACAACTTGCGTCCTCGAACTAGACGCTCCTCCGGTACCTCTACCTCGGTTGCTCATTCTTGCTAACTTTTCACAACACTTGAATCCCTAGAATTCCATCAATTAATTAGAAACCTAAGTCATCTACTTAAGTCTAGCGTTTTTAGGCTACAAATCATAGCAACATTCACAATCAAGGCAATCAACTCATAACAAGCAAATCGAAGTACCACAACTAGCAATCTTCATTCATACCTCAGTCCCGACGCACCCGCAACTTACTCGTAATTGTAACAAGCCATCCATCATATCATATGGGTAACGGACTCTACAGCTCCTAATCACCTTGGGTGATATCAATCCATTGTGCCAATCACAAGCGCCAATTCATATGACATGCATTTAATGCCTAACTCTAGCGAATCCCTAAGGTCTCACTATCTAACAATCCCACAATCATCACTCCTTATTACTCCAAACCTCAATCAACTTGGATCGAGCTGACCTTGCTCGATACCAATCAAACGGGGATGTCACGTCTCGAACCCTTCGGGCTCGATAACATCCCACCAATACCGTTTACTTCGATTATTCCCAAGATCCAATGGCCAACAAAATTCAAGTTTAATGTAAATGAAATGCACATGCGAAAGCGAATGCAAAACTCCTTACAAACAAGCAAAGATGATTTGGGATAGAAATAAACTTTATATAGATAACAAACCAGTAGTTTTTACAACGATCGGGATCATAAGTCAAACATACAAAGCACTCGGGAGGATTGGACCAAAACCAAGACGACCCTCTCGATCCCTCTACCAAACCCTTATCCTAAGAGGGCGTCCAAAAGAAAACTAACTACTCCCGCGACTACTAGTCCGTATCACTATCATCGGTCTCAATCTCGTCTTCAAGCAGAGTTGTACTCGGAGATGCTATCCAAACCAGCTTCGGTGGAATCTTCTTCATCCTCGTTGTCAAATGTCGACACTTCAATAACCTCGCAGATCTTCCTCAACAACCGGAGACTTCTCATGGATATTCCTAGACTCGGCTACGGAATGTACTAGATCCCCTTCAACTCGGAGCAAGATGGCACCACTTGAATTTCATCTCTCGGTATCTCTAAGGGCTTCAATGCCCCGTGGTCATGTCCCCGAAGTGGTAGTACCATGACTCATAGCGATGGGGCTTCCAATATTCTCCCCTTTCATCTACCCACACCATAGTCCCTTTCCTTATATACACCTTATCCGAACCTACTGGAAACTCCTCGACGGACGTGTCCATGTCCATCGGGACAACAAAACGTACTGAAAGGCGGGATCGGGGTTTGGGGGTCTGAAAATATTAGCCCGCGACGGGGTAAGAATATATCTCAAAGAAACAAACTCCTACACCTAGTTAGGTCGATAGTGCCTCCGGATACACCCTAAACAGCAGTTCTATAGAATCCAATAAAACCAACTCAACTAAATGCATTCAATCATAAAACAAGAATCAAGTCATATATCCAATTGAATAAAAATGCAAATCATTCTCCAAGCCTTAAATCCTTTATCAAGGTTATAATATAAGAGTAGACCCGCGTGATAACGCCTCAAAGCCATAATAATGTTCCGGACCGCGTAATAGTGCCTCGGGTCGATGTAATCATTTTAAATGCTTGCATAATAACGCCTCGGGCCATATAGTACTCCGGACCCGCGTAATAACACCTCGGGTCGGTATAACCCGCATTTAACGCCTTAGGTTAGCTTCCCGCGTTTAACTCAATTAAATCATACTAAAGCAATATCCGATCGGGACCATACGATTAACTCATACAAAATCAATATCCGATCGGGACCACACGATTTAATAGTACTTAAGCAACCATCAATCGGGACCACCCGATTAAATCACACTAAAGCGATCAACCTATCGGGACCACACGATTAAATCATCATAAAGTTTCAATTAATCGAGACCGTACGATCAAATCATCATAAAGCAACCATCAATCAAGACCGTACGATTGAATCACCATAAAGTAACAATCAATCTCAATCACACGATCAAGCACATGACGAACTCGTGAAATCAAGATCACACGATCAATCACAATTCATCAAATTCGGCTAAGGCAACCAAGAGCACAAACCAAACAAATTTTCATCCAAAATCAACCAAATCTAACACATTTAGCATCCTAACAACCTAATCAAGGTTTAGAAACTTGTTTACCTTGAAATGTAGCTAAAACCTACGGCTAAGATGTTGAAAAATTCAAGATCCAAGTGGCGGCATCGGCGGTGGCTTCTTGGCGGCGTTCGGCTCCACGGCGGCGTTTGTGGCAACGGGCGGTTCGGCGACGGCACTGGTGCTCCGATGGTGGTTGGTTGTTCACAGCATGGCTGGTGGTGGCTGCATGGTGGTTCGGCGGAGATGGTGGCGGTCCGATGGTGGTTCGGCCGAAATGAGGGAGAGAGAGAAAAGTGAGAGAAAGTTGTCACAAAATGAAAAAGATGAAGAGAATGAGTAGATAGAATAGGTTAGGATATTTTTGGGGAAGATATTTAGTAGAATTGTTGGTCTTGACATAATGAGATAAGGACTTGTGGGACCCACCAATAATTCATCTCATTTCTCTCTTAAAATGCAAGAAGGGTAGTTTGGTAATTTGTTGCACAAGTGGACATCTAGCCCACCATTATTTTCGGCCACTAGGGGCTTAAAGGACCGAAATGTCCTTTGACCAAAATTAAAAATATGGGCATTTTCTAAGGGTAAAAGGGTCATTTTCCATTTTCAGTCTAGATTTCACTTTTCCGAACACTTTGGGGTGAATCGCAAAATACTCATACTCCGGATGTAGCGACATCCAAAACATTGTTATTGGAATCTTTGAAAGTCCGACGTTCAATTTCAAAGTCCAATTCATAGTCATTATCGATCAATTGAAACTTCAATGTATCTCAAACTAACGGGCGGCTTTTAGGAGTTACGCGTATCGACCCGTGATTATTATCATGTTTAAAAGTTACTTGAGCTATGGCGATCTTGGTTTTCATGTAATTGCGAGGGTCAATCACTAGTCCCGAAGGACACGATCATTAGAAAATGATTTAAGGACGTTCGGAACTCATACAAGGTCAAACGGAATCACCCATGGTCCAATTGTAGGGCATCAACAAATCGTTCCTAAACCTCTCTAGGATCGGCCTATAATAGTCCAAAATATTCCCTCGACAATGCTTATGGCCAAAGAGTCACTCCAAGATCAAGTTCTTAGGTCCACGTACTTTATTTTCCTAGCTAACCATTCCCCATTGGTTTGTTTTCTCAAGAATGATCAAATCCGAGTGAGATTTAACTCGAAATGCATCAATGAGATATTTTATTCATTCATAGCTTCGAAAATAGGTAGAAATTTAGGATGTCACACAGACCACCTTAGCACCTTTCTTTAAGAGTTTGAAGAACGGTTTAGTCACGTCGAAAGTTAGCATATAAATCGGCTATATAGTTCGGTCTCCCCAAAAGGCTTCTTATTTCTTTAATCGTTGGTGGAGTGGCTATATCATGAATAGCCTTGATCTTGAAAGGGTCAATTTCAATGTCCTCACTCGACCATGAATCCATGGAGCTTTCGAGATCTTGCTCCAAATATTCACTTATTGGGGTTCAACCTCAGCTTGTACTTCCGTAAGTGTTCAAATAATTTTCTCAACACTTGAACGTGATCTTCTCCCGATCAAGATTTAGCAATCATGTTGTCAATATACACTTCGATCTCCTTGTGTATCATGTCATGAAACAAGGTCACCATGGCCTTTTGGTACGTTACTCGGCGTTTTTTAATCCGAAAGGCATAACCTTATAGCAAAAGTTCCCCTACGGGATTGCGAATGAGGTCTTAGCCCTATCTTCCTCCTATATTAGTATCCGATTATACCCGAAGAAACCGTCCATGAATGAGAAAAACTCAAAACTGGCCATACTATCAACCAAAGACATCAATGTGAAGTAGCGAAAGTCGTCTTTCGGGTTCGCCTTATTCAAGTCCCGATGGTTTACACAAACTTGAACCTTTTCACCTTTTTTTATCCTTGGGACAATGTTAGCAATCTAGTCGAAATATGGAATTGCTTCGATAAAGCCCACTTGAAGAAGTTTCATCACTTCTTCTTTGATCTTGTCTCGATAGCTTAGGTTTCATCCTCCTATATAACTATTTCAACCGGCTTAAAACCAAGATTAGTGGGTAACGCATGTTCCACAATATTAAGGTCCGGACGCGGCATATCTACATACGACCATGTGAAGATATCTTAATACTCCCCGAGTAACTTAGTATTTCTAGAGGCACTGTCCGAGATAAATGTCCCCCGATTTTTACTTCTCGACATTCTTTCAAAATCCCTCGGATTAATAACAACCGGCTCTTCCGTGGTGGGAGGCTTAGATTCCTCAAAAGTATTCCAATCTCTTCGAATAGCCATTTAGCCATCATCATCGTGTTCTTCAATATCACAAGAATAATCACCCCGATGATCCGAGTCGCATAATAACCTCGCATGCATGTTTGGAATGATATGCCCGAAATGTCATGAAAATCGTCATTTCAATCTATACGGATAACTCGTAATACATGACATTATGAAAAACCTTTTCGAAAGAGATTTCAAATCAGGAAAAATAGCAACCGAAACTAGCCCTCATATCTTCGGACATCCTTGTTTCTTGTAAATCATTTGGAAATCGGGAATCCTATGGAAAGTCGGGCCTTAAGCTTTAAATCTAGTAGGCAAGTATCACCATCGGGCTGATTTGTTGTTCCGTATGTCCTTAATAAAACATGGGATATTTTATTGAAAGCAAAATGGACCGCATTACAAAATGTGTTGTTTGGATCAACGGTCGGAGATCCAAATGCGTTTTCCTTTTATATTCCAAAGCAAAAATATTAAATTAAAAGACAAAACTGAAACAGAATTGAAATGCAGGGAAGGGAATCAACGATGCAAGTAATAAAATGCGGTATTAACAACAAAAGAAAGGCCTATTTACTCGAAGTATCGGCATCCTAATAGAGCCACTCAATGATGACATTCACGGTATCGTCCTCAAGAAAAATGTTGGTCAAATCTAGATCGATCACTAAAAGTACTTCTTCATCTACCAACCATTTAGAACCTCTCGAGAAGAACTTGTTCAACCGACTCACAAACATCTTTGATTTTCCCGTCCGAGGCACTAGAACCGATAAAAGAAATACCCCAGCCTCCTCGACATCCACGACTTAAACGACTTTCGCCTATACCTCGATCTCGAACTCCATGGTGATTTTTTATGGTAATACGATCGCTACTATCAACTCTAAAACCCGGACCAATTCTATGTTCATTTGACTCCAACCGTAAGGGTGTGCGAATCCCTTGGCTAAACCTGCCCAAATCACTTCCTAGAATGTATCCATAAACAAATAGCATCTTTCTTTGGCGAGAAAAGCAAACTCGAAAAGAGCGGGGACCTTCATCTTGGTCCCAACAGAGTGGACCACAACCACTAGTTCTAGGGAATGATAGCTCGCCTCTTCTTTCACCTCGGGTTCTATATATGGAATAGCATCGCTCCGGTACGCCAAGAGATCTACCTCACCATGTACGGTGACCACCTTTCCGTCAACTACGAATCGTACTTTCTTATGTAAGCTTGAAGGTATAGCTCCGGCTCTATGAATCCATGGCCTTCCCGACAAAAATCCAAAGGCGCTCAATAAGTCCATCACTTGGAATTCAATGGAAAACTTGGTTGGGCCAATGAAGACGTCGAGCTCAATCTCTCGACCACGACTTTCATCATTCCATAGAAGACTCGACAGTTGCCTTAGAAGGCTGAATCATCTCTTTCACACCTAAATTCCTTAGGGTGGCCGGAGAGTAAATATTAAAAATAGAGCCATTATTATCAATACATGGGATACTCGCTTCCCATGACATTGTACGATAATATACAATGCCTTGTTGTGCGCTCGTTCTTCCATGGGAAAGTCTTCGTCGAAAAGGTTAATTGGTCTTTTAGTAAGATCGCTCCAACAAAGTCCTCCACTGGACCTCATTAATAGTCTCAAGGATATGCACCTCGTTTAGCACATTCAAGAGGGCATTCTTATACTCCTCTATAGAAGGGACTTTAATCACCACATGCATCGTTTTCTTCTCATTGGCCTTTGGCTCATCCTTCGCTTCATCATCAAAAAAGCAAATCATGACCGGCTTGACTGGATGATCATTACGCCCCAGTTATCAACTTTATCAAGTCTAATCACAACAGGAGTTACAATCTCAACCATCCTAATCAAATCATCGAGGTCTTCAAGATTAAACCTGCATTCGAGCTCTTGATAATACTCATCATACGTCTAAATGATCGATGGGGTTCCTTGATATGAGGGAGTCCCACCAGCTCCTTTATTCGAGGATTTAACATCCGTGCTTTGAATTCCGCCCATCTCAGAGACCCCACTCAATTCCTTCCCCAATTAGCACCATGTGGGAAAAAGATTGATAAGTTGAAGCAAACATCCGCTTAAAGAACTCATTGTCGCGACCTAAAAATCGAGAATTCCTAGGCTAATGGATTACCAAGTTAGTTAAATTAACTAGCCTAGTTCGAGCTCTCCCAAGCCCTACCAAATCGCAACTTAAGATTCAATTTCATGCAAAGATCTTACACTTGGAGTCGCCACTAATCATTTTATGGTAGGCTGACTAGACACCTAAATAAAGTACCGGGAGAAATACTTTATTCCTACGAACCGTAGATTTTAAGTCCGGGGATTTGATTACGCTAGATTGCTCTAACGCCCTTTCGGTACCATTTCATTTAATGAAAAAGGATTTTGTCGAGGCAATATTAATTGATTTTAACCTAAGCCACAACAAACGTTATCATGCGGTTGCACAATCAATTAATGAATATCCAGAAATCAAAAGTAATTGCAGGGAAGCATGCGCCAAGACAAATTGTTCTCACTTTTGGATTTTTTTCTTTTTAATGAAAAATAAACTAAATACAATGCATGAAATCATTCTAAATGCAATGACATAAATAAATGACAACTATCCTAAGAATGCATATGAATTCAATTAAACTACATGACTAACTTAGATGACATGCGATTACCATCTAATTAAATTAACTACATGACATATAAATTAAAGACCTAAGCATGCCGATTCTATATGATCTAAACCTAGCATGCAAATGACATGACAATATTGTTTTTGATTTTTTTGTATTTTCGGATTAATAAATGATCCTAAATAAAACTATGCCTAAAGATAATTATCTTACATATTTTAAGGTTTAAATTAGCCTAAACCCTAATTTATTAAAAATAATTTATCTCGAACATGAAAATCTACTTAGATATGTGTATCCTATCCTAGAATGCAAATCTAAATTAAATCAGTCTAGAATTAAATCAAACATGCAAAATATCTACGAGATTCTAATTCTTAGATGCAATCTTTATGTTGAGATGTCAATTAATGAATGCAAATCTTTAGGAATTTTTGAGAATATTACATCATGCGACAAATATATTTCAAAAATAGATATGCAATCAATCAATTCAAATCAAAACAAGAAAGTGGATATGTGCCAATCCATTTTTTGAAAATGTTTCACGAATATTTGAGTCAATCTTTAATTCGTAATCCTACGATTAACGATTGAACTCAAATCATTGCTCACCTGTATTTTTTTTTTTATATCCACTTTTATGCGATATGCAAGATATGCAAATATATGATAGGCAAAACTATATGCAAATAGAGATAAGAAAATATACCAAATCTTCCGTGGTTGCCTTTCCAATTTGAATTCAGTTTCAGCTTGGCATTTCGGATCGACGGAAGCGTGCTGGGGTTGACAACAATTGGTTGAGGGACCCCACTCATTCTATGAAAAAGAGAAACTCGCAAGTCATGGGTGATCGGTCAGAATAATAAAAAACATGGCTGAATTTGGACTTTAGCCTTCTTGGAAATTAAAATAGCTAGGTGTTCCTCATGCAGCAAAACAGAATCTACTTTGACCAAAAAAGTTCGTGTGTGAATGCTTTAGTGACCCCAAACTTTCTGACTTATATGTGATGATCCTTTGACAGCGTATCTTCAATCGAACGGCCTCGGGGACAACCATCGGAATTAGAATTTACAGATGGGATAGTATCAGTATTGCCTGCAAAAGAAATTAACAAAACATAGCCAAAACCAAGCTAACTTGATATATCAGGACACTATCCAATGTCAACCATCTTTACTGGAAATTAGACCAATGCAATTGAGACAATGAGTCTGCAAGTCAGTGAGATTTGGCAAGAGGAACATTGATCTTGTCCTGTCACAAGATCAGGCTTCATGCAGAGAGCATGTTCAAACAGCACCTCTGCCGGACAAGATTGGACTCGTTAAAATGCCGAAGTCGCTGGACAACCACTGTTGAGATGGCTCGTCAAGATCACAGGTAGACCCAATTTCATCTCAAATGCAAAGAACGGCACGGGATCGGCTGTGGCTCGCGGTTGTGATGAATTTCGAGAATTATACCTGCAAAGAGAGAGCTTCGCCGTTGAGGAGCAAGGATCAACTGAGCACGGCTTCGTCGTCAGAAACGGTCGGGTTTTCAATGACTTCGTCCGAGAAGAGAGCAGCGCAGCAGGGTGACACCGTAGAAGTAGGGACTGGAATTCACCCGCTGGTCTAGATGCGCAGGAACAGTAAAAGGGGTAGCGACTCGCTGCACCAGGGATGGTCAAGGAAACACCAACGTAGAAGGTACCCTTTTTCTCCTACATTCTTTCTTATCTCTCACGCTATCTTCTCTGTCTCACTCTCAAGGCCATGTATATCAATTCTGAAACTCTCCCATCTTTTGGCCGTGTATCTTCCTCTCTTGTTTTTTCCTCTGACTGACCTCACTTGGACGAAAATCCTCCCCCTCTTTTTCAATGAAGCTCCCTTGTCCTTTTATAGGCTTGAATTGATTTGTTGAAACAAACAAACCTTGCAAAATATTTCCCCTAATAATCCTCAACCTCCATGATTCGGCAAGATTGATATCTCTTCTCTCGTTGGGTTTTGAACGTGCAGTTTGTTAGCGAGAGAGAAAAACAATCCCATTGAAATCTCCATTCTTTGTTATTTTACCCACTTTCAAACCGCCAAATCAAGCCAGAATCTTCTTTTTCGTTCCCATGCGGGTATTGACGCGTGAATATCTTTAACTGAATGTGCTCATCTTCTCTTTTTGATTCGTACCCCTTTCTTTGAATCCCTTTTTAATCCGCACCCCACAAAGATCATGTTTTGTTGTGAAATCCTTCGCAATGTTTGACCATATGGAGAATAATATTGACTTAATCCAAGTTCGTCGATCCGACTCAAATGGAAGTGTATATGCATGCTAAAGTAAATACAAAAAATTATTTTTGTTGAAGTTAGCCTCCAATTTTATGTAGTTTATGACAAAATAAACAAGATCAAAATTTAGGTGTCAACACTCATGCGGAAGGGACTTTAGAAAATATCCAACTAACTCCTCCTTAATCATATAGGAGGATAAATTCGTGAGGCTTGCACTCTCCATCTGGTGTGCATAGGGCCTAAACTCTTCGCCTTCCTCCTTGGTTATCTAAATCAAATCAACCTTAGTAAAAACTGCTTCAAGATGGGCAAATTTTTGAGAAGCAAATGATTCGAAGAGGCTGGATCGACGGTAGGGGTAATTTCAGCTAAAATTAGAGAATTGAGAAGCTCTTTCATTTTTGTAGACAATGAGATTAAATCCCCGAATTGGCAACTCATCATCGTAACTCTACGGCTCTATCTACAATCTCGAGTATGGAGTTCTATAGTATGCATATCACCTGTCATTTGCGATTAACCTATCGCCGCTAGTTGTCGAGACAAATCGGCAATTCATACGAGAAGTCGGTTATATGTTTTTCCACACAAGATAATCATTCTAGAACCTCTTGATCAACTGCCGACCCCGAATCTTTCATAGGAGGCATAGCTTCAATAACATCAACAACTACCTTAGGCTCGACAGGTTCATCCATGTCTCCCCATCTATCAAGTTTGATGTCCTCGATTTTCGAAAAGAAACTGGGAGGAGCATAATACTTAACCTTGAAGTTGTATTTCCTAGAGTCCTCCTCCAGATTATCTACGATCTCACCCTTCTTTAGGGTTTCGACATAAATCTCACGGTCATCCAGGTGTATATTTGTAGCTTTTAGCTCATCTTTATCAACCTCATCCTCCGATTTGACAATCAGCTCAATATTGGCAATCAAGCTTTCATGTGGGACTCTCTATAAATTGCCTTGCTCGGTCTCGACCACGAACTAGTTCGAGGTTAAATTCACCGAAGCAACAACTCCTTCAAACGTCTCAATGTCAACTTGAGCAATTATCCCCGAGACTCATTAACTTCGCTATACATAGCATCTTTCTCTCCGTTGACACCTCCCCTTCATTTGAGTAGGACGACGCAATCGTCAAAAGGTCATAGAACTTATCCATATTTACCTTGAGCTCCAAGCAATTTTCCTCTTCACCACCGAAAATCCCCTACCACTTAATGGTCGGGAAGTGGATTTTGTTGTACATTGGGTGCCACATGTCAAACTCTAGCAAATGGTTGTCAATAAGAGTCCGTACCCGAGCTTCAAGATTTAATAGTTGTCTACATTGTATCCCCTTTCTCCCATATGGTAAATACACGATCGGCTTTCATCATACTCCGTGTACTTCATCGGGTTCGGCCTCGGTGTTTCTTTTGCAACTAAACGCTCCTCTTGCAACAGTCGGGAGCAATTTAGACAACGGTGCGGGGAGAGGCGTAAAGCGCTTTAGAGGTTGTTTCTTCTTCGGCTCATTTATCTTCCGGGCCGACTATGGTGAACCTCCTTACACTTGGATTGGAGTTTGAAAACTACTTAGGTCTTGGGGGGATTTTATACAAAAGCGACGTCGACTCCGGCTTCCATTTCCTTCCTCGGTGGGTGCTGGCGTCTCAATGGAGTTTCTAGGGCCTTTCTTTCCCTCATGGTCCATTCTAACCTCTCTACAACTTTTATCGGGTGCAAAAATGTCGACACCTCGAAGTATTCAATCTATCGAAGTACTCATAGGCCAGGGCTTTCGAAACAAATCAATCAACTCACGGATCTTCCCAACCATCATAATCTTTTAAGTCTAGTTCAATGAACCACGCTAAAGCGGCACCTGCCAAACTTTCCTAGAACGTATTCATAGGGCGGGGCTTTCGAGAAATAAATAAATCAACTTAGCCAAATCTTCCCAACCATCATAATCTTCTAAGTCTAGTTCAATGAACCACGCTAGAGCGGCACTTGCCAAACTTTCCGGGAACGTATTCATGAGGAGAGGGACATAGTCGAGTAATGTGCCATCTTGTTAAACCTTCCTCGATCTTAACTACGAACTTCCCCTTTTATTCTTTTTATAGATTGATAACTATAGGTGGTGTTTTGGGCTGAGCATTAACATTCGATGCTTGTACTTCCTCTAGGGTATGATGGGCGTTCTCGGTTGCCCCTTGTCGAAGTATTCGATGCCGACGGGTGAGTGGAATTATTCAAATCGATCATTGTTGTCGCTCTGACATGATAGGCTTCTAGTAAAGCTTTCATTTCCACCATCATGGTGACCGGAGTGGTCACTTGGGTCTCTAGAACACTAACTCTTGGAGTCAATTGTTCTCGCTCCATTATGGTTCTTAGTCGAGTTCTAAAACGATGTCGAGTTTGTTCCCCGATTAAAGAACACATGTTTTAAGAACAATAAAAATATAAGAATCACAACAGGAAAAGCATCAAAAGGACCGAATCCTTTTAATTGCGTATTTTTTGTTGATTAATGAGGGAAAGGACTACCATATGAACCTTGGTCTCATGCGGGTATTTCTTTCATTCATTCTCCAAGAGAAATCATGTAATTAAAAGAAACGTAACTCATGGTAATAGTTTTAATGTATGGAGAAAAGGAATGCCTTTATATGCATATACAAGAAAATCAACCGAGTTTATTACAAACAAAAGTCTCAAAGAGTGCTCAAAAGCTAAAAATATAATGCCCATATATCCTAAGCTTAACGGAGTACACCAATCCAAGTTTGGGACGTTTGGGGCTAAGGTGCCTTCGACGTCCTAGAAGAAGTCAAGTCTCCCAATCGAGACTCCCCATTTCCATCGTAAGACAGCGGTCCCATATCCTTGAGTATGCAAGGCTCCACTCCAAGTACATGAGGGGAAATGTACTGCACGTACGGCTCAACAAAGCTGCGTATGGTCATCTTGAAATGGTGGATGTACTCAAATGAAGCTCTATGAAGGTTCATCTCGTCGTAATGTCATTCGGTCATTCTATGTCTTGGATTTGGGACCTCTTCGGAGAATCCTTGATGTACTCAACCTTAGTCTCGAACGGCTCCTTGCTCTTGTCTTTGAGGACCTCCTTGACAGTATCAAAAGAGAATACTCCTAGTCGTGGTGGCGAGTGGGATCTCCTAGAGAGCTCTAAATGTCGGATGACCCTCATCGGGTAATACGTGGTAGCTCCAATAAAGCCAAGTAGTGGAACCGGATCTCCATCGTTGCAACTAAGTTTAGCCTTGTAAAATATTGGCCATCTAAGCGGCCATCTAAGCCACCATCGAGTTGTTCGGGTTTTAAGGTTCTAAGGAACTCTTTCCAATCCTTAAAGTTAAACTCGGGAACTCGTGTGTGAGTTTAAACAAAGGTTCTAAAGGGATGGGGTATGAGGACTAATCTCAATGAAACCCATATGGAGGTTGAACTGTTTGACGTGGGAGGTAAACAAGCATATACAAAAACCCACTAGAATCTCTAAAGATTCCCTTGTTTCTAACCCGGAAACGATTTAGGGACATGAAGGTTTTGGCTAGAATTAGGTTGGAGTAATCCCATCCATAACGACACCGCCCAACTATCACGAGTTATGATAGGGTGAAAAGTGATGGTGGAAATAAAGAATAGCACAAAGCTAAGATAAAGACTCTACCCTACTTGGTTCCTTTATTTGCAGAAAGGTTTGAGAACCTATCTATGAGGAAAGAGAGGGAAATACGTCCACGATTACTCTTGGCATCCGGAACTATCTCGAAAGGCCGATATCTAAGAAGTCGGCTAATGAGCCAAGGGGTTCATACCCTATCGAGAGTTGGACTAGACGGAAAGTAAACTATACTCCAATGGCGTACTATACTCCTCCAAAGTAGAAGTGATCTCCCGGTCCCTCCATGTTGAATGTAGCGGTGATCGGATCTCAATATCGCGCCATGACTTGAATGAAAGCAAGAGGACTCTCAATCCTCGGTAAGTCCAACGAGATACCTCAATCATGCTTTGGCGTAAGTCGATTGGCTTCACCCATGTTATCCCACCAAGCTAAGAGATCATTTCGGGGAACCTTGAACACTTGGATGTCGTTCTTCCCCATCAAGTCTAAAATATCCAAATAACGTTGGAAAAATCAATTGCCATAGATTACTCTAAAATGCAATCTTGTAAATGTCATGGAATATGCATGATTTGATTCAATTGCATATTTCAGTTAGTGAAATAGAAATTGGACCCTCTTATCTAGCCTAAAGATCAAATAGGAGGTCTAACTTAAATTTTAGATAAGCGAAGTATGTAATCGATCGGGATCGTCTCGGTGATTGAGAGAAATAGCGATGTCACATTCCATTGATTAAAGTAGTAAACTGAACACCGAAAGGAAAATACATCCGAGATATATTCCTAATACATGGAAATCTATAAAACTATTAGGATAGGAGAAGATCACAAGAAGGGAAACCCTATACACGTATATTGAAAACATAAAAGCGAGTAAAAGACCAATGGTGAATCCTAGGTTTTCAACTTTCCGAAACCCTATGGTCTAGTCATCCCTATCTAATTATCCATCAAGGAAGTTTTCATTGTCTTGAGAAGGTTCTTCATTTGGATCTTCTTTAGGTGAATAGTCTTGAGAAGAGTCCTTTCCTCTCTCGGTAAGCTCTTTTATATGGCATAGCTCCTCCGGCCATTCTCTTGTCCATGACACTATTACCTCGGGGGATTTCTCGGCTACCTTGGGTTTGGGTTTCTTGAGAATGATATGCTTTGGCTTCATCTTGATAGCGGGCACTTTCTCTTTTTCCACGGAGCTAGCATGGGTATGTTTTGCCTAGCAAGGCGATCCACCTTTCTTTGAGCATAACTTTCTCCGGCCAATTGGTTTCAACGTTGTCTCTTCCACTCCATGAATTCGTCACGACGTTTGTCCATTTCACGTTTGGATTGCAGATCCGTCACATAATATTCGGTGTGACAATCTTCAGCATGCCCCAGACTTCCCCCAATCAACTCACGTCCATGCATAAATTTGGTAAATTGCAACCTTGAATTTCGTCTTAGCCAAACTACCTTTCTCGGGTATTCGAAGGTCACCAATTTTGTGGAACTTTTTAGGAAATAGCGACATCTTATCCCTATCATCGTTATTTCCACCAATCACTTGGACGATGCATGAATGAATATCATGCTCATAAATGCAAACGATATGCAATACATGAACAAACTACAATCAAATAGCATAAAGAAATATATTAGAATGTAAATCCCTTACCAACCAATACCAAGGGAAAGTCTAATTTTCCTTGCATTATGTGTAGTTTAAGGTATACCAACCATCCACGAACATGCGCATAGGACAAGTGGGGGTGTGTACTCCAAAAATAGAAGGATCGGGTAAGGAACTTAAGGCTAAAGGCTCCCACAATCCAAATGTGGCAAATTCGCCCTCGAGGGAACCTACCAAAGAGGGTTAGAGATCGCCCATCAAGATCATGAGCGGGAACAAATACGAAAGTCTCAAGTACCATCAAACACATGATCCTTTCGCACCCTTTCCCTATCTAAGGTAACCTAGAGGTGGTTGCAATCGGGGTTTGACCGCTAGTGTGTGCGGTGTATTATGATCATCACAATGCAATTTCATGGAGAACAGTTTTTATCGAACACCACTCCGATATGTGCATAAATATAAACATCGATTTTCAACTCCAATATGTAGGAAAAATGTTAGTAAACACTCCACTCCTTATTTCTCCCATCCGAAAAAAAAAAATCTAACACATTTGTTAACGTACGTACCTCATCTTCAAGAGCATCTCGCATAAAATAAGTTAGAAAAACCAATCAACTTTTTAATATTCTCAAGTCCTCTAAAGGCTTCGTAACAAGTTCCAAGTGGAGTAGTCAATTTGTCGCGACCCTCCTTGAGCGCTCCTCGGGGGTGCGAGGGCTAATGGGTCGCCCTTCGATCCAGTTGTTTGTGGATCTTGGAGGAGGGCCTCTCCCAAGGCCCATTACCAAAATTGCTACGAAGGAAAAATGGGGTCAACCTTTCAATGTGGTCTTGTGATATATGCTATGTATGCATACCTTGGAGTTGCCACCAATCATTTCTTGGAGGGTATGATTGAAAAATCCTATCGAATATTCAAGAGTTTCTATTCTATTCGCGAGAACCGGAGAAGTGGGCTCGATGACTTAGTTACGCTAATTATCTTAATTGACGCCCTTTCGGTATCTAAGTTGAATGAATTTTCTAATCTCGATTTTCATGCGAAGAGTAAGGATATGAACTCTAAATCTAGAAGTTCATGCAAATATGAGTGACTATCTTAGCAATCACAATCAAAGAAATAGAGTGCGGAAATCAAAGAATCCATAACGTGTAGATAAAAAGCATCAAATCAACATGGCATTCCTATTGTAGCCCTATTGGCTTAGAGAAAATTCAATCACATCATGAGCAAGGAAACAGGAAATATTTGGAAGCGATTTGCCCATGAGGGGCAAAATCATAATTTTGAGGAAAAATCTAAGGACGATTAGCCTAAAAGGTCAAAATCATCATTTTGGAAGGAATCGGAGTTCAAAGTGTCGAAAAATAGGATTGGCCAACTAAAGTGACCCATCTCCTAATTTTCAACATTTTTTAGAATTTTCTGGAATTTTTTAGACGATTTACCCTTGAGGGGTAAAATCGTCATTTTCCAAAGGAATCGAGGAACGAAAACCCAAAAATAGAATTGGCCAAATGCATGTGACCATTTCTCAATTTTTGGCATTTTCAGAAATATCAAGATTTTCGGAGGCGATTTACCATTAGCGGTAAAATCCTCAATTTCGAAAAAAGACGAAAATCGAAAAAGAAGAATTGGCCACCTGGACCGGCCCATCCCCTAATTTTTGGCATTTTTCGCAACTCACGAAAATTTTCGGAGATAATTTACCCCTAAAGGGTAAAATCGTCATTACGTAAATATCGAGAAAAAAATTCTCAAAATAGGATTGGCCGATTGACTATGGCCATTTCTCAAGTTTTGAGAATTTCCGGAATTTTCTAAGAAATATTTCTACAAATGTTTTCCTTCTTTTTATTTATTAAAACTATTTTCAGAATTTTTGAAAATCATTTTCATTTCTTTTTTATTTAAAAACCCTATAGACCGGGTCGACCCGGCCCACGCGGATCGGCCGCCCGGCCCAAACCCGAACCCGGGCCCGCTTACTTACTAACCAAAATGACACCGTGTTGATTTTTCTGATTATTCTAATTTTCGAAAACTCTAAAACTAATTTTTTAAAATCTATTTACTAATCCGATAGCCACTACTCTAGCACGTATCTTAACTTAGGCCGTTGGATCGTCCGCTTATTTAAACTAACATAACGGACAAGCTAACGTGTGCACCACGTATCTAGCCACGTGGCGCTACGTCAAGGCCGGCTCAATAGTTTGACCCGCGACTATGCCACGTCAACTTCATCTTCAACCTCTAGCCTACGACGGAACAAACGGCCGAGATCACTCCGCCGTCAATCGGCGGCGAAACCTCGACCAATCGACCTAATATCTATAACAATCGACTCGTCTACTTCCTAACTACAACATATCAAAGAATCTAGGCACATCATCCAAAAAATCAACAAGCATAGAGCTCAAACCAATACGGCCATGGCGATTCGAATCAAGCAACCTAGAGCATAACAGGCTAATTCCTTCACACGAAGCATCACAATGAGTTTAAGAGACTTACCTCAAGCTCGATTGAGCTCGCGATGGCTATAAACGCCTGGCCAATGATCGACCGACCGAGGTATGTTCGAGGTTCGATTCGGGTTTGAGCAAAATCGATGCAAAACAAGTATGCGATGGTTCTTAGTGAAGTTACGTGAGTGAAACGCCTACTCTAATTCAAGAAATTATACTCGAGTTCGAGGTCCGCCATTGATGCACAAAGGAGAAACTCGAAGTCCGAACTCACCTTTTGAGGATGTCGAGCGGATTAGAGGAGTTGGCGATGATCCCGGAGGTCCGAGGAAGCTTCCTAAAGTGGCCACGGGGTTTGATTTGGCCTAGATTGCTCCGACGAGCTCCTCACGATCGAAGCTCGAGTTTGCGACAATGGAGATCGCGAGACTCTCTCTCTCTCTCTCTCTCTCTCTCTCTCTATTCCGTTGGTCTACGAACGGAATGAGCCTTCCTCCCCTTCTAGAATACGTGTTGGGTTGTTATATTACAATCTCAAAATTTCACGCGGCCGAGGGGGTTGTTGAGCTCTCTCACGTGCTCCCACGTGCCGATTGGCACATCGACGGCGACGGAATAGTCCGGAAGCCTGTCCAAGTCCGTTAGGCTTCTTGTCGAGCTCTAATGCACATGAAATGCTTGAATTTGACATTCTGTTGACTTTAGTAGGGCCGGAGGTTTGACCGGCTATTTCGCCTTACTCCGGTGATGCTAGGTGGTGCCATCGGTCTCGATTGACAGGGGAAAGACGAGAGCAACAAAACGCACACCCAAACTTGATTGATTATTGTCAAATTGGCCCTCAATTTTGTGATCAAAATCCCCACCGCAATTTGTTCAAAATTGGCGCGAAATGGGGAACGAGATGAATAGTGTTCGTCGGATCGTGGTCGGATCCGGCCCCCCTTGATCGCGAGTCGTTCTAATTTTCAAAATTAGTAAAAATTCATGGGGAATTTTTTAAATTAAACTTCAGAATTAAATTCGGGGACATGGATATTATTTAAAAATATCATTTTCCCCAAAATTTTATGACGAATTGATCAAAAACCCCAATTTACCCATTAGATTCGAAAATTAAAATTGAGCAATTGGAGCCCTAAATGGCCAAATCGAACCAAACTACCCCTGCCAATCGATTCAAAAGGTTGAAAACTATAGGGAAGAGGTCTTACCTTTACATGGCGAGTTCATGAATTTTGGTTTATTTCAACTTGTTTGAAACTCGGGGACGAAATTGCAAGAAAAATAAGTAATTACGGGCAATCCATGCAATTATGCAATTTCCGTGAACAATTAGATCAAATCGCGATGCGAGAGAAATTAAGTTGAATGTCAAGACTCCAAAGATGCAAAAATTGCAAATTAAAAGACTCAAATGACAATTTTTTGGACAAATTCAACTATATGTCTAATGAAGAAGCACATAAAATTGAACTCGATTTTTGAATTTTCAAGAGGTCAAAAGATAACGGAATTAAAAGAAAAATATTGACTATTTTCCTATATTTTTGTGACCTCAAAAACTATTTTTCTTGATTTTTCAAGTATTTTTTTGTTTTTTCAAAAAATACTAAAAAATGCTAAAAATATGGAAAATTATTTTTTGGTAAAAAAAAATGGTTTCTTAGGCTTGGCCAAGGCTACCAAAGTTGATTTTGCAATTTTTCAACTTTTTATGAATTATTTTATGATTTTTTCCAAAAATAATATGGAAAATGATCGACCAAAAATCGGATGTCAACATGTATCAATTTGAAAATTTTTATGGTAAAGAAAATAATTTGCAATGAATTAGCATAAATATAGACTGGAAATTCTACTTTGTGCTAACTAAATATGGAATGTTCATTTTCTCGGACAAGGGGTGTATCGCTTTTGGAAATTAGGGAAAATTCTAAATAAGGGTCCAAGACTTTCTTATTTTCCCAAATAAAAGCCTGAAGTCATCATTGTTTTAAATAAGGGCCTGAAGTTGTTATGATTATTTCAAATAATGGCTTGACCTCGCCAGGCTAGCCGACTAGCTAAATATTCGGGTAAATCAAGGGAATGTTTATCAAAATATAATTTTGATTTAATTTTAGTTAAATTTTAAATAATAAAAAAAGGAAACATAGGCAAGATGGTTGCTTTGCCTCACCTCCGGTGGGGCGGCGTTCATGGTCGGCCGCCCTCAAAGGAGAGGGCTAGCGGGCCCTCGCCACAACCGAGAGACCCAAATTTAGGTGAGGGTCATGGCCCTCTCCCGACCGTGGCAATGGCCGGGATGGTGGGGTCGTCGGCCCTCGTCGAGACAACAATGACCCCGATGGCAATCACTCTGATTGCCACCGGGCGTGAGGCGGTGTCCACAAAAGGGAGGCAGCCCTCCCACTTTTGTTTATTTTTTATAATTTTTTAAAAATTTTAGAAAATAGAAAAAAATTAAAAAATTAAATGATGAAAATGCCCCTAACTAAGTGGTGAGAGGTCTTTATTAAATTGTTATGATCACTTCAACCTCTTGTTTGAAACGTTCAATCGGTACACGCCTCCTCTTCTAAATTTTGCAATACATTTTGACTCTTTTCACAAAGTCCGAAGATGCCCAAGTTGACAAAAATACGAAAGTCCTTGATGAGTGAATCGTTGGTATATATAGTAAGAGGTCTAAGATGGTTAACAAACAGATTCGCGCGACGTGGCAATCCTGATGTAAGGAATCAAAGGTGGAAAGGTTGCTGCATGTCTAGAGCATGAGCTAATGATGGCTTGCCACGTGTAGCGAGAACACGAGCCCATGATGGGCTATCGCATGTCAGAAGTACATGGGCAAACGTCAAGCCCACTCGGTTAAGAAAAAGGTTGGAATATCTCTCAGAACCTTGCTTTGAAGCCAACCAAGCCGAAGCTCTCCAAGTCAACAGAGATAACCTAAGATCCTACCATTGATCCTAAGTTACTTTCACATAGAGCGATCTGAAGCATACCTGCAATAAGTCCATAAGAAAAGGACATTGTTAGTAGATTTGACAAATCATAAGAAGGAATAATGTACTTACTTCGACCAAATTATGCATCTACACAGTTTAAGTTGTATTAGGGTTGGGGGGCACGATGGGAAACATAATATTAAAGCCAATCCATTTCCATCCCAGTAAGGAAAGAGAAATCCGCTAATTTTATTTCGGTATTTTCTTGTCCGAAGCAATTGCGCAGCCCCAAGAGGACTAAAACCAACTTCGGGAACTTATGCTTTGTACCCTGAAGAAGTTCTAATGTAAGCATGAAGCCATCCGATATACATAAAGCATAAAGCAATTGAACTTGCACAGGGATTTCCCATAACAAGTATATCATTCAGTCATACAGGGAAATTCATAAAACTGAGATGTATACGAAAAGATGATCACGACAACGAAAGAAGAAGGATATGTACAGTGTACAAGTTGGAACAAATATGAATGATCCTCTACTCATCAATTCATCAGATTTTCGTTTCTCAATCTTCAGCTCATGGATTCTTTAGCGCTGCCAACCGCTTCTCAAGCTCATCAATGCCCGAACTGCAGCATAATAAGTATCATGAAATCAACCAACAATTTGAAGAATTTTTCTGCAAGGCTTTAAGGATAACTAAGTATCAAATAGAATGCTGGCAATCATTGCAAATCAGCTCGACCAAGACAATTGTCCATAAATACATGAGCTCATTACTCTCACCTTGCACGAACAAATACAAAACAAAGCGTGAGATAATAGAAACTCAGGATACAACAATTGTTTCAACAAAGATAGAAATAAGACCATATTATCTCAGCAAACAAAAGATAATCACTTATTTGCAAGCAAATAATATAATCCAACTACAATCTTGATGCGAGAGCATTTAATTATGTCACCAAGGATACAACCGACCTTAATGAGCAATCCTTGATTTCATCTACAAGTTTGCACAATCAATGTTCATTCAGACCAAGGCTGATTTTGGTCACAACTTGCTTCGGTGGATCATTACGTCATGAAGACTACCGACTAGGATTGTCAATAATAAAGTTTCGATTCTTTCCTTACCAATAAGATTGCCAATTCCCCGGCATATTCAAGATATGATTGGCTGCTGATTCCATGGCACATTCAAGATAGACTTTTACCAGATTAGTTGCTGATTGCATGCCATATCTTGCCTAATTAGTTGCTGATTTGATGCCAAATCAAAGACATATCAATGAAAGGCTAATTAGAGCTGTTTCCTTTGATATTAGTAGATCTCTGAAATTGTTATGGGTTGAGCCAGACTAGCGAACGAATTTAGTCTTTTATTTCCTTTGTCTTAGTTCCTCTATTAATTGAGAAGTATTCTCCATTGTAATGCAAACATCATGAATGAATGAGAATTCCTCTAATTGAATTGAATTTGCTTTATATTGGTTTATTTAGCCCTGGAAATTGGATTCTTCAATGGTGATGAACCAAAAGCCCTTTAACCTTAGTTGGCGGTTATCCTTTAAACCTAGGCAGTGAGCTTCTTTCCTAAATCTCGATCTTGATCCTAGCTAATGGTGCGTCCTTAGGCCTTGATCTGATCGTAATCTATCCTTTATTTGCATTCATCCTTCAATATCCATCCAATAAACTCTGATCTATCCATACCTTCCTTCATAATCACTCAAAACACACTCGCCCCCCCTTACAACCACATCAAATCTTGAGTTAGTTGATCCACAATTTAATATCTTTATGGGGAAACAATTAGCCCATCTTTTGTTTTTGCCCTTATTTAACACCTCTTGTGGTTCAGCCATTATTTAACCCCAAAAACCAAAATTAAAAGTGAGAACGAATGAATACGTCCAAGATATACATTTCAAAAACACCATAACCATATTAACCTCCACTGCGAATCTTCCATAACAGGTGTATTTCTAGTTTCTCAAGAAAATCATAGATACATGACTAGACACGAATCATAAGCAAATGGAAACCAGAGCATATTTTCACCTTTTTAGGAAATATAGTTCATAAATTGTTTGATTTAATGTAATTCACCCTCTCCATAATTTACTTCATTTTAGTTGGAAATTGCTAAAATCTATAAAAAAAAACCCTATTTTCTTCTCATTACAAGGGGAAAACTTTGAAGACTACTTTTTTCTATCCAGTTTTCGAAAGAATATTTATCCAGGAAAGAAAGCTGGTCACTGAACTAGTCTATGAATAAAATCGAGTGAAAATAGATGCCCGGAAATTCTCAAAAACCAACCAAGCCCTTATATCTTGATATAAATGTATTAATTGTTTGAGCAGTATTATTTAGTGATTGAAGGCACAATTGTACCAAAATTTAGAGCAACCAATCACTTCCTCATGGGTCCAATGATCCCTATTTAGAACAACCAATCTCTTCCTCATTGTCCAATGATCCCTATAGCCATGAAAGATTGGAGATAGTAGCAAAATCTACACTTAGTCTCCATTGCAAGTGAAAATCAAATTAAGACATTCTCAACCATCCAAAATTGTAGGCCTAAACTCCCAATATAATCAAGTAGACCATATCTTGGAAGCATGGATCAACCAAACTCAACGTCATAATACCCAAGATGCGACAGGAATAAAAACTCAATGACAGACCTGCCAACATCCTCACTTTGCTTTGTTGCAATTCTTCCTTTTGGAGCAGTTGACAACTGCGAAAAGTTACAACGCAACAGAAATCAGCCAAATACATTACAACAAATAAATTAAAAGTGACAATATAAGTTCAACAAAAAACCTAACCTGCGAGGCAACATCAACACCAATCTCATCCAACACCTAAAAACAGTTTGGGAATCAGAACAGAATGATGATTATCTCGAGAAAAGTCGTGACAAAAAATATCTAATGACCATCACAGGATATTTAGAAAGACCATAAGCTCCTCGAAAACTCAGCAGACCAATGACACATGTAGAGAAGAAGTATCTCGATTTGGATATACAAAATCTCTACCAAAGTTCTTTCCCACTTTTAGGTCACCAGGAGAAATCGCATAACAATGGCTGAACCAATTTACTCTTCAAAGACGTCTAAGATAAGCATTCCACATAAGACAGACTACCAGAAAAACAATCCTAGTCTCAGTTCACGTAAACAAAGGCAATTAAAAATCTACCTGATTTGTCAACTCTTCAGTCTCATCTTCAGCCTCATCATTGTCCAATGAATCGTCAATAGCATCTGACATCATTTCGGTCTGTCGAACAATATATAGTGGACTTGATATCTGACTTTCTAGATTACAAGGCCAAAAGGGATAGTTTCATATTAGACTTAGAGCTAAATGCAAGATCTTACAGTCATATCCATTTGAGCCGACTGCTTTTGAAATTCCTGAATAACCTTTGCTTGCTTTGCTGGGGCCACTTGCTAGAAAGAAACATGCTAATTAGTCAAGAAGCAAGAGGAAGGAGAAAGAGAGTCTCAATGCTTGTAGACAGATGAATTTTACCAAAAATCTATATTAAAAAAAAAAAACAGACAATAAATAATAAAAAATATCATGCCATAAGCGCAAAGCTCACTAGCAAACCTCACCTTATTTATAGCTGACATTGCCTTGCTAGCGCCTTCCATGCCGACAGCAATCGAAGACTGAGCATACATTGCCTGCATATGAGACAAACAGTCTTGAGAGCACGCTCCAACAAGAGAGAGAGAGAAAGAGAGAGAGGGGATTGGCCAGTTGACCTGTGTGTGAGTTGCGATGCCTCTCATTTGAGCTCGACTTCCTTGCAAGTTTGCTATTTGTTGTCTTAGCCTAACTAGCTGGCGGGCTAGAATTTTAGTAGCTGCCTACATGTTGAGTATAAATTCAAACAACTTAATTTGTAACGACGTTATGATGATTCGAGCTACACTAGTGAACTCAGTGTATTAGATACCTCATTTCCTGTTTTAGCAGTTCTCTTTATCTCAGCAACTAGTTTTTTTCTCCTGAAAAAGAATAATATCAAGATCCTACATCACATATATATATATACACACACATATTTGGAAGCTCACAACATACTTCTAGCTGAAGTGCTCCAATCTCCTTCTCTACACCTGGACAATTCAAAAGTACGGTGACAAAAGTTTCATTTTATGAAAATACTGAATATTCTAATACAATTGTAAAATCTACAAACATGATTCAAGCTTTGAAAATATATGAAAGGAGGACGTTTAGCATTACGAACCACAAGAAAGTGGCAAAATTTTCCACTTTCCAAGAGGTGAACTATTTTTTTCACTATAAACCAAGCATGAAACCAAATTAAAAAATGTTGAAGCAGCTGCAGGGCCTTATCATATCATGAATCAAACTCCAGCAGCACAAACCTGATTCTCACAAGTATATAGCCTATTATTAAAAAAATACTCTTCTCAGTTAACCTTCAGAAATGGGGTGACCAAGGTCATCCAGTTCATTCACAGAGGGGATAATGCCTAATAACAAGAGATAACGATCTGTGCTAAAATAATTTGAGCAAGAAAGTGTTCTGACAAAAGTCAGCAAACAAGCAAAGTTTAACCACACTAGCCAAAAGTTTCCTTCCGAAGATACAAAGTCTGCAAGAGTATGGTCATGATCACGGACTTGAAATCATAATGGTTCTACATGTAAATCCATCGATCATCTCTGTGAATCAATCTTATGTCTGTATCTTTATAAAGACACGAACGGATTCATAACTCCCGCTGTAAAAGTATATCATACATTCAGTTATCCAAGAAGGAATGATGCTCTTTAACTAAGTTTTTAGCTTAGTGATCCAGGAAGTTTCTCAACAATTGACTTTTTCTAAGTGAACCAATTAGATTAAGCATGTGAAAGCCAATAACTTCTAAAGCAGGAATTGTATTTAAAGTCCAAAAAGAATATTAGGCCTACGATGCAGGAACAATTTTCATGCTTGAATGCCACTTTACACGAAAAACGCAGTCATAACTGATTAAAACTTAGCTAATCGGCTAATTGTAATAAGCAGGTTACTTGTTGAAAAAAAAATGATTTAGTAGCTCCAAGAAAGATCCATCTATCTTGAGTGGCATTTATGACAGAAAGTAGTGAGTAAAAAAGTCATTCCCTTTACTGAAGGGAGAAAGTGTCAAGGATTTCACAATACCTAACTATGTGGACTAAATTTCGGCTTGCAAGTCCGACTGGGCTTCACCAACAATAACCCAACAGCAAGAAAACATTATCCAAGTGGTTTGTAAAAGATTCTAAAGTCCGTGAGAGTATCAACAATTTCAGATATCAGGATCAAGAAATTGGCTTTAATGAGCTGCTTGAACTTGCAAAGTCATCCAGACACATCTTCAAAAGTACTTACTGGCCAACATAAAAAACTTCCAATTGCATGCTAAAGGAGAAAGGCGAGTCAATTTAAAATCCTAGGAAACAGGATTTCTTTCAAGCAATTCTTCATAAAAAGTTGAAAGTACTACAAAGATAGACCTAACTTCATCATCCAAGGAAGTTGAATACTTCAAGCATCTCTCCCAAATAAGAAGCAACAACAAAATTTAAGCTGGTTTAAAACTCATGCTTCTATTGCTTTTACAAGTTGATATGAATCTAGAATGGCAGTTTATTCTATTTCATAGGTTATAATAGCTGTCCAGGAATGGCTCCATAACTTGTTTGCAAAACATGTGTTTGGAGAACGAGAACAACAAAGAAGCTGTGAGGATAACTACAATGTTCTTGTTATCTGCGTCAACATAACAAGTACATGGTCCGATGTTATTTCCACATTCTTCATTCATGTACCGCTGGACAAAACTATTGAAAAGATCAAACCAAGTTTTGTCCCAAAAAGCACGGATGCTTGCCTTCTATAAAAACTATCAGTATGGAAAAACAACCAGACAACTTTTCACTTTTCAAAATATTCTCAGTAGAATTTTGGATAATCCCAACATGATATGTAAAGCTGCTCCAAGTGACAATCATGTAAGTACATAACATAGAAGAAACCCGATGCACTTATCAATATCCATCGTTAACCCCAAGATCATAAAGCAATACAAATCCATCACACCCATCAATTATCTGAAATCAAAGCTTAAAACCCCAGAACAGCAGATGAACTTAACAAAAGGAAAACTAAACAAAAACGACGATAGCAGACAAAAACTAAGCAGAAACTACCAAAAGAAAAAGAGCAGTCCTCCAGTAACAGCAATAAATTCAGAAATCAGATTGTGGAAAAGAGAGAATTTGACATTGAAAAAACAACAACCGTACCTCTGGCGGCCTGATTCATCTCTCTCTTGCTCTCTCGAAGAGCCTCTGCAATTTGAAAAACAACAGCAGGTAAATATCTATCAACAAGACGATGCCCATTCCTCAGCATGTGCCGAATCGAAGCCAGAGCAAGCACCAGAAAATTCACACGAAAACAAATCGCAATTGGGGGAATTCTGGAACGAGACGCAGAATCAAAGACTTCGGAGAAGACACCTTTGGGGTTGGGTTTTCGGTTGAAGAGGGTCTTCATGGTGAGCGTTCGGTCCAAATCGATCGATCAAGCGAATGTGTAATCTGAATCCGCGGCGAGGAGGTAGATGATGGCCCCTGTTTTTTATTCGAGCAGGAACGCGTCCACGAGAACCTCCACTTCCGCGTAAGCTAAGAAGAAGAGACAAGAGCAAGTGTCTCGGAAATAATTTGCGGGCAAAACTCCGAAGGTCATATTTTCTCAAATAAAAATTTGAAATAAATCTTTATTTATATAAGAGTATGTAAGGGTGAGCATGATCCGGATCGATCCGATTTTCTTAAAAACCTTGGATCGGACCAGGTGGTACCGATTCTCAATTTCAAGAACTATGGACCGGATCGAATGCCCTTGAAACTATGGACCGATCGGACCATCGGTGCCCGTTCGATTCTTAGGCGATTCCATTGGACCGGTAAAATGATATATATAAGAATCCCAAATTTGGACACCATGTACAGTACATCAAATAAAATTGGCTTGGGAGATACCGCTCTCCTCCATAAGGACAAAATGAAAAGTTCTTTTGTGCATACAAATTGCCAAAGTTCTTCTGTGCATACCAATTGCCTCCATAAATAAAGCCACAATTCTAGAGAGTAATATACATTTGTGTATACCAATTGCCCTGAGCTAGTCTGAGGTGGTGAAGGTTTCTGCTCAAGATTTGCATCCAGAGCCCTCTGCTTGTAGCTGTGACTTGTGAGTAGAGAGCAAGCATGTGCTTTGTGGGGCCAAAAGGGAGACTAGAGATATATTTAGTTCAAATAGCATGTCAAATGTAAAAACCTGAATCTGCTTTCAAATGTAGGAATGCCATCATATGTTTATATTAAGAAATAAAAATAAAAAAACATTGGTGCGAGTGAGCGGTCCATCGGTCCGGTTTCCCCTTAGAACCGAAAACCGATTGCCCGGACACCGATTTTACCTTGAGGAACCATGGATCGGACCCGGTGACCTCAAGAATCGGACTAAACCCGTTGGTCCGGGCGGCTCCCGATCCGGGCGGTCCATTTTACACACTCCTAAGAGTATGAAGTAAATATTATTATTATTATTATTATTGCTTAATCTAGATTTTGTAGTGTTCACACTTGACTCTTTTTCAACTCAAAATATTTGAAACTTTCATAGCAAATAAATGTTGATAAGGAAATTTCTACATCTTTTTCACAGTGTTTTGATTATTAAATGCTATTTTAAATTTTGATGGGAAAACACAACTGCACTTTTGCAATAAATTTCGAGATTTTCGATACGCTTTTCCATATAAAAAAAAGATGCAAAAATGGTATCACAACTAGACTTGATCAACAAAAACTTCCAGGCTCGGTTAATTGCTGAGCCAAGGCTAAGCAAGGGCCTTGAGATCCGCCACGCCTGTACATTTATTAAATTAATCAATGAATTACGTTCCATTAATGATTTCGCTTAGGTATTTAGGATTTTAAAAACTAATAGTATAGAATAAGCATAAATTTCTAAAGTAGCATAAAAAATACCATATAAACTGTCAATAAATTTTAAAAAATAAAATAACACAAATCCTTAGAAATCAATTTTTCATACTTATTCAATTCTTTACCAGAAATTTGAAAGAATCAACCGTGAGAAAAAGTGGCCCACTGGACAGGTATGCGCACTTGCCCTATCCGCAGGTTTGGGCGTGGGCCGGTCTGGGAAAGATGTGTAAAGGTTCACCCCAAGAAGGCTCGATCCGAGCCCTCACAAACTTGCTCACCAAAAAATAATAATAAAGAATTAGGCTGCGTATGGTAACGTTTACGCTCCCGAAATAATTTTTGGAATAGAAACACTTTTTTTCTCGTTTCTTCCTAACAACGATTTTTGGGAAGAGAAACGCATTTGGTAATCGCAAAAAAATTCTGTTCCCGAACAAAAAAAGAACATAAATGTGCTTGGTAATCGCATAAAGTTTACGTTCTAAAAAAAAGGAACAAAAGAAAAGCATTTGGTAACTATGCAAAAAAATTGTTTCTAATTTTTTTATTTAATTAAGGGGACTATATATATTAAAATTAAGATGTCTTTATCTTTTTAACTTACTAAATCAAATTAAATCTCATTTGTTCAATTACTAAATCAAATTAGACCAATATATGTATTAGTAATTTATGCACGATTTATTAAATTACAATATGGACGAGATCAACTATAAAAAAAATGAAAGAGAAGATGAATTGGAATTGGACAACGAGAACATCAAATATGTTTTCTATAGATAGGAAAAATTACAATTATAAGTCACACTTAAATGTTCCCAAGTAGTTAAAAATATGATTACCTTTAAACGGGGATTCCTAAAAAAATATTAATTGCACTTTGAGTGAAATCGAGAACTAAAATGAAAAATATTTGTGTATTTAGGTCCTTTTAGTCCAATTGTGCAATTTCTCCAAACATGAGGACTGAAATGAGATGCAAGGTATCAAAATCTTATGTCATGACTCTAAAAGTAAAAAAATTTGGCTAAAATGATACAAAATGAAATTTTTTAGTCAATTTAGGATTATGTTCAATGAAGAGACATGTGGTCCCAAACTGAATTTTTAAAAATTTAAGAGGCCAAAATAAAAAAGGGAATTAAAATAAAAATATGGTCTATTTTTGTGCATTTTTCTGACCACGAATAATATTTTTCCCGATTTTGGGCTATTTTTATAATTAAAATAAATCCAAAAAATGTCAAAAATTACTAAAAATATTTTTGGTTCAAAATTGGTTCCTAAGGCTAGGCCAAAGCTTTCATGGTTTATTTTGTAATTTTATGAATTGTTTTGATATTTTAATTAATTTTCTAAAATGAAATTATAAAAAATTAAGTGTCAATATCGTACAAGAACAAAAGAAAAGAGAGTGTGTTAAAAAACAAAGTTGTTTCCAATTGTTTCTAAAAAAAATGTTCCAAATGTGTTTCTAAAAAATGTTCTAAGAACTCGGAAGTTAGTTCTTTTTGCTTCTTGTTTCTACTCCAAAAGTGTTTTTGTTTTTAAAAAGTGTTAAGAACACTTTGGGAACACTATTTTACCATACGCGTTTCTATTCCCAAAGTATTCCGAGAATACTTTGGGAACATAAATACTTTTTTTTTTTAGCATTACCATATGCAGCCTTACTCTTTGATTTTGCTAAAACAATAGAACTTCACACAATCAAAGCCATCATCGTGTTCTTTCTCCTTCCTTTGGCGGTTGAAATTCGAATTACAAGCCACCACCACAACGGTAATATGGGGTTGTTGTTGCTCTTCTACAACGCCTCCGTCGCTCTCTTGCCACTTGCCTCCTCCAGCTCGGACTCTCTCCCCTCACGCCGCTACAGCGACTTCCAACCTTTGCACCTCGTCTACTCGAAGGCGGTTCATGTCCGCAGCGCTGTCCAAAGCTCTCTCTTTCAACCCTCTACTCTCCATTGATCGCAATAGTCTTCTCCGGCATGGAGGACGAAGTCCGAATCGCCGATTGACTATTGTCGCGAAGAAGAGAAAGAGGATAGGGCGAACATTGTGCCCGAGAGAGTAACAAAAGGGACAATCATGGAGGAAGCTTGGAATATCGTCAATGAAAACTTCCTTGGTACCGGTCACCATCGCCGGGTCGCCGGAAATGTAGCTCTCTCTTTCGGTGCTAATTTTCGTTGGTCTTTTGGTTTTCCTTTTCCCTCTGAATTTTTGCTTTAAGTGGCTGTTTTGTTTGCTCCATTTGTAGCGGAAGAAGGAAGACATACCGAGTACTTCAATCCCGACAAGATCAAAGGGTTACAAATTGATAAGACAAATGCTTGACAGGTTTTGGTGATCCGTACACCTAATTTCTCTCTCCCGATGAGAATTTTTTTGTCGAATCTCCCGATGAGATGATTAGCTCCCTCTTTGCCCTTATTAATTTTGTCTTAAATTTATGTTTGGGGATATGGTAGTATTGACACCAAAAATCAGCTAGACTTTAGATGGCTAGAAAGCCCATAAGAGTAGCATGCTATTGCGGGGCCTAAAATATAACATGAATCGGTAACCAACATCATTGTATAGCCGACGGTTGATTGAATGACACATCGGTGACATTGTGAGATCGTATGTCACACCAACGAGATAAGTGGAGTTGATAAGTGATATGGTTGTGAGGGTGGGCAAGTGTGTTTTGAGTGATTATGGAAGAGACTATGGATAGATTAGAGTTTATGGGATGAATATCGGAGCATGAATGTTAATGCGGGATAGATAGGATCATCATCAAGGTACAAAGGATATACCACTAGCCAAGGATAAAGATCGGGATTCGTAACGTAGCTCACCACTAAGGTTTAAAGGATAACCTCCAACTAAGGCTAAAGAGCTTTTAGTTCACTACCGAGGAAGAATCTAATTTTCAAGGATAAAGAAATCGAGAGTTTAGCAATTCAATTCATGATGCGGAATTCTCATTCATTCCATCCGATGTCTCCTTATAATGGAAAACATTCCTCTATTAATGAAAGGACTAAGACAAAGGAAACAGAAAAAGGGGAAAAACACAACCAAATTCGTTCACTAGCCATGTCCAACCAATACAATCCGTTAATATCAATCAAAATAATTCTAATCAGTCTCTCCTTGATATCTCTTTTATTTGGCATCAAATTAGCAACTAATCAACCAAGATATGGCATGAAATCAACAACTAATCCGGTAAGAGTATATCTTGATCGCTGTGCCATGGAATCAAGCAATCAATTATATCTTGAATATGCCATTGAATCAAGCAATCAATCCGATGAAGCAACAATCTTATAGGAAAGAATCGAAACTTTATTATCGACAAAGAATTAAAACTTTATTATCGTTAATCCTAGTCGATAGTCTTCATGACGATAGGATCCATCAAAGCAAGTCATGACCAAAATCAGCCTTAGTTTGAATGAACATTGATTATGTAGAACTTGTTGATGGAATCAAGGATCGTTCATTAAGGTCAGTGTATCCTTGGTGACATAATTGGATACTCCCACATCATTCTTCCTAGGTTTTAAAAGATTTTTTTTCCTGAAATCTAGTTGTGGTTTTGTCACGACCCGTGGGGTAGTAGGCTCGAACGTGTGGGTTAATGGATTGCCGAGCCCATTTTTTAAAGGAATGGATGGGTTCGGCGCGAGCCCTCCCAAACCCATACCAAATCGCTACGACGATATTTTTATATGGAGTTTGACCTTAGTGGTTAGGTGACATGTGCATGTGTACATGCCAATTGATTCTCCACCAATCTATTTTTGGAGGGTAGATTAGGAACCCTACCGAAGCAGATTAGGAGAGTCCATTCGGTTCTACGCCAATGTTTCCATTGATGCCCTTTCGGTACTTAAGTTGAATGATTTTCCTAATTATGATTTTTAAGCATATAAATTAGGATAAGGAAGGATTTAACATATAAGAGTTCCAAATAGGAATATCTAGCCTTTCAATCACAATCGGTGAAAATAAGTGCACAAATCAAGGAAGCAAGAATGTGCAGATAAATTACATCAAATCATAACATGGCATCCCTAGTGAAGCCCTAAAGACTTAGAGAATGTGCCATTTAAGTTTGGAGGTGATTTGGGAAAATTAGGGACAAATTGTCCATAGGGGCAAAAGTGTCATTTTGGATAAGGATCGGGAACCAAATCAACAAAAATGGACTAAACCAATTGAATGTGGTTATTCCCCCCCCCCGTTTTTTTTTACTTTTGGGAATTGTTATGATATTTTGGAAATTTTTTTAGAATTTTCCAATTTTTTATTATGATTTTTATGATTTTTTAATTATTTTCCGTACTAGGTTGACTGACTCGCACCTCACGGGAGCTCGATCCGGACCACGGGGGTCTCGGGTCGGCACGACACCGTTTTGTATTTTTTATATGAATTTTTCGGAATTTTCTAATTTCCCGTCTATTTATTGATCCAACGCTTCATATTATATCACGTAGCTAGCCCACCACCGTCGGATTAACCCCTTAGGATTTATGGCGAAGATCAAATAGCGTGGCTAATCCACGACGGTTCGATCGATTTATTCTTTTTATTTTTCAAAAAAATCCAGATTGCGCCACTTGTTCAAATCGTGGCCGTCCGATCCGGATATATATTTTATATTTCAAAAAGTTTTTTTAACCATCGTCCTGGCCGACAGGGGGACACTTGGCATGCCACTTGTCGCTATATCAAGGCATTACTGTTGACACTTGATTTTTAGTCATTTTATTTTTAACAAAATTAATAAAAAATTCATAAAAGTTCACAAAATTACAAAAATAAAATTTAGAGCCTTGGCCAAGCCTAAAGAACCATTTTTTTTAACAAAAATATATTTTTTGTATTTTTTCTCATTTTTAATATCTTTTTAATATTAGGAAAATGCTTGAAAAATCTAAAAAAATAGCATTCATTGCTGAAAATATGCTAAAAAATATTCAAATATTTTTATTTTAATTCCATTTTCATTTTGGGAACTTAAAAATTGAAAAATTCAATTCGAGATTGCAAGTCTCTTCATTGAGCATAGTCATAGATTAAGCCAAAAATTACTTTTCAAGTCATTTTATCTTCAATTTTCACTTTTTCTAAGTCATGACATTTGCCTTTAATACCTCACATTGCATTTTAGTCCAATTGTTCGAGGATGTGATGATCCGAACTTGTACCCGCTTAAAATAGGAGTCGGTTGATGCTTGAGAGTTTAGAATCATTTGGCATAAAATTTGTAATTAGGCCAATGTAAGCATGACAAAGTAGTCAAGCACAAAAAATCTTTAAGCACGACAAAGCGAAGCACGACAAATCGTCAAGCACGACACGTCACAAGCTGCTTGACATGTATCGCGTTCCGGCCCGATTGTAATTTCCTAAGTCATCATAAGCTAACTCTAATGCAAGTTGACCGGTCTAAGTTGACCGGGCTTCACTGCTTGCCTTATGAATACTTGGACGGTCAGTTTTATTTGGTCGAAACAATTATTAGAATGTCGCTACTCGTTTGTCCGAGCCGCCGACCGCCCTTGACCGTCCACGATCGCCGCCAACCTTCACCGTCACCGTTCATCCGCCTGCGATCCACGTCGTCGTCGCGTCGATCGTCCTATTGCCTTAGCACCGTTCGGTGCCCTAACCATGACCTCCTTTGGTCGTCGTGGCCAACCCAGCCGTTGTTTGCCTGTCTATTCGTCCGTTTGACCGTTCGTTCGTTTGTTGTTTTCTCGAATAATCAAGGCAAATAGATTTCTAGTTTTGATTATTATATTATCTATAGTTTTGCTATTCTCGAGCATTGTTTGCCGATCTGTTGTGGCTGTGATAGCTTTTATTTGGATATTTTGAGATTATGAAATCCTATACTTGAGTATCCTAGATTTTGGCTCGATAGATCTTGAATCATGGATTTATGACTTTGATTTACTTTATCCTTCGATTTTGATTTGATTTGGAGATTCTATCTTTTGAATACCTTGGATTCTATCGTGGTGACTTTGATTGTAATTTCGCGATTCTATAGTTGGTTTAGTCATTTAGCCTAAGAATCCTACTTGTAGAGGAGCTTCGACTTACTCCCGTTGATTAACCATTTTTCGATGAGCAAATCGATAAGGAAAAGCGTTATGGGAAGTGAAGATCATGGACGGGGATGACGTTAAGGATAGATAGATTAAAGAAAAGAGCAAGGTTTTGGAAAGCTATGCCAATTACTACGAGTAATGAAAGATTAAAATAGAGAATGTAAGCCTTAGTTGTGGGCGATTCGATAAGGGACATTCCGCCGACCTCGTATGGATTGAGGACGTGACATTGGCAAACCGCCTAAGTCGCTATATGTGATGACACGAAAACCCTCACCTATTTATGGGTGAATTAGTATTTAATGAGTTCGGATTATTGGATAAGTATTAAGGAATTTTTATCCGAACTATCGGGTATTTTTAAGGAATTTTTATGGACACGATACTATTTTAGGATCATTTAGCACGAAATTTGGAATTCGGCCAATGTAAGTACGACAAAGCAATCAAGCACGATAAACTAGAAGTAGCCGATAAGATGTTATTTGTAAGCATGATACGTCATAAGCTTACTTTACTATAAGCTACTGCAAGCTCTGGACCATTATGAGTAGAAATTCCCGTTAGTTCATTCAAAGGCTATTATCGAAAATTCAGTCGTTACTCTGCTGGAACCACCGACCGTCTAATTGCCCTTTGACCCGTACCATCTGCGATTGCCATTCGCCGCGCCATCCATCCGCCCGAGGCCGTCCCTGTTCCCATCGTACCCGCATCGTCCATACACTGCCTTAGTCGGCATGCCACCACCATTCACCGCCTTTGGCTATGCAGCTTTCCTTTCCGTCCGTTGGTTTGTCTGTTCATCCGTTTGATTTCTCGCTTAGTCGAGGTAAGTAGACCTCTATTCTTACTACTATGCTTTCTATGATTACGGATGCGAGTGTTGGATTCTGTTGATTTATGAATTGTGATAGAGGATTCGAATATCATTTTGAGAACCACTATCTATGAGGATCGTGTTTGCTTTGGTAGAATTCGATATTTACCGTTGATGTGGGATATGTTTGGTTTTCTTGGACGATCCTCAATTTTGTGATGTTATAGTTGGTTTAATCGTTTTGATTAGGGATCCTACTTGCGGGGAGCTTCAACTTACTTCCATTGATTAATCATTTTTTAGATGAGTAAGATAGTTGAAGGTCATGTGGATGATGATGCTAGAAATCCGAAGTAGATTACTCCTCTACAGATACTCTTCCCATGCAAATGTTGTAAATAAAGTGAGTAGCGACATAAATATGTAACAAGGAGTGGATGATGAGTTTCAAATAAATGAGTTATGAATAAAATTTTGTTGTTTAAAATGTGTGCATTTGGTTAGTGAACCATGAAAAGGCTTGTAAAGGTGTGCTGTCGATTGAATATTTTTGTTTTGACATGCACTTGTGCTCGTATAGCCGCTTGATTGTTTTTACTTAGAGCTTCCGTATGCGCTAGTTACTCTAATTAAGGAAAGATTAAAGCAAAGAATGCAAGCTTTAGTCGCGGGCGATTCAATATGGGACATTCTGCTAACCTCGTATTTGAGGACTCGACAGTAGCGAACCGCTGGGGTCGCTACACTACAAGTGCATGTGATTGTGATTACCAAGGAAAGTAGTCTATGCTACTTATAAAATTTTGTTCATCACTACTTAAGTTTGATAATTATTATAACTATTTGTGGATATAAAATGTGATCAATTAGACTTGGAAGACAAATTCGATGGCAATGGTTTGCCTCTAGTGAAGTTATTGAGATTTACTTCTAGATATAAATTGTTGAAGTTGAGGATTAGTTCTGGATATGTGATCGAGGGGGATTTGGAATAAGGTGAATGATTTTGTGGATTATAGGCTTAAATCTATACTAGATATTTGATGGAATTTAGAAATTGATATTAAGTGATATGAAATATGGTTGATATGAAAGTGATCAAGTGATATAGATGAATCTAAGATATTGATCTTTGTGAGATGATCATTCAATGGATATCAATGAGTCTAAGTTGCGGATTTATGACATGTACCTAGTTTAAAATTGAATAACATGCATTGCAAGGATTTATTGCATAGAAAACTCGAGAGTTATGAAAACGTGTATGCATGATCATATTGTTGGTTTTATATTGGACTTGAATAATCGTCGACTTGGTATGGGACGAGCTAGGGGGATACTTAAAAACCATGGAAACATGCTATGGGACGAGTAGAAACGGGATTCGCTCCGTAAGTATATGACTTGGGGATAAATTGTGCAACTCGACTTGTGTCGACTCAAGGAGTGTATGTCGAGGTAGAGATAAGTTCTATGCAATTGGTGGCTCTTGGCTATCATCTTGGAGCAGAGTGTCGGGGGCGAGGAATGAACCAAGTTCTATATTGAAAGACTAGGTCTAAGTATTGTGTTAGATCCGACGTCGTTCTCGATTATATATTGAATGTGCAACTCGACTTGTGTCCGACTCGAGGAGTGTATGTCGAGGTAGAGATAAGTTCTATGCAATTGGTGGCTCTTGGCTATCATCTTGGAGGAGAGTGTCGGGGGCGGGAATGAACCAAGTTCTATATTGAAAGACTGGGTCTAAGTATTGTGTTAGATCCGACGTCGTTCTCGATTATATATTGAATGTTTTCGTTTTGACATGCGCTTGTGCCCGTATGGCCGCTTGATTATTTTATTTAGAGCTTTTGCATGCGCTAATTACTACGATTAAGAAAAAATTAAAGTAGAGAACGTAAGCCTTAGTCGCGGGCGGCTCGGTTTGGAACGTTCCGCCAGCCTTTATAGATTGAGGACTCGATAGTAGCGAACCGCTTGGGTCGCTATACTACACACTTATTAATGGTATTAGGGTGGTTCATAAAGTGATAAGGTGCGCTAGTGGATGAAGTATTTGGTAGGCACGTATGCGTTTAAGACTACAAGTGCGTGTGATTGCGATTACCAAGGAAAGTAGCCTATGCTACTTATAAAATTTTGTTGATCACTACTTAAATTTTATGATTATTATGACTATTTAGGGATATAACAATGTGATCAACTCGACTTGGAAGACAGATTCGATGGCAATGGTTTGCCTCTAGTGAAGTTATTGAGATTTACTTCTAGATATGAATTGTTGAAGTTGAGGATTGGTTACGGATATGTGATTGAGGGGCATTTGGAATAAGGCGAATGCTTTTGTGGATTATATGCTTAAATCTATACTTGGATATTTGATGGAATTTAGAAATTGATATTGAGTGATATGAAATATGGTTGATATGAAAGTGATCAAGTGATATAGATGAATCTAAGATATTGATCTTTGTGAGATGATCATTCAATGGATATAAATGAATTTAAGTTGCGGATTTATGACATGTACCTAGTTTAAAATTGAATAACATGCATTGCAAGGATTTATTGCATAGAAAACTGTGGAGTTATGAAAACGTGTATGCATGATCATATCATTGGTTTTATATTGAACTTGAATAACCGTCGACTTGGTATGGGACGAGTTGGCGGGATACTTAAAAACCATGGAAACATGGTATGGGATGTGTAGAAACGGGATTCGCTCCTTAAGTATATGACTTAGGGATAAATTGTGCAACTCGACTTGTGCCGACTCGAGGAGTGTATGTCGGGGTAGAGATAAGTTCTATGCAATTGGTGGCTCTTGGCTATCATCTTGGAGCAGAGTGTCGGGGGGCGGGAATGAACCAAGTTATATATTGAAAGAATGGGTCTAAGTATTGTGTTAGATTAGACGTCGTTCTCGATTATATATTCAATGTTTTTGTTTTGACATGCACTTGTGCCCGTATGGCCGCTTGATTATTTTTACTTAGAGCTTTTGCATGCGCTAATTACTCGATTAAGGAAAGATTAAAGCAGAGAACGTAAGCCTTAGTCGTGGGCGATTCGGTTTGGAACGTTCCGCCAGCCTTTATAGATTGAGGACTCGATAGTGGCGAACTCGGGGTCGCTACACTACACACTTATTAATGGTATTAGAGTGGTTCATAAAGTGATAAGGTGCGCTAGTGGATGAAGTATTTGGTAGGCACGTATGCGTTTAAAACTACAAGTGCATGTGATTGTGATTACCAAGAAAAGTAGCCTATGCTACTTATAAAATTTTGTTGATCACTACTTAAATTTTATGATTATTATGACTATTTGTGGATATAACAATGTGATCAACTCGACTTGGAAGACAGATTTTGATGGTAATGGTTTGCCTCTCGTGAAGTTATTGAGATTTACTTCTAGATATGAATTATTGAAGTTGAGGATTAGTTTTGGATATGTGATTGAGGGGAATTTGGAATAAGGCGAATGTTTTTGTGGATTATATGCTTAAATCTATACTGGATATTTGATGGAATTTAGAAATTGATATTGAGTGATATGAAATATGGTTGATATGAAAGTGATCAAGTGATATAGATGAATCTAAGATATTGATCTTTGTGAGATGATCATTCAATGGATATAAATGAATCTAAGTTGCGGATTTATGACATGTACCTAGTTTAAAATTGAATAACATGCATTGCAAGGATTTATTGCATAGAAAACCGTGGAGTTATGAAAACGTGTATGCATGATCATATCATTGCTTTTATATTGGACTTGAATAACCGTTAGCTTGGTATGGGAGGAGCTAGCGAGATACTTAAAAACCATGGAAACATGGTATGAGACGTGTAGAAACGGGATTCGCTCCGTAAGTATATAACTTGGGGATAAATTGTGCAACTCGACTTATGTCGACTCGAGGAGTCTATACCGGGGTAGAGATAAGTTTTATGTAATGGGTGGCTCTTGGCTATCATCTCGGAGCGAGTGTTGGGGGGCATGAATGAACCAAGTTTTATATTGAAAGACTAGGTCTAAGTATTGTGCTAGATCGATGTCGTTCTCGATTATATATTGAATGTTTTTGTTTCGACATGCACTTGTGCGTGTATGGCCGCTAGATTGTTTTTACTTAGAGCTTCGCATGCGCCAATTACTACGATGAAGAAAAGATTAAAGTAGAGAACGTAAGCCTTAGTCGCGGGCGCTTTAGTTTGGGACGTTCCACCAACCTCTATAGATTGATGACGTGACGGTAATGGACTACTTGAGTCGCTACACTACACACTTATTAATGGTATCATAGCGGTTCATGGAGTGATAAGGTGCGCTAGTGGATGAAGTGTTTGGTAGGCACGTATGCGTTTAAAACTACAAGTGCAAGTGATTGTGTTTTGTCTGGGATTGGAAGTAGCGTATGCTACTCATTAGATAAGGGATTATATTGATCACTCGTAAGCTTGATGATTATTATCACTATTTGTCGATATAACATAGAGATCAATCGGGGAATTGGACGATAAATTGTGTTAGCAATAGTTTGCCTTTAAGTTTAAAATGATGTTATTGAGATTTACTTCTAAGTTTGAGAAGTTGTGGTTTGATGAATAGTTCGAATATGGAATTGCTATGAAGTATTGACATTTGTGGATTATAGGACTTGGATTGTAGAGTTGTGTGACATTCGAATTTCGACCCTTTTCGAACTAATGAATGAATGAAATGTCTATCGATGTATTTCGGTGAGATCTCGTTCGAATTGATCACTCTCGAGTAACTAACCAAATGGGAAAGGCTAATTGGGATTTAAGTACGTGGACTAAAGAACTCGACCATGGATTGGTACTTTGACCATAAGGACTGCCGAGGAAATATTTTGGGCCATCGAGAGGCCGATCTAAGATTGGTATTAGAACGATTCGCCGGTGTTATGCAATTGGTTCACGGGTGAATCCGTTTAACCATGGTATAATTTGTGAATTAACCTAAACTGATTTTGACGATCGTACCCTTCGAAACTAGCAATTGACCATCACGGTTACATGGCAATCAAAGTCACCCTAGCTCAAATAACTCTTAAACGTGACGGTAATCACGGGTCGATACGCGTAACTCCCGAAAACGCCCATTAGTGTGAGATGCATTGAAACCGCAATTGGATAATTTTGACCTTGATTTGGGTTTCGAAATTGGATGTCGGGTATTTGAGAATTCCAATGAAGAAAATTTGGATGTCATCTCATCGAAGTCAATTAGAATTTAGGTTCGCTCCTAAGGGTTTGGAAAAAAATGAAAAATTACCCTTACGCCCTCGGTAATTGCTCATTCCTCTAGAAATTAGTAAGGACAAGGTGGTCGTTAGTCATTTTCCCATGTGTGACCGAATTATGGAAGGGTAGAATGGTCTTTGGGCTCTTGAAGTGACTAGAGGTCAAGAATGATACATGAAGAAAATCCCATTAACAACTTCCACCAACCAACGCTATTTCCTTTATCACCTCGGTCTTACACCATGTCATATACTTGAGTGCCTTAAATTCATTACAATCACACATCATCTCACTCTTGCAAGTGGACTAAGATTTGAAGAAAGCTCTTAACTCTCTCTCGCCCTGTTCATTTTGGCTGGCCATCCCTCTAATTTTTTCTTCTCTCTCTCTTTCTCGTTCGATGCCGCTTACCATCCCGTCGCCACCCGTTGTTCTAGCGATTCCGCAGCCGTTCGTGGTCGGAATCCGATGATCCACCCACCGTTAGAAAGCTCTTTCTCTTACTGTTCCAACGAGCTATCATAAGCCCCGATCCCCCTAGCCGTTCTTCTCATACAACAATTTGAAGCAGCAAGGGTCGCTGCTGACCCTGTTCCGACCCGAGAAGCATCTTAGCCTATTTGGAAGCTTGTTTTAGCTTGGTTTCTTAGTAAAACACTTCCTAAATCTAGTTAAGACATCTAGCATTATGTTTATAAGTTTAAGGATGAATTATAGTGGGTATTATAGACTAAATCCTTGTCGTTCTTGATCGACCAAAATCGATCGGTTACGCCCAGAAAAGACCGTGAGCTTTATTGCTACTTTTGGAGGATTTCGCTTGCTCGTTTAGCCTTGTAAGTTGATCCTAAACCTTCCCTAGGATGTTAGGTTACTAAGGGACCAAGTTTGAGCTTGATATTGAGTGAATGCATGGCTGGTTTTGTGAGAAACGCCGAGAGACCCGAATCTGTCCGTGTTGAGATTAAGTGCTTGCTGACTTATTCTTACTTCGAAATCATGTTTTTATGCTTAATCCATATTAGTTCAAGGCTGTAAATTAATAAACTTGGGTTATCGTAACAAGGATTAAGCATTACTAGCTTGAACGGGCTTGATTGAGGATCGTGACAATTGTTGACATGAATTTATCAAGTTTTTTTTAGTTTTATAAAAATTCATAGAAAATCCATAAAAAGTCAAAAAATTGAAAAAAAAAACAAGTTTAGAAGCCTTGGCCAAGCATAAGGGACCATTTTTGAACAAAAAATAATTTTTCATATTTTTTGAATTTTTTGATATTTTCGGAAAATAGAAAAATACAAGAAAATTCACAACAAATACTTCCCGAGGCCACAAAAATATAGAAAAATGTTAAATATTTTTATTTTAATTCCATTTTCATTTTGAACTTAAGAAAAATCAAAAATTGAATTCAATTTTAGGTGTTTCTTCACAACACAAAGAGTTGAATTTGCCTAAAAAATCCGATTTGAGTCTTTTTATTTGCAAATTTTACATATTTTGGGTCAAGACATTCAATTTTAGTCATCTGTAATTTCAATTTGGTCAATTTATCCTTCAATTGCACTAATTGCACCGATTTGGTAAAATACCCAATTATTCTTTGCAAGTTAGTCCCTTGATTTTCCAATCTTTGAAATTACTTTTAATCCAAGGACTTTCACAACAAAATTGGACTACCTCCCAAGGTTTTCATATGTCCCGAATCGATTGGCAGATGTGGTTTGATCCAATTTGATCGTTTGCGCCCAATTGAACTTTTCCCCGATTTGCAATTTTAGAAAAATTTGGGATTTTTATAGAAATTAGTGGGAACTTTTGGGCAAAATCACATTTCTAGATAGAATTTGAGCCCCTAAGTTCAATTTTGAGGTTTAATTGTAAAGATTCCCCACATATTTTAATTAATTTCAAAAATTGCAAGTCTGAACCGGTTCAGACGTCCGACAACCAGTTGGATTGGTCGAACCTGTCCCGAAAACAGTGTCGTTTTCTTCCTCGAAACTCCCGCGCAATGAACAAGTACTTAGGACGATTTTGACGACCAAATTGACAGGTCAATCGGTGATAATTGAATCAATTAATGTGGGCATTTTGTTCCTCGGGTTGATACGCGTTGATTGAACCCGACCTCGAGGTCAATGGTCGCCGGAGGAGCGCCGACGAAGCGATCAAAGCTGCGGTGGCCCAAAAAAGTCAACATTCTTCAAACCGTGTGAAATTTGCGCTCATTTGAGTTCGACGGAAGGCCTAACGGACCCGGACAGAATCCCAAATGATTCCGTCACCGTCCGGTGACCCAATTGCACGTGTGCGCACGTGTGAGAGGGTCGGCGAAGGCTCTCCCGTGCGCACCCAAATTCAAAACAGGTATAAAAGGTCAAGAAGCTTCGCGATCGGGAGGAGGCTCATTCGTGCTCGTTGAGAAATAGAATAGAGAGAGAAAGAGAGAAAGGGTACAGAGAGAGACTTTTGCGACGGTTATTGCCTCTCGCCGGAGCTTGAACCGTGAGTTGCTCGGCCGGCCAATCCAGCCGAATCGAAGCTCGCAATCGCCACCGAGGCTCACCTGAGCCGAGAAGAAATGATCGCACTAGTCCAATCGGTTCGAGATCTCCAAAAACGGTGAGTCGGCCTCTCGATCATCTCTCTGTGTTCATGGTGTAGCACTATCCCAGGCCCGATCGGTTGAATTAATGTGTGCGTTTTGATCTTCGAACATCACCGACCATATCCGCATCTCCGTTTTGCATTGATTTTGCTCGAAATACCTCGATCGAATAGCGAGTCGAACCATGATTCTAGCTATATGAGCTCAATCGAAGCTTGAGATAAGCTTCTTGAACTTCCTATGATGATCGTGTGTGAAAGAATTGCTCGATTTGGCATTAATCTATATGTTTGAACTCTACAATATCACTCACTGTGTAGATCGATACTCGCGATTTAGCTGCTAGAATAGCGCAAACCCGAGATATGTGGATCTGGAGGTCCAGGTGAGTCGATCGGTTCGATTTGGGGTCGATCGGCCGAGATTTCACCGTCGGATCTCGGCCGGGGAGTCTCAAAGTCCGTTAGGTAGTCGTCGAGAGTTAAAATACGAAGGCGAGGTGGCGGGGTCAACGAGTCAAAGTCCGAGGTGTCAAGTCGTGATAGGTCCAAGTCAATGTCTAGTCGGTTCAGATGTTGGCGAGGATGGGCTGAGTCGGATTAGATTCGACGGTCGCGATAAATAGATTAGTTTGATTATGGGTCATTAGATTTGATTTTTGTATTTTTGATTAATTCGTTTAATAAATGAAAAATAAAAAAATACGGAAACGGTGCCGTTTCGGTTGGTGGGCGTGCGGTGTCGTTTAGAGTATAGGCACGATGCATCGTCATTTTAGGTCTAATAGGAACGAACGGGCGAGATCAATTCCGGGTTCAATCATGGCCGTCCGTTTAATTTTAGTATTTTCGGATATTAGAAAAATGTTTTAAAAAATCAAAAAATATTAGGTAAATGGGATACGGCATCGTTTTAGTGTCGAGCGGGTCGGAGTCGGGTCGGGGTCGGGTTGACCGGGCATTGATCGGGTTGACTCGGTCCGAAAAATTAATAAAAAATTCATAAAAGTTTTCTAAAAATCCAAAAAAAATCAATAATATTCATAAAAAAATCATAAAAATTTCCAGATTTTCCCAAACAATTTCTAAAAAATGTCTAGATCAATTCGGGACTCTTATAGTCCGGATCAAAAAAATTTGATGTTACGAGGGTCCATTTACATAGATCCGGAAAATTATTGATTTTCGAAAATAAATAAAAAATCCAATAAAGGTTAGAAAAATTCCAAAATTTTTTGAAAAATCACAAAAAATGGGAAATGGCCACATTCAACTAGTCCGACCCTATTTTTTGGTTTTGGGTCCCGAACTATCCGAATGACCATTTTACCCTTATGTGCACTTGGCCCCAAAAAGAATTTTCGAACCATCCCGGAACTCGAATAGATCTTTCTATGGGCCGATAGAGCCATGCTAGACATGCCATGCTCGTTGGATTGCTTGATTTGATTGTGATTACTCATGATTGTGCATTTAATTTTCCGATTGTGATTGATAGGATAGAAATTCCCGTCCGCATGACAACTTTAGATCGTTAGAGCCTACCTCACCTTGAATATCGTCTGCATGAATTCTTAGGTTAGAAAATCACTCAACTTCGGTAACCGAAAGGGCGTCGATTTGAATTTTGGCGTAACCAAGTCCCCGGACCTACTTCTCGGTTTTCGTAGAATCGAACGGTTTCTCTCAACCGCACGATAGGGTTCTCGATCATACCCTCCAAAAATTGATCGGTGGCGACTCCATATGCATGTACACCGTGTACATGTCACTCGACCACACTAAGGTCGACTCCGATATAAAAAAAAATCTTCTTCACGCTGCGATTCGAGTAATGGGTCTCGGGAGGGACCCTCACCATCCACACGCCAACTGGATTAGAAGCGCGGCTCGTTAACCTCACCATCGGCCGCCGAAGGGAGACGGAGGAGGGTCGTGACAAACGGCTACTCCACTGGGGATGATGGTTGCAAAATCATTAAGAGAACTTAAGGCGATGAAAAAGTTGAGTGTTTTTATAACTTTGTTTTCTGAGATGCTCTTGAAGGTGAGGTATGTTCGCTAACAAAACGTGTTAAATGTTGATGCGAGATGGGAGTTATAAGGGGTGACATCTATGGTTATCTATTTTATGCGAGATATAGTGTTTCGGGTCTTGTGTGTTTATTTATGCACATATTGAAGCGGTGTTTGATATAAAATGCTATGCATGCTTTGCATATTCCGAGGATCACAACACTGCACAAACAAGCGCCTAAACCCGAGCCGCGAATCACCCTTTTAGGTTGCCTTAGATAGGGATTGGTATGTAAGGCTCCTGTGTTCGATTACGCACCGGGGTTGACCATATTTAATCCCGCTCGCTATGCGAGGTTGATGATCCTACCTACTTGTTGTTTGATTGCGCTTATCGACGGCTCATCAATTCGTATAGTGGGAGCCTCGTTAGGTCCACACCCGAACCTTTTTAATTTCTTTAGAGTCAAACCTCACTTGTCTCATGCGCATGTGAATGGAAGGTTGGTATACCTAAAACCAAAAATCAAAAAGAGAGTAACATCGGTTGGTGATAGATAATCACGAGGACACGCAGCAAAACACGCCTAATAAGAATGGAACAAGAAGAACTCGCACCTCGTGTGGGTAATCCGGAGAATCGAGATGAATATGATAGCCATGATGGTGGCGAGAGATGAAAGCAATGTTGATTTCCGGTCAAGGGAAGTATCCTATCGATCCAAATTCTCAAGCTCCTCCAAGCGCATCGGATGGTACAGGTGCTAATCTAGCGCCTGCTATAAACACCTCTCCAAAATTGGAGCGGCCACCTAAAGACCCTCGAGGTTGTAATAGACCTGGAAAAGAAAGAAAAACAAGCCCTCAAGATGGAGGAAGAAATCAAGAGGCTCGCCAAGATTGAGGAATGCTTGGTTAGTTAGGGATATGAGTTTTCACGCTTTGATAAGGTGAAACCGTTTGAGAAGATTGAGGTTCCTTCGATTACAACGAGCCTGATTTCGTAAGGAAATACAACGGGATCGAGATGTCCCAAGGCGCATCCCAAGTACTACTTGCGCCGTATGTCTCGGTTCTCAAACAACATCCCGTTATTGGTCAATACTTTTCAAGAAAGTCTATCCGGGGTAGCCTTAGCATGGTTCATTGAAATGGAAACCTAAGAGGCTTCTTGACCGGGACAAGTTAGGCGATGAATTCCTTAGGCAGGTACAAATTTAACACTCGACGACCCTTAGTAGGGAAGACCTTTTGAGGATCTCTAAAGGGAAGAACGAGGCCATTCGCGCCTACGCTCAAAGGTTGAGAGCTTTAGCGGTACAAGTGAAACCACCCGTCCTTGAAGAAGAGTTGGTGGACATCTTCCTCAAGGCATTACCCTTTGAGTACTTTGACAAGTTGAACACTTCGAAGTGTCGGACGTCCGCACACCTAATCAAGGTGGCGGAGCGGCATGAATGGGCTTTGCGGGGAAAATAAGATATCTCGACTCGTCTTTTAGACGCCAATACCTTGTAAGAAGAGATAGGGAGCAAGCGGTAATGTGGCGTTTGTCCCTAACCCGCCTAAACCAAAAAGTTCTCACCTCCTACCCAAGGATCTTCTTCTTGGACCGTCCCTAAACCACCGGAATCAAGACAGAGAAACTAACCCGTTTTTACCCCACCGCCTCGACCTTTGTCTATACTACTACCCATGCTGCTTGAGAATCGATTGGTTGTGAAGGAGCCTCCTAGAGTGAATCCCTCTAGGTTCGCTGGGTTTGACGAAACTCGACGCGTGCATTTATCACATGGGAGAAATGGGGCATAATGTTGACAATTGTCTCCCTCTTAAATATAAGGTGCAAGCCTTAATTGATGGAAAGGTCCTAGAGTTCGATAATCTTGAACTAAACGTGCAACAAAAACTTTTACCGGAACATCGCGAGGTAAACGCGATATTTGAGAGTGTTCTTTAAGAAACTCTAGAGTTCATAATAGACGTGAGCAAAATGCGGGATATCTTGACCCCGGGCTTCACAATACCCCGATGGAGCGACTATTTTCAATGAAGAAAAGAAGGTGTGTCTAGAACAGCTAATCAATTTAGGCGTTATTGGGAGAATGGAAGACACTACTTTCAAGGGAACTTATGTAACCATCGATATGGTGACAGAGGAGTTCGTGATGAGAGCTATGAGAGGGAAGACTTGGAGAGTTCCTTCAGGATACTTAATGAATGTCCAAGATGGTAAAGAAACCGAAGAGCTAGATGATTATGAAATTTGCCTGGAAAAAGCTCGCCGAGGTGATAGAAGGTTCATGCGAAAGCTCTTGAGAGGGGGGAGATAGTTGACAATCTCGGAGAAGATAGAGGAGGATACAACTTTAAAGTCTTGTATTCGGCACCACCAAGCATTTTCGTTGATTCGGGAGATACGGTTCCCGATGGTTGGGGTGGCATGGATGACCCCGAGAGCGAAGAGTTCGTGGGAATGGTTGATGAAACCAAGAATCGGGAGACTCCTCGGAATGAATGGCGAGAATCAAGAGTCTAATATGCGACTTTCCAATTTGGAGACCCACATACGTCATCCGACGAGTATGGTGGCGGAGTTATCCCAATTAGTGGTCAAGAATAATACCACAACAGTGGAAGAAAGTATGCAAATCTTAGAGATACAACGGGACCATTGAGATTCAGAATAGACGGATCGCGTTGTTGCAAGAACAATGCGATGATATTTCGAAGAAGGTGGATGAACTAAAAGAGTTGATCGTGCCGATCACCCAAATTAGAAATATTCCTCCACAAGATGTGAATTTGAGGGTAACTTTTCGCTCAAAATACGATGGCACTAGGTGTCCTTTGGCACATATCTCGTATTACCTCCGCCAAATGGTTGGTCATCATGAAGATAACAAGGTGTTAATTCGGGATTTTAAGCATAGTCGACGGTCTCGCATTGACTTGGTTCCAATCAATTGATCTGGATTGGGTCCCAAGTCGGGAGGAATTATCGAGCACTTTGTGCGACACTTTGAAGCTGGGATTAGAAGATACTTCACCAAAGCCAACTTGTTGAATATCGAAAAAGGAGAAGATGAGAGTTTTGAATTCTTTGCCGAGAAGATGGAAAAAGCATGCTATGATGGTGCAACCACCGCTATCGAAAGGGAAATGTTGGAATTTATGCTCAAGTCATTGCCGGCAGAATATTTCGACCGAATGTACGCATATACATATTCCTCCTTCCAACACATGGTGGATGTTGGCATGAGAATTGAAGGCATAATCATGAGGGTCAAGAGGGAAAGACAAAGGCGCTTTGACGAAGGAAACGCCGCGATGCAACGCCCTGTCATAGACATAATCCCGAAAGCATTCATGAGGATGAAATGATTGGGATGGTAGATGTCCCGATCCGTTTTGTGATTGACCTAAATAGGGTGGATAGCTGGGATGCCTCCAATTCAAAAAAGCCATCGACACCGGATTCATCCTGTGAAGAAGTGGCGGAAATCTCAAAAGGTCAAGATGACAGAATCGAGCCAGGTGAAAATTAAACTTCCACCCGTAGAAGAATATAACTCGAAGGCGGTACATTGGGATTACGGTACCGGTGAAATTGATGCCGTGATGAGATCCGAGAGATGTTATGCTCCAAGGGAGATGGAGCCCGAAAAGAAAGCGCCGACGTCGGAAGAAGTAAAAAAGTTCCAATCATGGTGAGAACTAGTGAATATGAAGTTGTCGACCAACTCCAAAAAATGCCGGCACAAATCTCTTTGCTTAATCTCTTTAAGAATTCAGAGAAGCATAATAATGCTCGCTAAAGGTGCTGAATGAAGTACACGTTCTCGAGACCATCAATGAAGTCTAGTGGGAGATTTCGTGGGGGCCATTCTATTGAAAGATCATATTTCCTTCTCGGATGAGAATTTCTCGAGGAAAGAGGGCATTCACAACAAAGGCTCTCTACATCGCCGTAAGGTGCCATGGAAAAGAGGTACCTCATGTTTTGATTGATAATGGCTCAACTTTTAATTTGTGTCCTCTAAGCACTCGAGAAGCTTGGGGATAAGTGAAGACTTCATCAAGACATCCAAAGCGAATATTCGTTCATTCGACGGAATTTCCAAGAACGTGGTGGGTAAGATTGAACTGGATGTCTCTATTAGGCCGATAACTTTCTCCATACCATTCCAAGTCTTTGGATATCTCTAGTGCTTTCACTATCTTCTTTGGGAAGACCGTGAATCCATGTATCGGGAGCAATACTTTCTTCTCTACATCGAAGGTTAAATTTGTGGTCCAGGGCCGTCCTGGTCACTATCCATGGAGAAACGGGACATCGCACTTCCTTGAAAGGAATGGTTCCCTACATCGAGCCCCTAAAGGAGGATGCGCTTAGTTATCATACTTTTGATGTCATATCCATTATGGACGTACCATCTAATTCGAAGATAACTACTCGAGTTATCTAAGCCTGCGACTATGGCCGGGAAGGTACTCCTCACAAATGGTTTCATTCCTAGCACTCGGATTGGGGAAGTATGGCTAGGGAATTCATAATCTCTTAAGTCTTAATTCAAATGATCACAAGGTTGGTGCTGGGATACAAGAGAATGATAGGATATGATACGAGTCGAGGCCGAGGTCGAAAAAAATGTTATGGAGACCAAGGACGTCATGGACACCGAGATAGTCGCTTCATTGGCACCAATGCCTAGAAAGCTAAAGGGAAAATGTTTGAAAATCTCTTATCTCAAGTATTCTCTAAAGAAGGTAAATGGCTTGAGGATGAAAATATTTCCGATATCTGCGGATCCGGATTTATTCAACCCATTTTTAGACAATCGGGTAAATGTGATCATCGAATGGCTCGACAACGACTTTCCCACTCCCGAGTAAAAGGCTCTTTCGAACTTTATCTTTCACCTGCATTTCAATTACTTGCATTTGTTTCCTATAGTTAAAACTTTCTGATGTTTCTTCTTTTAAAGTACCCTTAGATCTTGTTTCGTGATTCAAGAAGTGCGGTATTGTATTGCCATTAGTTACATCTATCAATGAAAATCATCTCTAGTTTTATTAAGGACATATGGAGCAACAACGAATTGGTCCGATGATGACAATTGCCCCGACCATGAAACTTGAGGCCCGATTCGCCATATGATTCTTGGTTTTCGAAATGGCTATTGAGAATCGGGATGTCCAAAAAATCAAGGACTAATTCTCTTTTTTTTTCTTCAAAAAAGGAATTTGAAAATGTTTTTTGTCAAAATAGGGCATGCATTCTATAATTTTGTCATTTTAATGTACTAACCCTTCCCGATGAATTTCAGGCATATCATCCCTTCCATGCATAACAGGTTAATATATGACTCGAGATCGGCTCGATTACTACATTGACACCGATTTTTGATCAAGTGCTTCTTAGTTTTATTTCATAAAATTCACAAAAACTCATAAAAAGTAAAAAAAAATTGAAAAATCAAGTTTAGTGGCCTTGTCCAAGCATAAGGAACCATTTTTGAATAAAAAATAATTTTTCATATTTTTCACATTTTTTAAATATTTTTGGAAAATAGAAAAATACAAGAAAATTCATGAAAAATACTTCCCGAGGTCACAAAAATATAGACAAATGTTCTATATTTTTATTTTAATTCCCTTTTCATATTGACCTCAAGAAAAAATAAAAATTGAACTCAATTTTAGATGTTTCTTCACAACACCAAGAGTTGAATTCGCCTAAAAAATGCAATTTGAGTCTTTTTATTTGCAACTTTTACATGTTTTGAGTCAAGACATTCAATCGTGGTCCTCTGTAACTTCAATTTGATCAATTTCGCCCTCAATTGCACGAATTGCATGGATTGGGCAAAATACCCAATTATTCTTTGCAATTTAGTCCTTTGGATTTTTAATTTTTGAAATTACTTTTAATCCAAGGACTTTCCCAATAAAATTGGACTCCCTCCCAAGGTTTTCATATGCTCTGAATCAATTGGCGGGGATAATTGGATCTAATTTGATCATTTGGGCACTCAATTGAACTTTTCCCCAATTTGCAATTTTAGAAAAATTTGGGGTTTTCATATAAATTGATCGGAAATTTTAGGCAAAATTACATTTCTAGATGGTATTTGAGCCTCTCGGTTCAATTTTGAGGATTAATTGTAAAAATTCTCCATATATTTTGATTAATTTCCAAAATTGCAAGTCCGAACCGGTTCGAGACCGATCTAATCAGGTCGGACCGGTCGACCGATCCAAACGAGTGTCGTCTTCCTCCCGAGTACGCGCCATTTTATAGGTTTGAAGGCCGAGATTCGGAGATCAAATTGGACGACCAATTGGCTATAATTGGACAAGCTCGGGGAGGCATTTTGTTCACCAAGCTAATACGCGCCGATCGCCACCAACTTTGGAACCAATGGTTGCTTTGGAGCACGGCGGGGCGGCCGGTCAAAGTCTCGACATTCCGAGAAAGTCAACATTCTTAAAAAAACGAGTGAAATTAGTGCTCGCTCGTGCTCAACGGAGTGTCTAACGGACCTGGACGGAATCCCAATCGATTTCGTCGCCATTCGACGACCTAATGGCACGCGTCAGGGCACGAAATTGGAGTCGGCAAAGCTCTCACCCGACGCGCCAAATTTCAAAACTGGTATAAAAGGCCGAAAAGCCGCGAAGCAAAAGAAGAGGCCCATTCATGCTTGCGAAGTAACATAATAAAGAGAGAGAGAGAGAGCTAGAGAGAGGAAAAAACTCTCGTCGTCCGCAATTGACAAGAGCTTGAAGGAAGACTGTGAATCGCTCGTCTAGCCAATCCAGGTGAATCGGGCGTCGAATCATCATCGGAAGCTCGTCCGAGCCGAGGAGAAGCGATCGCACCCAGTCAATCGCTTTGAGATCTGCATAAACGTTGAGTCGACCTTGCGATTTTCTCTCTGTGTGTTCATGGAATCATGCTATTACGAGTGTAATTGTCTCAAGTAGTGTGTGCATTTTGATCCCCAAACATCACGACCACGATCGCACCTTATTTTCGCATCGATTTCACCTGAATACCTCGAGTCGAACTTCCTACCTGCTTTGGTCTAGTCGAACACCGGCTAGGCTCTCCTAGCAATCGCGAGCTCAATCGGAGCTCGAGGTAAGCTTCCCGAACTTCCCGAGATGCTTGTGTATGAATGAATTGATCCGATTTGACGCGATCTTACATGTTCGAGCTCGGCGGTGGACGACTATGCGTAGTTCATAGATCGTGATTCGCCCAATGAAATTGTTTGATCTTATGATATGTCGATCTCGCACGTCGAGTCGAGTCGAGTCGATTGGAAGTGGTTCCGCGTCATTCCGGCGCGATTTTACCGTTAGATCTCGCCGGAGAAGTGTCGGCCGTTGGTTCAATCATCGTCGAAAGGTAGAAGACGAAGGCGAGGTGGCGGGGTCAACGAGTCAAAGTCCGAGATGTCAAGTCGTGATAGGTCCAAGTCAATGTCCGATCGGCTCGGCCGTTAGCGTGGATGGGCTGAGTCGGATTAGATCCGACGGTCGTGATAAATAGATTAGTTTGATTTTGGGCCGTTAGATTTGATTTTTGTATTTTTGATTAATTCGTTTAACGGATGGAAAATAAAAAATACGTAAACGGCGCCGTTTTGCATAAGAGACGCGTGACGTTGTTTAGGAATGAAGTCGATGCATCGTCGTTTTAGGTTTAATAGGAATGAACGGCTCAAATCGATCCAAGTCTAATCGTGGCCATTCGTTCATTATTAGATGCGGCGTTGCTTTATACACGGGCGAACGCGATCGGGTGTGGCGAGACGCACGTAGGCGTAAGCGAATGAGCGGGCGAGATCAATCCCGAGTTTAATCTTGGTCGTCTGTTTAATTTTTGTATTTTCGGATATTAGGAAATAGTTTTGAAAAATCAAAAAATATATAGAAAAATAGAAACGGTGTCGTTTTAGGTCGAGCGGGTCCTAGCCGGGTCAAGGTTGGGTTGACCGGGCGTTGATCGGGTAAAACCCGATCCGGAAAATTAACAAAAAAAATTCATAAAATTTTTCTAAAAATCCAAAAAAATCAATAATATTCATAAAAAAATTCATAAAAATTCCCAGATTTTCCCAAAAAATTTCTAAAAAATGTCTAGATCGATTCGAGACTCTTATAGTCTGGATCAAAATTTTTTGAAGTTCCGAGGATCGATTTACATAGATCCGAAATATTATTGATTTTCGAAAAATAAATAAAAAATCCAAAAAAGTTTAGAAAAATTCCAAAAAATTCCAAAAAATCAAAAAACATGGGAAATGGCCACATTTAACTGTCCCGATCCTATTTTGTGGTTTTTGGGTCTCGAACCTTCCAAATGACCATTTTACCCTATCGGGGCACATGACCCCAAAAAAATTTTCTCGAACCATCCCGGAACTCGAATAGATCTTTTTATGGGCTGATAGGGCTATGGTAGATATGCCATGCTTGTTAGATTGATTGATTTGATTGTGATTACTCATGATTGCGTATTTAATTTTCCGATTGTGATTGATAGGATAGAAATTCTTATCTCGCATGACAACTTTAGATCGTTAGAGCCTACCTCACTTTGAATATCATCTCGCATGAATTCTTAGGTTAGAAAATCACTCAACTTCGATAAGCGAAATGGCGTCGATTTGAATTTCGGTGTAACCAAGTCCCCGGACCCACTTCTCTGGTTTTCGTAGAATCGAATGGTTTTTCCCGACCGCTCGATAGGGTTCCCGATCATACCCTCTAAGAATTGATCGGTAGTGACTCCATATGCATATACATTGTGCCCATGTCACTCGAGCACACTAAGGTCGACCCCGATATTTCTAAATTTTTCTTCACGCCGTGATTTGAGTAATGGGTCTCGGGAGCGACCCGCACGCTAATATCCATTGCCAACTGGATCGGAAGGGCGTGTCGTTAACCCTCACCATCGGCGCGCCGAAGGGAGACGGAGGAGGGTCGCGACAGACCGGCGACTCCGTGGGGATGATGGTTGCAAAATCATTAAGAGAATTTAAGCCGATGAAAAAGTTGAGTGTTTTTATAACTTTGTTTTCCGCAAATGCTCTTGAAGGCGAAGTACGTACCCTAACGAAAAGTGTTAAATGTTGATGCGAGATGGGAGTTATAAGGGGTGGCGTCTATGCTAACATGTTTTGGGCGATATGGTATTTCGAATTTTGTGTGTTTATTTATGCACATATTGAAGCGGTGTTTGATATAAACCGCTATGCATGCTTTCATATTCGAGGATCACAACACCGCACACACAAGCGCCTAAACCCGAGCTGCGAATCACCCTTTTATGTCGCCTTAGATAGGGATTGGTATGCAAAACTCCCGTGTTCGATTGCACTAGGGTTGACCATATTTAATCCCGCTCGCTATGCGAGATTGATGATCCTACCCACTTGTTGTTTGATTGCGCTTGTGGGCGGCTCATCAATTCGTACAAATGGAAGCCTCTTTAGGTCCATACATGGGCCTTTTTAATTTCTTTAGAGTCAAACCTCACTTGATTCATGCGCGTGTGAATGGAAGGTTGGTATATCTAAAATAAAAAACCCAAAAAAAGAGAGTAACATCGGTTAGTAAGGCTCTTCCCCTTTTAATTTGAACTTGTAAATTTAAATTATGCATAGCATGCATTTTTCACGAACATATCATGAAAAATTGTAAGATCGTTTAAGTGATTGGGGTTGAAGGTCATCTTTTAGACTAGATGACGTCTCAAGGTCGGACCAACGTCCCCGATGTGTTCATGTGGGAGCGAAAGAGCATTCGACGTAGCGATCGAGAGCCGGATTCATTCCAAGTCTTTGGATTTGTCCACGAGAGGGAACTCAACGACGCAACCGCATCCGTGGTGAAAATTGTTACTACACAAGTTGTGCTCGTCATTTGGAGCTCAAACGGGAAAATAAAGGATCCAAGAGGTATAAGCGAAATTGATGAGGCGACCTCGCGCAATTAAGACGGCCCCGGATCACTCTCCAATCAAGAAGAAGGAAATTGTCGTCATATCCTCCGATGATGAAGAAGATGTTGAGCCTCCCGAGTTGATAGAGATATCATCGAATGAGGACATCATTTCGATTAGTTAGTTTTTGGTCAAACTTTGGGGCATTCTTTAGAGTTTATTGCATTTCCTTTGGGTTGTCTCGTGTATTTTCTTTTGACGTGTATGGATCGAACACCTTTAGATGTTTTTATATCCTGCTTCTTTGGAATTAACCGTATTAAGATTGTGAGTTTTATGAGTTATCGATTCAAAATTGTAATAATGGCTTTTTCCCTCGATTACGCTTAAACGATCCTAATCAATTACATGCCATCTTTAGGTGGGATTTGGTCCATAACTACCCCATTTGGTTTATTTTAGTTAGATAGGAGTTAACTCTCATTTTACTAAAGAATGACATGGAATTTGATTAGTACATTTGCATCACATTTCATGCATATCCATCATAATTAGTGGTAATTGACATTAGAATCATCATTTTGCATATTCTAGATCATGGGGAATGGAGATATCAAGATCATCCCGGTGCCGCACAAAGAGCTTTCTCAATGGTGGGACCGTCTCAACCCGATCAATAATGCGTTTTACTATCATCGGGGCCAAATTCGATAACCATATAGCTCAACCTCTTCTAGATATGGACTCTACCCTTTCTCTATCGAGCTTCCTTCGCCTCAAGACCTCCGAGATAGAAAAGGTCTACAAATCCAACTCCGGCAATTTACTTTCTCATTTCTCTTTGACAATTACTCTTCTCTATCCACCGATACCGGTCATAAATCGGGAAAGGTGTTCGTCCTAACTTTCTTTGCCTTCGTCTTATTCCCTACTTCTAGGACTACCTTCGACCCCTCCATAGTTCACATAGCTCGACAAGCATGTTGCCGATGGAATTATTCCTACATGATCCTAGCTGAAACCTTCCTTTCTCTAAACCGTTTTAAAACCTCCAAGAAAGCCACTTTCCAAGCATCCAACGGACTACTTCATATGTGGTTCGTTTCTCACATAAAGACTTTCCAACTTCGAGTAAGATGTTATGAGATCAATGAGCATGTTCATCCCCTTAAATCCTTCCTCAAGTGTCAATCCCTTGTACCTAAACACTCTTTCAAGAAATGGGTTGAGCTTTTGAAAGATTTGGAGCCCGAGTATATCCGATGGCGTCCGACTTGGCCCAAGATTCGGAGGCTCAGACATCGGCATTGACGATAGCCCTATTCCTTTATTGGGATATACCGGTGCGGTGGCCTACTACCCTATCCGCGTGGTGAGATAATTTGGCATTTTGCAACAAGTGCCACCAGATGTCTATCCTGGGATCTTCTCATTTGATATGGCACATGGAAAGCTCACCAGAGAAGCGAAGAAGCTTTATCGGGCCGAATCAAGCTTATCCTTTATGCCTTAAAGAATTCCCCGTTGCAATAAGTTGAATGGCCCGATTATTTGGATGATGACATGAACATCCACAAGGCTTCCAAGGATTATATTCAGAAGTTCAAAGAGTACTCGTGGATCATAGGTCGAGCCGTACGTACCCGAATACGCATCTCCCCGCATTGAAGAAGTGGAATCATATGTACCCGAGTACATTATACCGTACGTCCCGGGAGTGGAGCCATATATCCCTAAAGATCCGGAGCTCTGGATGTCCGAAGAAGGAGAAGATCCTTATTTATGGGATTCGGACGGATCGGACGAACAAGAGGGATTCAAGCATCCTCGGCTCGGATAGATCCATTCCCCCCATTTAGCTTTGCATATTGTTATCTTTTTGAACACTTTTGAACAATTTGAGTTGTAATAAATGCATCTTGTTTCCTTTATACGTGTTGCATGCATACGCATTGTCATATAAAAAGTACAATTACCATGGATTGATCCTTTTAAAAAAATTCCGAATTACAACAATTCTCGATTAATGTCGTGACAAACAGGGTGATAGATAATCACGAGGACACGCAGCAAAATACGCCTAATAAGAATGGAATAAGAAGAACTCGCACCTCGTGTGGGTAATTTGGAGAATCAAATGAATATGATAGCCATGATAGGGCAGAGATGAAGGCAATGCTGATTGCCGGTCAAGGGAAGTATCCTAGCGATCCGAATTCTCAAGCTCCTCCGAGCTCATCGATGGTATAGGTGCTAATCCGGCCCTCGCTGTAAACACCTCTCCAAATTTGGAGCGGCCACCTAAGGACCCTTCGGTTGTAATAGACTTGAAAAAGAAAGAAAAACAAGCCCTCAAGATGGAGGAAGAAATTAAGAGGCTTGCCAAGATTGAGGAATGCTTGGTTAGTCGGGGATACGAGCTTTCACGCTTTGATAAGGTGAAACCGTTTGAGAAGATTGAGGTTTCTTCGATTACAAGGAGCCCGATTTCATAAGGAAATACAACGGGACCGGATGTCCCAAGGCGCATCTCGAAGTACTACTTGCGCCGTATGTCTCGGTTCTCGACAACATCCCGCTATTGGTCAATACTTTTCAAGAAAGTCTATTTGGGGCGCACTTAGCATGGTTCATTGAACTCGGAACCCGAGAGCCTTACTTGACCGGGACAAGTTAGGCGATGAATTCTTTAGGCAAGACAAATTTAATACTTCGACGACCCTTACTAGGGAAGACCTTTTGAGGATCGCTAAAGGGAAGAATGAGGCCGTTCGCACTTACGCTCAAAGGTAGCGAGCTCCGGCTGTACAAGTGAAACCACCCGTTCCCGAAGAAGAGTTGGTGGATATATTCCTCAAGGCATTACCCTTTGAGTACTTTGACAAGTTGAACACTTCGGGTGTCGGACGTTCGCACACCTAATCAAGGTGGCGGAGCATCATGAATGGGCGTTGCGGGAAAAGAAGATACCCGACTCGCCTTTTAGACGCCAATACCTTGTAATAAGAGATAGGGAGCAACCGGTGATGTGCGTTTGTCCTTAACCCGCCTAAACCGAAAAAGTTCTCACCTCCTACTCAAGGATCTTCTTCTTGGATCGTCCCTAAGCCACCGGAACCAAGAAAAAGAAACCAACCTGTTTTTACTCCACCGCCTCGACCCTTATCTAAACTACTACCCATGCTGTTGGAAAATTGATTGGTTGCAAAGGAGCCTCCTAGAGCGAATCCTCCTAGGTTCGCTAGGTTTAACGAGACCCGGACACGCGTATATCATATGGGAGAAAGGGGGCATAATGTTGACAATTGTCTCCCTCTTAAATATAAGGTGCAAGCCTTAATTGATGGTAAGTTCCTGGAATTCGATAGGGCTGAACCAAACGTGCGGCGGAATCCCTTACCGGAATATCGTGAGGTGAACGCGATATTTGAAGATAATCCTGAAGAGATTCTAGAGTTCATAATAGACGTGAGCAAAATGCGGGATATCTTGACCCTAGCTTCGCAATACCCCGATGGAGTAACTATTTTCAATGAAGAAAAGAAGGCATGTCTCGATTGGCTAATCAATTTAGGCGTTATTGGGAGAATTGAAGATCCTACTTTTAAGGGAACCTATGTAACCATCGATGTGGTAGCAAAGAAGTTCATGATGAAAGCCACAAGAGGTAAGACTGGAGAGTCCTTTCGGGGTACTTGATGAATGTTCAAGATGACAAAGAAACCGAAGAGCTGGATGATTATGAAGTCCGCCTTGAAAAAGCTCACCGAGGTGATAGAAGGTTCATGTAGAAAGCTCTTGAGAGGGGTGAGATAGTTGACAATCTCGAAGAAGATAACGGAGGATACAACTTTAAAGTCCCGTATTCGGCACCACCAAGCTTTTTCGTTGATTCGGGAGATATAATTCCCGATGGTTGGGGTGGCATGGATGACCCCGAGAGTGAAAAGTTCGTGGGAACGGTTGATGAAGTCAAGAATCAAGAGACCCCTCGAATGAATGCAAGAATCAAGAGTCCAATGTGCGACTTTCTAATTTGGAAAGCTACATATGCCATCCGACAAGTATGGTGGCGGAGTTATCTCGGTTAGCGGTCAAGATTAATACCACGACAAAGGAGGAAAGTATGCAAATCTTGGAGATACAGAACCGATGGATCGCGTTGTTGCGGGAGCAAGGCGATGATATTTCGAAGAAGGTGGATGAACTAAAAGAGTTGATCGTACCGATCACCCAAATTAGAAATATTCCGCCACAATGCGTGAATCCGAGGGTAACTTTTCGCTCGAAATATGATGGCACTGGGTGTCCTCCGGCACATATGTCATATTATCTCTCGCAAATGGTTGGTCATCATGAAGATGATGAAACGTTGATCCAGAATTTTAAACATAGTTTGACCGGTCTCGCATTGACTTGGTTCCAATCAATCGATCTAGATTGGGTCTCGAGCCGGGAGGAACTATCAAAGCACTTTGTGCGACACTTTGAAGCTGGGATTAGAGGATACTTACCAAAGCCAACTTGTTGAATATCGAAAAGGAGAAGATGAGAGTTTTGAACTCTTCGCCAGAAGATGAAAAAAGCATGCTATGATGGTGCAACCACCGCTATTAGAAAGGGAAATGTTGGAATTTATGTTTAAGTCATTACCGGCAGAATATTTCAACCGAATGTACGCATATACATATTCCTCCTTTCAACACATGGTGGATGTTGGTATGAGAATTGAAGGCATAATCATGAGAGTCGGGAGGGAAAGGCAAAGACACTTTGACGAAGAAAACGTCAGCCGATGCAGCGCCCGCGAGGCCCTATCATGGACATAATCATGAAAGCATTCATGAGGATGAAATGATAGGGATGGTGGATGTCCCAATCCGTTTTGTGATTGATCTAAATCGGGTTTGAGCTTCGTAGGTTCTCTAGTAATCCTAGGTTCTCGGATGGCACCCTCAACTTTTAAAATCCGAAAATCGGGTTTGAGCTTCGTAGGTACGATAGTAATCCTTGGTTCTCGATGGCACCCTTTTTCCTTTTAAATCGAAGTTTAGTTTAAGTTTCCGAAGGATTCCTAGTAATCATAGGTCTTTGGAACAAGTATTCTTGTTATTGCTTTTGTCGATTCCGGAAGGAAAACATTAAGGTAGTCTTCTAAACGGTGAATTCCTTTCTACAGGATAGCCAATTCTCTTTTACTAGGTGAATTCCTTTCTCCAGGATAGCCAATTCTCTTTTAATAGGTGAATTCCTTTCTACAGGATAGCCAATTCTCTTTTAATAGGTGAACTCCTTTCTACGAGATAGCCAATTCTCTTTTAAACGATGAATTCCTTTCTACAAGATCGCCAATTTCCTTTTAATAGGTGAATTCCTTTCTACATGATAGCCAACTCCTTTTAATAGGTGAATTTCTTTTTACAGGATAGCCAATTTCGTTTTTAATAGATGAATTCCTTTCTACAGGATAGCCAATCTTCTTTTAAATGGTGAATTTCTTTCTACATGATAGTCAATCTTCTTTTAAATGGTGAATTCCTTTCTACAGGATAGCCAATCTCCTTTTAAATGGATAATCAAATATCCCTCTTTTTGGGTCTTTCTAGGTAAATCCCTTATTACAGGGTAAATCCTTCTTAATACCTTCAAACCGCCGCGAAAAGACACTTACCATCGGACGGGCGTTGCTCTCTAAAAAGGACCTCACGAACTATTTAGAGGTAATCCTTTACACTCGTCCTATCAACCTCCGACCAACAATCTCTAAATCAACGACGGGTGAGCCACAGTAAATCTCTCTCTCTCCTCATTTCTCTCTCACATTAGGAATGAGTCAAGTGATTTCTCCATAAAAATTTTGAACTTCAACGGCAAAGGTAAGATGATTGAATGTCAAGACTCGTTTTTCTTAAATTTTTTCCCGGTTGAGTCAATTAAAGATTCAGGTGTCACTTTGTTTTTGAAAGCAACCTCCGACCGAGATTACTTTCAAAGAGGGCAAATTGTTGACACTCGATTTTCCCGATCAAGTTTTTTTTTTTTTAGTTTTATAAAAATTCATAAAAAATCTATAAAAAGTCAAAAAAAAATTGAAAAATAAAGTTTGGTGTCCTTGGCCAAGCATAAGGAAACATTTTTGAACAAAAAATAATTTTTCATATTTTTTGCATTTTTTAATATTTTTGGAAAATAGAAAAATACAAGAAAATTCATGAAAAATACTTCCCGATGTCACCAAAATATAGAAAAATATTCTATATTTTTATTTTAATTCTCTTTTCATATTGACCTCAAAAAAATTAAAAATTGAACTCAATTTTAGGTGTTTCTTAACAACACCAAGGGTTGAATTCGCCTATAAAATGCAATTTGAATCTTTTTGTTTGCAACTTTTGCATGTTTTGAGTCAAGACATTAAATCGTGGTCCTCTGCAATTTCAATTTGATCAATTTGTCCCTCAATTGCACGAATTGCATGAATTGGGCAAAATACCAAATTATTCTTTGCAATTTAGTCCTTGGGATTTTTAATTTTTGAAATTACTTTTAATCCAAGGACTTTCATAGCAAAATTGGACTACCTCTCGGGGTTTTCATATGTCCTTAATCAATTAGCAAGGGTAATTTGATCCAATTTGATAATTTTGGCGCTCAATGAAACTTTTCCCCGATTTGCAATTTTAGAAATATTTAGGGTTTTCATAGAAATTGATGGTAACTTTTGGGCAAAATCACATTTCTAGATAGAATTTGAGCCCCCGAGTTCAATTTTGAGGTTTAATTGCAAACATTCCCCACATATTTTTATTAATTTCAAAAATTGCAAGTCTGAACCGGTTCGGATCGGGCTTGACCGCCGGTTGGATCGGTCGAACCGGTCCCGTAAAGCGTGTCGTCTTCTTCCTCGAACTCCCGCGCGAATGAACTGTACTTAGACGGATTTTGACGACCAAAATTGACAAGCCAATCGGTGATAATTGAATCAATTAATGTGGGCGTTTTGTTCCTCATGTTGATACGCGTCGATTGAACCCGACCTCGAGGTCAATGGTCGCCGGAGGAGCGCCGGCGAAGCGATCAAAGCTGCGATGGCCCGGAAAAAGTCAACATTCTTCAAACCGTGTGAAATTTGCGCTCGTTTAAGTTCGACGGAAGGCCTAACGGACCCGGACGGAATCCCAAATGATTCCGTCGCCGTTCGGCGACCCAATTGCACGTGTGCGCACGTGTGAGAGGGTCGGCAAAGGCCCTCCCATGCGCGCCCAAATTCAAAACAGCTATAAAAGGTCAAGAAGCTTCGTGATCAAAAGGAGGCTCATTCGTGCTCGCGAGAAGTAACAGGATAGAAAGAGAGAGAGAGCTAGAGAGAGGAAAAGCTCTCGTCGTCCGCCATTGACGAGAGCTTGAACGAAGACCGTGAGCTGCTCGTCTAAACAATCCAGTGAATCGGGCGTCGGATCATCACCGGAAGCTCATCCGAACCGAGGAGAAGCAATCGCACCCGTCCAATCGCTTCGAGATCTCCGAAACGGTGAGTCGACCTCCCGATTTTCTCTCCGTGTGTTCATGGCATCATGCTATTACGAGTGTAATTATCTTAATTAATGTGTGCATTTTGATCCCCAAACATCACCGACCACGATCGCACCTTATTTTCGCATCAATTTCGCTCCGAATACCTCGAGTCGAACTTCCTACCTCGCTTGGTGCGGGTCGAACACCGGCCGGGCTCTCCTAGCCATCGCGAGCTCAATCGAGCTCGAGGTAAGCTTCCTGTACTTCTTACATGTTCGAGCTCGGCGGTGGCCAACCGTGCGTAGTTCATAACTCGTGATTCGCCCGATGAAATTGCTTGATTTTATGAAATGTCGATCTGCACGTCGAGTAGAGTCGATTGGAAGTGGTTTCGCGTCATTTCGGTGAGATTTCACCGTTAGATCTCACCGGAGAAGTGTCGGCCTTTGGTTCGGTCGTCGTCGAGAGGTAGAAGACGAAGGCGAGGTGGTAGAGTCAACGAGTCAAAGTCTAAGGTGTCAAGTCGTGATAGGTCTAGGTCAATGTTCGGTCCGCTCGGCCGTTGGAGCGGATGGGCCGAGTCGGATTAGATCCGACGGTCGCGATAAATAGATTAGTTTGATTTTGGGCCTTTAGATTTGATTTTTGTATTTTTGATTAATTCGTTTAACAAATGGAAAATAAAAAATACGTAAACGGCGCCGTTTTGCATAAGAGACGCGTAACGTCGTTTAGGAAGGAAGTCGATGCGTCGTCGAGTCCAAGTCTAATCATGGCCATTCATTCTTTATTAGATGCGGCGTCATTTTATATAAAGGGCGGACGCGATCGGGTGTGGCGAGACGCACGTAGGCTTAAGCGAATGAGCGGCCGAGATCAATTCCGGGTTTAATCTTGACCGTCCGTGTAATTTTTGTATTTTTAGATATTAAGAAATAGTTTTGAAAAATCAAAAAATATATAGAAAAATAGAAACGATGTCGTTTTAGGTCGAGTGGGTTCGAGCCGGTCGGGGTCGGGTTGACCGGGCATTGTTCGGGTTGACCCGATCCGGAAAATTAATAAAAAAAATTCATAAAATTTTTATAAAAATCCAAAAAAATCAATAATATTCATAAAAAATTCATAAAAATTCTCAGATTTTCCCAAAAAATTTCTAAAAAATGTCTAGATCGATTCAGGACTCTTATAGTCTGGATCCAAAATTTTTGAAGTTTTGAGTGTTGATTTCCATAGATCCGGAAAATTATTGATTTTCAAAAAATAAATAAATAATCCAAAAAAGGTTAGAAAAATTCCAAAAAATTCTGAAAAATCACAAAAAATGGGAATTGGTCACATTCAACTGGTCCGATCCTATTTTTTGGTTTTTAGGTCCCAAACCTTCCAAATGACCATTTTATCCTTCTGGGCACTTGGCCCCAAAAAAATTTCCCGAACCATCCGGAACTCGAATAAATCTTTCTATGGGCCGATAGGGCTATGCTAGACATGGCATGCTCGTTGGATTGATTGATTTGATTGTGATTACTCATGATTGGGCATTTAATTTTATGATTGTGATTGATAGGATAGAAATTCCCGTCTACATGACAACTTTAGATCGTTAGAGCCTACCTCACCTTGAATATCGTCTGTATGAATTCTTAAGTTAGAAAATCACTCAACTTCGGTAACCAAAAAGGCGTCGATTTGAATTTCGGCATAACCGAGTTGAGTGAATTTCCGTGTCGGCGGGAGTTCGAATCACATAGTTAGATGGATGCCGAGTTGCGGCTTGTGCCGAGCCAATGCTCCTTACATGAATGCTTGATATGTTCATGCCGGCGGGAGTTCGGAATCCAATGGCTTATCGGTCGTTGTGCCTAATGGGCGGGATGATGCCCGGTCATGCTGGAAGACCGCTAACCTTCGAGTTGTGCGGTGGCCAAGAGCAATCGTAATAATCAAAACACATGTGATGCATTTGCATACGAGACTATGATATGTGTTTTAGTTGTATGCCTTGGTTGATGTGTTGTTTATATAATGCGATGAAGGAAACTTGCGGGTTGTGTGCCAAGACAAGGTAAATATGCCCGTGGTTGATGGTTGACTAGTTTGAGTTGAGTGCCCGATCGCAGTAACTAGAGCATTGCGAAAGTCGCACTCTATTGATCCGTTATCGATATTAACATGCATGTTTAGGTCACCTCGAGCGAATTAATACCCTGTTCGAGCTTAGGGCATTGACTCACGCAGATTTTATATCTCACCCGTTGTTGTTAACTGTTTCCAGGACCTTAGCAATGGAGAGCAGGACCAAGATTTGGGGTGCTACTCGATCGACCCACGATGTCATATCGCATCCGGTCCCCGAGTCGACCGTGTTTGGGAGAACCATGTGACGACGACACTTTGGGTCGAGTAGGGGTTGGGGGTACTTGGTACTTCACCGCTTCAAGTCCCGATTCGTTCGTCACGGGGAGGTATTCTTTGGTCCGATTCGCGAGTTTGACGAACTTCCGACCGCCACCTCGAAGATCCAAACCTCGGGACCCGATAGAGATTGACACCTCAAATAGGAAAGTGGAAGATCCGGGCGAGGACCCCGAGACCCCGGTTGACTACTAGCTACGAGGAAGACGTTGATGTTGATCTATCTTTCTAAGTCGCTTGGAGTAGCATTAACCGCAACCTCGACCTACTATCTTTTTTATGGTTGTAAGAAGTGGCCATGAGGTATGGTTTGTGTAACGTCTTGAAATTTTGACGTCTAAAAAATAAATGGATTCAATGGATTTTAATAATGAATTCCAGCCTGGTAAATAATGTTGGATTTTTTAGGATTAAGGGAGAATAATTGGATATTGAATATTTATTTTGGATGGATATTGGATTAATCTAAGACGTCGGTAAGAGAAAATCGAGCCGGGATTTTCATGCCATCGGATAGTAATGTCAAGACCCTTCACGCCCGATCCCACCCGACCGAACCCTAGTTGTGGAAGTACCAAGAAGCCCCAGTTATTAGTGCCAAAAGACTAATTTACCCCCATCACTCAAATCACCAAACTACCTTTGCTTTAATCACAAAAGACAAAAGCCATTAATTTGACTTAACCTTTAGGCCCTATACATTAATTGCCATCACCCTCACCATCTTTTCCCTATATTCTCTCTCTCTTCTCTCCCCTTCACCTAGACGTAGCCGATTCCACGGAACCGCCAATTCTAGTTCGAAAACCGGTGGTTCCGGTTCCTCCAAAAGGTGGAACCGCCGGTTCCGGTTCGATTTTAAAATTTAATTTTTAAAATAATAAATAATAAAATAAACATAAAAAATTATAAATTATAAATTATAAATTATAATCAAATTGTACATTGTAATAAAATTTGGGAAAAAAAGAGAGATGAGAAATGGGCTTGAACTTAATGAATTATCATTAAGCGCTTATATATCTTCTTGGGGATTTAGAAGAATCAAAGCCCATGTAGTTCTTTTACCTTTGATAACCCCAACTTACCTCATCGTCAAGCGTCGCTACCCGTTGTAGTACCCGTGGCGGTGGTATCTCCACAATTCTCACTAAAAAATTCGTGTTCTCGATCCAGCTCTTGGTGTCGAAATCTAGCCTTCGTCCAATCGTCGACACAAGCTTGAACTTCCACAGACTCCGGACTTAATCTTAAAAGGCGAGAGTTCAAAACTAATCCTCCAAAGCTTAAATGCTTGTTCCACTACAACCGTTGAAAATAATATAGATGAGGGCTAGAACCGGGTAATCGTTTGAGTGACTCTTCCACCATTCTAGGATTTGAAAATTTGTACTGTGTTCGGCATCACGAAACTCAAATTGAGTGGTTAAATATTTTTCTAATTCAGAAATACCACATGTTGCCCTTTTTTTTGTCTACTCTTAAGCATATCGTACCCTCTACTAAGTGAACTACCAGCTTTGCTTCGTGGAGCGATGGATTGTAAAGATCCACAATCACTTAAACCATATCTACCACATACTAAGTGAACTACCAGCTTTGCTTCATGAGACAATAAATTGTAAAGATCTACAATCACTTAAACCATATCTACCACAAAATTCTCCATATAATACTAGCATAAATTCTTTAACCTCTCCTTGTATAATTGAAATATCTATTGCATCTTGTAAATGTAAACAATCATAATAATACACATTCAGATAATCTAGCAAACTATCTAATTTAATACGTGGATCAAAAACAATACCAACTAAATAGACAAGAGGAATTTTGAAATAATAATGCAACCATTTTTCTCGCATTACTAAAATAGTCATACCTAATTCAAGATCTTTTTCATATTCGCTAAAAACATTACCAATATTAACACACTCTATTAAAAATAAATGCGTAGTAGGATAATAAATACTAGATAAAGCATTAGTAGCATCATTAAAAATTTTCAAAAAATCTAAATTTTTTTTGCAAACGTCCTAATGTTGCGGAAGTAAAGTAATTTCGAGAATATTTTGCGAAATAAACATACACAATAAATCTTTGTAATCAAAAGTTTGACGAAGCAACTCGTAGATAGAATTCCAAAGAGTCGAAATATCTTTTGAAAACCTTTTTGCCCTTCTCCCATGTTGTTTACAAAAGTTTCCCCACACTTTCATAAAATGGTTATAACTCCATAAAAATTTAATTGCACCCTTTATTGGAGCGAGAGAAGTCTCAAGAGTTCGTAAACCATCTTGAACACATAAATTTAAAACCAGGCAAGCATATCTAATATGAAAAAATTGTCAACCAAAAGAGGATTTTCAAATATTTTCTAATTCAGGAATAGAAGCGGTATTTGTGGCGGCATTATCAAAACCAATTGAAAATACTTTATTTATCAAAGTATATTCTTCTAAAATTTGCCTAATTATTTTATAAATATTATGAGCCGAATGTTTTTCATCAAAAACTCGAAATACAAGAAGTCTTTTTTGAATGGTCCAATCAGAACCTATCCAATGACACATAACACCCATATAAGAATGAATTTGCTAGGGATCACTCCAAATATTGTTACCTAAATACACACGTCCATTAAATTTCCGAAAAAATTTGCTAAATTTTTTATAAAGATGCAAAAGTTCGTGTTTAAGAGTACTTTTCGAATAGTTGGTGCTCAATAACCAACGCAAGATTTATCAAATATTTCAAATTAAAATTTTCACCAGTAGTAAAGAAAGCATGATCAAGGGCAACATATTCAGCTAATGTTTATTTATAAAGTGCATCAGTGTAACGAGAATAAAGGATGAGTATTAGGATTGGCGTTTCGAAAATTTGTTATTGCCTAGTGTCGATCCCCGCTTGCATTAGATGTTTTTTCATCGGATGCGAGACAGAATGTTCCGTAGCCGTCTCCTTTGGTAAATTTATATATTTGCGAATAATATTTACAATTTATATTATATTACCTTCGCTTTCATCATATACCTTGTCGAAGTGCGGCCATAAGTCGGATGTACTCTCTCACCCTTCCGTTTCGGTTCATTTGCCGTCGACGTTTCTTCGACATCGGTAGAAGGATAAAGACTTTCTTGTGTTGGGACGTGTTCGACGTTCGAAATGGGAACAAAGTTGATATTATCGTCGTCGTCTTCCCAATATGTATACTCACGAGGATCATATCCAGGAATAGGATGTTCGAAATCTCCCATCGCTATCTTGCCATTTCTAGTATTTCGCTTCCACTTGCCATTTTTGAGAAAATTGAGGCGGGATTGAGAGAATTGAACGGATTTAGAGAATTTAAGAGAATTGAGAGAATTGTTGAGAGGATTTGTGAGAAAAATGAAAGGGAGAGGATAGGTATTTATAGAGAAGCGGAAGGTTATTTAACTTTAAAAAAATCATTTTTTTGCGGCCAAATGGCCGTTGCAAGCCCATGGGCCCGGTCAACGAGCCGATTTCGATTTCGAGTCCGAACCGTGGGCCTGGTCAACGGGCCGATTCCGGGCCCCTAGTTCCATTTGGCCATGTCTACCTTCACACTCACCCACACCCATGGTCAAACCCATTTTCCCCTTCCCCTTTCATTTTTGCGGTACCTCACCCTCACCACCACCTTCCTCTTCCTCTCGTCTGGGCCGACCACCAAGCTTCGCCGTCGCCCTCCGTGCTTCGCCGGCCGCCCCAAGCCACGTATATCCTTATCATTGCTCACCTTGTCAAGCTTGTGCAGCCTTCCACCCGAGCCAATCGCAACCTCCACATCACCTCCTCGAGCCTTGTCCATCGGCCTTAGCATCGATAGTCGGGCCCTCCACCGTGCGCCGCACCACCACTTGTGACTCACTGCCCAAACTACCTCACCTCATTGGACCTAGAGTTGCCACCGCATCTCCACCCGCGAGCCTCCGCCACCAACCATTACCGAGCACCACTAGCCACCGCACCTCCACCCGAGGTCCCTCTACCTGATGGCAACTCGAGACTTGCGAGCCCCGTGCGCCATTGACCCGAGCCCCCTCCTTCGCTCCCGTCAACAAAGCGGATCCGTACCACACGCCGATCCCTCACCCACGAGCTGCTCGTCGTTGTCCGAGTTGCTGCCACCATCATTGTCACCAACCGATGAGTTTGTGAGTTAACTCTCTAATCGCTTATTAGGCTGTTAATTATGTTTAGGGGATAGATTAGTTCAAGTTAATTGTGTGTTAGTTTAGTTAATTATGGTCGGGTTAAGTTAATTGACCGTGGTTAAGTTAGGTGATTCTAGTTGTGTTAGATTAACTCTGGTTGGGTTAGAGTAACCATAGTTACTTTATTCTAATCATGGTTACTTCCTATCAACCATGGTTAGAGTAGATTAACCATAGTTACTTTAATTTAATCATAGTTACTTTAATTTATTGTGGTATAGTTACTTAACCGTGGTCCGGTCAATTACTTATCGATGTGTTAATTAACTATTGTCGGGTAAATTAATTAAGATGAGTTGACTAATTATAGTTGGGCCAATTAATTAAGGTGGACTTAATAAATCATAGTCAAACTAATTAATCGTAGTTAAGTTAATTAACCGTGGATGGGATAATTAATTATCAATTAGTTATCATTATTATTATTGGGTGATGATTTGGTGATTGTTGTAGACCTTGACTGCATATATCTATATATTAATGTGGTAATTAATCACCCATAATGAAATACCAAGTATGATGGAAAATGTATGTCATTGTCATCATGTGTGAAATTTGGATTGCATATTTGAGCAAGACCATATTTGCATTGTGCTAAATGTGAAGATATGAACTGGCATGATTGTTTGGTGTGCTTGTGTGGTCACATGATGGATGCCCGATTTATCCGTGTCACGGGAGTTCGAATCACACGGTTTATTGGATGCTTGATGTATCCATGCCGGTAGGAGTTCGAAACACAAGGCTTATTGGATACCTGATTTTTTCACGCCGGTAAGAGTTCGAATAACATGACCGATTGCTTACACGATCGTTCGTGCCGGCGGGAGTTCGAATAACACAGGTGATCGGATACCGGTCGTGGAAAGTTGCAAGCCGATACTCATTACAGGAATGCCCGATATGTCCATGTCCGTGGGAGTTCGTAATCACATGGCTTATAGATCGCCATACCCGATGGGATGGGATGATGCCCAATCATGCCGAAAGACCACCAACTTTCCGGTTGTGCTATGGCAAGTGGTTATTAATAACTTAAACACATGTGATATATCATGCATGCGAGTTTGTGTTGGGTGTTCTAGTTGAGTGCCTTGGTTTGTTTGTGGTTAAAATGCCATGTTGAGTGCTTGTGCAAAGTATGTGCCAAGGCGGGGTATGTGTGCACGTGATTGATATTTAATTAGTTGAGTCAAGTGCCCGCTCATGTAGTAGCTAGAGCGTTCGAAAGTTGCATGCTATTGATATGTTATTGGCAATATCCTATATATTTAGGCACTCTACACGGACTTAGGGTGTTGACTCACGAAGATTTTATGTCTCACCCGTTGGTATTGACTGATTTTAGGACCTTAGTGACGGAAACTCGCCCAGTATGATTCGGGTACCGCTTAATCGATCCGTCGATGTGACATCCATCCTATCCTAGGGTCGGAGCTATGTCCGGGAGCACCACGTGGCGACGCTCTAGATCGAGGAGGGGTTGAGGTACCTAGTACCTCGTCGCTTCAAAGCCTAGTTTTTTCGTCACGGGGATCTCCTCTTAGGGCTAATTCGCCGGTTTGATGGACCCTCGACTACGACCCGAAGGTCCAAGCCTGGGATCCGATGGACGTCGATCCCGCGGATGGGGAGGTGGAGGATTTAAAGACTAACTCGGATGAGGACCTTGAGACATCGGTCGGCTACTTTCTCCGAGTGGGCATGGTTGTGGAGACCTTTTTGGATGAAGTTTTTGGATGTAGTGTTCACCCTATCCCGACCCGGTATCTTTTTTGCGGTCATAGGAAGTGGCCCTAAGGTTAGGTTTGTAGATGTTTCGCTTCCCAAGGTTAACGAATATACATAAATAAAATAACCTTTTGTTGATGTTGGTTGTTGCTTGCCTACTATCTATCCCTATTACTTTTATTATTGTGCTGGGGAAGTAGCATGTTCCACATGCGCTTAATCAAAAGATAAAATAAATGGGTCGACGACGTGCCCGAGACATCGCTATTAAATGACCCGAGGCATTTGGTAGAATTGCTACGTGCCTAGGGATCGGGGCATGACAACCCCGCCTAAGATTGGTATTAGTGCAAGGCCACCTGATCCGCATGGTCATATCTTGGAGTAATAAGGTGCGTTGGATTTTTAGATAGCTAGTAGGATTAAAAACCCATGCTTGTGTTTGTTAATTGAGTTTTTAGGCTTTGTCTCGAGCTTTCATTACGCATTGGCTTTGGGGTGAGTAGGATTCCGTAAGATTCCGGGCAGGATGAGCAACCTTAATGCGAGGGTGCCTTGAGGAAGCGGAAACTCAAAAGGATTCCAGAGTGGATGGGATTCCCGCATGTGTTGGAAGCCTTGGGACATATTATAGGGCGAAAATAAAGAACCAAGTGCTGCTGCTGCTACCACCGCTTCGATCGAAGACTTCGTTGGCTACTGCTTGCTACCGCCGCATAAGTTGATGGAGCAATTTTTGAAGCTTAAGCCGGTGCGGTTTTCGGGAGTATATGATCCCGAGGCTGCCACCTCTTGGATCAAGGAGTTGAAGAAGGCCTTTGCCTTGTTGAGTTGTTCGAAAGAAGATAAGGTAACACTGGCTGTTTACCAATTGCAAGGTAACGCTAGCACATGATGGGAAGCCACATGGAGAAGGATCTTTCCCAAGGTAACACTTGCTATTTACCAATTGCAAGGTAATGATGTGGGATGCCTTCATCAAAACCTTTAATGGAAATTACTTTTCGAACCGTGCACGGAAACCGAAGTTGGCTGAGTTCTTGCGTCTTGACGAGAATCGGACGTCGATGGATCAGTATGAGGCGAAGTTCACCGAGTTGTCGAAGTATGCACCAGGGGATGGTTGAGGACCTTATGCATAGGGCGAGAAGATTTCGGGATATCTTTGAAGTCCGAAATCAAGGATCACTGGCGCCGTTGAATCTTAAGGACTACAATGAGTTGTATGAAAGGGTCCATCTTGTAGAGAGAAACATGACCGAAAGGGCAGCCGCATCTAGATCGTGATTTGCAACTTTTGTTAGACATGCTAATCGGTTTGGGTAAAGGCCAATGATAGGAGGAAAGCATCCTATTCTGCCCAATCGAAGGAACGCCGTGGGGAAACCGACATACAATTCCAATGTTTTGTGTCAATTTTGTAATCGAAGGTATGGAATAGCCTCTTGTCCTTTCAGGATGGAAGCCTACTATAGGTATGGGCAGCGGAGCCATCAAGTAGGAGATTGCTCGCGAAGACAAATGGGAGTGTAAACACCACCGCCGCAAGGAGGATTGCGAGGGAATGCGGCTGTAGAACAACCCGAATCGACCCCTAGTTCAAAAATGAGTATATGCTATGACCCGAGAGGAGGCGAAGGATTCACCGATCTATTACGGGTATGGTTTTCTTGCACGATCATGTAACTTATGCATTTTTTTATCTAGGAGCCACACGTTCTTTTGTTGCTAATCATTTTGTTAAAGTAGCGGGGTTGAGTCCGAAACTATTGGGAACGGTCCTTGCGATCTCTATACCGCTAAAGGATAGTATAGTGTCTGCTGTAGGATGTCCTAGGTGTAAGTTGGTTATATGTGGTCTCGAGGAAATGACAGATTTGATTGTCTTGGCGATATTTGATCTTGATGTTATTATTGGTATGGATTGGCTTACGAAGAAAAAGGCTACGATAGATTGCTATCGGAAGGCAATTCAGCTTTAACCCGTTGGATGTGGCTAGTTTTGAGTTTATTGCAAATCGAAGAGGAACCTCGATTTCCTTAGTTTCGTCACTTGGGAGGCAACCCGTTTGTTGGATAATGGTTGTCAAGGATATTTAGCAACGGTGGTTAACACGTCGGTTGAGGAACCAAGGATGGAGGACATCGTTGTGGTATAGGAGTTTTCCCATGTCTTTTCACAATAATTGCCATGATTACCACTAGAAAGGGAGATAGAGTTTGTGATTGAGTTAGTCCCTAGAATAGAGCCGATTTCCAAAGCACTATATCGGATGGCGTTATCGGAACTCAAGGAATTTAAGGTACAGCTGCAAGAGCTGTTCGACAAGGGATTCATTTGCCCTAATGCGTTTCTATAGGGAGCACCCGTGTTGTTTGTGAGGAAGAAGGATGGATCGTTGCGTTTATGCAACGATTATCGACAACTTAATCGGGTGAAAATTAAGAATAAGTACCCATTGCCAAGGATTGATAATTTGTTTAACTAACTTTAAGGAGCTTCGGTATTTTCCAAGATCAATCTACGGATGGGATATCATCAATTGAGGATTAAAAAGGAGGATATACTCAAGACGGCATTTAGGACGCGCTTATGGTCACTATGAGTTCATTGTAGTGCCGTTTGGTCTAACAAATGCCTCTCTGCTTTTATGGATTTGATGAATCGGGTGTTTAAGAAGTATTTGGATCGATCCGTCATCGTGTTCATAGATGACATCTTGGTATATTCGAGAAGTTTTGAGGAACATGAGCAAGTATCTAAGGACGATATTGCAAACCCTTCAGGATTATAAGCTCTACGCCAAGTTGAGTAAGTGCGAGTTTTGGCTAACTCGTGTAGCTTTTCTAAGCCATGCTATTTCGGTAAAGGAATTTCTGCGGATCCGGCCAAGATAAAAGTAGTCATGGATTAGCCAAAACCAACGACAGTGATAGAAGTACGGAGTTTCTTGGGATTGGCAGGTTATTACATACATTTCGTGGAAAGATTCTTTGCAATAGCTATGCCTTTGACGCGATTCTTGAAGAAGGACGAGAAGTTCGAGTAGACGGATAAGTGCGATCGTATTTTTCAAGAGGCTAAACACAAGCTAACTACGGCTCCAGTTTTAACGATAGCGTTTGGGCCTAGAGGTTATGAAATTTATAATGATACATCATTTAAAGGAATAGGCTGCATCATAATACAACATGGAAAGGTAGTTGCATACGCATCTAGTCGGTTAAGGCCTCATGAGTTGAATTATCCAACGCATGATCCGGAGTTAGCACCAATCATTTTTGCTCTCAACATCTAGAGGCATTATCTCGATTGGAGAAAGGTTTCAAGTTTATACCGACCATTACAGTCTTAAGTTTCTGCTCTCTCAAAAGGAGTTGAACATGAGGCAGCGTTGTTGGATGGAACTTCTTAAGGATTACGATTGTGAGATTCTGTACCATCCAAGTAAGGCTAACAAGGTCACGAATGCCCTAAGTCGGAAGTTAGCGATAGCGCAATTGATGGTTTAAGAATGGTCTTTTCTGGAGGAAGTGCGAGACTCGGACTTTAAGCTTGAGGTAAACCGTCTTTTAAGTCTCATGGCTACATTGAGGATTGTACCGAAAAGTGCAGGCAAGGGTTAAGGCTTTACAATCAACGGTCTCTACAATTCAAAAGATCCCACAAGAGGGCTCAGCCAAAAGGAAAGCTGACTTCCAAGTAGCCAATGATGGAATATTAAGGTTTCGAGGACGTTTGTGCGTACTTGCCGTGAAGGTCTTAAGGAGGAAATCTTGTCGGGACCATACTTGTAGCAACTATAGTATTCATCCAGGTAGCATGAAGATTTACCAAAATTTGAGATAGTACTACTAGTGGAATGGCATGAAATTGGACATAACCAAGTACGTGGCAAAATGCCTAACGTGCCGTAAGTGAAGGCGCGACATTGTAAACCTAGTGGATTGTTGCAGCCCCTCAAGATTCTAGAGTAAAAGTGAGAGCATATCACATGGACTTCGTGATGGGGTTGCCGAGGGGTTAGAGATGTAATCATTCGATTTAAGTTGTGGTGGATAGATTGATAAAATCTGCGCATTTCATCACAAAGGTAAAAGGACTTCGCATTGGATAGGTATGCTTGAGCTGTATGTACGAAAAATTGTACGTCTTCATGGAGTGTTGGCGATGATCACATCGGATCGTGATCCCAAGTTCACCGCCACATTTTGAAAAAGTTTGCGGACGGCGTTGGGAACGAGCTGCAGTTTAGTACAACCTATTGTGTTTTGGATTTCAAATGGAGTTGGGAGGAACAACTTCATTTGGTTGAGTTTATCTACAACAACAATTATCAACAGTAGTATTAAGATGGCACCATTTAAAGCATTCTAAGGTAGAGCCTACGTAACACCGGTTTGTTGGAAAGAGGTTGGTTAAAGGAAGATCACTAGCCCTAAGTTAGTGCAACAATCATTGGATGTTGTCAAGATTATTATGGACAGATTTTGGACAACTCAAGGCTGTCGGAAAAGTTAGATTTGCCTTGTTCAAGTCCCGATAATCCACGCAAACTCTAACTCTCCCGTCTTTCTTCATAACGGAGACAATGTTAGCGACCCATTCAGGATAATCGATAACTTCAACGAATCCCACGCCGAGGAGTTTTATTACTTCTTCTTCAATCTTCTTTGAGAGCTCTGGTTTCATTCTTCCGAGCTTCGTTTCTTTGGAGGAACTTTTGGATTTATAGATAAAGAATGTTCCACGATACCCGGATCCAAATCCTAACATATCAAGCATAGGACCACGCAAAAATATCTTGATACTCTTTTAAGAGATCAATTATTATGGATATTTGAGAGGACGTTAACCTCTCTCCAATCTTCACTTCGTGACGTTTTCAAAATCCCCCAGATTTACTATAATGGTACCTTCAGCGGTGAGCCTTTTAAACTCTTCGTAACGATTCCAATCTCTCCTAACATATCCCGAATCACTTTCCTCTTCGATGATCTCATATGAATAATCATTCAATTGATCCGAGTCACATAATAACTTGTTATGCATGGGAGGAATGATATGCCTAAAACGTGATAAATATGGTTAGCATGCCACAACAAATGTTAACAATGCATGATTTTTATGAAAATTGTTTTAAACTCTGTTTTGGAGGAAAAGATAAAAGAGAACTAGCCCTCATTTCAAGCCTCAAATTTTAATTCATGTGAAGACAAATATCATCATCAGTCCAATTTGTGATTCCGTATATCTTTAATAAAACTTGGAATTTTTCATTTGATTATTGCGGAAAAAGGGTTATAATACTTGTACTTCTTGGATCAACGATTAAGGATCCAAGGGTACCCTAATGAAAATGCAATGATAGAATTATAAAATTGTCATGCCCCAAACCCTTCGGGCTCGCCAACATCTCATACGATCGTTCTCTTGAGATTATTCCCATGATCCAATGACGTACATCTTAATGCGATATGATATGCACATGCAGAACTATAAACAAAACTTCGAACAAATTAAAACAACATGACTTAAAGAAAGCAACATAACATAACACATAGTATCTTACAACATGAGGGATAAAGCAAAAAAGACCTTGAGGGTTCAACGAAGACGATACAAGCCAAAGGGATACTACTTCCACCTTGCAGAAACGTATGACTCGGAATTCCATGGGATCTTCTCGCTGCCCCCTCCTTCTCGAGATCGGATTCAGCGTCCGATAGGATATCCCACTCATCTTCCATCTCGGGTTTCCACTAAGAAGGTTCTCCAAGTTCAGCCTCGGCATCATCATCGAGGGGTTCCACGATTTCATTCCTTTTCTCGGGGTTAATTGAGTTATAAGACTATACTTCGGGCTTGATGACTAAGTCAAATACTTCACCGTCCGGGAGAGTAGCACTAAACCACCCAGGGATAATACCGGTGGGTATCTCAAAAGTCCTAAGCGGTCCAAACTCGTATCGCCGTCTTTATAAAACCAGGCTTCATAGGAGTGGGACTTCTAAAAGTGGTCCCCTTTGTCTATCCAAACCGTTCTTCCCTTCCTAATGTAGGCCTTACCCTCGGCCACCGGGCACTCGGTGATGGACGTATCGATGTCCATCGGTACCCCAAAACGCTTTGGCGGAATGGGTAGGACTTAGGGTCTAAAAAAGGGTGTCCCACAATAGGGTGAGAATGAATCTCAATAAGCTAACCCTAACCTAAACTAGGTCGAGAGTACCTTCAGATATTTACGACATGCAATTCTACTCAATAATGATATATGGCAAACGATACTTCGCAAGAGTCATAACATGCCGGCACTTCATGAATCACGATCAAATTTACAATTTGAGGGTCGAACAAAGGCAAATCAAACTAAACTAAGCTTCGTATTTCAGGCAATTTATAAATCACAAGTTCACAGGGTATTACTCAATTTCATCATAGAGGTGCTCAATAGCAACAGTTCTCAATTTCGATGGCCGGGCCCGCGTTAATACACATCAGGCTAATAAATTACATTGTACTCGCATTAGTACGCATTAGGTTACAATTTTCCCTTCATAGACCCGCGTTAATGCGCATCGGCTAATAAATTACATTGTTCCCGCGTTAGTATGCATTAGGTTACAATTTTCCCTTCACAAACCCCCCGTTAATACGCCTAAGGTCGGATACGCGTTAGTACGCCTCAAGTCAAATCCCACGTTATTACGCATCGGGATATCGTAAATCCCGCGATTATCGCATCGGGCATAATGTAGATATATATACTCATATCACAAGATTTAGTCGACTATAGACCCCGCGTCAATACGCATCGGGGTAATCATATGCACATTAACACAATTCACTTCAAATAGCCAATCAAGCCCATAACATTCTCATTCACGGCCGAACTCTACATACACATCTCAATTTAGCCAAATTCATCATACAAGGTCACTCATGACCGAAACATGCAAGGCTCATCTTGCAATTCAAGCACTTGGTCCATAATTCGTCACAAGACCAATTATACATCGAAGGGGTCCAACATGCATGTTCCTAAATTTCCAAATCACATCAAGTATCAAGACCACACATGCTCAACTATAGGCCGGTTCCAATCAATTAGAACTCAATTGAACCACAAATTACATTTCGGCTCTAAGACCCCGCTCAAATGCCAATTCACACAAACTCATCCACGGCGCCCTCATTACCCCTATTCAACCGAACACATGTACCTCCTAACAACCCTAGTTTCAACTACGACAATTCTCAATCAATCAAGCAACTAGGCAGCCAACAAGTCAATCTCGGGTTTATGACAAAACCCACTAAAATAGCCTACTAATCATGCCAAATCTCGTCCACACTTGATTTATTAGTAACCTCAAGTCCTAATATGAGTTTAGAGTTAACTCACCACTTAAAACAAGCTTTCCAAGCCTTCGAACAGCAGCGAACTTCGGTGACCAAATCTGGAACTTGGGGCGGCTGTTTCGATTTCAAGCAAACACAACCGTTCAGCCTCTAATCCACCATTAACTAAGCTTGAATCAACATACCAAGGTTTCACAAGACTTAAACTAAGATTAGAGGTGCCTTACCGAAGAATTAAGCCAAAACCAGTTCCCAAATGGCCTAGGATGCTTCTCGGGTTCGGACTGGTCCGAGCAGTACCTTTACTTGTTCAAAAGGCTCTATAGAACAAACGGCAAGGTGGATTTGGGCTCATAATATGTTGTTGGAATGGTAAGAGGATAAGCTTTCTAATGGTAGGTGGCTCGCCTCCATCCGATACCATACAAAGAAGTTATGGCCGGAACAAGAAAGGCGTCGGAGCAAGGGGCAGCGAGAGAGAGAGAGTTGAGAGGGAGAGAGCTTCAACAAAAAATGAGAAGTGTGAGGGAGAGAAAGAATCATCACCCTCTTGTATCAAGGTTCAAGAATTCAAATTTGTGAGTAGGGTAGTTCATGGGGTGAGATGGAGTGTATAAGAGAGGGAATAATGGCCAAATAGTGTAATTGGTCTTGAGGTTTATACTTGTATCATAGGATTGTCATAGATTGTCATTCTTGTTCCCAATCACATCAAGCTCATTCAAGACCACTTTGTCCTCATAATTTCAGTCACATGAGGCATAAACCAAAAACTATCTTGCCCTTGCTAATTCTAGAGGAATTGAGCATTTACCGAGGTATAACGGTAATTTCCCACTTACGATCCCGATTTTCATTTTTTCAATCTTTCGTGATCAATTCACAATCTAATTAACACCGACGAGGCGACGTCCAAATTTTCATAGTCGGAATTCTCGAATTTTCGATACCCAAGTTCAAAGTATATTTCATGACCAAAATCACTCAATCTCGGTTTTAGTGTATCTCAAACTAACGGGCGGCTTTTGGGAGTTACGCATATCAACCCATGATTAATGTTACGTTTAAGAGTTACTCGAGCCGTGGCGACTTTGGTTGTTATGTAATTGCGAGGATCAATCACTAGTTCCGAAGGATGCGATCGTCAGGAAATTAGTTTAGGTTGATTTGCAAATCATACAATGGTCAAACAGAGTTGCTCGCAAACCCATCGTATAACACTAGCAAATCGTTCTAAGACTAATCCGAGATCGGCCTCTAATTGTTCAAAACTTCCCCTCGGCAATCCTTATGATCAAAGTATCAGTCCATGGTCGAGTTCTTGAGTCCACGTACTTAAATCCAAGTCAACATTTCCCTTTGGTTAGTTATCTCAAGAGCGATCAATCCTGAGTGAGGTTTGATTGAAATACATCGATTGATATTTTATTCATTCATAAGCTCCGAAAGGGTCGGAATTCGAATGTCACAACTCTTCTCCTTTTAAAAAAATTTGTCCTCAAAATTTACAATAACCCAACTATTCAAATAAATGGGAGTACTTGCGCGCCATTGCCTCTTCGCTTTCCTAGGTGGCTCCTTCGTTCTATGGTGCTCCCAAATTACTTTCACCAGTGGGATAGTCTTGTTCCTCGGGACTTACTCCTTCCCGTCCTCTATCCCGACCGGCCTTTCAACATATGATACGTAATCATCCGCATCTATGACTTCGTAATTCAGACGTGGGTTGGATCCGGTTCGTATTTCCTCGGCATCGACACATGGAATACGTTGTGAACCTGCGACAAACTTGACGGTAGGGCGAGGCGGTAGGCCAAAATTTCAACTCGTTCCAAAATTTCGAAAGGACCTACCGTCGCGACCCTCCTCCGCTTCCCCAAGTGGCTCTTTCTGTTCCATGGTGAAAGTTAACGATCCGCGCTTCCGATCCGGTTGGCGGTGGATCTTGGTGCGCGGGTCCCTCCCGAGACCCATTACTCGAATCGCGGCGTGAAGAAGATTTTATATATATATATATATATATATTTTATATCGGGGTCGACCTTAGTGTGGTCGAGTGACATGTGTATAGTGTACATACATATGGAGTCGTCACCGATCAATTCTTAAAGGGTATGATTGGGAACCCTATCGAGAGGTTGGGAGAAACCGTTCGATTCTACGAAAACCGAGAAGTGGGTCCGAGGACTTGGTTACGCCGAGATTTACATCGACGCCCTTTCGATTACCGAAGTTGAGTGATTTTCTAACCTAAGAATTCATGCAGACAATATTCAAGGTGAGGTAGGCTCTAACGATCTAAAGTTGTCATGCAGACGGGAATTTCTATCCTATCAATCACAATTAGAAAATTAAATGCTTTATCATGAGTAATCACAATCAAATCAATCAATCCAATGAGTATGGCAAGTCTAGCATGGCCCATCGACCTATAGAAAGATCTATTCGAGTTCCGGGATGGTTCGGGAAATTTTTTTGGGGCCAAGTGCCCGAAGGGTAAAATAGTCATTTGGAAGGTTCGAGACCCAAAAATCATAAAATAGGATCGAGCCAGTTGAATGTGGCCATTTCCCATTTTTTGTGATTTTTCAGAATTTTTTGGAATTTTTCTAACCTTTTTTGGATTTTTTATTTATTTTTCGAAAATCAATAATTTTTCGATCTATGTAAATCGACCCTCAAAACTTCAAAATTTTTCGATCCGGACTATAAGAGTCCTGAATCGATCTAGACATTTTTTAGAAATTTTTTGGGAAAATCAGGAAATTTTTATGAATTGTTTATGAATATTATTGATTTTTTTGGATTTTTATGAATTTTTTTATTAATTTTCCTGATCGGGTCAACGCGGTCAACCTGACCCCGACCCGGCTCGGACTCGCTTGACCTAAAACGACACCGTTTCTATTTTTCTATATATTTTTTGATTTTTCAAAACTATTTCCTACTATCTCGAAAATACAAAAATTAAACGGACAACCAAGATTAAACCCAGGACTGATCTCGGCCGCTCATTCGCTTAAGCCTACGTGCCTCTCGCCACACCCGATCGCGTCCGCCTTGTGTATGAAACGACGCCGCATTTGATAATGAACGAACGGCCACGATTAGACTTGGACTCGATCTAAGCCGTTCATTCCTATTAAACCTAAAACGACGATGCATCGACTTCCTAAACGACGCGTGGCGCGTCTCTTATGCAAAACGGCACCGTTTACGTATTTTTTATTTTCCATCTATTAAACGAATTAATCAAAAATACAAAAATCAAATCTAACGGCCTAGAATCAAACCAATCTATTTATCGCGACCGTCGGATCTAATCCGACTCGGCCCATCCGCACCAACGGGCGAGGCGATTGGACATTGACCTGGACCTATCACGACTTGACACCTCAAACTTTGACTCATTGACCACTGCCACCTCGCCTTCGTCTTCTACCTCTCGACGACGACCGAACCAACGGCCGATACTTCTCCGGCGATATCTAACGGCGAAATCTTGTCGGAATGACGCGAAACCACTTCCAATCGACTCGACTCGACGTGCGGATCGACATATCATAAAAATCAAGCAATTTCATAGGGCGAATCACGAGCAATGAACTTGATCAGATTTAACGCAATTTCGAATAGGTAAGATCGCGTTAAATCGGATCAATTCATTGATACACAAGCATCGTAAGAAGTTCGGGAAGCTTACATCGAGCTCGATTGAGCTCGCGATGGCTAGGAGAGCCTGGCCGGTGTTCGACCGGACCGAAGCGGGTAGGAAGTTCGACTCGAGGTATTCAAGCAAAATCGATGCGAAAATAAGGTGCGATCGTGGTCGAGTGATGTTTTGAGATCAAAATGTACACACTAATTGAGACAATTACAATCGTAATAGCATGATGCCATGAACGCACAGAGAGAAGATCGCGAGGTGAACTCACCGATTTTGGAGGTCGCAGGTCCATTGAGCTGGTGCGATCGCTTCTTCTCGGTTCGGACGAGTTTCTAGTGATGATCGAACGCCCGATTCAGCTTGGATTGACTAGGCGAAGTCGCGAAACTTCGGTATGAAGCTTCGGCAATGGTGTCACGCGAGACTCTCTCTCTCTACTTTTCTCTTTCTCTTTCTATTCCGGTATCGCCAACGAACACGAATGAGCCTCCCTTTTGCTTCGCGAAGCTTTTCGGCCTTTTATACCAATTTTGAAATTTGGGGCGTCGGGGGGAGCTTTGCCGACTCCAATTTCATGCCCCGCATGTGCCATTAGGTCGTCGGACGGTGACGGAATCGGTTGGGATTCCATCCAAGTCCATTAAACCCTTCGTTGAGCACAAGCGAGCACCAATTTCACTCGTTTTTTAAGAATGTTGACTTTCCGGAATGCGAAGGCTGTGACAGCCGCCCCGCCATGCTCCGGCGACCATTAGTCTCAAAGTTGGTGGCGATCGAGCGCGTATTAGCTTGGTGAACAAAACGCCTCCTTACGCTTGTCCAATTATAGCCAATTGGTCGTCCAATTTGATTTCGAATCTCGGCCTTCAAACCTATAAAATGGCGCGTACTCGGGAGGAAGATGACACTATTTGGACCGGTCGGGCCGGTCCGACCAAGTGATTAGACCGGTCCGAACCGGTTCAAACTTTCAATTTTCAAAATTAATCAAACTTTATGAGGAATTTTTACAATTAATCCTCAAAATTGAACTCGGGGGCTCAAATACTATCTAGAAATGTAATTTTACCCAAAATTTCCGATCAATTTCTATGAAAACCCTAAATTTTTCTAAAATTGCAAATTGGGGAAAAGTTTAATTTAGTGCCCAAATGATCAAATTGGATCCAATTACCCCCGCCAATCGATTCGAGCATATGAAAACCTTGGGAGGTAGTCCAATTTTATTGTGAAAGTCCCCATATAAAAAGTAATTTCAAAAATTGGAAATTCCAAGGACTAAATTGCAAAGATTTTGGGGATTTTTGCCCAATCCGTGCAATTCGCGCAAATGAGGGTGAAATTGATTAAATTGAAACTGCAGAGGATTGAAATTGAATGTCTTGACTCAAAATATGAAAAATTATTTTTTGTTCAAAAATGGTTCCTTATGCTTGGCCAAGGCCACCAAACTTAATTTTTCAATTTTTTTAACTTTTTATGAATTTTTGTGAATTTTATGAAATAAAACTAAGAAACACTTTATCAAAAATCGGGTATCAACAGCTGCCCCTCTTTGAAAGTAATCTCTGTCGAGAGGTTGCTTTCAAAGACAAGGTGACACTTGAATCTTTAATCGACTTAACTGGGGAAAAATTTAAGAAAAAACGAGTCTTAACATTCAATCATCTTACCTTTGCTTTGTTGTAGTTCAAAATTTTATGGAGAAATCACTTCGGCTCATTCCTAATGTGGGAGAGAAATGAGGAGAGAGAGAGATTTACCCGTGGCTCACCCGTCGAGTGGTCTAGAGATTGTTGGTCGGAGGTTGATATGACGAGTGTATAGGATTACCTCCGAATAGCTCGTGAGGTACTTTTAGGGAGCGACGCCCGTCCGATGGAGTGTCTTTTCGCAGCGGTTTGAAGGTAGAAAGAAGGATTTACCCTGTAATAAGGGATTTACCTATTTAAAAAGAGATCGGCTATCCTCTAGAAAGGAATTCACCTATTAAAAAGAGAATTGGCTATTCGTGCAGAAAGGAGTTCACCTATTAAAAGGAGATCGGCTATCCCGTAGAAAAGAAATTCACCTATTAAAAAGAGAATTGGCTATCCTGTAGAAAGGAATTCACGAGTTTAAAAGAGAATTGGCTATCTTGTAGAAAGAAATTCACCTATTAAAAGAGAATTGACTATCTTGTAGAAAGGAATTCATCGTTTAAAAGAGAATTGGCTATCTTGTAGAAAGGAATTCACCGTTTAAAAGAGAATTGACTATCGTGTAGAAAGGAATTCACCTATTAAAAGAGAATTGGCTATCCTTGTAGAAAGGAATTCACCTATTAAAAGAGAATTGGCTATCTCAGTAGAAAGGAATTCATCTATTAAAAGAGAATTGGCTATCATGTAGAAAGGAATTCACCTATTAAAAGAGAATTGGCTATCTTGTAGAAAGGAATTCACCGTTGAAAAGAGAATTGGCTATCCTGTAGAAAGGAATTCACCGTTTAAAAGAGAATTGGCTATCATGTAGAAAGGAATTCACCGTTTAAAAGAGAATTGGCTGTCATGTAGAAAGGAATTCACCGTTTAAAAAAGAATTGGCTATCATGTAGAAAGGAATTTACCTATTAAAAGAGAATTGGCTATCCCGAAAGGTTCACCTTTAAAAGAAAGGAGTTCACCATTTAAATGACTACCTTAATGTCTTCCTTCCGGAATCGACAAAAGCGGTAACAAGGATACTATTCTAAAGACCTATGATTACTAGGAATCCTTCGGAAACTTAAACCAAACTTCGGATTTAAAAGGAAAAAGGGTGCCATCCGAGGACCAAAGATTACTATCGTACCTATAGAAGCTGAAACCCGATTTTCAGATTTTAAAAGTTGAAGGTGCCATTTGTGGACCTAGGGTTACTAGAGAACCTATAGAAGCTCAAACCCGATTTTTAGATTTAAAAAGTTGAGTTCTAAGGACCTAGGGAGACTAGAAAACCACAGAAAATCCAAGTTAGTCGGATCTTTAAAAATATAGTTATTCTAAAGGTTTGGAGACACTAGGGAACCCTGTAGAAAATCAACTAAACATCATTAGAACTGCTTTTGGAGCAAAGCGGTGGGTTTAAGGCCCATGAATTATGACAAAGTAAAGGTGATCCTAAGTTTCGGGGAAAAACTTAGGAATCCCAATAAAAAGGTTTTCAACTTGTATTTGTAGAGAAAGCTGGCCCAAACACATTATTGAAAAGCATTCATGTTCAAATCTCTACTAGGGATGAATTTTGAATACCACGATCCGGGTATTCTTCAAAAAGGTTGTTTTAAAAGATTTCAAAAGGATTTCTTTTATCCAAGAAGGCTTCTCACCATTTGGAAAGGCTTTACTCAAAACTCGAATCTGCTCACGAAGACCTAACCTTAAGGTTTCGGGATCATTCGAGATGCATACAATCCGATTGATCGGAGAAGGCATTTAAAAGGGACCGTAATTTAGGCCAGGTCAAAGGTTTATCAAATGATATTCATCTTGATGCTAAGAAAGGAATATTCATCAAGAATAATTTCTTCGGGTCTATAAGTCAAGAACCCCGAAGATATGATAAGACAGGATTGTACTTACCTCTTTAAGCGGTAGCTTCTGCGTGATCTCTCGCATCGGCTGAGACATCTCTTAGATCAGGAAAATTTTTGGGGATAAGTTGTATCTTGGCTTAAGGTGGGCTCTTTAGGGAAGGCCGTATTTTCAAAAGGAAGGGTGAATGTAGGTGATCACCTTGATATCCTTACCAAACTGTTGTTTGCTTTGAGGAAGATTTATGAACATCTTTCTTTAGCCGCCTTCGAGGATTTTCCTCTTTTTACTGTGATTCTCAAACTTTTTTTTTCTCTCTTTTCTATGAGAGGATTTCAAATGGGCCTTGGCCTTTGCTTTTACCAGGCACTTTGCTTTTTCTAGCCCTTTCTATCTCTTGTCATTTTCTCGTATTGACTGGCTCTTTTGAAAGTCGGGATCGAAATTCCTCCAATTATACTTTTGACTTATCGCTAGTAATTCTTTTGTCTTGCCCCAAGATAGGGAGGTGATCACCAATAATGATTTAGAAATAAATATTAAAGGCTTAAATTGGCCGATCAAAGGATAGAGTGTTTGGGGATATAAAAATGAAGTGCTTTTCTTCACTTCGAGGTGTTCCAAGCCTCTGCCAGAAATTACTTGAAGATATCACAAAAAGATTGATACAGAGTTAGCACAATAAAGTCTTACCTTGATCTTTTCTCCAAGGAATCAACCAACGAACCTCCAAATATGCCCCAAAGTGGGGTGGTTTTTGATGATGTTTTATTCAGAAAAATTTCTCCCTTTTGGTTCGGAATGGCTGTTAAGGGATATAAGTGTGTATGAAAAATTTTGAAATGAAAATGCTTTTTATCATTTCAATCCATGTAATCACCGCGAATAACCCCTACGTCCAAAGGTTAAGCTTTTTCTCTCTATTATCTTCACTCATCTCTCAAGTGTATCGGGGACGTGTTTGAGGATAAAGTTTGCCTCTTTTCATCTCAAGGATCATTCTTTTGAAAAGGCTTTTTAGAACATACCTTTTTTGTAAAAACCTCGGGGCATTTTCATCAAAACTCACAATTTGTGGGAATTTTTAGCACCAAAAATATACTCAAAAAGTGTTTGTTAAATTTCACAGGGATGTTTCTTTAAAAAGCCTTGCGGCTTTGTAGATCCAAAACATTTTTCTCGGTGTCAAGCATGATAACATCTTTTAATGAAGATGAATATCTTTTTATAAAGGAACAAAAACTTAAACCTGTCTCTTTCAAATGCCGATTCCCGTTTCCTCGGATAAACGAAAGAAACCAATCGATTACGGACATTCAAAATCTCAAATTAAAGTTGATTCCCTGTTTGATCAATCGTTTTGCGGGATTCTTCATGACTTAAAGCCCTCCCGCAAAATACAAACACATGCAAATGCGAGATATGCACATGGCATATAAATACAAAATTTTATGTGATTCAAATTCGCCCATCAACCAATTTGAAACTTGGTTTTATTTCGGGGATAGTATTTCTTCACGGCATCTGCATTCACCGGACTTGCCAATTTTTCATCATCCATGTTTACAAGGATAAGAGCTCCCCGGGATAAAACTTTCTAGATTACGTAGGGGCCTTCATAGTTTGGTGTAAATTGGCCTCCCGGGTATTGGGCATTTGGGAGTACCTTTCTCACAATTAGCATCCCTGTTTCAAAATTCCTAGGCTTGACTTTTTGTTAAATGCTCTGGTCACTTTCTTTTGATAGCTTTGGCCATAACAAATAGCCATTAATCGTTTTTCATCAATCGATTTAATCGCTCATGCCTCTCCCGATTCCACTCATCCTCCGAGAGTTTGATATAAGAAAGGATCCTTAAAGAGGGAATTTCAACTTCTATTGGCAGGACTGCTTCCATGCCATATACCAATGAGTAGGGAGTTGCCTCGATTGAAGTACAAATCGGAGTTCGATAGGCCATGAGAGCGTATGGCAATCAATCGTGCCAATCTCGATATTTCTCAGCGGTCTTGGCCAATATTTTCTTGATGTTCTTATTTGCCGCTTCCATAGCTTCATTCATTTGTGGGCGGTAAGGTGAGGAATTGAGGTGTCGTATTTTAAACGGATCCAATAGATGATCCACAACCTTGTTGTTCGAGGTTAGAGCCATTGTTTGTAATGATTGCTCGTGGAACTCCATATCTTGAGATAATATCTCGCTTAATGAATTTAGCCACACTTTTTTGCAGTGACGTTGGCATATGAGCTGGCTTCAATCCACTTGGTGAAGTAATCAATGGCTACCAGGATGAAACGATGACCGTTGGAAGCCTTCGGGTTAATCGGGCCAATCATGTCAATCCCCCACATAGAGAATGGCCAAGGTTTCGACATCCGTACAGTTCATTTGGCGGCGCATTTATCCCGTCTCTATACACCTGGCACTAATGACAAGACCCAACTTTTTGATTGCAATCCGATTCAATAGTCATCTAGTAATATCCGAGCCTCATGATTTTCTTGGCGAGGAGATGACCATTCATGTGCGGTCCGCATTCTCCTTCATGGATCTCTTCCATGATGAGATTTGCTTCTTTGGCATTTACGCACCTCAACAAGATCAAATCAAAGGACCTCTTGTATAAGATTTGTCCACCGAGGAAAAACTTAGAAGACATCTTGCTAATGTATTTCTTATCTTCTAGCCGATTGTCTTGTTGGAATTCACCTTTCGGTAGGTAATTCTTGATATCATGATACCATGGTTCTTCATCGGGTTCTCCTTCGATGACCATGCAAGTATGCTGGTTGATTAAGGATGTCAATCCTCAATGGCTCTATCTCAAGGCCATCTTGTGCTTGCAACATAGCCGATAATGTGGCCAAAGCATCAGTAAAATGGTTCCGAGTTCTTGGTAAGTACTCGAATATGATCTCATCAAAGTCTTGGGATTAATCTTTCGAGAAATTTGTGATAAGGGATAAGCTTGGGATCTTTTGTTTTCCACGCTCCCTGAGTTTGTAGGATGATGAGCATGGAATCCTCGTATACCAGTAGTTTCTTTACTTTCAATGAAATGGCCAGCCGTAATCCAAAGATGCAAGCTTCACATTCAGGAGATGTTGTTGGTGCATGGGAATACCAACTTGGCCGAGACGGGGTAATGTTGATCTTCATGGGATATTAAGACGGCCCGGTACCCGATCCAAATGAGATTTACAATGCCATCAAAGTACATTGTCCATTTATCTTCGGATATGTTCAAGATTTAGCCTCCGCCATTTTGCTCTAGGTTGTCTTTAGAAGGACTTTTAGCCAACATGTCGGCGATTGCTCTTTCCTTGACAGATTTTTGGGAAGAAGTTCGATGTCGAACTTTGAAAGGAGCACTTGCCATTTGGCCATCTTTCCCAACAGAGCTGGTTTTTCTAGAAGATATTTGATAGGGTCATTTTCGGTGACCGAGTTGGATATGATAATGCAAGGTATACTTGCCTTAGTCTATGGAGGACCCAAACCAATGCTACACAAGTTCTTTCCACAGGTGAGTACTTGGCTCCCGACGCCGTGAACTTCTTACTCGGATAGTAAATGGTCCGTTCCTTTTGATCTTCGGGGTTAGTTTGGGCGAGTAATGCTCCCAATGACTCATCATGAATCGTCGGTATAAGGTTAAAGGAGCGTTAGGAATAGGAGGTACCGGTATTGGAGGTTGCACCAAATACTCCTTGATCTTCTCAAATGCTTGTTGACATTCGGAATCCCACTTCAATTTTGTGCCCTTTTTTAGAAGTTTGAATAAGGGCTTTGCCATTTCGACAATTGCGATATAAATCCGGATATGTAATTCAGCCTTCCAAGTAAACCCCTTATTTCTTTAACAAGTAGAAGGAGTCCCTATCTTCCATACGATTTTGATCTTGGAAGGGTCAATCTCGATGCCACGACCGCTACGACAAATCCAAGCAACTTTCCGGATCCGGCACCGAATACGCATTTTGCGGGATTTAGCTTGAGCTTGTATTTCCTCGCTCGATCAAATAACTTTCTTAGTACTTGAACGTGATCTTCTCCGGGCTTGGATTTGGCGATTATATCATCAACATATAGCTCTACTTCTTTGTGTATCATATCATGTAATAAAGTCACCATAGCTCTTTGATAAGCGGCCCTGCATTTTTTAATCCATAGGGCATGACTTTATAGCGAGAAAATCCCCCACCTGGGTGAACGAGGTCTTGATCTTGTCTTTTTCTCTTAGCATGATTTGATTATATCTTGAGAAATCATCCATGAAGGAGAATAGTTCAAAGCCCGCGGTGCTATCAACAAGCACGTCAATATGCGGTAATGGGAAGTCATCTTTTGGACTGGCTTTGTTTAAATCTCGATAAGCTACACATATTCGGATTCTCCCATCCTTCTTCTTAACTCGGTACAATGTTGGCAACCCAATCAGCATATGGGATGGCTTCGATAAACCCAACTTTGAGGAGCTTCATTACTTCTTCTTTGATCTTATCGGATAATTCAAGGTTCATTCTTCTCGCATGGCTGATTAACTGGTTTGCAAGCGGGATTCGTAGGCAAACCATGTTCTACTATGTCTCGATCCAATCCAGGTATGTCGGCATATGACTATGCGAAGATATCCCGATATTCTTTAAGCAATGCCGTTATTCTCAAGATGTCGATTGTAGACAAATGTCCCCCTATTTTCACTTTTTTAACACAAACTGAATCTCTTAGATTGATAAGGATAGGTTCTTCAGAAACAAGAGGTTTGGACTCTTCCAAACATTCCCATTCTCTCTTGATATCACTCACATTTATTTCTTTTTCGTCAATCTCATATGAGTAGTCATCGAGCTGATCCGAGTTACATATTAACCTGTTATGCATGGGAGGGATGATATGCCCGAAATGCATCGGGAAGGGTTAGTACATTAAAATGATAAAATTATAGAATGCATGCCCTATTTTGACATAAAACATTTTCAAATTCCTTTTTGAAAAAAAGAAAAGAGAACTAGTCATTGACTTTCCGGACATCCTGGTTCTCAATAGCTATTTTGAAAACCAAGAATCATATGGCGGATCAAGCCTCAAGTTTCATGGTCAAGGCAATTTGTCATCATCGGACCAATCCGTTGCTCCATATGTCCTTAATAAAGCTGGAGATGATTTTCATTGATAGATGCAACTAATGGCAATACAATACTGCACTTCTTGAATCACGAAACGAGACCCAAGGGTACTTTAAAAGAAGAAACATCGAGAGAGCTTTAGCTATAGGAAACAAATGCGATAATCGAAATGCGGTGAAATATAAAGTTCGAAAGAGCCTTTTACTCGGGGGTGGGAAAGTCGTCGTTGAGCCATTCGATGATCACATTTACCCGATTGTCCAAAATGGGTTGAATAAATCCGGATCCGCATGATCGAAATATCTTCATCCTCAAGCCATTTACCTCATTTGGAGAATACTTCAGATAAGAGATTTTCAAACATTTTCCCTTTAGCCTTTTAGGCCTTGGTGCCAATAAAGCGATTACCTCGGTGTCCACGACGTCCTTAGTCTCCATAATACTTGTTTCGACCTCGGCCTCGACTCGCATCATGTCCCATCATTCCTTTGTATCCCAGACCATCCTTGTGATCATTTGAGTTAAGACTCGGGGGATTACGAATTCCTTGGCCATTCTTCCCCAATCCACCGCCAGGAATGAAACCATTTGTAAGGAGTACTTTTCCAGCCATATTTGCGGGTTTTGATAGCTCGAAGTAGCTATATTTGCATCGATGGTACGTGCATAATGGATATGACGTCAAAGGTGTGATGGCTCAGCTCATCCTCCTTTAGGGGATCGATGTGGGGAACCATTCCTTTCAAGGAAGTGCGATGTCCCGTTTCTCCATGGATAGTGACCGACGGCCCTGGACCACAAATCTAACCTTCGATGTAGAGAAGAAGGTATTGCTTCGGATACATGGATCCACGGTCTTCCCAATAGCATAGTGAAAGCACTAGAGATATCAAGCACTTGGAATGGTATGGAGAAAGTTATCAGCCCGATGGAGACATCCAGTTCAATCTCACCCACCATGTTCTTGGAAATTCCGTCGAATGAACGAATAGTCGCCTTAGATGTCTTGATGAAGTCTTCACTTATCCCCAAGCTTCTCGAGTGCTAAGAGGACAAAGATTAAAAGCTAAGCCGTTATCAATTAAAACATGAGGTACCTCTTTTGCATGGCACCTTACGGCGATGCAGAGAGCCTTGTTGTCAATGTGCCCTTCCCTCAGGAAATCCTCATTTGAGAAGGAAATCTGATCTTTCAATAGAATGGTCCCCACAAAATCTCCCAGTTGGACTTCATTGATGGTCTCAGGAACGTGTATTTCATTCAGGACCTTTAGTAGAGCGTTCTTATGCTTCTCCGAATTCTTAAAGAGGTCAAGCAAAGAGATTTGTGCCGGCATTTTTTGGAGTTAGTCGATGACTTCATATTCACTAGTTCTCACCACAGATTGGAGCTTTTCAACTTCTTCCGACGTCGGCGCTTTCTTTTCGGGGCTCCATCTCCCTTGGAGCATAACATCTCCTAGATCTCATCACGGCATCAATTTCACCGGTACCGTAATCCCAATGTACCGCCTTCGAGTTATATTCTTCTACGGGTGGAAGTTTAATTTTCACCGGTGTGATTCTGTCATCTTGACCTTTTGAGGTTTCCGCCATTTCTTCATAGGATGAATCCAAATGTCGACGGCTTTTCCGAATTGGAGGCATCCCGGTTATCTACCCTATTCAGGTTAATCACAAAACGGATCGGGACATCCACCATCCCAATCATTTCATCCTCATGAATGCTTTTAGGATTATGTCCATGACAGGCGTTGTATCGGCGGCGTTTCCTTCGTCAAAGCACCTTTGTCTTTCCCTCTTGACCCTTATGATTATGCCTTCAATTCTCATGCCAACATCCACCATGTGTTGGAATGAGGAATATGTATATGCGTACATTCGATCGAAATATTCTGCCGGCAATGACTTGAGCATAAATTCCAACATTTTCCTTTCGATAGCGGTGGTTGCACCATCATAGCATGCTTTTTCCATCTTTTGGCGAAAAGTTCAAAACTCTCATCTTCTCCTTTTCGATATTCAACAAGTTGGCTTTGGTAAAGTATCCTCTAATCCCAACTTCAAAGTGTCGCACAAAGTGTTCGATAATTCCTCCCAGCTTGGGACCCAATCCAGATCAATTGATTGGAACCAAGCCAATGCGGAACCAATCGGACTATGCTTAAAACCCTGAATTAACACCTCATCATCTTCATGATGACCAACCATTTGGCGGAGGTAATACAAGATATGTGCCAAATGATACCCGGTGCCATCATATTTCGAGCGGAAAGTTACCCTCGATTCACGCCTTGTGGCGGAATATTCCTAATTTGGGTGATCGGCACGATCAACTCTTTTAGTTCATCCACCTTCTTCGAAATATCATCGCCTTGTTCTTACAACAACTCGATCCGTCTATTCCGAATCTCAATGGTCCGCCGTATCTCTAGAATTTGCATACTTTCTTCCACTATTGTGGTATTATTCTTGACCACTAATTGGGATAACTCCATCACCATACTCGTTAGATGACGTATGTGGGTCTCCAAATTGTAAAGTCGCATATCGGACTCTTGATTCCGCCATTCATTCCGAGGGTCTCCCGATTCTTAGCTTCATCAACCGTTCCCATGAACTCTTTGCTCTCGGGGTCGTTCATGCCACTCCAACCATTAGGAACTATATCTCCCGAATCAACGAAAAATCTTGGTGGTGCCGAATACAAGACTTTAAAGTTGTACCTTCCGCTATCTTCTCCGAGATTGTCAACTATCTCACCCCTCTCAAGAGCTTTCTACATGAGCCTTCTATCACCTCGGTGAGCTTTTTCAAGGCGGACTTCATAATCATCGAGCTCTTTAGTTTTTTTGTCATCTTGGCATTCATCAAGTACCCCGAAGGGACTCTTCAAATCTTACCTCTTGTAGCTTTCATCATGAACTCCTCTCGCTACCATATCGATGGTTACATAGGTTCCCTTAAAGTAGGATCTTCCATTCTCCCAATAACGCCTAAATTGATTAGCCGTTCTAGACATGCCTTCTTTTCCTCCTTGGAAATAGTCGCTCCATCGGGGTATTGCGAAGCCGGGGGTCGAATGCCTTACATTTTACTCACGTCTTTTATGAACTCCAAAATCTCTTCGGGATTATCTTCAAATATCGCGTTCACCTCATGATGTTCCTGTAAAGGGTTACATTTGCACATTTGGTTTAGTCCTATCAAACTTCAGGACCTTACCATCAATTAAGGCTTGAACCTTATATTTGAGAGGAAGACAATTGTCAACATTATGCCCCCTTTCTCCCATATGATATACGCATGTCCGGATCTCGTCAAACCTAGTGAACCTAGAAGGATTCGCTCTAGGAGGCTCCTTCACAACCAATCGGTTCTCAAGCAGCATGGGTAGTAATTTAGACAAAGGTCGAGGCGGTGGGGTAAAAACAGGTTGGTTTCTCTATCTTGGCTCCGGTGGTTTAGGGACGGTCCAAGAAGAAGATCCTTGGGTAGGAGGTGAGAACTTTTTCGATTTAGGCGGGTTAGGGACAAACGCCACATCACCGGTTTGCTCCCGATCTCGCTTACGGTGTAGTGGCATCTAAAAGACGAGTCGGTATCTTCTTTTCCCGCAATGCCCATTCATGACGCTCTGCTACCTTAATTAAGTGTGCGAATGTCCGACACCCAGAGGTGTTCAACTTGTCAAAGTACTCAAAGGGTAATGCCTTGAGGAAGATGTCCACCAACTCTTCTTCGGGGGACAGGTGGTTTCACTTGTATGGCTAGAGCTCTCCACCTTTGAGCATAGGCGCGAACGGTCTCATTCTTCCCTTTAGCGGTCCTCAAAAGGTCTTCCCTAGTAAGGGTCGTCGAGTGTTAAATATGTACTACCTAATGAACTCATCGCCTAACTTGTCCCAAGAAGTAAGCCTCTTCGGTTCAGTTCAATGAACCATGCTAAGGCTACCCCGGATAGACTTTCTTCAAAAGTATTGACCAATAGCGGGTTGTTGTCGAGAACCGAGACATATGGCGTAAGTAGTACTTCAGATGCGCCTTGAGACATCCGGTCCCATTGTAATTTCCTTATGAAATCAGGCTCCTTGTAATTAGAAAGAACCTCAATCTTCTCAAACGGTTTCACCTTATCAAAGCGTGAAAGCTCGTATCCATGACTAACTAAGCATTCCTCAATCTTGACGAGCCTTTTGATTTCTTCCTCCATCTTGAGGGTTTGTTTTTCTTTCTTTTCTAGGTCTATTACAACCGGAGGGTCCTTAGGTGACCGCTCCAAATTTGGAGAGGTGTTTACGACGGGGGCCGGATTAGCACACTGTACCATCCGATGTGCTCGGAGGAGCTTGAGAATTCGGATCGATAGGATACTTCCCTTGACCGGCAATCGGCATTGTCTTCATCTACGCCACCATCGTGGCTATCATATTCATATGATTCTCCAGGATTACCCACACGAGGTGCAAGTTCTTCTTGTCCTCGTGATTATCTGTCACCATTTTTCACGACATTAATCAGCATTGTTGTAATTCAGAATTTTTTAAAAGGATCAATCCGTGGTAATTGTACTTTCTATATGATAATGCGTATGCATGCAACGCATATAAAGGAAACAAGATGCATTTATTACAACTCAAATTGTTCAAAAGTGTTCAAAAAGATAACAACATGCAAAGCTAAATGGGAGGAATGGATCTATCCGAGCCGAGGATGTTTGAATCCTTCTTGTTCGTCCGATCCGTCCAAATCCCACAAATAAGGATTGTCTCCTTCTTCAAACATCCAGAGCTCCGGATCTCGGGGATATATGGCTCCACTCCCGGACGTACGGTACAATGTACTCGGGTACATATGATTCCACTTCTTCAATGCGGGGAGATATGCATTCGGGTACGTACGGCTCGACCAATGATCTGTGATACTCTTTGAACTTCGAATATAATCCTTGGAAGCCCTATGGATGTTCATGTCATCATCCAAATAATCAAGCCATTCAGCTTGTTGCAAGGGGGAATTCTTTAAGGCATGAAGGATAAGCTTGATTCGGGCCCGATAAAGCTTCTTCGCTTCTCTCGTGAGCTTTCCATGTGCCATATCAAATGAGAAGATCCCAGGATAAACATCTAGTGGCACTTGTTGCAAAACGCCAAATTGTCTCACCACGCGAATAGGGTAGTAGGCCACCGCACCAGTATATCCCAAGAAAGGAATAGGGCTATCGTCAATGCCGCAATGTCGAGCCTCCAAAATCTTGGGCCAAGTCGACGCCATCGGATATGCTCGGGCTCCAAATCTTTCAAAAGCTCAACCCATTTCTTGAAAGAGTGTTTAGGTATGAGGGATTGGCAATTGAGGAATGATTTAAGGGGATGAACATGCTCATTGATCTCATAACATCCTACTCGAAGTTGAAAAGTCTTTTTGTGAGAAACGAACCACATATGAAGTAGTCCGTTGGATGCTTGGAAAGTGGCTTTCTTGGAGGTTTAAAACGATTTAGAGAAAGGAAAGTTTCAGCTAGGATCATGTAGGAATAATTTCATTGGCAACATGCTTGTCGAGTTATGTGAACTATGGAGGGGTCGAAGGTAGTCCTAGAAGTAGGGAATAAGACGAAGGCAAAGAAAGCTAGGACGAACACCTTTCCCGATTTATGACCGGTATCGGTGGATAGAGAAGAGTAATTGTCAAAGAGGAATGAGAAAGTAAATCTGCGAGTTGGATTTGTAGACCTTTTCTATCTCGGAGGTCTTGAGGCGAAGAAAACTCGATAGAGAAAGGGTAGACTCCATATCTAGAGGAGGTTGAGCTATATGGTCATCGAATTTGGCCCCGATGATAGCAGAATACTCTTCGAGTGTATGGGTCATCTCAAGGCCTTAGAAGTTGAAAGTCATCGTGTGCGCATCCCACGTCTTAGCCAAAGCTTGAATAAGGGCCGGTTAGTACTCCACTATAATCGGATCCACTAGTTGGCCTAGTCGTCCTTCAACCTACACTTTATTGACCGGGTTGAGACGGTCCCACCATTGAGAAAGCTCTTTGCGCGGCACCGGGATGATCTTGATATCTCCATTCTCCATTATCTAGAATATGCAAAATGATGATTCTAATGTCAATTACCACGGATTATGATGGATATGCATGAAATGTGATGCGAGATGCACTAATCAAATACCATGTCATTCTTTAGTAAAATGAGGGTCAACTACTCCCATCTAACTAAAATAAATCAAATGGGGTAGTTATAGACCAAATCCCACCTAAAGATGGCATGTAATTGATTATGATCATTTAAGTGTAATCGGGGAGAAAGCCATTATTAGTATTTTGAATCGACAACTCATAAAACTCACAATCTTAATACGCTTAATTCTAAAGAAGCACGATATAAAGACATCTAAAGGTGTTCGACCCATACACGTCAAAAGAAAATACATAGACAACCCAAAGGAAATGCAATAAACTCTAAAGAATGCCCCAAAGTCTGACCAAAAACTAACTAGTCGAAATAATGTCCTCATCCGATGACATCTCTATCAACTCTAGAGGCTCAACATCTTCTTCATCATCGGAGGATATGACGACAATTTCCTTCTTCTTGATTGGAGACTAATCCGGGGCCGTCTTAATTGCACGAGATCGCCTCATCAATTTCGCATATAGCTCTTGGATCTTTTCTTTTCTCCGTTTGAGCTCCAAATGACGAACACAACTTGTGTAGTAACAATTTTCACCACGGATGCGGTTGCGTCCATTGAGTTCTCTACCGTGGACAAATCCAAAGACGGATGCTCCCACATGAACATATCGGGGACGTTGGTCCGACCTTGAGGCGTCATCTAGTCTAAAAGATGATCTTCAACCCCAATACTTAAACGATCTTACAATTTTCCATGATATGTTCGTGAAAAATACATGCTATGCATAATTTAAATTTACAAGTTCAAATTAAAAGGGGAAGAGGCTTACCAACCGATGTTACTCTCTCTTTTTTTGGGTTTTTGGTTTTAGGTATACCAACCTTCCATTCACACGTGCATGAGACAAGTGAGGTTTAACTCTAAAGAAATTAAAAAAGCTCGGGTATGGACCTAAAAAGGCTCCCGCTATACAAATTGATGAGCCGCCCACAAGCGCAATCAAACAACAAGTGGGTAGGATCATCAACCTCGCATAGCGAGCGGGATTAAATATGGTCAACCCCGGTGCAATTGAATACGGGAGCTTTGCATACCAATCCCTATCTAAGGCAACCTAAAAGGGTGATTCGCGGCTGGGGTTTAGGCGCTTGTGTGTGCAGTGTCGTGATCCTCAAAATATGCAAGGTATGCATAACAGTTTATATCAAACACCGCTTCAATAAGTGCATAAATAAACACACAAAACCCGAAATATCATATCCGCACAAAAATAGATGTTAGCATAGACGCCACCCTTTATAACTCTCATCTACATCAACATTTAACACTTTTCGTTAAAGTACATACCTCGCCTTCAAGAGCATTTACAGAAAATAAGGCTATAAAAACACTAAAAATTTTTTATCGGCTTAAGTCCTCTTAATGATTTTGTAACCATCGTCCCTAGTGGAGTCACCATCTGTCGTGACCCTCCTCCACCTCCCTTCGGCGCGCAGATGGTGAGAGTTAACGAGCCACGCTTCCGATCCAATTGACGGTGGATCTTGGCGCGCGGGTCCCTCCCCAGACCCATTGCTCGAATCGCGGCGTGAAGAAAATTATTTATATATATATATATTTATATTTATATCGGGGTCGACCTTAGTGTGGTCGAGTGACATGTGCACAGAATATATGCATATGGAGTCGCCACCAATCAATTTTTGGAAGGTATGATGGGAACCCTATCGAGCGGTCGGGAGAAACCGTTCGATTCTACAAAAATCGAGAAGTGGGTCCGGAGACTTGGTTACGCCGAGATTCAAATTGATGCTCTTTCGATTACCGAATTTGAGTGATTTTCTAACCTAAGAATTCATGCGAGACGATATTCAAGGTGAGGTAGGCTCTAACGATCTAAAGTTGTTATGCGAGACGGGAATTTCTATCCTATCAATCACAATCAGAAAATTAAATGCACAATCATGAGTAATCACAATCAAATCAATCAATCCAGAGAGCATGGCATGTCTAGCATGGTCCTATCGGCCCATAGAAAGATTTATTCGAGTTCCGGGATAGTTCGGGACATTTTTTTGGCGCCAAGTGCCCAAAAGGGTAAAATAGTCATTTGGAAGGTTCGAGACCCAAAAACCACAAAATAGGATCGGACCGAGTTAAATGTGGCCATTTCCCATTTTTTGTGATTTTTCAGAATTTTTTGGAATTTTTCTAACCTTTTTTGGATTTTTTATTTATTTTTCGAAAATCAATAATTTTTCGGATCTATGTAAATCGACTCTCGAGAACTTCAAAATTTTTCGATCCAGGCGATAAGAATCCCGAATCGATCTAAATATTTTTTAGAAATTTTTTGGGAAAATCAGGGAATTTTTATGAATTTTTTATGAATATTATTGATTTTTTTTGGATTTTTAGAAAAATTTTATGAATTTTTTATTAATTTTACTGATTGGGTCAACCCGACCCTAACCCGGCTCGGACCTGCTCGACCTAAAACGACACCGTTTCTATTAAACCCGGAATTGATCTCGGCCGCTTATTCGCTTAAGCCTACGCGCCTCTCGCCACACTTCGATCGTGTCCGCCCTTGTCGCGACCCTCGAATTTTCCTTTCGGAGCGAGGCGAGGGTTAACGAGCCGCGCCCTTTTCGGACCCCAATTGGTGGCGGGATGACTTCGGCACGCAGTCTCTCCCAAGACCCGTTACTCGAATCGCGATGTGAGGAAATTTTTTATCGAGATCGACCTTAGGTCGGGTGGCATGTGCAAAGTGTACATGCATTTGGAGTCGCCACCGATCAATTATTAGATGGTATGATCGAAACCCTAACGAGCGGTCGGGAGAAACCATTCGATTCTACGAAAACCAGAGATTTGGGTCCGAAGACTTGGTTACGCCAAGATTTACATAGACGCCCTTTCGGTTACCGAAGTTGAGTGATTTTCTAACCTAAGAATTCATGCGAGATGAAATTTCGGGTAAGGTAGGCCCTAGTGATCAAGGTATTATGCAAACGGGAATTTACTACCCTAACGATCACAATGAGAAATTTAATGCGCAATCAAAATAATCACAGCCCAATCAAATAATCAATCAAGTAGATACGTCTAATATGGCCCTATCGGCCCATAGAAAAATCAATTTTGAATTCCAGAGTGGTTCGGAAAAATTTGGGGCGGAAGGCCCGGAAGGATAGAACGGTCAATTTTGGGGGTTTGGGACCCAAAAATCACAAAATTGGGGTCGGGCCAGTTAAATGTGGCCATTTCCCATTTTTTGTGATTTTTCAGAATTTTTCTAATTTTTCTAATTTTTTTGGAATTTTTATTTATTTTCTAAAAAATTAAGAATTCTCCGGATTAGTGTAAATTGACCCTCGAAGCTTCGAAAAAAATCGATCCAGACTATAGGAGTCCCGAATCGACCTAAGTATTTCTTAGAAATTTTTTGGTAAAACGGGAATTTTTATGAATTTTCTATGAATTTTACAATTTTATTTTATGTTTTAGAAATTTTTACTATTTTTTTATTAATATTTCGGACCGGATCAACCCGGTCAACGCCCGGTCAACCCGACCCCGACCCGGCTCGGACCCGCTCGACACTAAACGACGCCGTTTCTATTTTATTCTAATTTTTTTAATTTTTTAAAATATTTTTCTAATATCCGAAAATGCTAAAAAAAACGGATGGCCAGGGATTAAACCTAGAATTGATCTCAACCGTTCGCTCCTTCGTGCCAACGTACTCCTCGTCGCACTCGATCACCTCTCCCCCGTGTATAAAACGACGCCGCATCCGCCTATACCCTAAACGACGCCGCGCTTACTAACTATAACGACACCGTTTCGTATTTTTATTTTCTATCTCTAAAATGAATTAATCTAAAAAATACAAAAATCTAATCTAACGGCCCGAGAATCAAACTAGCTTATTTATCACGGCCGTCGAATATAATCCGACTCGGATCGTCCGATCCAACGGCCGAGCCGACCGGGCGAAACGCCGGCCCAATCATAACACCACAACTCAACCTGTTGACTCGCCGACCAAGCCACGTCGGATCGTCCTCAACCTCTCAACGACGGCTCAACGGACGGCCTAGAATTTCCAGCGACGATCTAATGGTGAAACCTTCACTAAAACTCGTGAAACCAATTCCTATCGACTCGCTTGATCTCTAGATTAACATACTCGAAAATCAAGACAATTTCATCGGTTCAATCATAAGCTATGAACTACGCACGATCGGTCATCGCCGAGTTCTAACATGCAAATTAACACCAAATCATAGCAATTCTTTCATGCACGATCATCGAGAGGAGGTTCGGAGAACTTACCTTGAGCTCCGATTGAGCTCGCAATAGCTAGAAGCGCTGGACCGGTACCCGGCTAGACCGCGACGGGTTGAAGGTTCGACTCGGGTGATTCGAGCGAAATCAATGCAAAATGGAGATGCAAACGTGGTCGGGAACACTCAAGAAGTAAAACGCACACAACAATTTCAATAATCGTGCCTGTGAGAGTGAGATGCCATGGATGCACAAATACTTAAGATGGAGAAGTCAACTCACCGATTCTCGGATATTACGAGAGCAATTGAACCGGGTGCGATCACTTTCTAGAACCTATGCGAAGCTTCCGGACTTGATTGAGAGCTTCGGTTTGGTCCGGATTGAGCGGACGAAGCTCTCACGGTCGAACTCAAATCCTCGATCGCACGGGGAGAGGATGAGCTCTCTCTCGCTTTCTCTCTCTCTCTAGCTCTCGAGTGCCTTGCGAACAGAATGAGCCTCTCCCCGGATTCGCGAAGCTTCTCATCCTTTTATACTTGGTTTTGAAATTTGACGCGTACGGGCGAGAGCTCGCCGAGCCTCCCTCGTGCCTTGACACGCGCCAACCGGTCACCCGACGGCGACGGAATCTGTTAGGATTCCGTCCATGTCCGTTGGCCCTCCGTCGATCACAAACGACCACGAATTGTACTCGGACTTGGAAATGTTGACTTTACGTGCCGGCGTAACTTTGATCGGCTCGTCGGAGCTCCTCCGGCGACCATTGGCCCTACCAAGGGTGGCAATCGATGCGCCCTTGCTCGAAATAAAACCCCCATATTATCCGATCCAATTAGTATCGAATTGGTCCTCAATTTGATCGTTGAATCTCAGCTCCCAAACCTGCAAAACGGCGCGAGCCCGAGGAAGACGATGCACTTTGTTCTAGACCGATTCAGGCGAGTCCGACCGAAGTGGTCGATCCGTCTGAACCTGGTTTAGACTTGAAAATTTCAAAATTAATCAAAATTCGTGGGGAATTTTCGCGATTAAACTTCAAAATTGGACTTAGGGGCTTGAATATTATCTAGAAATGTGGTTTTGCCCAAAACTTTTCATCAATTTTTGCAAAAACCCCAAATTTTTCTAAATTCCCAAAATAGGGACAAGTTCAATTGGACATTTAATTGACCAAATTGGACCAAACCACCTATGCCAATCGATTCAGAATGTATGAAAACCTAAGGGACGGTCCAATTGTACCACGAAAGTCCATCAATTAAAAGTAATTTAAAAAATTTGCAAGTTGAGGGACTAAATTGCAAGAATTTTAAGTATTTTTGCCCAATTCATGCAATCCGCGTAATTGAGGCTGCAATTGATCAAATTGAAGCTTGGAAGGACTGCAATTGAATGTCTAGACTCTAAATGTGCGAAAATTGCAAATAAAAAGACTCAATTTGTATTTTTTTATGCGAATTCAATCCTTAGTGTTATGAAGAAACACCTAAAATTGGATTCGAGTTTTGATGTTTCTTAAGGTCAACATGAAAAGTGAATTAAAATAAAAATACTGGACATTTTTCTGTATTTTTGTGACCTCGAAAGTATTTTTTTATGAATTTTCTAATATTTTTTATTTTTCGAAAATATTAAAAAAAGTGAAAAATATGAAAAATTATTATTTGTTCAAAAATAGTTCCTTATGCTTGGCCAAGGCTCCCAAACTTGATTTTTCAATTTTGTTTGATTTTTTTATGAATTTTTTAGAATTGTTTTAGAAAATAAAACTAAGGAAAAATGATTAAAAATCGGTGTCAATAGTGCCCCTCTTTGTAAGAAGGAATTCGCCGATTAAAATAGGTTGTCTATCCCGTAGGAAGGAGTTCGCCGATTAAAATGGGTTGGCTATCCCGTAGGAAGGAGTTCGCCGATTAAAATGGGGTGGCTATCTTGTAGGAAGGAGTTCGCCGATTTAAATGGGGTGGCTATCTCGTAGAAAGGAGTTCACGATTAAAATGGGTTGGCTATCCCGTAGGAAGGAGTTCGCCAATTAAAATGGGTTGGCTATCCCGTAGGAAGGAGTTCGCCGATTAATATGGGTTGGCTATCCCGTAGGAAGGAGTTCGCCGATTAAAATGGGTTGGCTATCCAATAGGAAGGAGTTCGCCGATTAAAATGGGTTGGCTATCTACCGGGGATTCGCCTATTAAAAAGGGAGGGTGCCATTATGAGGATCTAGGGTTACTAGTGTACCTACGAAGCTCAAACCCGATTTTCAATTTCAAAGGAGAGGGTGCCATTCCGAGGACCTAGGTTTACTAGTGTGCCTACATAAGCTCAAACCCAATTTTCAAATTTCAAAGAAAGGGTCCCATTCGAGGACCTAGGTTTACTAGTGTACCCATAAGCTCAAACCCGATTTTCAAATTTCAAAGGAGAGGTGCCGTTTAGGACCTAGGTTTACTAGCGTACCCACAGTTCAAATCGATTTTCAAATTTCAAAGGAGAGGGGCCGCTCGAGGACCTAGGTTTACTAGTGTACCTACGAAGCTCAAACCCGATTTTCAAATTTCAAAGGAGAGGGTGCCGTTACGAGGACCTAGGTTTACTAGTGTACCTACGAAGCTCAAACCCGATTTTCAATTTCAAAGGAGAGGGTGCCTTTACGAGGACCTAGGTTTACTAGTGTACCTACGAAGCTCAAACCCGATTTTCAAATTTCAAAGGAGAGAGTGCCATTCGAGAACCTAGGTTTACTAGTGTACCTACGAAGGCTCAAACCCGATTTTCAAATTCCAAAAGAGAGGGTGCCATTACGAGGACCTAGGTTTACTAGGGTACCTACTGAAGCTCAAACTCGATTTTCAAATTTCAAAGGAGAGGGTGCCTTCGAGGACCTAGGTTTACTAGTGTACCTACGAAACTCAAACCCGATTTTCCAATTTCAAAGGAGAGGGTGCCGTTTTGAGGACCTAGGTTTACTAGTGTACCTACGTAAGCTCAAACCCGATTTTTAAATTCCAAAGGAGAGGGTGCCATTCTCGGGACCTAGGTTTACTAGTGTACCTAAACTCAAACCGATTTTCAATTTCAAAGGAAAGGGTGCCATTCCGAGGACCTAGGTTTACTAGTGTACCTATAGAAGCTCAAACCCGATTTTCAAATTTCAAAGGAGAGGGTGCCGTTTTGAGGACCTAGGTTTACTAGTGTACCTACGAAGCTCAAACTCGATTTTCAAATTTCAAAAGAGAGGGTGGTGCCATTCTAAGGACCTAGGTTTACTAGGGTACCTACGAAAGCTCAAACCCGATTTTCAAATTTCAAAGGAAAGGGTGCCATTCCGAAGACCTAGGTTTACTAGTGTACCTACAAAAGCTCAAACTCGATTTTCAAATTTCAAAGGAGATGGTGCCATTCTCACGGACCTAGGTTTACTAGTGTACCTATAGAAGCTCAAACCCGATTTTCAATTTCAAAGGAAAGGGTGCCATTCCGAGGACCTAGGTTTACTAGTGTACCTATAAAAGCTCAAACCCGATTTTCAAATTCCAAAAGAGAAGGTGCCATTCGAGGATCTAGGTTTACTAGTGTACCTACGTAAGCTCAAACTCGATTTTCAAATTTCAAAGAGAGGGTGCCATTACGAGGACCTAGGTTTACTAGGGTACCTAAGCCAAACCCGATTTTCAAATTTCAAAGGAAAGGGTGCCATTCCGAGGACCTAGGTTTACTAGTGTACCTACTGAAGCTCAAACTCGATTTTCAAATTTCAAAGGAGAGGGTGCCATTCCGAGGAGCTAGGTTTACTAGTGTACCTACGAAGCTCAAACCCCATTTTCAAATTTCAAAGGAAAGGGTGCCATTCTCGAGAACCTAGGTTTGCTAGAAGACCTCCAGAAAATCCATGTTAGTTTGATCTTTAAAAAAGTAGTTATTTCGAGGATTTAGGAACACTAGGGAACCCGCAGAAAATCCAATCAAACACCGTTAGAATGGGTTTCGTAGTAATCCATTGGGTTGAGACCCTTGGATATATGATAAAAGAGTGGTAATTCCAAATTTTGGAGGGAAACTTAGGAATTCCAAACAAATTTTCAAAGTGTATTTGTGAAGGAAACGTGTTCAAACACGGGTTCAAATCTCCATTGGGGGTGAATTTTGGACGTCGGCACCCGAGTATTCTACGAAAAGGTTGTCTTAAAAGTTTTTTAACAAGATTTTCCTTCATTTAAGAGGGCTTCTCACCATTTGGGAAGGTTTTTCCCGAAACTCGGATCCGCTCACAGGAAACCTAACCTTGAGGTTTCGGGATCGTTCGAGATGTATACAATCCGATTGATCGAGAGAAGAAATTTAAAAGGGACCGTAATTCAGGCTAGGTCAAAAGTTTATCAAAGGATTTTCATTTCAAGGCTAAGAAGTGAGTTTTAATCGAAACAACTTCTCCGGGTTTACAAGTCAAGAACCCCGAAGACGCTATAAGACAGGATTGTACTTACCTCTTTAAGCGGTAGCTTTCAGTGTGATCTCTTGCATCAACCTTGAGACACCTCTAGATAAGAAAAGTTTTTGGTGACAGTGTGACTTGGTTCAAGGTTGGCTTTTTGAGAAAGGCCATATTTTCAAAAGAGGGGTAAACTTGGGTGATCACTTTAATATTTTTACCAGTAGTCACTTTCTTTGAGGAAGTTTCATGCACATTCTTTCTTGAGTTGACTTTGAGGATTTTTTTCTTTTCATCATGATTTTTGAAACTTTGCTCTTTTACGGGACGCTTTTTTCATGGGCTTTGGCCTTGCTTTTACTAGGCACTTTGCTTTTGCTAGCCCTTTTGTTTCGAGACTAGGATCTAAAATTCTTCCGATTACACTTTTGACTTATCGCTGGTAATTCCTTTGTTTTGCCCCAAGATATGGAGGTGATCACCAACAATGGTTTAGAAATGAAGATTATGAAGTCTTAAATTGGCTTATCAAATGATAAGTGTTTGGGTATACGAGAAATGAAATACTTTTTTTCACTTGAAGGTGTTCCAAGTCTCTACAAGAAATCACCTGAAGCTATCTCAAAAACATTGATGCAGGTTAGCACAATAAAGTCTTACCTTAATCTTTTCTCCGAGGGATCCACCAATGAACCTCCAAATATGCCCCGATGTGGGGTGGTTCTTGACGAGGGTTTTATCCAGAAAATTTCTCCCTTTTGGTTCGAATGATTATCAAGGGATATAAGTGTGTAGATAATTTTGAAACGGAAATGTATTTCGTCATTTCGATCCATGTAATCACCGCGAATGATCCCTACGTCACAAGATTAAGCTTTTCGCTTTGTCACTTTCACTTATCGCTCAAGTGTATCGGGGACGTGTTTGAGGATAATGTTTGTCTCTTTTCATCTGAAGGATCATCCTCTTGGAAAGCTTTCAAAACCTACCCTTTTGTAGGATCTCAAGGTGTTTTCATCAAAATTCAACATTTGCAAAAGTTTTCATCAAAAGATGTATTCAAAAGATGTTTCGAAACTTGAAAGGGATGTTTCTTTTTTTTAAAAAGGCCTTACGGCTTTGCAAATTAAAATTTTAGATGTTAAGCACAATAATATTTCCAAATGGAAGTGAGCATTTTTCAAGAAAAGGGCCCAAACCTACCTCCTTCGGATGTCGATTCCCGTTTCCTCGTATAAAAAGGTAACGATCGAGTTAGAGATGTTCGAAATTTAAAATAAAAAACGACTCCCTCGTTTGATCAATCGCTCTGCAGGATCCTTGATGACTCTAGGCTTTCCCGTAAAAACAAACATACGCAAATGCATGTATGCAAATTTCATGCGAATGCAAATTTCATGTGACTCGATTCGTTCATTAATCATTTTCAAAACTTGATTTCATTTCGGGGATAATACTTCTTAACAAAGATCTGCATTTACCGGACTTGCCAATTCTTCTCCATCCATATTTACAAGAATAAGAGCTCCCCGGATAAGACTTTCGAATCACGTAGGGGCCTTCATAATTTGGCGAAAACTTACCTCCTTGGTGTTGAGTATTTGAGAGCATTTTCTTCACAATTAGCATCCTTGCTTCAAAATTTCGAGCTTGACCTTCTTGTTAAAAGCCTTGGCCACTTTCTTCCGGTAGCTCGACCATGGCAAATGGCCTTTAGTTACTTTTCATCAATCGATTTAATTGCTCGTGCCTCTGTCGGTTCCACTCACCTTCCGAGAGTTCTACCCGAGACAGGATCCTTAAAGAAGATTTCACTATGTAGACCATACCATATACTAATGAGTAGGGAGTTGCCCCGGTTGAAGTACGAATCGAAGTTCGATAGGCCATGAGAGCATATGGCAATCTTTCATGCCGGTATCGATATTTCTCGGTGGTTTTGGCCAATATCTTCTAGATGTTCTTGTTTGCCGCCTCCATAACTCCATTCATTTGTGGGCGGTAAGGTGAAGAATTGAGGTGTCGTACCTTAAATTAATCCAACAAGTGATCGACAACTTTGTTGCTCGGATTAGAGCCATTGTTTGTGATGATTGCTCTTGGGACTCCATATCTCGAGATGATATCCCGTTTGATGAATTTAGCCACACTGTTTGTAGTGAAATTGGCATACGAGCTGGCTTCAATCCATTTGGTGAAATAATCGATGGCCACCAGAATAAAACGATGTCCGTTTGAGGCCTTTGGGTTAATAGGCCCAATCATGTCGATCCCCACATAGAGAATGGCCAAGGTTCCGACATTTGATGTAGTTCGATGGGCGGCGCGTTTATCCTGTCGCCATATACTTGGCATTAATGACGGGACCTAACATGTTGATTGCAATCGACTCAATAGTCATCCAAGAGTATCCGAGTCTCATGATCTTCTTGGCGATGAGATTTCCATTCATGTGTGGTCCACATTCTCCTTCGTGGATTTCTTTCATAATGAGACTTGTTTCTTTGGCATTTACGCACCTTAGCAAGATCGAATCGAAGGACCTCTTGTACAGGGACTCCGTCCGTTGAGGAAGAACTTAGAGGATATCTTGCTGATGTATTTCTTATCTTCTCGTTGATCGTTCAAGGGAATTTGCCTTTCGAAGAGGTAATTTTTGATGTCATGATACCATGGTTCTTCATCGGGTTCTTCTTCAATGGCCATGCAAGATGCGGAGTTGATCAAAGATGTCAATCCTTAACGGCTCTATCTCAAGGCCATCTTGCACTTGTAACATGGCCGATAGTGTGGTCAAAGCATCAGCAAAATGATTTTGAGTTCTTGGTAGATACTCGAATTGATTTCCTCAAAATGTTGGATCAACTCTTCGAGAAATTTATGATAAGGGATAAGCTTAGGATCTTTTGTTTTCCACTCCCCCGGGTTTGTAAAATGATGAGCATAGGATCTCTATATACCAGCAGCTTCTTCACCTTTAATGAAATGGCCACTTGTAATCCGAGGATGCAGGCCTCATATTCCGAGATATTGTTGGTGCACGGGAACACCAACTTAGCCGAGACGGGATAATGTTGATCTTCAAGGGATATTAAAACGCCCCGATGCACGATCCAGAGAGATTTACCGCACCATCAAAGTACATTGTCCACTTATCTTCAGGATATATTCAGAATTTGGCCTCCATTGTTTTGCTCTAAAACGTCTTTGGGAGGATTTTCAGCCAACATGTCTGCGATCGCTCTTCCCTTGATAGATTTTTGGGGAGAGGTTTTAATGTCAAACTCTGAAATGAGTACTTGCTACTTGGCCATTTTTCCCAATAAAGCTGATTTTTCTAAAAGATACTTGATGGGGTTGTTTTCACTGACCAAATGGATATGATAATGCAAGGTATACTTGCCTCAATCTATGGAGGACCCAAACCAAAGCTACGCAAGTTCTTTTTACCGATGAGTACTTGGCTTCACATGTGGTGAACTTTTTGCTCGATAATATATGGCCCGTTCCTTGGGGTTAGTTTGGGCAAGTAGAGCTCTCAAGGATTCGTCATGAATCGTCGAGATAAAGTCAAAGGAACATTAGGGATAGGAGGTACTACGGGGGTTGTACCAAATATTCCTTGATCTTCTCGAATGCTTGTTGACACTCGGAATCTCATTTTACTTTTGCGCCTTTCTTTAGAAGTTTGAAGAAGGGCTTCGCTGTTTCGATAGTTGTGATATGAATCGGATATGTAATTCAGCCTTCCAAGTAGACCCCGTACTTCCTTAACAGTAGAAGGAGTCCCTATCTCCCATATAGCCTTGATCTTGGAGGGGTTGATATCAATACCACGAATGCTTACGACAAATCCCAAGTAGTTATCCAGATCCGGCACCGAATACGCATTTCGCGGGATTCGAGTTGAGCTTGTATTTCCTTAATCGATCAAATAATTCTCTCAAAGACTTGAACGTGATCTTCTCCAGGTTTAGACTTGGCAATCATATCATCCACATACACTTCCACTTCCTTGTGTATCATGTCGTGGAAGAGGGTCACCATAGCTCTTTGATATGTTGTCCCTGCATTTCTTAATCCAAAATGCATGACTTTATAGCGAGAAGATTCCCCATTGGGTGACGAATGAGGTCTTGATCTTGTCTTCCTCTTTTAGCATGATTTGATTATATCCCGAGAAGCCATCCATGAAGGAGAATAATTTAAAGCCCGCGATGCTATTAACGAGCACATCAATGTGCGGTAAGGGGAAATCATCTTTTGACTGGCCTTGTTTAAATCCCGATAGTCCACGTATATCCGGATCCTCCCATCTTTCTTCTTAATCGGCACGATATTGGCGACCCAATCGACATATGGGACAGCCTCAATGAACCCCACTTTAAGCAACTTCATCACTTCTTCTTTAATCTTATCGGACAGCTCGGGGTTCATTCTCTGCGTGGGCTGATTAACCGGAGTGCGAGGCGGGGTTTGTGGGCAAAGCATGTTCCACTATTTCACGATCCAACCCCGGCATGTCGGCATATAACCAGGCGAAGATGTCTTGATATTTCTTAAGCAATGCTGTCATTCTCGAGATATCGATCGCCGATAAATGTCCTCCTATTTTTTCTTCCTTAACACAGTTGGATCTCCCGGATTGACAACAAGTGGCCTCTTCGAAATAGGAAGCTTAGATTCTTCAAAACAATCCCATTCCCTCTTAATGTCCCTCACATCCGCTTCTTCTATATCAATTTCGTGTGCATAATCATCGAGCTGATCTCGAGTCACATATTAACTTGTTATGCATGGGTGGGATGACATGCTCGAGGGTGGGAAAGTCGTCATCGAGCCACTCAATGATCACATTCACCCGATTGTCCAGGAATAGGTTGAACAAGTCTCGGCTCGCATCTTCAGAAATATCCTCGTCTTCCAGCCATTTACCTTCGTTGGAGAATACTTAAGACAAGGGATTTTCGAACAACTTCCCTCTAGCTTTCCATGCATTAGTGCCAATGAAACGGCCACCTCGGTGTCCACGGCATCCATGGTCTCCATAACATTTGTTTCGACCTCGGCCTCGACCTATACCGCGCTCTATTGTCTCTTTATAGCCTACACCAACCTTATGGTCATTTGAATCAAGAGTTAAGGGATTACGGATCCCTTGGCCGTACTTCCCTAATTCGGTACCGGGAATGAAACCATTTATGAGTAGCACTTTTCCTACCATAGTCGCAGATCTTGACAGCTCTGGGATAGCTAACTTTGCATCGAATGGTACATGCATGACAGATACGATGTCAAAGGTGTGATAGCTCAACTCATCCTCCTTTGAAGGCTCAATGTATGGGACCATCTCTTTCACGGAAGCTCGATGTCCCACTTCACCGTGGATAGTGATCGGTAGGCCTCTAACCACAAATTTCACCTTCGATGTAGGGAAGAAGGTACCGCTCCAGACACATGAATCCACGGTCTTCCAAGAAGTAAGGTGAAGGCACTAGGAATATCCAGAACTTGGAACGGTATAGAGAAGGTTACCGGTCCGATAGAGACGTTCGGTTCAATCTCTCCTACCACATTTTTGGAAACTCCGTCAAACGACCGGATAGTGGTTTTGGACGTCTTGATAAAATCTTCGCTTATCCCCAAGCTTCGAAAGTGCTCAAAGGACACAAATTAAAAGCCGAGCCGTTGTCAATTAGGACATGAGGTACCTCCTTTTCATGGCACCTTACGACGATATAGAGGGCCTTATTGTGAATACGCCCTTCCCTCGGGAAGTCTTCATTAGAAAAGGAAATCCGATCCTTTAAAAGGATGGCTCCCACGAAGTCTCCTAGTTGAAGTTCATTGATGGTCTTCGAACGTGTACTTCATCTAATACTTTCGAAGGGTATTCTTATGCTTCTCCGAATTCTTAAAGAGGTCTAGTAAAGAAATTTGTGCGGGCATTTTTCGAAGTTGGTCTACAACTTCGTACTCACTTGGTTCTCACAACGGATTGCAGACTTTTCAACCTCCCGTGCGGTTGGTGCTTTCTTCTTAGATTCAGCCTCTTTCGGGGGATAATATCTTCCCGATCTCATGACTTCGTCAATCTCATCCGTTCCGTAATCCCAATGTACTGCCTTTGGGTCATATTCTTCCACAGGTGGCATTTTGATCTTCACCGGCTTGACTTCCTCTTGAGGTGATTCCAATGTTAGCGATTTTTCCGAACTAGAAGCTTCCCAGTTATCCACCTTGTTCGGGTCAATCACAAAGCGAATCGGGACATCTACCATCCCAATCATCTCATCTTCATGGATGTTTTCGAGATTATGTTCGGGACATGGCCTCATCGGTATGGCATTCTCTTTATCCCAGGCCTTTGCCTTTCCCTTCGACCCTCGGGATAATGCCCTCAATTCTCATGCCGATATCCACCAGATGTTGGAAGGAGGAATATGTGTATGCGTACATGCGGTCAAAATACTCCGCCGGTGACTTGAATATGAACTCTAGCATTTTCCTTTTCGATAGCGGCGGTTGCACCATCATAGCATGCTTCTTCCACCTCCCGCGAATAGTTCGAAACTCTCATCCTCACCTTTTCCGATGTTTAATAAATTGGCCTTGGGGAAGTACCCTCCGATCCCGGCTTCAAAATGCCATATGAAGTGCTCCGAGAGCTCGTCCTAGCTCGAGACCCAATCTAGGTCATTGATTGGAACCAGGCCAATGCAAGGCCCGTCAAACTATGCTTGAAATTCCGGATTAACGTTTCATCGTCTTCATGATGGCCCACCATTTGGCGGAGGTAATACGAAATATGCGCCAAAGGACACCCAATACCGTCATACTTCATGCGGAAGGTCACCCTCAAATTTACGCTTTGGGGCGAAATATTTCTAGCCCGAGTGATTGGCACAATCAGCTCTTTCAATTCATCCACTTTCTTTGAAATGTCGTCGCCTTGTTCTTGCAATAGAGCGATCCTTCTATTTTGCGTCTCCATGGTCCGTCGTATTTCTCGGATCTACATGTTTTCTTCTATTGCCGCGGTATTATTTTTTTACCACAAATTGTGACAATTCAGCCACCATGTTCTTCAAATAACGCATGTGGGTCTCCAAATTAGAAAGCCACATATCGACCTCCCGATTTCCCCGTTCATCTTGAGGAACTTCTTGATTCTTAGTTTCATCGATTGTCCCCACGAATTCTTCACTTTCGGGCTCATCCATGCCATCCCAACCATCGGGAACTATATCTCCAGCGTCCACGAAAAAACTCGGCGGTGTCGAATATAGGACTTTGAAGTTATAACCGCCGCTATCTTCTATGAGATTATCAACTATCTCGCCTCTTTCTAGAGCCCGTTGCATGAATTTTCTATCGCCTCGGCGGGCTTTTTTAGACAGAGACTTCATATTCGTCTAACTCTTCAACTTCTTCAACATCCCGGATGTTCATCAAGTATCCCGAGGGAACTTTCCAAGTCTTTCCTCTCGTGGCTCTTAATATGAACTCCTCCGCCACCAGGTCTACGGTCACATAAGTCCCTTTAAAAGCGATGTCTTCCATTCTTTCGATGACACCCGGATTGATTAGCCGTTCTAAACATGTCTCCTTTTGTTCCCGGGAAATATTTTCTCCTTCGGGGTATTGTGCAGCCGGTGGTCGGGATGTCTCGCATTCGATCTATATCCATTATAAACTCCAGGGTCTCTTTATCTTCACCGTCAAATATCGCGTTCACCTCGCGATGTTCGGGTAGAGGGTTCTGTTGCACATTCGGTTCGGTCTTATCGAACTCCGATCTTTACCATCAATCAAGGCTTGTACCTTATACTTGAGGGCGAAACAGTTGTCCACATTGTACCCCCTTTCTCCCATATGGTACACACAAGTCCGAGTCTCGTCAAACTCGAGGAACCTTGGAAGATTAGCTCTAGGTGGCTCTTTTGCGACCAATCGATTTTCTAGCAACATGGGTAACAATTTGGATAACGGTCGAGGTAGCGAGGTGAAGATAGGTTGATTTCTTCTTCTTGGTTCCGGTGGTTTAGGAGCAGTCCAGGAAGAAGTTCCTTGGGTAGGGGTAGAAGTTGAGAAATTTTTGGGTTTAGGTGGGTTAGGGACAAATGCCACATCGCCGGTTTGCTCCCTATTATCCCTTCTCAAGGGGTATTGGCGTCGAAAGGTGACTCGGGTATTTTCTTCTCCCGTAACGCCTATACATGGCGTTACGCCACCTTAATCAAGTACGCGAACGTCCGACACCCGAGAGGTGTTCAACTTGTCGAAATATTCAAAGGGCAATGCCTTGAGGAAGAGGTCTATCGGTTCTTCTTCAAGGACAAGTGGTTTCATTTGTACGGCCAAAATTTCTGCACCTTTGGGCGTAGGCGCAAACGGCCTCATTCTTGCCTTTTACGATTCTCAAAAGATCTTCCCTAGTAAGGGTCGTCATAGTGTTAAACTTGTACCGCCGAAGGAACTCATCGCCTAGCTTGTCCCAATCGGCGAGCCTTTCGGGCTCCAGCTCAATAAACCATACTAGGGCTGCCCTGAGATAGGCTTTCTTGGAAGGTGTTGACTAACAAGGGATATTGTCCGAAAATTGAGACATGCGGCGCAAATAGTACTTCGAGATGCGCCTTGGGACACCCGGTCCCGTTATACTTTCTCACGAAATCCGGTTCCTTGTAATCAGCAGGAACATCGATTTTCTCAAAAGGTGTTATCTTATCAAACCTTGAGAGCTCATATCCTTGACTTGCTAGGCACTTCTCGATCTTGGCGAGTTTTTTAATTTCTTCCTCCATTTTCGGGGCTTGTTTTTCTTTCTTTTCCAGGTCAATCACAACCGGAGGCTCTTTAGGCGATCTCTCGGATTTGGAGAAGGATTTACGTAGAAGCCGGGTTAGCACTTGTACCATCCGGCGAGCTCGGAGGAACTTGGGAGTTTGGATCGACGGGTTATCTCTCCCGACTAGCGATCATCATCGCCTTCATTTCGCCACCATTGTGGCTATCATATTTATCCGGTTCTCCAAGTTACCCACACGCGGTGCGAGCTCTTCTTGCTCCATTCTTAGTTGGCGCGTCTTGCTACGAGTCCTCGTGTTTATCAATCACCCTGTCTTTCAAGACATTAAATCAGTACCAGGAATATTCGAAAATTTGTGAGGGCCGATCCGTGGTAATCGTGCTTTCTATATGTATGCATGAAATGCTCATAAAAGGAATATTATGTATTTACTATAGGCCAAATTGTTTAAAAGTGTCTAAAAAAGACAACAAATATGCCAAACTAAATGGGGAATGGATCTATCCAAGCCGAGGACGCTTGCATTCTTCATGCTCCTCGACCCATCGAAATCCCACAAGTATATGTCTTCTCCCTCTTCTAACATCCAGAGCTTCGGATCTTCGGGAATGTCTTGCTCCACTCCCGGGACATACGGTACCATGTACTCGGGTTTGTAGGACTCCACTTCTTCGATGCGAGGAGATACGCACTTAGGTACATACGGCTCAACCAATGATCTCAGCGATACTCCTTGAATTTCGAACATACTTCTTGGAGGCCCTATAAATGTTCATCTCATCATCCAAGTAATCGGGCCATTCAACATGTTGCAATGGGGAGTTCTTCAAAGCATGGAGAATGAGCTTAATCCGAGCCCGATGACTTCTTTGTCTCCTTGGTGAGCTTCCCTTGCGCTATATCGAACGAGAAGATCCCGGGACAAGTATCTGGTGGCACTTGTTGCAAAACTCCAAATTATCTCTCCACGAGAATGGGATAATATGCTACTACACCAGTACATCCCAATAGAGGAATAGGGTTATCATCAACACCAATAATGCGAGCTTCCAAGATCTTAGGCCAAGTCGGGCGCCATCGGATATGCTCGGGTTTCAAATCATTCAATAGCTCAACCCAATTCTTAAACGAATGTTTGGGTACGAGGGATTGACACTTGAGGAAAGATCTAAGGGGGTAAACATGTTCGTTGATCTCATAACACCCTATCCAGAGTTGAAAAGTTTTTATGTGAGAAGTGAACCACATGTGGAGTAGTCCATTAGATGCTTGGAAAATGGTTTTTTTGGAAGTTTTGGAACGGTTTAGAGAAAGGAAAGTTTTAGCTAGAATCATGTATGAATAATTCCAACGGCAACATGCTTGTCTGGCTATATGGACTATGGAGGGGTCAAAAGTAGTCTTAGAGGTAGGGAATAGGACGAATGCAAAGAAGGCTAGGACGAACACTTTTCCCGATTTATGATCGGTTTCGGCGGATAAAAAGAATAATTGTTGAAAAGAAAAGAGAAGATGAACTTACCGGAGTTGGACTTATAAACCTTCTCTATTTCAGAAGTTTTAAGACGAAGAAAGCTTAATAGAGAAACGAGTAGGATCCATGTCCAAAGGTGGTTGAGCTATATGGTCATCGAACTTGACCCCAATGATAGCGGAATATTTTTCGAGCGTAGGAGTCAACTCAAGACCTTGGAAGTTGAACGTCATTGTGTGCATGTCCCATGCCTTAGCCAAAGCTTGAATAAGAGCCGGTTGATACTCCACTTTAATCAAGTCCACTAGCCGGCCTAATCGTCCTTCAACATATGCTTTATTGACTAGATTGAGGCGATCCCACCATAGAGAGAGTTCTTTGCGAGGCATCGGGATGACTTTGATGTCTCCATTCCCCATGATCTAAAAATATAAAATGATGATCCTAAAGTCAATTACCACGGATTAAAATGAATATGCATGAAATGTGATGCAAATGCACTAACCAAATTCCATGTCATCCTTTGGTAACATGAGGGTTAACTACTCTCATTCGACCCAAATAAACCAAACGGGTAGTTATGGACCAAATCCCACCCAAAGATCGCATGTAATCGATTAGGATCGTTTAAGTGCAATCGGGGTAGAAAGTCACTATTACATCTTTAAATTCGAAAACTCGCAAATTCGTAAGTCTAATACAATTAAGCCCAAAAAGCATCTAAAGGTGTTCGACCAATACATGTGAATGAAAATACACAATCGGCTCCAAAGGAACATAATAAACCCAGGAAATGCCCCAAAATCTAACTAAAACTAGGTAGTTGAAGCGGTGTCCTCGTCGGATGATATCTCAATCAACCCGGGAGGATCAACATCTTCTTCCTCATCGGAGGATATGACGATGATTTCCTTCTTCTTGATTGGCGAATGACTCGGGGTTGTTTTGATTGTGCAAGGTCGTCTCATTAATTTCGCATATAATTCTTGGATCCTCTCTTTTCCTCGCTTGAGCTCCAAATGGCGTGCATAACGCGTATAATCACAGCTTTCACCACGGATGCGGTTACGTCCATTAAGTTCCCTTCCATGGATAAATCCAAAAACTTGAAAGGTGGTGGTCACTCGGTCCTTGCGTCGAATAGTCCTCCGCTCCCATGCGAGCATATTGGGGATATCGGTATAACGTTGGGGCGCCATCTATCCTAAAAAGGAAAATTGACCTTCAACCCCAATCACTTAAACGATCTTATAATTTTCGTGATATGCTTGTGAAAATGCATGTTATGCATGAATTAAATTTATAAAAATAAAAAGGGTAAAAAGCCTTACCAACCGATGTTACTCTTTTTTTTTTTTTTAGTTTTAGATATACCAACCTTTCATTCACATGCGCATGAGACAAGTGAGGTTCAACTCTAAAGAAATCAAAAAGGGCTCGGGTATGGACCTAAAAAGGCTTCCGCTACACGAATCGATGAGCCGCCCACAAGCGCAATCAAACAACAAGTGGGTAGGATCATCAATCTCGCATAGCGAGCGGGATTAAATATGGTCAACCCAAGTGTAATCAAACACATGAGCTTTGCATACCAATCCCTATCTATGGCGACCTAAAGAGGGTGATTCGCGGCTCGGGTTTAGGCGCTTGTGTGTGCAGTGTCGTGATCCTTCAAATATGAGAGACATGCGCAATAGTTTATATCAAAACACATCTTCAATATGGGCGTAAATAAACATACAACTCAAAACACCATATCCGCACAAAATTGATTAGCATAGACGTCGCCCCCTATAACTCTCATACGTAACAACATTTAACACTTTTTATTAGTGAACGTACTCTCACCTTCAAGAGCATCTCAGAAAAATGGGGTTAGAAAACACTCAACATTTTCATCGACTTATGTCCTCTTAATGATTTCGCAAGTTAAATGCATCCCCAGTGGAGTCGCCGATCTGTCGCGACCCTCGAATTTTCCTTTTGGAGCCAAGCGAGGATTAACAAACCGTGCCCTTTTCGGACCCCGGTTGGCGGCGGGATGACTTCGGCGCGTGGGTCTCTCCCAAGACTCGTTACTCGAATCGCGATGTGAAGAATTTTTTTATCGAGATCGACCCTTTTTATCGATATCGACATGCATTTGGAGTCGCCACCGATCAATTATTGGATGGTATGATCGGAAACCCTATCGAGCGGTCGGGAGAAAAATTTTATTTCTACGAAATCCGAGATTTGGGTTTGGGGACTTGGTTACGCCGAGATTTACATCGACGCCCTTTCAATTACCGAAGTTGAGTGTTTTTCTAACCTAAGAATTCATGCGAGATGAAATTTCGGGTGAGATAGGCCCTAGTGATCTAAGGTATCATGCAGACGAGAATTTATTACCCTAATAGTCACAATGAGAAATTTAATGCGCAATCAAAATAATCACAGTCAAATCAAACAATCAATCAAGTAGACATGTCTAATATGGCCCTATCGGCCCACGAAAAAATCAATTTTGAATTCGGGGTGGTTCGAAAAAATTTGGGGCGAAGGCCCGAAGGATAGAACGGTCCATTTTGGGGGTTCGGGACCCAAAAATCACAAAATTGGGGTCGGGCCAATTGAATGTGGCCATTTCCAATTTTGTGATTTTTCAGAATTTTGCTAATTTTTCTAATTTTTTTTTGGAATTTTTATTTATTTTCTAAAAAATTGAGAATTCTCCGGATTAGTGTAAATTGACCCTCGAAGCTTCAAAAAAATCGATCTAGACTATAGGAGTCCCGAATCGTCCTAAGTAGTTTTTAGAAATTTTTTGGAAAAAAACTGGGAATTTTTATGAATTTTCTATGAATTTTACAATTTTTTATTTTTTAGAAATTTTTACTAATTTTTTATTAATATTTCGGACCAGGTCAACCCGACTCGGACTCGGCTCGGACCCGCTCGACACTAAACGACGCCGTTTCTATTTTATTCTAATTTGTTTTTTTAAAACATTTTTCTAATATCCGAAAATGCTAAAAAAAAAAACGGACGGCCGTAATTAAACCTAGAATTGATCTCAACCGTTCGCTCCTTCGTGTATAAAACGACGCCGCATCGCCCTATAACCTAAACGACGCCGCGCACTTACTAACTAAAACAACATCGTTTCGTATTTTTATTTTCTATCTATTAAACGAATTAATCTAAAAAATACAAAAATCTAATCTAACGGCCCATAATTAAACTAGCCCATTTATCACAACCATCGGATCTAATTCGACTCGGCTCGTCCGCGCTAACGGCCGAGCCGACCGGGCGACATCTTGGCCCAATCACAACGCGACAACTCAACCCGTTGACTCGACCAAGCCACGTCGCCCGTCTTCAACCTCTCGACGACGGCTCAACAGACGGCCGAGAATTTCCAGCGATGATCTAACAATGAAACCTCAACTAAAACTCGCGAAACCAATTCCTATCGAATCGCTTTGATCTCTAGATTAACATACTCGAAAATCGAGACAATTTCATCGGTTCAATCATGAGCTATGAACTACGCACGATCGGTCATCGCCGAGTCCTAACATGAAAATTAACACCAAATCATAGCAATTCTTTCATGCACGATCATCATAGGAGGTTCGGAGAACTTACCTCGAGCTCCGATTGAGCTCGCAATGGCTAGAAACGCCTAATCGATACTCGGCCGGACCGCGACGGATTGGAGGTTCGACTCAGGGTGATTCGAGCGAAATCAATGCAAAATGGAGATGCAAACGTGGTCGGAACACTCAAGAAGTAAAACGCACACAACAATTTCAATAATCGTGCTCGTGAGAGTGAGATGCCATGGATGCACAAGACTAAGATCGAGAAGTCGACTCACCGATTCTCGGATATTACAGAGCAATTGAACTAGTGCGATCGCTTCCTAGAACTTGTGCGAAGCTTTTGGACTTGATTGCGAGCTTCGGTTTGGTCTGGATTGAGAGGACGAAGCTCTCACGGTCGAACTCAAATCCTCGATCGCACGAGCGAGAGGATGAGCTCTCTCTCACTTTCTCTCTCTCTCTCTAGCTCTCTCGAGTGCCTTGCGAACAGAATGAGCCTCTCCTCGGATTCGCGAAGCTTCTCATCCTTTTATACTTGGTTTTGAAATTTGGCGCGTACGGGCGAGAGCTCGCCGAGGCTCCCTCGTGCCTCGACACGTGCCAATTGGTCACCGGACGGCGACGGAATCGCTTAGGATTCCGTCTATGTCCGTTCGGCCCTCCGTCGATCACAAACGAGCACGAATTGTACTCGGACTTGGAAATGTTGACTTTACGTGCTGGCATAACTTTGACTGGCTCGCGGAGCTCCTCTAGCGACCATTGGCCCTACCATGGGTGGCAATCGATGCGTCCTGCTCGAAACAAAACCCCCACATTATCCGATCCAATTAGTATCGAATTGGTCCTCAATTTGATCGCTGAATCTTAGCTCCCAAACCTGCAAAACGGTGCGAGTCCGAGGAAGACGATGCACATTCGACCGGTTCGGCCGGTCAGACCAACGGTCGGATCGGTCAAACCGGTTCGGACTTGAAAATTTCAAAATTAATCAAAATTGGTGGGGAAATTTCGCGATTAAACTTCAAAATCGGACATAGGGGCTTGAATATTATCTAGAAATGTGGTTTTGCCCAAAATGTTTCACCAATTTCTGCAAAAACCCCAAATTTTTCTAAATTCCCAAATTAGGGACAAGTTCAAATAGACACTTAATTGACCAAATTGGACCAAACCACCTATGCCAATCGATTTAGAATGTATGAAAACCTAGGGGATGGTCCAATTGTACCACGAAAGTCCCTCAATTAAAAGTAATTTCAAAAATTTGCAAGTTGAGGGACTAAATTGCAAGAATTTTAAGAATTTTTGCCCAATTCATGCAATCCGTGTAATTGAGGCTGCAATTGATCAAATTGAAGCTTGGAAGGACTGCAATTGATTGTCTAGACTCTAAATGTGTGAAAATTGCAAATAAAAAAAACTCAATTTGTATTTTTTTTATGCGAATTCAATCCTTAGTGTTATGAAGAAACACCTGAAATTGGATTCGATTTTTTAGTTTTCTTGAGGTTAACCTGAAAAGAGAATTAAAATAAAAATACTGGACATTTTTCTGTATTTTTGTGACCTCGAAAATTATTTTTATGAATTTTCTAGTATTTTTTATTTTTCGAAAATATTAAAAAAAAGCGAAAAATATGAAAAATTATTTTTTGTTCAAAAATGGTTCCTTATGCTTGGCCATGGCTCCCAAACTTGATTTTTCAATTTGTTTTGATTTTTTATGAATTGTTTAGAATTGTTTTGAAAATAAAACTAAGGAAAAATGATTAAAAATCGGTGTCAACGTACTTGTGTGTAAAATAACGCCGCATCTAATAATGAACGAATGGCCACAATTAGACTTGGGCTCGATCTTAGCCGTTCATTCCTATTAAACCTAAAACGACAACGCATCAAACTTCCTTCCCGAACGACGTCACGAGTCTCTTATGCAAAACGGCACCGTTTACGTATTATTTATTTTCCATCTCTTAAACGAAGTAATCAAAAATAAAAAAATCAAATCTAACGGCCTGAATCAAATTAATCTATTTATCGCGACCGTCGGATCTAATCCGCTTCAGCCCATCCGCGCCAACGGCCGAGCCGACCGGACACCGACTGGACCTATCACGACTTGACACCTCGAACTTTGACTCGTTGACCACCGCCACCTCGGCTTCGTCTTCTACCTCTCGATGACAATCGAAAACAATGGCTGACATTTCTCCGGCGAGATCTAACGGTGAAATCTCGTCGAAATGACGCGAAACCACTTCCAATCAACTCGACTGACGTGCGGATCGACATATCATAAAATTAAGCAATTTCATCGGGCGAATCACGAACTATGAATTACGCACGATCGGTCACCGCCGAGCTCGAACATGTAAGATCGCGTCAAATCGGATCAATTCATTTATACACAAGCATCGTAGGAAGTTCAAGAAGCTTACCTCGAGCTCGATTGAGCTCGCGATGGCTAGGAGAGCCTGGCCGTTGTTTGACCGCACCAAAGCGGTAGGAAGTTCGACTCGAGGTATTCGGCGAAATCGATGCGAAAATAAGGTGCGATCGTGGTCGGCGATGTTTTGAGATCAAAATGCACACACTAATTGAGACAATTACACTCGTAATAGCATGGTGCCATGAACGCACAAAGAGAAGATCGTGAGGTCGACTCATCGATTTTGGAGGTCGCAGGTCGATTGAGCTGGTGCGACCGCTTTTTCTCAATTCAAGCGAGCTACGGTGATGTTCCGATGCCCCGATTCAGCTTGGATTGATTAGGCCGAAGTCACGAAGCTTCGGTATGAAGCTTCGGCAATGGCATCGCGCGAGACTCTCTCTAGTTTTCTCTTTCTCTCTCTATTCCGGTATGGACAACGAGCATGAATGAGCCTCCCTTTTGCTTCGCGAAGCTTCTCGGCCTTTTATACTAGTTTTGAAATTTGGCGCGTTGGGGGGGAGCTTCGCCGACTCCAATTTCGTGTCTCCGCACGTGCCACTAGGTTGTCGGACGGCGATGAAATAAGTTGGGATTCCGTCCAAGTCCGTTAGACCCTCCGTTGAGCACGAGCGAGCATCAATTTCACTCGTTTTTTAAGAATGTTGACTTTTTGGAATGCCGAGGCTTTGACCGGCCGCCCGCGCCGTGTTCCGGCGACCATTGGTCCCAAAGTTGGTGGTGATCGGCGTGTATTAGCTTGGTGAACAAAACGCCTCCCTAAGCTTATCCAATTATAGCCAATTGATCATCCAATTTGATCGAATCTCGGCCTTCAAACCTCGCAAAATGGCGCGTACTCGGGACGAAGACGACACTGTTTGGACCGGTCGGGCCTGTTCGGACTTGCAATTTTTGAAATTAATCAAAATTTATGGGAATTTTTACAATTAATCCTCAAAATTGAACTCGGGGGCTCAAATACTATCTAGAAATATAATTTTGCGCAAAATTTCTGATCAATTTCTATGAAAACCCTAAATTTTTCTAAAATTGCAAATTAGGAAAAAGTTCAATTGAGTGCCCAAATGATCAAATTGGATCCAATTACCCCCGCCAATCGATTCGAGTATATGAAAAACTTGGGTGGTAGTCCAATTTGTTGTGAAAGTCCCTGGATTAAAAGTAATTTGAAAAATTAGAAATTCCAGGGATTAAATTGCAAAGATTTTGGGGATTTTTGCCCAATCCCTGCAATTCGCGCAATTGAGGGTGAAATTGGTTAAATTGAAACTGAAGAGGATTAAAATTGAATGTCTTGACTCAAAACATGCAAAATTTGCAAATAAAAAAGACTCAAATTGCATTTTTTAAGGCGAATTCAACCCTTGGTGTTGTGAAGAAACACCTAAAATTGAGTTCAATTTTTAATTGTTCTTGAGGTCAATATGAGAAGGGAATTAAAATAAAAATGTAAAACATTTTTATATATTTTTGTGACCTTGGAAAGTATTTTTTGTGAATTTTATTGTATTTTTCTATTGTCCAAAAATATTAAAAAATGCGAAAAATATGAAAAATTATTTTTTGTTCAAAAATGGCTCCTTATGCTTGGTTAAGGCCACCAAACTTGAGTTTTCAATTTTGTTTGACTTTTTATGAATTTTGTGAATTTTATGAAATAAAACTAAAAAACAATTGATCAAAAATCGGGCGTCAACACCTACGTACCTCGGACTCGGTTTTCCTTTCTTCCCAAACCGAGATAATCCCCGCATTGTCGACACTTTAAGGAAGACATGATATCCCACTTGGAATTCCAACGGTTCGCGCCGCTTATCGGTATAGCTCTTCTGCCGACTTCGAGCTTTTTCGCCTTTCCTCGATCACTTTCACAGCCTCAATTGATCGTTCAACTAATTCCGGCCCCGTAATACTTCTTTCACCCAACCTCATCCTAGCATATCGGCGTTGCCAAGCTCCGCCATACAATGCCTCAAACGGTGCCATTCTTATACTTTCATTGCAATGTTGTTGTAGGCAAACTCGACTAGGTGTAATCGCTCTTCCCATCCTCCTTTGAAATCTATAACACATGCTCGCAACATAGCCTAAAGTATCCGAATCGTCCTTTTCGATTGTACGTCGCTCCGAGGGTGGTAAGCCATACTATATCAGCTTTGTTCCCACAGCTCCCTCAAGACTTTTCTAAAAGGTCGTTGTGAACTTTGAATCCCTATCCGACGTAATCGTCACCGGTACTCCGTGGAGGCGAACTATGTGTCTCATCTACAACTCGGCGTACTGTCCATGGTGAAATCTTTTCGCACTGCTAGGAAATGTACGGACTTAGTCACCTGTCAACGATTACCTAAATCAAGTTGTGTCCTCTCCGACTTCTCGGTAACCCGGATAACGAAGTCCATCGTGATGTGTTCCCATTTCCATTCGGGAATTTCCAGAGGTTGTAACATCCCATAGGCTTACAATGTTGTGCCTTCACTTGTCGAAACGTCAAACACTTAGCTACATGTTTCGCCACATCCACTTTCATTCCGTTCCACCAATAAGTGATGACGTAGGTTCCGATACATTTTCGTGCTACCCAGATGAATGCTATAATTACTCCGATGAGCTTCGATAAGATCTTTTCCCTTAGCTCTTCATCACTGGGTACGCATAACCGTCCACGAAAACTTCAAAACCCCATCTTCGGATACTTGAAATTCAGGTTTCCTCTTTGTTGTATCCATTTCCAAAATCTTCAGAATATCGGGTTCGATCCTCAAGGTAGCCATTAGGTCGATGGACGGATTTACGTACTTCAAACTTGAACTCGAATCCCTCTTCCTTCCTATAGAGACCATCCCTTAATCATCAAATGCGTGATGCTTGATTTCGACTTAGTGCATCCGCAACCTTATTTGCTTTCCCTGGGTGATATAAGATGTTGCAGTCATAGTCCTTCAAAGAACTCCATCCATCGTCGTTGCCTCATGTTCAATTCCTTTTGAGAAAATAAGTACTTCAAGCTCGATGGTCGAATAGATCCGAAACTTCTCTCCACATAAGTAATGCCTCCAGATCTTAAATGCAAAGATAATCGCAGCTAGCTCCGAGATCGTGTGTCCGGTAGTTCATTTCATGAGTCCTTAATTATCACAACGCGTAAGCAACAACTCTTCCATGTTGCATCGGAATGCATCCTAATCCCTTTAGCGACGCATCACTATAAATCTCAAATACTCCAAGTCCGGAAGGTATCGTTAGCATGCGCGCGATAGTCAACTCCGTGCTTAAGCTCTTGAAAGCTCCTTTCACACTTATTCGTCCATTCAAACAAGTGTATCCTTCTTTGTCAATCTTGTCAACGGAATGGCTATCGAGAAAAACTTCTCCACGAACCTCCTATAATATCTAGCCAATCCAAGAAAACTTCTAATCTTCGTAATTGATATTGGTCCGGGCCAATTCGTAACAACTTCGATTTTCGCAGGATCTACCGAAATCCCATTTCTAAAGACTACATGTCTAAGGAACGCTACTTTATTTAAGCGTAACTCGCACTTACTAAACTTAGCGTAAAGCGAGTGTTCTCTTAAGGTCCGTAGAACTATTCTTAAATGTTGCTCATGCTCCTTAGAGCTCCTTGAGTATATCGGGATATCGTATATGAATACGATAACGAATCGATCTAGGAATTCCTTAAATACTTGATGCATTAAATCCATGAAGGCGATCGGAGCATTAGTCAATCCAAATGGCATGATCAGAAACTAATAGTGTCCATATCTCGTCCGGAAAGCCGACTTCAGTATGTCCTCCTTTTTAATCCTCGGTGATGGTAACCCGTCCTCGGGTCTATTTTGGAGAACACGGATGCTCCTTGTAGCAGATCGAACAAATTGTCTATCCTTGGCAACGGATACTTGTTCTTAACAGTGACTTGGTTTAACCGCCTATAGTCAATGCACAAATGCAATGACCCGTCCTTTTTCCTTACTAACAACACCGGCTCTCCCCATGGTGACGCACTTGGACGAATGAATCCCTTGTCCAAAGCAATTCTTGCATCTAAAACTTTAATTCCTTTAACTCCGACAGGGACATCCTATAGGGTGCTTTCGAGATCGGCTCCGTCCCAGGGACTAGTTCGATCACGAACTCTATCTGTCTCTCTCGGGTGGCGGTCTCGGTAATTCCTTAGGAAAGACATCTAGAAACTCGTGCACCACGCTTATGTCTTTTCACTTCGGTTCCCCCATCGTCGTATCAACCACAACAGCCCAAGTACGCTGACATCCTTCGTCCAAAAGCTTTGTCACTTCTAGTGACGAGATGAAGGGAATTGAGGTTCCTCCCCGACTCCCTACAAACTCGAATCTAGGGCGATCGGTCGGATGGAACCCGATCACCCTACTTCCACAACCATACCAGCTCTTTGCCTACCCAATCAATCCATCCCGATTATAACATCAAAGTCATACGTGGTCAATATGGCCAGATCTATCCTTTCCTCACTACCACCAACGACTATCTTACAATGCGTACATCCTAACGATACCAATACCTTATCCTTTAGAGGGGTGGTAACATGCAATACTACACTCAACGGCTCCAATTTCATATCAGCCAATTCATCAAATTGTGAGGACACAAACGAATGCGATGCTCCAACGTCAAGCAATGCATAGGCAGATGCTCACAAAAAGTAACCGTACTTGTGACCACGCCGGGCGTATTCTCCGCCTCCTTACGCGCCACAAATATACTCTTCCCTAAGATGGGGGCCTTTCATGTTGTTTTGTGGGACAGCTTCCACTTGAGGTTGCGGTGCTTGGAACTAAAGTCCCGGAGCTTGACTTGGGCAGCTCCTCATCCGATGGCCCCGCTGGCCACACTTAAAGCATGCGCGCTCCCGCTTGGGCAAGGTCCATCCCCGTGCTTCCTTCCACACTGGCGACAATTCCAATTGGTTTGATGAATCGGCTTCCCAATATTCCTTTTAGCCAAAGGAACGAAGCGTCGATTGTTCGCCATTGGCCTCTTGCCGAACTAGCGGTTGTCTCTTGCAATGGCAAACCACGATCCAAAAGAGGCTGCTCTTTCTTTCATGTCTCTTTCAACCTTCGGCCCTATTCATATAGTTTGTCGTAGTTCCTCAAATTTAGCAATATTAGGCGATTGCGGAGTTCCAGCCTCAATCCATCCCGAAACCTCGTGCCCTATCCAAGGGATTCTCAACCATCCTTGGAGCATACTTCGACGATATCGAAAACCCCGCTTCATATTGGTCGATCGTCAGGTGGTTCCGACGCAACTGTTGAAACTCCACCAATTTTTGCTCCCGTGCAATCTTAGAGAAATACTTACCATTGAATACTTCGAGAATGTAGTCCAATTTGGTACTTGTGCCTTCAAGAAAAACTCTTCCCTTGGTGGCCTTCCACCGGTCATTGGCAAGTACCTTCCAGTGGTACACGGCAAAGGTTATGTCACGCCCGATTCCTCTTCGGTCTCGACAACATCCCACTACGGTCGTTTGCATATATTAAACCCAGGATTCAACGACGCAGAACTTGACACAAGCTGAAGCATAAAAAAAAAAAAACTCCATACAATTTGAAATAAGATGACTTAAGGAAAACGGTATAACATAACACCAAGAGTCTTACAATATGAGGGAAATAATAAAAACTAAGGATTCGACAAAGGCGGTACATGTAAAAAGAGTTCCACTACCTAAACCCAAAAGAACATCAAAAGCTAGGTACTACAGCTATACCTAGAGATCGGGCTCGCTATCCTCGGACAGTGTCCTCGTCGCCCACCGGCTCGTACTTTGTAGAAGTTTCGACTCAAGTCCATTGGAGCAAATTCCTCTTCTTTTTCTTCCACATGCTCGAAATATGGATCCAACGGGAAGTCCATATCATCTTTGTCCATGGGCTCCAACTCGGGGGGTTCTCCAAGTTTGCCTTCGGCATCGAGGGTTCCACGGTCTCCACATCGGCGGTAGGGCTCGGAGGATGTTGTTGGTCCACTACAAGTGCGGGAGTGGGGTCAAACACTTTGCCATCAAGAGGCATCAGGTTGCACCACCCGGGGATCACGCTCCTTAGTATATCATAGCTCCTCGGCGGCCCATACATCGTATCGTCAACTCGGTAAAACCATGCTTCAAAATAATGGGACTTCCACTCAACATCTCCCTCGTCAACCCACACTATGCTCCATTTCCTAATATAAACCTTATGTTCTCCCACGGGATACTCGGCAACGCTGTCGTCGTGATGCTCATCGGCTCCCAAAACGAATAGGCGGCATTGTCGGGATTTGGGGTCCGAAAAGTAGGTCCCGCGATGGGGTGAGATTTAATCCCGATAAGTTGGTCCTAAGCCTACCCTAGGTCTATAGTGTCACGCCCGCACCCTTGCGAACGCGTAATCATCCCTCCGATGGTTCCTTTTCTCGCTCGCGAACTCGCTAGGATCGAACTACGGACATAATGTACACGAGATGCAATGTGTATGCGGAAGCAAATAACATAACCCGTACAAAACCAGAATGACTCCGGGAAACATAAGAGCAAAACGTACATATATACAATGTGATAGGCCGGTTCGTACAAAATAACATCAACACAAGGAACGGCTAATAAATGGTGGAACGATACAAGGCACCAAAAGACAGGGTCTATCCTAGGCCAACCACTCGTCACACTTCGAGGGTACAAAAAAAGTCGATCTCTAAGATCATCTACGGGATCGACGTCGTCGTCGGTCGTGGCTTCAACAAGTAGGTGTGGGCTCACAAGGAACACCTGCCTCGTCGACTCCAATCATCTCAACATCGGGCTCATCCAAAAAAATCATAGCTTGCTCGTCCTCATCTCCCTCCTCGGGTCCTCTACAGGATCTATCGAGTCCCACATGTGCTCAGGCTTTGGGACACCAATCGGATCATCCACGGCATCTCTAGGCTCCGAATACCTCCATCCATATCGAGTTGGACAGGCGGCGGGGTCCTTGGCACAGAACGGGACCAACCACAAGTTCCCAAGTAGGGAGTCCAAGTGGCGAGTCAACAGGTCTCCGAGGTCCAAGAACTTCCAAAACATCCTCCGGGATAACGTCTTCCCTCGGGGGTTCGCTAAGTACATCACCCTCCCGATAGGTCCAGGATATGAAAGTGTACGGTATCCAACGTTCGCTAGCATCGTCCACCCAAAGTGTACTCGGCTCTCTCCGTAATACGTCTAGTCGGGTCCTACTCTATACTCGCAACGATCGGCTCAAACTCCTTCGATAGCCCAAAAAATATCGGTATCCCGGATAAGTCAAGGTCGAGGGTCCGAAGAAAAAGGGGTCCCACGACGGGGTGAGATAAACATCTCAATAAGCGAATCCTAACCCTAACCTAAGACCCTAGTACCTCCCAGACAAATTTGAAAACACAGGCATAGGCAAGATCAATCGGTTTGGCACTAGCATGAATGAGCATCCATACTACGACAATAGCAAGTTAATCCATACAACCAAGGAATCAAGGATTCCGTCGGGGCAAATGAGTTCACATCACATATCACTTGGTCACACACCAATTTGATTCACTAAGGCCTCGGACATTTAAGAACACGGCCAAAAATATATGTTGGGTCTCGGACTTTAAAGGAACACGACTACATACATTAGTAAATACGTAGGGTCTCGAACATTAAAGAACACGACCCCCTTATAAACACGGTCTCGGACATTAAAGAACACGACCGGGTTAAGTTTCGGATAATTAGATGAACACGGCACTCTTAATAGGCCTTAGACGAACTAATTGAACACGACTTATAATATCGATATAACTTGGTTATAAAGAGCATCTATGCCTTCAACACATGTATAATAGGATTTCCACACTCAAGCTAAGTAATCCCACAATCGATATAACCATTGTTCCATTCAAACTTAAAACTCACAATAAGCATTTCAAGGCATCCAAGCACAAGCCTTAGGGACAAAAATTCACAAGCCAAGTAAACATGGTGATTCGATTCCTGGGCACTATCCAAGCCACCGAAATCAAAATTTTTATTCATTTCCTAACCAATGTATGTATGAGCTAAAAAGACCTCAAATCACACGATTTAGCCCCGAAATTACCAAGTCATAAGCACTCATCAATCCACATGATACCACAACCCATATTTCACCAATTTCAAGCATGGAAACACCTCATTCAAGCATGAACAGCCCGATGCTCAACTAGATCTGAAAATGGCAGATTTCACCTCTCCTAACTTCGCCCACAAATCAGCCCACAAAACCTCCACATTTCACAACCATGGCGTCCCTTAGCAACCTAAAGTCTTAGGAAAGGGTTAGGAATCACTTACCACTTGGTTTGATGAAGAAAAATCGGAGAATGAACTTCCACTTTATGAGACTAGATCTCGAACAAGGGGGCTGATTGGGTTTTCAACAAAGCACCACAAGTTTAGCCACTAATCCACCCTTAAACCTTAGTTAAACACTAGCCTAAGACCTCTCAAGACTTAAACCAAGTCTCTAGGATCACTCACCTCAAGGATGAGCTAGAACAACCCACAAAAATCGGTGAGTGCAGCAGCGATTTTTGGGCGGTTCCGGGCGGCGGCGTTCAAGCGGCCGAGGGGCGGTGATTCGTGGTGGCTTGGTGGTGGCGGGAGTACCTCACGATGGTGACGCAAGAGGCGGCATTCGGGCGGTGAGCAACCGGTGGAGGAGGAGAGAAAATCGAAAGAGTGAGAGAATGAGAGTGTGAGAGTGTGAGGAAAATGGGGGAGTGTTCAGCCAAAGAGGAGAGGGAGAGAGTGAGAGGGTGGTTCAAAATCAAGAGGGAAAGAGAGGGATGTGAGTGACAAGATGGTGGAGTGCAAATCTTACATGAATAGTGGGTGAATAGTAGTAGTGGTTAATGGGATTTTTGGGATTTTTGGGGAAATGTTTATCACATGATAAATTGGTCTTGCAAGAGCACTCTTGACCACTATGCCCCTAGATATTTTCGCCAAGAGGGCGGGGGATTGAAAGACTCAAACGCCTTCATCTAATTCCAAAGGGTAGAGCAAATACCGGGGGCAAAATGGTGATTTCCACTTCGTAGTCCCAAATTCCACTTTTCTAATTCATGTAGAGCGCTAAACTATCTTTACTTGTCCCCGATGAGACGTCGTCCAATTTATTAATAACTAAATCCTTAAATGTCCGGCCTCTACTATCGAAGTTTACTTCGAGCTCAAAATCGATCGATTGATAATTCAAGACATTTCAGATTGACGGGTAACTCTTAGGAGTTACGCATATCGACCCGTGAGTAGCATCACGTTTAAGAGTTATTCGAACCATGGCGACCCCGATTGTCATGTAATTGTGAGAGTAAATTGCTAGTTCTAAGGACGCGATCATTAGAGGTCAGTCCAGGTTGATTTGCAAATCATACTATAGTCAAGCGGAATCATCTCACGAACCAATTGCACAACGCTAGCAAATCATTCCGAGACCGATCTTGGATTGGCCCACGATGGCCCAAAATATATTCGCGACAATCCTTATGGTTAGGGTACTAATCCGCTGGTCGAGTTCTTTAGTCCACGTACTTAGATCCTATTTAGTCATTCCCTTTTGGTCGGTTAACTCTGGAGAGATCAATTCCGAGCGAAATTACTGAAATAAATCGATGCTCATAAACTTCAAAATATGGTCGGAATTCGAATGTCACATACAGTATCTCCGAGTAATTTATAGAACACCAAGAATTAACCCGAACGAACATAAGACAAAATCATACTATAACTCGATTGAATTAAACCGGCGCGACACTTGCGTTCAATCAATAGTCAAACCACCACTAAAATTGAACTTCGACTTAGGCACTTAACAGCAATTAAATCACAACACGTGGCAATAAACTCCAAGTGGCTCAAAAAGCTCAACGGTCAAGCCCGCGATTATTGCCTCAGGATCAATAACATATATACATATAGCACCCGCATTAATACGCACCAGGTTACTATCTCCATTCATAGACCCGCGTTAGTAAGCATCGGTTACTATGTCCATTCATAGTCTGCGTTAATACGCATCGGGACGGGCACAAACCCCGCGATTATCGCATCGTGGTACGATGTGCATAAATACTCATCATATATTTCGATCGACTATAAACCCCGCGTCAAAATGCATCCGGGTATTCACAAGCACACTTTCACAATCGTAGCATAACAATTTCGTTCCGTGCCCACAATTCAGTCGACTCACATTTTAATACTTCATGATCAAGTAAATGGGAAATTAAGACAAGTTCTCAATCTTTGGTTCGCGCTATTCGCCCATAGCCAAAAATCACCACATGATCGAGTACTCTAGGATGCCGCATGGATTTAATCGTCAATTTTCCCAAACACCACATGATGGCCGAACAATCTTAGGGATTAAACCCTTGCATTAGAGTAAAATAGCATAACCATTAGCCCAGCTAATTATTACGGGTTTAATTAGCCACTAAGGTATCTTTATAAGCAACAATATGGTCTCAATTCTACTTATCACTACCATTGCATCAAATAGGCCTTTAAACATACCCTAATGCCGAAATAATGCTTGGCTTTCGATGAATCATACCAAACTAAGTATATGATCCCAAAACAACCATGGTTACTCACTTTAGTCTCTAGCACACACACAAATTTCATTCGGTCCCACATAGCAGATCCGACCCTTTAATACACACCCAAAACAGCCCACAAACTCCCCAAATTAACATCCAAACGTACTCCTTTGTATCCTATAGTCCTAAGGCAAGATTAGGAGTCACTTACCACTTGATTTGATGAAAAAAAACTGGAGAATGAGCTCCCACTTCGCGACCAGATTTGTGCACAAGAGGGCTAGTTCGATTCCAAATAAGTACCAAAAGTTTAGCCACTAATCCACCCTTAAACCTTAGTTAAACACTAGCCTAAGACCTCTCAAGACTTAAACCAAACTTATAGGATCACTCACCTCAAGGATGAGCTAGAACAGCCCACAAAACCGGTGATGGGCAGCAGCGGTTATAGCTGTTCCCGGGCGGCTGTCGGCGGCGATTCAAGCGGCTGAAGGGACGGCGGTTCGTGGTGGTTTGGTGGTGGCGTAATGGTGGCCGAAGCAGCTCACGGTGGTGGCGGAAGAAGCGACGTTCGCGTAGTGAGTAGCCGGTGGGGAGGAGAGAAAATCGAGAGAGTGAGAGAATGAGAGGATGAAAGTTTGAGGGAAATGGGGGATGGTTCAGCCAAAGAAGAGAGGGAAAGAGCGAGAGAATGGTTCAAAATCAAGAGGGAAAGAGAGGGATGTGAGTGACAAGATGGTGGAGTGTAAATCTCACATGAATAGTGGATGAATAGTTGTAGTGGTTAATGTGGTTTTGATTTAGGCACATGGAAATTTGGAGTCCAAGAGCACTTATACTCACTTTGCCCTTGGATATTTTCGGCCATGAGGGTGGGGATTGAGCGACCAAAATGCACTAATCTATTTCCAAAGGGTAGAACAAACACTCGGGGGCAAAATGGTGATTTCTACCTCGCAGTCTAAATTTCACTTTTCTAATTCATGTGGAGCGCTAAACAATCTTTACTGTCCTCGATGAGACGTCGTCCAATCTACTAATAGCGGAATCCTCAAATGTCCGGCCTCTAATCTCGAAGTCTTGTTCGCGCTCAAAATCAATCGATTGAAAATTCAATACATTTCGGATCGACGGGCGGCTCTTAAGAGTTACGCGTATCGGCCCGTGAGTAGCATCACGTTTAAGAGTTATTCGAACCATAGCGACCCTGATTGTCATGTAATTGTGAGGGTAATTTGCTAGTTCCAAGGACGTGATCATCGTAAGTCGGTTCGAGTTGATTTGCAAATTATACTATGGTTAAGCGGAATCACCCGCGAACCAATTACACAATGCTAGCAAATCGTTCTAACACCGATCTTGGATCGGTCCGCGATGGCCCAAAATATACCCTCGACAATCCTTATGGTCAAGGTACTAATTCGCGGTCGAGTTCTTTAGTTCACGTACTTAGATCCTATTTACCCATTTCCTTTCGGTCGGTCACACTCAGGAGAGATCAACTCCGAGCGAAATTACTTGAAATACATCGATGCTCATTTTATTCATTCATAGACTTCGAAATGGGGTCCGAATTCAGAATGTCACAACTCTTTCCCCTTACAAAAATTTCATCCTCGAAAGTTACAATCTAACTAACTACTCAAACGAGATAGGGGTATTGACGTTTCATCGCTTCCTCGCTCTTCTAGGTAGCTCCTTCGATTTCGTGGTGCTCCCGCATCACTTTCACCGGCGGAATTGTCTTGCTCCTTAGGACTTGCTTTTTTCTCGACCGGCCTTTCCACATACGTCACTCAATCGTCCACTTCTATAACTTCATGGTCCAATACATGAGTCGGGTCCGGCTCGTACTTCCTTAACATCGATACATGAAAGACGTTGTGGACTCGTGATAGGTTTGGTCGCAGGGCGAGTACGTAGGCCAACGTTCCGATCCGTTCTAGTACCTCAAAAGGACCCACGTACCTCGGGCTCAGCTTTCCCTTCTTTCCAAATCGAGATAATCCTCGCATTGGTGACACCTTAAGGAAGACATGGTCCCCAACTTGGAATTCCAGTGGTCTACGCCGCTCGTTTGCATAACTTTTCCGTCGACTTTGAGCCATTTTCAGCCTTTCCCCGATCACTTTCATTGCCTCGGTTGACCGTTCCACTAATTCTTGCCCCGTAATGCTTCTTTCACCAACCTCATCCCAACATATCGGTGTCGCGACCCTCTCGATCTTCCGCTCCCTTTCGGCACGCGAATTTAGTGTGAGCGTTAACGAGCCGCGCTTCCGTTCCGGTTGGCGGTGGATCTTGGCGCGCGAGTCCCTCCCGAGGCCCATTACTCGAATCGCGGCGTGAAAAAAATTTAGAAATATCGGGATCGCCCTTAGTGTGGTCGGGTGACATGTGCGCAGTGTACATGCATATGGAGTCGCCACCGATCAATTTTTGGAGGGTATGATAGGTAACCCTATCGAGCGGTCGGGAGAAACCGTTCGATTCTACGAAAACTAGAGAAGTGGGTCCGGGGACTTGGTTACGCCGAGATTTACATCGACGCCCTTTCGGTTACCGAAGTTGAGTGATTTTCTAACCTAAGAATTCATGCGGACGATATTCACGGTGAGGTAGGCTCTAACGATCTAAAGTTGTCATGCAAACGGGAATTTATATCCTATCAATCACAATCGAAATTTAAATGCGCAATAATGAGTAATCACAATCAACTCAATCAATCCAACGAGCATGGCATGTCTAGCATGGCCCTATCGGCCCATAGAAAGATCTATTCAAGTTCCGGGATGGTTCGAATTTTTTGGGGCCAAGTGCCCGGAAGGGTAAAATGGTCATTTTGGAAAGTTCGAGATCCAAACACCACAAAATAGGGTTAGGCCAGTTGAATGTGGCCATTTCCCATTTTTTGTGATTTTTCAGAATTTTTGGAATTTGTTTATTTTTTTTGGAATTTTTTTATTTATTTTTCGAAAATCAATAATTTTTTGGATCTATGTAAATCGACCCTCGAACTTCAAAATTTTTCAATCCAGATGATAAGAGTCCCGAATCGATCTAGCATTTTTTAGAATTTTTTGGAAAAAATTGGAAATTTTATGAATTTTTTATGAATATTATTGATTTTTTTGGATTTTTAGAAAATTTTTATGAATTTCTTATTAATTTTTTCGGATCGGGTCAACCCGGTCAACGCCCGGTCAACCCAACCCCGACCCGGCTCGGACCCGCTTGACACTAAACGACGACGTTTCTATTTTTTTATATATTTTTTTATTTTTTAAAAAGATTTTCATAATATCCGAAAATACGAAATAAATGGATAGCCACGATAAATCCTAGAAATGATCTCGTTCGTCGGTTCACTCGTGCCTACGTGTGCCTTGCCACGCTGAATCACCTCAGGGTTATACACAAAACGACGCCGCATCGCCCTTTCTTCCTAAACGACGTCGCTCACCATTTATGCAAAACGGCACCGTTTTTATTTTTTTTTTTTATTTTTCTACCGAATATACGAAATTTTGGAAATTAAAAAAAGCTAATCCGACGGCCCAAAATCAAACTTATCGAATTATCACGACCGTCGGATCTAATCCGACTCGGCTCGTTCACGCCAACGGCCGAGCCGATTAGGCGACACCCTGGACCAATCACGACATGACACCTTAGGCTGTTGACTCGCGGACCGCCGGCTCGGCCGTGCTTTAACCTCGTGACGACGACGCAACCAACGACCGACATATCTCCGGCGAAATCTAATGGTGAAATCTCGCCGAATGACGTGAAACTAGCACCGATCGACTCGCCTAAACCTCTAAATTAACATATCTCATAATCAAGCAATTTCATCCACCAAATCGACATGAATCAAGCTCGCACAGGTCTCGGCCACGAAGAATCGAACGATCAATCCAGAGCATAACCATTTAATCGAAGCTTGAAACACTAAAATCAAGTTCAGGATACTTATCTCGAGCTTCGATTGAGCTCGCAATGGCTAGAATCGCCCGGTCGAAGTTTGACCGGACCGCGACCGGTTGAAGGCTCGACTCGAGGTATTCGAACGAAATCAATGCAAAATGGAGATGCAAACGTGGTTAGTGATGTCCGATGATCAAAACGCACACATCAATTGCAACGATTATGCTCGTGATCGAGCTATGCCATGAATGCACCGAGTTGAATTCGAGAGATCGACTCATCGATTACGGAGATTACGAGAACAATTGAGCTCGTGCGATTGCTTCTTGGAGCCTCGTGCGAGGCTTCGGACTTGATTGCGAGCTTCGGTTTGGCCTGGATTGAGCGGACGAACACCTCACGGTTTGAATTCCGGCGAGCGAGCGATGGTCGTTGTGAGAGCCTCTCCCTCTACCTTTTCTCTCTCTCTCTCTCTATTCTATTTCTCCGTGAACGTGAATGAGCCTCCTCTTTGCTTCGCGAAGCTTCTTGGCCTTTTATACCAGTTTTGAAATTTGGCGTGTTCGGGGGAGCTTTGCCGACTCCAATTTCGTGCCCCTGCACGTGCCATTAGGTCGTTGGACGACGACGGAATTAGTTGGGCTTCTGTCCCGGATCCGTTAGATCCTCCGTTGAGCACGAGCGAGCGCAAATTTCACACGGTTTAAAGAATGTTGACTTTTCCGGGCCACCGCAGCTTTGACGGCTTCGCCGGCACTCCTCCGGCAACCATTGACCTCGAGGTCGGGTTCAATCGACGCGTATCAACCTCGGGAACAAAACGCCCACGTTAATTGATTCAATTATCACCGATTGGCCTGTTAATTTGGTCGTCAAAATCAGTCAAAGTACTTGTTCATTCGTACGGGAGTTCCGAGGAAGAAGACGACATCAGTCCAACCCGATCGAGGCCGGTTCGACCGGCGGTTAGGCCGGTCCGAACCTGTTCGAACTTATAATTTTCGAAATTAATCAAAATTTATGGGGAATTTTTTGCAATTAATTCTCAAAATTGAACTCGGGGGCTCAAATACTATCTAGAAATGTAATTTTGCCCAAAATTTCCGATCAATTTCTATGAAAACCCCAAATATTTCTAAAATTGCAAATTGGGGAAAAATTCAATTGAGTGCCCAAATGACCAAATTGGATTAAACCACCTCTCGCAATCGATTTAGAACATGTGAAAACCTTAGAAGGCAGTCCAATTTTATTGTGAAAGTACCTAGATTAAAAGTAATTTAAAAAATAGGAAATTCTAGGGACTAAATTGCAAGACACCAAATGCTTCCTCCATGCAAGACTTTCGTCCAATTGCTCTTTGCAATACTGCGTACAAATGCATCACCAGGATTCTGTCCCAACCGAGTTGCTTGCATTGTTGCCTTCAATCATCTCACCCTCCCGGACGACCTTCGTTAAGGGGAGGCGGATCGATGACAACATCTTGCTGGCCCGGAGTTGTTCGGCGACTTCCACCACGAGCCCTACCGTACCAAATGCGCCATAAAGGTTGATTTCCGGAAGGCATACGACACGGTTGATTGGGGGTTCCTTCGTATGGTGCTTTGCAAGCCTTTTGTTTCCCGGATTCCATAGTTAACTTGATTATGGAATGTGTTTCCACCTCAAAATTCTCCATTGCCATTAATGGCGAGCTACATGGATTTTTCTCCGGTTCTAGAGGCATTCGTCAAGGCGACCCGTTGTCCCCATATCTATTCACCCCGGTTATGGAAGTTCTCTCCGGCATACTCCGTGCCAAGACTTCTTTACCGGCTTTCAAATATTTTTGGAGATGTAAGGCTACTACACTATCTCACCTCTTCTTTGCGAGATGATGTGTTGCTATTCTCTCAAGGAAATGTTGAGTCCGTCAAACTACTCCGGGAGGGGCTTCAACTCTTCTCGGGTGGTGCAGGCGACACCTAACCCGCGAAGAGTGACATATTCTTCTCGGGAAGATCTTCTACGGTTAGAGAACAGATTCGGCTTTGCTTAAACTTTCAAGAAGGCTCCCTCCCATTTAGGTACCTCGGGGTCCCAATTATCTCCACTCGTATTTCCAAGCTTGACTGTGACATACTAGTTAACGGGATCACGGCTAGAGCACGTTCTTGGTCCCAAAGATTTCTCTCTTATGCGGGGCGGCTACAACTTATAAAATCCGTTCTACACTCCATACATGTGTCTTGGGCCTCGGTGTTTACATTACCTAGTTCGGTCCCGAACAAGGTTGAACGTATTCTTCGACAATTCCTTTGGAAAGGGCCGGACCTTGGCATCGGGGAGCTAAGGTTGCCTGGAAGGATATTTGCCTCCCTAAGGATGAGGGCGGACTAGGCATTCGAAGACCGGAGGATTGTAACAAAGCGCCGACCCTAAAGCACATCTGGATCCTCTTCACCGACAAGGAGTCCCTTTGGTGCAAGTGGGTCCACTCTACCTTCTTAAAGAATTCTAACTTCCGGATGGCCGCCGACCTACCTTTTGCTCGTGGACATGGAAGAAGATCCTAGAACTACGACCGGAATTTCACCTACACTTTCGGTGGAAGATTGGCAACGGGCACTCGACATCATTCTGGTTTGACTTCCGGCATGATAAAGGCCCGCTATACAAGTTCTTCATGGACCGAGACATCTACCGGTCCAGAATTCCCCGTGCGGCATCGGTACATGACTTCTTCTCCTCGGTTTGGCCCCCTTCTACCGTCCTTCATTCCCTGTTACCTTGGTTGGACCCGGCTCCCCCCCTTAGACATGGGAAGGAGGACCTTTTGACATGGACCGGGCACTCGTCGGGGAGTTCTCTACGGCTTCGGCATGGGAAAGCCTTAGACCCAAAGGATTCAAAGTTCGGTGGCATTCTTTCATATGGGACCCTACCCTTGCTCCGCGCCATGCCTTCCTTCTATGGTTGGCTCAATATAACCGCCTTCCCACGCAGGTTCTCCTCATACAATACCGCAGGATCCCCGAAGGCTCTTGTGCTTTCTGTCGTCGACAACCGGATTCGGTGAACCACCTTTTCTTTAGGTGTGAGGTCACAGGTCGGTTAGCATCTATGTGGGCATCCAAGTGTAATCTCACTTGGAGAAACCGGCCATGGAGAGACATTATTCGTTGGGCACAAGCCCATATTGGTGGTCGATCCTTTTCTAATCGTATTGCCGGGTACTCTCTCGGGGGCCTATGTCACATCCTTTGGATAGAAAGGAACAACATCCTTTTCCAGGGCAAGGTATTTTTTGAACCCTCTCTTACCATGCATCTCACAAAGATGGTTAAAGACAAGGCCCTTGCACTCAGCCCCGTTCCGAACAACCCTTGTAATAGGAGAATCCAGACAAATTGGACCCTCCCCCACCATCTTTCTTCCCCCCAGGCATGTATAGGCTGCTGCTTAATCCTCTTCACTTTGCTTACTTGGATGCACACCACGAGAAGAACATCTTCTTGCTGTGCCCTTTACCTCCATGTAGGCTGCTTGGAACCTTTTTGTTGCCTCGGGTTTTACCTGCTACCCTTCTGCCGCAACCCGGGATTGAATGCGGAGGGTTCTTTGTTCGGTGTCCGGTTCTCGCTATCCCTAGTTACCTTCTGTTTTGGCGGTAACCGTTGGATACTCCCTCTCGAAGACCTTGCTGTTGATGCCCACACGCCCGCTGTTCCCTCCTTTTGAAGCCACCTACGGTGGGGTTTGCCAACTATCTCTTGCCGAACAAGTACCCGGTCATTGTATAGTCTTGTCTTCCTTTTGTTGCCGTCTACTCGGTCTAGTTCTAGTGCCTGACGGTACTCCTTGTATTTTGCGACCGGGTTCACCGTTGAACCGCTCATGGCATAGAAAATGCCATCCTCGGTTCATGGTTTTTGTGGCCGGTTCCGCTTTTGTACCTAGTGGTTTGAAAAGTGAATATATACTTACCTTACCAAAAAAAAAAAAATTTGCAAAGATTTTGGGGATTTTTGCCCAATCCGTGCAATTCGTGCAATTAAGGGTGAAATTGATCAAATTGAAGTTGCAAAGGACCAAAATTGAATGTCTTAACTCAAAATATGCAAAATTTGCAAATAAAAAGACTCAAATTGTATTTTTTAGGCGAATTTAACCCTTGGTGTTGTGAAGAAACACCTAAAATTGAGTTCCATTTTTAATTTTTCTTGAGGTCAATATGAAAAGGGAATTAAAATAAAAATATAGAACATCTTTCTATATTTTTGTGACCTCGGGAAGTATTTTTTGTGAATTTTCTTATATTTTTCTAATTTCCAAACATATTAAAAAAAGTGAAAAATATGAAAAATTATTTTTGTGCAAAACTGGTTCCTTATGCTTGGCCAAGGCCACAAAACTTTATTTTTCAATTTTTTTTACTTTTTATGGATTTTCTATGAATTTTTGTAAAACTAAAAAAAACTTGATAAAAAATTCATGTGTCAATAGCTGCCCCTCTTTCAAAGTAATCTCAATTAGAGGTTGCTTTCAAATACAAGGTGACACCTGAGTCTTCGATCGACTTAATTGGGGAAAAGTTTAAGAAAAACGAGTCTTGACATTCAATTATCTTACCTTTGCCGTTGAAGTTCAAAATTTTTATGGAGAAATTACTTCGGCTCATTCCTAATGTGAGAGAGAAATGAGGAGAGAGAGATTTACCTCGTGGCTCACTCGTCAATGGTCTAGAGATTATTGGTCGGAGGTTGATAGGACGAGTGTATAAGATTACCTCTAAATAGTTCATAAGGTCCTTTTAGGGAGGCGAAGTCCGTCCGATGGCAGTGTCTTTTCGTAGAGGTTTGAGGTTTAGAACGAAGGGTTTACCCCGTAATAAGGGATTTACCTATTAAAAAGAGAATTGGCTATCCCGTAGAGAGGAGTTCACCTATTAAAAGGAGATCGGCTATCCCGTAGAAAGGAATTCACCTATTAAAAGCGAGTTGTCTATCATGTAGAAAGGAATTCACCTATTAAAAGAGAATTGGCTATCTTGTAGAAAGGAGTTTACCGTTTAAAAAAGAATTGGCTAACCTGTACAAAGGAGTTCACCATTTAAAAGATTACCTTAATGTCTTCCTTCTAGAATCGACAAAAACGGTAACAAGGATATTGTTCCAAGGACCTATGATTACTAGGAATCTTTCGGAATTTTAAACTAAACTTCAGATTTAAAAGAGGAGGGTGCCATCCGAGGACCTAGGGTTACTAGAGAACTTGCGAAGCTCAAACCCGATTTTCGGATTTTAAAAGTTGAGGGTGCCATCCGAGGACCTAGGATCACTAGAGAACCTACGGAATGTCGAACCCGATTTTCAGATTTTAAAAGTTGAGGGTGCCATCGAAGACCTAGGATCACTAGAGAACCCGGCAGAGAAAATCCAAGTTAGTCGGATCTTTAAAAAATGTAGTTATTCTTAGGGTTTGGAGACACTAAGGAACTCGCAGAAAATCAACTAAGCATCATTAGAACAGCTTTTGGAGCAATCCGATGGGTTTAAGGCCCATGAATTATAACAAAGAAAAGGTGATCCTAGGTTTCGGGGAAAAACTTAGGAATCCCAATTAAAAGGTTTTCAACTTGTATTTGTAGGGAAAGCTGGTCCAAACACATTGTCGAATAGCACACATGTTCGGATCTTCACTGGGGATGAATTTTGAATACCACGATATGGGCATTCTTCAAAAAGGTTGTTTTAAAAGATTTCAAAAGGAATTTCTTTATCCAAGAGGGCTTCTCACCATTTGGAAAGGCTTTACTCAAAAATTGAATCTGCTCATAGAAGGCCTAACCTTAAGGTTTCGGGATCATTCGAGATGCATACAATCTTATGGATCGAGAGAAGGCATTTAAAACGGACCGTAATTCGGGCCAGGTCAAAGGTTTATCAAAGGATATTCATTTTGAGGCTAAGAAAGGAATATTCATCAAGAATAACTTCTTCGAGTCTACAAGTCAAGAACCATGAAGATATGATAAGACAAGATTGTACTTACCTCTTTAAACGGTAGCTTCTGCGTGATCTCTCGCATCGACTTGAGACATCTCTTAGATTAGAAAAGTTTTGGGGATAGTTTGTATCTTGGTTTAAGGTGGGCTTTTAGGAAAGGCCATATTTTTAGAAAGAGGGGTGAACGTGGGTGATCACCTTGATATCTTTACCACTGTTATTTGCTTTGAGGAAGGTTCATAAAGATCTTTCTTCGATTGACTTCGAGGATTTCCCTTTTTTCTTTGTGATTCTCAAACTTTTCTTTTCCTTTTTTCTCTTTCTCTTTTTGAGAGGATTTCAAATGGGCCTTGGCCTTTGCTTTTACCAAGCACTTTGCTTTTTCTAGCCCTTTTATCTCTTATCATTTTCTCGTATTGACTAGCTCTTTTTGACACCAGGATCGAAAATTTTCTCCAATTATACTTTTGACTTATCACTAGTAATTCCTTTTTCTCGCCCCATTATAGGGAGGTGATCGCCAACGATGGCTTAGATATGAAGATTAAAGACTCAAATTGGCTCATCAAAGGATAAAGTGTTTGGGGATATAGAAATAAAGTACTTTTCTTCACTTTGAGGTGTTCCAAGCCTCTACAAGAAATCACTTGAAGTTATCACAAAAGATTAATGCAAGTTAGCACAATAAAGTCTTACCTTAATCTTTTCTTTAAGGAATCAACCAATGAACCTCCAATTATGCCTCGGTGTGGGGTGGTTCTTGATAGGGTTTTATCAAAAAAAAATTTCCCTTTTTAGTTCAGAATGGTTGTTAAGGGATATAAGTGTGTATGGAAAATTTTGAAATGAAAATGCCTTTCATCATTTCAATCCATGTAATCACCGCGAACGACCCCTACATCTCAGGGATTAAGCTATTTCTCTCTATCATCTCCACTTATCTCTCAAGTGTATCGGGGACTGTTTGGGGATAAGGTTTGCCTCTTTTCATATGAAGGGTCATTCTTTTGAAAAGGCTTTTAAAGCATACTTTTTGTAGGGCCTTAGGGCGTTTTCATCAAAATTCCCCCTTTGTGGAAATTTTCGTCACGAAAAATATATCCGAAAGGTGTTTGTTAAATTTCAAAGAGATGTTTCTTTAAAAGGGACATGAAGCTTTGTAGATCAAAGATCTTTTCAGTGTTAAGCATGATAACCTCTCTTAATTGAAGACGAGTGTCTTTCGAAACGTAAGAGAAACTCAAACCTCTCTCCTTCAAACGCCGATTCCCATTTCCCGGATAAACAAGAGAAACCAATCAGCTATGGATATTCAAAATCTCAAATTAAAGTTGATTCATTGTTTGATCAATCGTTTTACACGATTCATCTTGACTCGAACCCTCCTACAAAATACAAACATATGCAAATGCAGGTACGCAAATGGCATGGAAATGCAAACTTTTATGTGACTCAGATTCGCTCATCAAACAATGCGAAGCTAGGTTTTATTTCGGGGATAGTATTTCTTCACGGCATCTGCATTTACCGGACTTGCCAATTCTTCTCCATCCATGTTTACAAGGATAAGAGCTCCCTGGATAAAATTTTTTGGATTACGTAAGGGCCTTCATAGTTTGGTGTAAATTTGCCTCCCGGGTGTTGGGCATTTGGGAGTACCTTTCTCACAACTAGCATACTGCTTTCAACATTCCTGGGCTTGACCTTTTTTTAAAAGCTCGACCACATTTTTTTTGATAGCTTTGGTCGTGGCATATGGCCTTTAGTCGTTTTTCGTCAATCAGATGTAACCGCTCATCCCTCTGTTGGTTCCATTCACCCTCCGAAAGTTTGATATGAGAAAGGACCCTTAAAGAGGGAATTTCAACTTCTATTGGCGGGACTGCCTCCATGCCATATACTAATGAGTAGGGAGTTGCCCCGGTTGAAGTACGAATCGAAGTTCGATAGGCCATGAGGGCGTATGGCAATCTTTCGTGCAAATCTCGATATTTATCAGCGGTCTTGGCCAATATTTTCTAGATGTTCTTATTTGTCGCTTCCACAACTCCATTTATTTGTGGGCGGTAAGATGAGGAATTGAGGTGTCGTATCTTAAACTGATCCAATAGATAATCCACAACCTTGTAGTTCGGGTTGGAGCCATTGTGCGTAATGATTGCTCGTGGAACTCCATATCTTAAGATAATATATTGCTTAATGAATTTGACCATACTTGTTTGCGGTGACGTTGGCATATGAGCTAGCTTCAATCCACTTGGTGAAGTAATCAATGGCCACCGGAATGAAACGATGACCGTTGGACGGCTTCGGGTTAGTCGAGACAATCATGTCAATCCTCCACATAGAGAAGGGCCAAGGTTCGACATCCGATGCGATTCATTTGGTGGCGCATTTATCCTGTCTCCATACACTTAGCACTGATGATAAGACCTAACATGTTGATTGCAATTTGATTCAATAGTCATCTAGTAATATCCGAGCCTCATGATCTTTTTGGCGAGGAGATGACCTTTCATGTGCGGCCCGCATTCTCCTTCATGGATCTCTTTCATGATGAGATTTGCTTCTTTGGTATTTACGCACCTCAACAAGACCGATTCAAAAGACCTCTTGTATACGATTTGTCTACTGAGGAAAAACTTAGAAGACATCTTGCTGATATATTTCTTATCTTCTAGTTGGCTGTTTTTTGGGAATTCGCCTTTTAGCGGGTAATTTTTGATATCATGATACCATGGTTCTTCATCGGGTTCTTCTTCGACGACCATGTAATATGCTTGGTTGATTAAGGATGTCAATCCTCAATGGCTCTATATCAAGGCCATCTTGCACTTGTAACATAGCTTATAATGTGGCCAAAGCATCAGCAAAGTGGTTCCGAGTCCTTAGCAAGTACTCGAATATGATCTCATCAAAGTGTTGGATCAATCTTTCGAGAAATTTGTGATAAGGGATAAGCTTGGGATCCTTAGTTTTCCATGCTCTTTGAGTTTGTAGGATGATGAGCATGGAATCCCCGTATACCAGCAGTTTCTTCACTTTCAATGAAATGGCTAGTTGTAATCCAAGGATGCAACCTTCATATTCGGAGAGATGTTGTTGGTGCACGGAATACCAACTTGGCCAAGACAGGGTAATGTTGATCTTCGGGGGATATTAAGAGCGCCTCAGATGCGACCCAACGAGATTTACAGCGCCATCAAAGTATATTGTCCATTTATCTTCAGATATGCTCAAAATTTGGCCTCCATCGTTTCGCTCCGAAAGGTCCTTAGGAGAATTTTCAGCCAATATGTCGGCGATTGCTCTTCCCTTGACAGATTTTTGGGGCGAAGTTTTGATGTCAAACTCGAAAGGAGCACTTGCCATTTGGCCATCTTTCCCAACAGACTGGTTTTGCTAGAAGATATTTGATAGGGTCATTTTTTGTGACCAGTTGGATATGATAATGCAAGGTATACTTTGCCTCGGTCCTGTGGAGAACCCAAACCAATGCTATGCAAGTTCTTTCCACCGATGAGTATTTAGCTTCTAACGTCGTGAACTTCTTACTCGGATAGTAAATGGCCCGTTCCTTTCGATCCTTGGGATTAATTTGGGCAAGCAAAGTTCCCAAGGACTCATTATGAATTGTCGGTATAAAGTCAAAGGAACGTTAAGGATAGGGAGTACTAGTACTTGGTGGCTGTACCAAATACTCTTTGATCTTCTCAAATTCTTGTTGACATTCGAAATCCCACTTCACTTTTGCGCCCTTTTTTAGGAGCTTGAAGAAAGGCTTTGCAGTTTCGACAATTGCGATATGAATTTGGATATGTAATTCAGCCTTCCAAGTAAACCCCTTACTTCTTTAACAAGAGAAGGAGTCCCTCTCTCCCATACGGCTTTGATCTTGGAAGGGTCAATCTCGATGCCACGATCGCTACGATAAATCCAAGCGGCTTTCCGGATCTGGCACCGAATACGCATTTTGCGGGATTTAGCTTGAGCTTGTATTTCCTCGGATCGATTAAACAACTTTCTTAGTACTTGAACGTGATCTTCTCCGGGCTTGGATTTGGCGATCATATCATCGAAATATACTTCACCTTCTTTGTGTATCATATCATGGAACAAAGTCACCATAGCTCTTTGATAGGTAGCCCCTGCATTTTTTAATCCAAATGGCATGACTTTATAGTAGAAAATCCCCTATTGGGTGACGAACGAGGTCTTGATCTTGTCTTCTTCTCTTAGCATGATTTGATTATATCCTAAGAAGCCATCCATGAAAGAGAATAGTTCAAAACCCGCGGTGCTATCAACAAACACGTCAATATGCAGGTAATGAGAAGTCATCCTTTGGGTGGCCTTATTTAAATCTCGATAATCTATACATATTTGGATTGTCCCATCCTTCTTCTTAACTAGTACAATGTTGGCGACGCAATCAACATATGGGACGGCTTCGATGGACCCCACTTTGAGGAGCTTCATTACTTCTTCTTTGATCTTATTGGATAATTCGGGGTTCATTCTTCTACGTAGTTGGTTAACTGGTTTGCATGCGGGATTCGTAGGTAAAGCATGTTCTACTATATCTCAGTCCAATCCAGGCATGTTAGCATATGACCAGGGGAAAATATCCTGGTATTCTTTAAGCAATGCCGTCATTCTCAAGATGTCGGGTGTAGATAAATGTCCCCCTATTTTCACTTCTTTAACACAGATCGAATCTCCCAAATTGATAACGATAGGTTCTTGAGAAACAGGGAGGTTTGGACTTTTCAAAACATTCCCATCCTCTCTTGATTTCACTCACGTCTATTTCTTCTTCGTCAATTTCATATGAGTAGTCATCGAGTGATCCGAGTCACATATTAACCTTGTTATACATGGGAGGGGTGATATGCCGAAACATATCAAGGAGAGTTAGTATACAAAAATGATGATATTACGAGAATGCATGACCTATTTTGATAAAAACATTTTCGAATTTGTTTTTGAATAGAACTAGTCCTTAATTTTCTGGACATCCCGATCCTCAATAGGCATTTCGAAAACCAATAATCATATGGCGGATCGGGCCTCCAAGTTTCATGGTCGGGCGGTTGTCATCATCGGACCAATCTGTTGCTCCATATGTCCTTAATAAAACTGGAGATGATTTTCATTGATAGATGCAACTAATGGCAATACAAATCGCACTTCTTGAATCACAAAACGAGATCCAAGGGTACTTTAAGAGAAGAAACATCGAAAGCTTTAGGCTGTAGGAAACAAATGCGATGATCGAAATGCACCGAAAGATAAAGTTCGGAAAGAGCCTTTTACTCGGGGGTGGGAAAGTCGTCGTCAAGCCATTCAACGATCACATTCACCCGATTGTCCAGAAATGAGTTGAATAAATCCGGCCCCTTGATATTAGAAATAGCTTCATCCTCAAGCCATTTACCTCCCTTGGAGAATACTTGGAAGGGAATTTCCAAACATTTTTCCTCTAGCCTTCCAGGCCTTGGTGCCAATAAAGCGATCATCTCGGTGCCTACAACGTCCTTAGTCTCCATAACATTTGTTTCGACCTCGGCCTCGACCCATATTATGTCTTTCCATTTCCTTGTATCCCAGACCCACCTTGTAATCATTTGAGTTAAGACTCGGGGGATTACAAATTCCTTGGCCATACTTCCCCAATCCAGTGCCAGGAATGAAATCATTTACGAGGAGTACTTTTCCCGCCATAGTCGCAGGCTTAGATAGCTCGGAGTAGCTATCTTTGCATCAAATGGTACATGCATAATGGATACGACGTTAAAGGAGTGATAGCTAAGCTCATCCTCTTTTAGGGGTTCGATGTAGGGAACCATTCCTTTCGGGGAAGTGCGATGTCCCGTTTCTCCATGGATAGTGACCGACGGCCTTGGACCACAAATCTAACCTTCGATGTAGAGAAGAAGGTATTACTCTCGATACATGGATCCATGGTCTTCCTAAAAGTATAGTGAAAGCACTAGGGATATCCAGCACTTGGAATGGTATGGAGAAAGTTACCGGCCCAACGGAGACATCCAGTTCAATCTCGCTTACCACATTCTTGAAAACTCCGTCGAATGAACGAATAGTCGCCTTGGATGTCTTGACGAAGTCTTCACTTATCCCCAAGCTTCTCGAGTGCTTAGAGGATACGATTAAAAGCCGAGCCATTATCAATTAAAACGTAAGGTACCTCTTTTCCATGGCACCTTACGGCGACGTAGAGGGCCTCGTTGTGGACGCGCCCTTCTCTCGGGAAATCTTCATCCGAGAAAGAAATATGATCTTTCAATAGAATTGCCCCTACGAAGTCTCCTAGTTGGACTTCGTTGATAGTCTTAGGAACATGTACTTCATTTAGTACCTTCACGGAGCGTTTTTATGTTTCTCCGAATTCTTGAATAGATCAAGCAAGTGAGATTTGTCTTGGCATTTTTCGAAGTTGGTCGACGACTTTGTACTCCCTCGGTTCTCACAACAGATCAAGCTTTTCTACTTCTTCCGACGTTGGCGCCCTCTTTTCAAGTTCTACCTCCCTCGGAGCATAACATCTTCCGGATCTCATCACGGCGTCAATTTCACCGATACCGTAGTCCCAGTGTACCGCCTTCGAGTTGTATTCTTCTACAGGTGGAAGTTTAATCTTTACCGTCATAATTGTCATCTTGACTATTCGAGACTTCTGTCACTTCTTCCCAAGACGAATCTAACGTCAACGGCTTTTCCGAACTGGAGGCTTCCTAGTTATCCACCTAATTTAGATCAATCACAAAACGGATTGGGACGTCCACCATCCCTATCATTTCATCCTCATGAATGCTTTCGAGATTATGTCCACGAAATGGCCTCGCGGCCATTGCATCGACGACGTTTTCTTCTTCAAAGTGTTTCTGTCTTTCCCTCCCGACTCTCATGATTATACCGTCTATCCTCATACCAACATCCACCATGTGTTGGAAGGAAGAATATGCGTATGCATACATGCGGTCGAAATATTCTGCGGTAATGACTTGAGCATAAATTCCAACATCTCCCTTTCGATAGCGATGGTTGCACCAACACAAAGATGCTTCTTCCATCTTCCGCGAAGAGCTCAAAACTCTCATCTTCTCCTTTTCGATATTCAACAAGTTGGCTTTGGTGAAGTACTCTCTAATCCCAGCTTCAAAGTGTCGTACAAAGTGCTCGATAGTTCTTCCCGACTCGAGACCCAATCCAGATCGATTGATTGGAACCAAGCCAATGCGGGACCAGCCGAGACTATGCTTAAAATTCAGGATCAACGTTTCATCATCTTCATGATGACCAACCATTTGACGGAGATAATATGAGATATGTGCTAGAGGACACCCAAGCACCATCATACTTTGAGTGGAAAGTTACCCTCGGATTCACGCCTTGGGGCGGTATATTTCTAATTTGGGTGATCGGCATAATCGGCTCTTTCAATTCGTCCACCTACTTGAAATATCATCGCATTGCTCTTGCAACAATGCGATCCGTCGATTCTGTGTTTCAATAGTCCATCGTATCTCTAGGATTTGCATACTTTCATCCACCGTCATTGCATTATTCTTGACCATCAATCGTGATAATTCCGCCACCATACTCGTCGATGACGCATGTGGGTCTCTAGATTAGAAAGTCGAGTATTGACCTCTTGATCCTCTCGTTCATTCTAAGGGGTTTCTCGATTCTCGGCTTGATCAACAGTTCCCACGAACTCTTCACTCTCGGGATCGTCCACGCCACCTCAACCATCGGGTACTATATCACCCGAATCAACGAAAAGCTCGGCGGAGCCGAATATAAGACTTTAAAGTTGTAACCGCCGCTATTTTCTCCGAGATTGTCAACTATATCACCCCTCTCAAAAGCCTTCGCATGAACCTTCTGTCACCTCGGCGGGCTTTTTCAAAGTGGACTTCATAATCGTCTAGCTCTTCGGTTTCCTTGTCATCTTGGACATTCATCAAGTATCCTGAAGAGATTTTTCAGGTCTTTCCTCTTGTAGCTCTTATCATGAACTCTTCTGCCACCATATCGATAGTTACATAGGTTCCCTTAAAAGTAGAATCTTCCATTTTTCCAATAACGCCTAAATTGATCGGCCGTTCTAGACATGCATCCTTTTGTTCCCTGAAAATAGTCGCTCTATCGGGGTATTGCGAAGCCGGTATCAAGATGTCTTGCATTTTACTCACGTCTATTATGAATTCCAGAATCTCATCGGGATTATCTTCAAATATCGCATTCACCTCGCGATGTTACTGGTAAGGGATTTTGCTGCACGTTTGGTTCGGTTCTATCAAACTCTAGGACCTTACAATCAATTAAGGCTTGCACCTTGTACTTGAAAGGAAGATAATTGTCAATATTATGCCCCATTTCTCCCGTATGATATACGCATGTGCGGGTCTCGTCAAACCCAAATGAACCTAGGAGAATTCGCTCTAGGAGGCTCCTTTGCAACCAATCTGTTTTCCAGCATAGGTAGTAGTTTAGATAAAGTTCTAGGCAGTGGGGTAAAAACAGGTTGGTTTCTCTTTCTTGGTTCCGGTGGTTTAGGGACGGTCTAGGAAGAAGATTCTTGGGTAGGAGGTGAGAACCTTTTCGGGACAAACGCCATATCACCCGTTTGCTCCCTATCTCTTCTTACGGGATATTGGCGTCTAAAAAACGAGTCATGTATCTTCTTTTCCCGCAATGCCCATTCATGACGCTCCGCCACCTTGATTAGGTGTGCGAACGTCGACACCCGTAAGTATTCAACTTGTCAAAGTACTCAAAGGGTAATGCCTTGAGGAAGATGTCCACCAACTCTTCTTCAGGGGACAGGTGGTTTCATTTGCACGGCCAAAGCTATCCACCTCTAAGCGTAGGTGCGAACGGCCTCATTCTTCCCTTTAGTGGTCCTCAAAAGATCTTCCCTAGTAAGGGTCGTCGAGTGTTAAACTTGACTTTCTAAGGAACTCATCGCCTAACTTGTCCCGATCAACAAGCCTCTCGGGTTCTAGTTCAATAAATCATGCTAAGGCTGCCCTAGATAAAGTCTCTTGAAAAGTATTGACCAACAGCGGGATATTGTCGAGAATTGAGACATGCGGCGAAGGTAGTACTTCAAATGCGCCTTGGGACATCCGGTCCAATTGTACTTCGACGAAGTTAGGCTCCTTATAGTCGAAGGAACCTCAATCTTTTCAAACGGCTTCACTTTGTCAAAGCGTGAAAGTTCATATCCCTAGCTAGCCAAGCATTCCTCAATCTTGGCAAGTCTTTTTAATTTCTTCCTCCATATTGAGGGCTTGTTTTTCTTTCTTTTCCGGATCAATCACGACCGGAGGGTCCTTAGGTGGCCTTTCCAAATTTGGAGTTGTTCACGGCGGGAGCCGGTTAGCACTGTACCGTTTGATGCGCTTGGAAGAGCTTGAGGATTCGGGTCCATAGGATACTTTCCTTGACCGGCAATCAGCATTGCCTTCATCTCCGCCATCATCGTGGCTATCAAGTTCATCCGATTCTCCGAGATTCTCTACACGAAGTGCGAGTTCTTCTTGTTCCATTCTTATTAGGCGTGATTTGCTGCGTGTCCTCGTGATTATCTGTCACCTATTTTTCACGACATTAATCGATATTGTTGAAATTTGGAATTTTAAAAGGATCAATCCGTGGTAATTGTACTTTCCATATGATAATGCGTATGCATGCAACGCGTATAAAGGAAACAAGATGCATTTATTACAACTCAAATTGTTCAAAAGTATTCAAAGGATAACAATATGCAAAACTAAATGGGGAATGGATCTATTCGAGCCGAGGACGCTTAAATCCTTCTTGTTCGTCCGATCCGTCCGAATCCCACAAATAAGGATCTTCTTCTTCTTCGGACATCCAGAGTCCGGATCTTCAGGGATATATGGCTCCACTCCCGGGACGTTTGGTACTATGTACTCGGGTACATAGGATTCCACTTCTTCAAGGCGGGAGATACGCACTCGGGTACGTATGGCTCGACCAATGATTTGCGGTACTCCTAGAATTTCTGAATATACTCCTTGGAAGCCCTATGGATATTCATCTCGTCATCCAAATAGTGAGGCCATTCAACTTGTTGCAATGGGGAATTCTTTAAGGTATGAAGGATAAGCTTGATTCGGGCTCGTTAATGCTTCTTCGCTTCTCCGGTGAGCTTTCCATGTACCATATCAAATGAGAAGATCCCAGAATAAACATCTAGTGGCACTTGTTGCAAAACACCAAACCTGTCTCACCACGCGAATAAGGTAGTAGGCCACCGTGCCGTACACCCTAATAAGGGAATAGGGCTATCATTAATACCCGAATGCGAGCCTCCAGGAATCTTTGGCCAAGTCGGACGCCATCGGATATGCTCGGGCTCTATACCTCTCAAAAGCTCGACCCATTTCTTGAAAGAATGCTTAGGTACAAGGGATTGACACTTGAGAAAGGATTTAAGAGGATGTATATGATCATTGATCGCATAGCATCCTACTCGGAGTTGAAAAGTTTTTATGTGAGAAACGAACCACATATGAAGTAGTCCGTTGGATGCTTGGAAAGTGGCTTTCTTGGAGGTTTCAAACGGTTTAGAGAAAGGAAGGTTTTAGCTAGGATCATGTAGGAATAATTCCATCGGCAACACGCTTGTCGAGCCGTGTGAGCTATGGAGGGGTCAAAAGTAGTCCTAGAAGTAGGAAATAGGACAAAAGCAAAGAAAGCTAGAACCAACACTTTTCCCGATTTATGACCGGTATCGGCGGATAGAGAAGAGTAATTGTCAAAGAGGAATGAGAAAGTAAATTTGCCGTAGTTGGATTTGTAGACCTTTTCTATCTCGGAGGTCTTGAGGCGAAGGAAACTCGATAGAGAAAGGGTTGGGTCCATATCTAGAGGAGGTTGAGCTACGTGGTCATCAAAATTGGCCCCAATGATAACGAATACTCTTCGAGTGTATGGGTCATTTCGAGGCCTTGGAAGTTGAAAGTCATTGTATGCGCATCCCATGTCTTGGCCAAAGCTTGAATAAGGGCCGGTTGATACTCCACTTTGATCAAATCTACTAGTCGGCCTAATCGTCCTTCAACGCACACTTTGTTGATCGGGTTGAGACGGTCCCACCATTGAGAAAGCTCTTTGCGCGGTACCGAGATGACCTTGATATCTCCATTCCCCATGATCGAGAATATGCAAAATGATGATTCTAATGTCAATTACCATGGATTATAACAGTTATGCATGAAATGTGATGGAAATGCACTAATCAAATTTCATGTCATCCTTTAGTAAAATAAGGGTCAACTACCCCTATCTCGATTAAAATAAATCAAATGGGGTAGTCATGGACCAAATCCCACCTAAAGATGGCATGTAATTGATTAGGATCGTTTAAGCGCAATCGGGAGGAGAAAATCATTATTACAACTTTGAGTTTGACAACTCATAAAACTCATAATCCAAATACAATTGTATTCAAAGAAACAGGATATAAAAAAATCTAAAAGTGTTCGACCAATACACGTCGAAAGGACATATGAAGCGACCTAAAAGAAATGACATAAACCCTAAAAATGCCTCAAAGTCTGACCAAAACTAACTAGTCGAGTCGATATCTTCATCCGACGATATCTCTATTAACTCGAGGGGATCAACGCCTTCTTCATCATCGGAGGTTATGACAACAACTTTCATTTTCTTGATTGGAGAATGATTCGAGGCGGTCTTAATTGCACGAGGTCGCCTCATCAATTTCGCGTATAACTCTCGGATCCTTTCTTTTCCGCGTTTGAGCTCCAAATGTCGTGCGCAACTCGTATAGTAACAATTTTCACTACGGATGCGGTTGCATCCATTGAGTTCCCTCCCGTGGACAAATCCAAAGACTTGGAATGAATCGGCTCTCGGTTGCTACGTCGAATGACCCTTCGCTCCCATACGAAAATATCAAGGATATCGGTCGACCTTGAGGTGCCATCTAGCCTAAAAAATGACCTTCAACCCCAATCACTTAAACGATCTTGCAATTCTTTATGATATGTTCATGATGATGCATGCTATGTGTAATTTAAATTTATGAGCTCAAATTGAAGGGAAAAAGCCTTACCAACCGATGTTACTCTTTTTTTTTGTGGTTTTTGGTTTTAGGTATACCAACCTTCCATTCACATGCGCATGAGACAAATGAGGTTTTACTAGAAAGAAATTAAGAAGGCTCGGGTATAGACCTAAAAAGGTTCCCGCTATACGAATTGGTGAGCCGCCCACAAGCGCAATCAAATAACAAGTGGGTAGGATCATCAACCTCGCATAGCGAGCGGGATTAAATATGGTCAACCCCGGTGCAATTGAACACAGGAGCTTTGCATACCAACCCCTATCTAAGGCGACCTAAAAGGGTGATTCGCGGCTTGGGTTTAAGCGCTTGTGTGTGCAAGTGTCGTGATTCTCGGAATATGCAAGGCATGCGCAATAGTTTATATCAAACACCGCTTCAATATGTGCATAAATAAACACACAAACCCGAAACACCTTATCCGCATAAGACATGTTAGCATAAACGCCACCCCTTATAACTCCCATCTCGCATCAACATTTAACTCTTTTCGTTAGAGTACATACCTCGCCTTCAAGAGCATCTCACGAAAATAAGGTTATATAAACACTCAACTTTTTCATCGGCTTAAGTCCTCTTAAATATTTTGCAACCATGCTCCCAGTGAGAGTCGCCGATCTGTCGCGACCCTCTCGATCTTCTGCTCCCTTTCGGCGCGCTTATTTAGTGTGAGCGTGAACGAGCCGCGCTTCCGATCCGGTTGGCGGTGGATCTTGGCGCGTGGGTCCCTTCCGAGACCCATTACTCGAATCGCGGCGTGAAGAAAAATTTAGAAATATCGGGATCAACCTTAGTGTGGTCGGGTGACATGTGCGCGGTGTATATGCATTTGGAGTCGCCACCGATCAATTTTTGGAGGGTATGATCGGGAACCCTATTGAGCGGTCGGAAGAAACCCTTCGATTCTACAAAAATCGAGAAGTGGGTCCGGGGACTTGGTTACGCCGAGATTTATATCGACGCCATTTCGGTTACCGAAATTGAGTGATTTTCTAACCTAAGAATTTATGCAGACGATATTCACGGTGAGGTAGGCTCTAACATTCTAAAGTTGTCATGCAAACAGGAATTTATATCCTATCAATCACAATCGAGAAAATTAAATGCGCAATAATGAGTAATCACAATCAAGTAAATTAATCCAACAAGCATGGTATGTCTAGCATGGCCCTATCGGCCCATAGAAAGATCTATTCAAGTTCCGGGATGGTTCGGAAATTTTTGGGGCCAAGTGCCCCGAAGAAGGGCAAAATGGTCATTTTGCAAGGTTCGAGACCCAAACACCACAAAATAGGGTCGGGCCAGTTGAATGTGGCCATTTCCCATTTTTTGTGATTTTTAAGAATTTCTGGAATTTTTTTATTTTTTTTGAAATTTTTATGTATTTTTCGAAAATCAATAATTTTTCGGATCTATGTAAATCGACTCTCGAGAACTTCAAAATTTTTTGATCTAGACTATAAGAGTCCCGAATTGATCTAAACATTTTTTAGAAATTTGTTGGAAAAAATTGGGAATTTTTATGAATTTTTTTTTAATATTATTGATTTTTTTGGATTTTTATAAAATTTTATGAATTTTTTATTAATTTTTTCGGAACGGGTCAACCTGGTCAACGCCCGGTCAACCCGACCCCGACCCCGACCCGACTCGGACCCGCTCGACACTAAACGACGCCCGTTTCTATTTTTTAATATTTGTTTTATTTTTTAAAACTATTTTCCTAATATCCGAAAATACGAAAATAAATGGACGGCCACAATTAATCCTAGAAATGATCTCGTCCATCGGTTCACTCGCGCCTACGTGCGCCTCGCCACACTAAATCACGTCTGGGTTATACACAAAATGACGCCGCATCGGCCTTTCTTCCTACACGACATCGCTCATCATTTTTGCAAAACGGCACCATTTTAAAATTTTATTTTATTTTTCTACCGAATATACGAAATTCTGAAAATAAAAAAAAACTAATCCGACGGCCCAAAATGAAACTTATTGAATTATCACGACCGTCGGATCTAATCCGACTCGGCCTCGTTTGCGCCAACGGCCGAGCCGACCGGGTGATACCCCGGACCAATCACGACACGACACCTCGACCGTTGACTCCCGACCGCCAAACTCGGCTTCATCTTTAACCTCCCCACGACGACGCAACCAACGGCCAACATATCTCCGGCGAGATCTAACGATGAAATCTCGCCGAATGACGCGAAACTATCACCGATCGACTTGTCTAAACCTCTAAATTAACATATCTCATAATCAAGCAATTTCATCCACCAAATCGACATGAATCAAGCTTGCACAAGTCTCGGCCACGAAGAATTGAACGATCAATCCAGAGCATAACTATTCAATCGGAGCTTGAAAATACTCAAATCAAGTTCGGGATACTTACCTCGAGCTCCGATTGAGCTCGCAATAGCTAGAATCGCTTGGTCGAAGTTCGACCGGACCGCAACCGGTTGAAGGCTCAACTCGAGGTATTCGAACGAAATCAAAGCAAAATGGAGATTCAAACGTGGTTAGTGATGTCCGAGGATCAAAACGCACACATCAATTGTAACGATTATGCTCGTGATCGAGCTATGCCATGAATGCACCGAGTTGAATTTGAGAGATGGACTCACCAATTCCGGAGATTACAAGACAATTGAGCTGGTGCGATCTCTTCCTAGAGCCTGTGCGTGGCTTCTAGACTTGATCGCGAGCTTCGGTTTGGTCCGGATTGAGCGGACGAACACCTCATAGTTCGAACTCCGGCGGCGCGATGGTCGTCGTGAGAGCCTCTCCCTCTACCTTTTCTCTCTTTCTCTCTCTACTCTATTTCTCTATGAACGTGAATGAGCCTCCTCTTTGCTTCGCGAAGCTTCTCGGCCTTTCATACCGGTTTTGAAATTTGGCGCGTTCGGGGAGCTTCGTCGACTCCGATTTCGTGCCCTATACGTGCCATTAAGTCGTCGAACGGCGACGGAATTAGTTTGGCTTCCGTCTAGGTCCGTTAGATCCTCCGTTGAGCACGAGTGAGCGCAAATTTCACACGATTTAAAGAATGTTGACTTTTCCGGGCCGCCGCAACTTTGATCGCTTCGCCGGCGCTCCTCCGACGACTATTGACCTCGAGGTAGGGTTCAATTGACGCGTATTAACTTCGGGAACAAAACGCCCACGTTAATTGATTCAATTATCACCGATTGGCTTGTCAATTTGGTCGTCAAAATCGATCAAAGTAATGTTCATTTGTGCGGGAGTTCTAAGGAAGAAGCCAACATTTACGGGACCGTCGAGGCCGATTGGACCGGCGGTTAAACAGATCTCGAACCTGTTCACACTTACAATTTTCGAAATTAACCAAAATTTATGGGGAATTTTTGCAATTAATCCTCAAAATTGAACTCGAGTGCCTCAAATACTATCTAGAAATGTAATTTTGCCCAAAATATCCGATCAATTTCTATGAAAACTTCAAATTTTTCTAAAATTGCAAATTAGGGAAAAGTTCAATTGAGTGCCCAAATGACCAAATTGGATTAAACCACCTCTGCCAATCGATTCGGAACATGTGCAAACCTTGGGAGGCAGTCCAATTTTATTGTGAAAGTCTCTGGATTAAAATTAATTTCAAAAATAGGAAATTCCAAGGACTAAATTGCAAAGATTTTGGGGATTTTTGCCCAATCCGTGCAAATCGGGCAATTGAGGGTGAAATTGATCAAATTAAAGTTGTAGAGGACCACAATTGAATGTCTTGATTAAAAATATGCAAAAGTTGCAAATAAAAAGACTCAAATTGTATTTTTTAGGCGAATTCAACCCTTGGTGTTGTGAAGAAACACCTAAAATTGAGTTCCATTTTTAATTTTTCTTGAGGTCAATATGAAAAGGGAATTAAAATAAAAATATTTAACATCTTGCTATATTTTTGTGACCTCGGGAAGTATGTTTTGTGAATTTTATTATATTTTTCTATTTTCCAAAAATATTTAAAAAAAGCGAAAAATATGAAAAATTATTTTTTGTTCAAAAATGGTTCCTTATGCTTGGCCAAGGCCACTAAACTTGATTTTTCAATTTTGTTGACGTTTTATGGATTTTCTATGAATTTTTATAAAACAAAAAAAACTTGATAAAACATTCGAGTGTCAACATCTACCCCTCTTTGAAAGTAATCTCGATCACGGGTTGCTTTCAAAGACAAGGTGACACCCGAGTCTTCAATCGACTCAATTGGGGAAAAGTTTATGGAAAAATTACTTCGGCTCATTCCTAATGTGAGAGAGAAATGAGGAGAGAGAGATCTACCCGGCTCACCTATCGGTGGTCTAGAGATTATTGGTCGAAGGTTGATAGGACGAGTGTATAGGATTACCTCGAATAGTTCGTAAGGTCCTTTTAGGGAGCGAAGTCCGTCCGATGGTAATGTCTTTTCGCAGAGGTTTGAGGTTTAGAAAGAAGGGTTTACCCCGTAATAAGGGATTTACTTATTAAAAGGAGAATTGGCTATCTTGTAGAAAGGAGTTCACCTATTAAAAGAGAGTTGGCTATCTAGTAGAAAGGAATTTACCTATTAAAAGAGAGTTGTCTATCCCGTAGAAAGGAATTCACCTATTAAAAGAGAATTGGCTATCCTATAGAAAAGAGTTCACCGTTTAAAAGAGAATTGACTATCATGTAGAAAGGAATTCACCATTTAAAAGATTACCTTAATGTCTTCATTTTGGAATCGACAAAAACGGTAACAAGGATATTGTTCCAAGGACCTATGATTACTAGGAATCTTTCGGAATTTTAAACTAAACTTCGATTTAAAAGAGGAGGGTGCCATCCGAGGACCTAGGGTTACTAGAGAACCTACGAAGCTCAAACCCGATTTTCAGATTTTTAAAGTTGAGGGTGCCATCCGAAGACCTAGGATCACTAGAGAACCTACGAAGCTCGAACCCGATTTTCGATTTTAAAAGTTGAGGTGCCATCCCAAGACATAGGATCACTAGAGAACCTGCGAAAAATCCAAGTTAGTCGGATCTTTAAAAAATGTAGTTATTCCGAGGGTTTGGAGACACCAAGGAATCTGCAAAAAATCAATTAAGCATCATTAGAACTGCTTTTGGAGCAATCCAATGGGTTTAAGGTCCATAAATTATGACAAAGAAAAGGTGATCCTAGGTTTCGGGGAAAAAATTAGGAATCCCAATTAAAAGGTTTTCAACTTGTATTTGTAGGGAAAGCTGGTGCAAACACATTGTCGAATAGCACACATGTTCGGATCTTCACCGGGGATGAATTTTGAATACCGCGATCCGGGCATTCTTCAAAAAGGTTGTTTTAAAAGATTTCAAAAGGATTTCCTTTATCCAAGAGGGCTTCTCACCATTTGGAAAGGCTTTACTCAAAACTCGAATCCGCTCACGAAGGCCTAACCTTAAGGTTTCGGGATCATTCGAGATGCATAAAATCCGATTGATCGGAGAAGGCATTTAAAACGGACCGTAATTCGGGCCAGGTCAAAAGTTTATCAAAGGATATTCATTTTAGGGCTAAGAAAGGAATATTCATCAAGAATAACTTCTTCGGGTCTACAAGTCAAGAACCCCGAATATATGATAAGACAAGATTGTACTTAACTCTTTAAGCGGTATCTTCTGCGTGATCTCTCGCATCGCCTTGAGACATCTCTTAGATTAGAAAATTTTTGGGGATACGTTGTATCTTGGCTTAAGGTGGGCTTTTAGGAAAGGCCATATTTTCAAAAAGAGGGGTGAACGTGGGTGATCACCTTGATATCTTTACCAGCTTGTTGTTTGCTTTGAGGAATGTTCATGAATATCTTTCTTGATTGACTTCGAGGATTTCCCTTTTTCTTTGTGATTCTCAAACTTTTCTTTTCCTTTTTCTCTCTTTCTCTTTTTGCGAGAGGATTTCAAATGGGCCTTGGCCTTTTCTTTTACCAGGCACTTTGCTTTTTCTAGCCCTTTTGTCTCTTATCATTTTATGTATTGACTAGCTCTTTTTTAGACTAGGATCGAAAATTTTCTCCAATTATGCTTTTGACTTATCACTTGGTAATTCCTTTGTCTCGCCCCGAAGATAGGGAGGTGATCACCAACGATGGCTTAGAAATGAAGATTAAAGGCTCAAATTGGTTCATCAAAGGATAAAGTGTTTGGGGATATAGAAATGAAGTACTTTTCTTCACTTTGAGGTGTTCCAAGCCTCGGCAAGAAATCACCTGAAGTTATCACAAAAAGATTAATGCGGATTAGCACAATAAAGTCTTACCTTAATCTTTTCTCCAAGGAATCAACCAACGAACCTCCAAATATGCTCCAAGTGTGGGGTGATTCTTGATAGGGTTTTATCTAGAAATTTTTTTCCCTTTTTAGTTCGAGAATGGTTGTCAAGGGATATAAGTTTGTATGGAAAATTTTGAAATGAAAATGCCTTTCATCGTTTGAATCCATGTAATCACCGCGAACGATCACTACGTCTCAGGATTAAGCTATTTCTCTCTATCATCTCCACTCATCTCTCAAGTGTATCAAGGACGTGTTTGGGGATAAGGTTTGCTCTTTTCATCCGAAGGGTCATTATTTTGAAAAGGCTTTTAAAGCATACCTTTTTGTAGGGCCTCAAGGCGTTTTCATCAAAATTTCCCCTTTGCGGAAATTTTCGTCACGAAAAATATATCCGAAATGTGTTTGTTAAAATTCAAAGAGATGTTTCTTTAAAAGGGACATGCGGCTTTGCAGATCGAAGATCTTTTCGGTGTTGACCATGATAACCTCTCTTAATTGAAGACGAGTATCTTTCGAAAGAGAAGAGAAACTCAAACCTGTCTCCTTCAAACGATGATTCCCGTTTTCTGGATAAATAAGATAAACCAATCAGCTATGGATATTCAAAATCTCAAATTAAAGTTGATTCCCTGTTTGATCAATCGTTTTGCACGATTCTTCTTGACTCGGAACCCTCATGCAAAATACAAACATATGCAAATGCTTGGTACGCAAATGGCATGGAAATGCAAAATTTTATGTGACTCGGATTCGCTCATCAAACAATCGAAGCTAGGTTTTATTTTAGGGATATTATTTCTTCACGACATCTCGCATTTACCGGACTTGCCAATTCTTCTTCATCCATGTTTACAATGATAAGAGCTCCCCTAGATAAAACTTTACGGATTACGTAAGGGCATTCATAGTTTGGTGTAAATTTGTCTCCCGAGTGTTGGGCATTTGGAAGTACCTTTCTCACAACTAGCATCCCCGCTTCAACATTCCCGGACTTGACCTTTTTATTAAAAGCTCGGCCACTTTCTTTTGATAGCTTTGGTCGTGGCAAATGGCCTTTAGTCGTTTTTCGTCAATCGATTTAATCGCTGCTCATGCCTCTACTGGTTCCACTCACCCTTTGAGAGTTTAATATGAGAAAGGACCCTTAAAGAGGAAATTTCAACTTCTATTGGCAAGATCGCCTCCATGCCATATACTAATGAGTAGGGAGTTGCCCCGATTGAAGTACGAATCGAAGTTCGATAGGCCAGTGAGGCGTATGGCAATCTTTCGTGCCAATCTCGATATTTCTCAGCGATCTTGGCCAATATTTTCTAGATGTTCTTATTTGCCGCTTCCACGCTCCATTCATTTGTGGGCGATAAGATGAGGAATTGAGGTGTTGTATCTTAAACCGATCCAATAGATGCTCTACAACCTTGTTGTTCGAGTTGGAGCCATTATGCTGTAATGATTGCTCGTGGAACTCCATATCTTGAGATAATATCTTGCTTAATGAATTTGACCACACCGTTTATGGTGACGTTGGCATATGAGCTGGTTTCAATCCACTTGGTGAAGTAATCAGTGGCCACCATAATAAAACGATAACCGTTGGAAGCCTTCGGATTAATCGGACCAATCATGTCAATCCCCCACATAGAGAACGGCCAAGGTTCGACATCCGATGCAGTTCATTTGGTGGCGCATTTATCCTGTCTCCATACACCGGCACCGATGACAAGACCTAACATGTTGATTGCAATTGTTGACATCCGATTTTTAATTATTTTTCCTTAGTTTTATTTTCTAAAAAATTTCTCAAAAATTCATTAAAAAATCAAAAATAAATTGAAAAATCAAGTTTGGGAGCCTTGGCCAAGCATAAGGAACCATTTTTGAACAAAAAATAAATTTTCATATTTTTCACTTTTTTAAATATTTTCGAAAAATAAAAAATACTAGAAAATTCATAAACAATACTTTTCGAGGTCACAAAAATACAGACAAATGTCCAGTATTTTTATTTTAATTATTTTTTCATGTTGACCTCAAGAAAAATAAAAAATCGAATCCAATTTTAGGTGTTTCTTCATTACACTATGGATTGAATTCGCATAAAAAATACAAATTGAGTCTTTTTATTTGCAATTTTTGCACATTTAGAGTCTAGACATTCAATTGCAGTCCTTCCAAGCTTCAATTTGATCAATTGCAGCCTCAATTACGTAGATTGCATGAATTGGGCAAAAATTCTTAAAATTCTTGCAATTTAGTCCCTCAACTTGCAAATTTTTGAAATTACTTTTAATTGAGAGACTTTCGTGGTACAATTGGACCGTCCCCCTAGGTTTTCATACATTCTGAATTGATTGGCATAGGTGGTTTGGTCCAATTTGATCAATTAAGTGTCCAATTGAACTTGTCCCTAAATTGGGAATTTAGAAAATTTTGAGGTTTTTGCAGAAATTGGTGAAAAATTTTGGGCAAAACCACATTTCTAGATAATATTCAAGCCCCTAACTCCTATTTTGAAGTTTAATCGCGAAAATTCCCCCCAATATTGATTAATTTTGAAATTTTCATAACCGAACCGGGTTCGGACCGATCTGACCGTTGGCCTGACCGGGCCGAACCGGTCCCGAAAAAGTGCATCGTCTTCCTCGGACTCGCACCGTTTTGCAGGTTTGGGAGCTAAGATTCAGCGATCAAATTGAGGACCAATTCGATACTAATTGGATCGAGATAATGTGGGGGTTTTGTTCGCGAGGCAGGGACGCATCGATTGCCACCCATGGTAGGGCCAATGGTCGCTAGAGGAGCTCCGGCGAGCCGGTCAAAGTTATGCCAAGACGAGAAAGTCAACATTTCCAAGTCCGAGTACAATTCGTGCTCGTTTGTGATCGACGGAGGGCCAACGGACATAGACGGAATCCTAACCGATTCCGTCGTCCGGTGAGCAATTGGCATGTGTCGAGGCATGAGGGAGGCTCGGCGAGCTCTCGCCCGTACGCGCCAAATTTCAAAACCAAGTATAAAAGGATGAGAAGCTTCGCGAATCCAGGGAGAGGCTCATTCCGTTCGCAAGGCACTCGAGAGCTAGAGAGAGAGAGAAAGCGAGAGAGGGCTCATCCTCTCGCTCGTGCGATCGAGGATTTGAGTTCGACTGTGAGAGTTTCGTCCGCTCAATCCACACCAAACCGAAGCTCGCAATCAAGTCCGAAGCTTCGCACGGGTTCCTAGGAAGCGATCGCACCGGTTCAATTGCTCTGTAATATCCAGAATAGGTGAGTCAACTTCTTGATCTTAGTATGATGTGCATCCATGGCATCTCACTCTCACAGCACGATTATTGAAATTGTTGTGTGCATTTTACTTCTTGAGTGTTCCGACCATGTTTGCATCTCCGTTTTGCATTGATTTCGCTCGAATCACCCGAGTCGAACCTCCAACCCGTCGCGGTCCGGCCGGGTATTGGTTAGGCGTTTCTAGCCATTGCGAACTCAATCGGAGCTCGAGGTAAGTTCTCCGAACCTCCTATGATGATCATGCATGAAAGAATTGCTATGATTTGGTGTTAATTTGCATGTTAGAACTCGGCGATGACAGACCGTGGGTAGTTCATAGCTCATGATTGAACCGATGAAATTGTCTCGATTTTCGAGTATGTTAATCTAGTGATCAAGGCGAGTCAATAGGAATTGGTTTCGCGAGTTTTAGTTGAGGTTTCACCGTTAGATCGTCGCTGGAAATTCTCGTCCGTCCATTGAGCCGTCGTCGAGAGGTTGAAGACGAGCTTACGTGGCTTGGTCGGGGAAGTTAACAGGTCGAGGTGTCGCGTTGTGATTGGGCCGGCGTGTCGCCCGGTCGGCTCGGCCGTTGGCACGGACGGTGAGTCGGATTAGATCCAATGGCTGTGATAAATAGGCTAGTTTGATTCTGGGCCGTTAGATTAGATTTTTGTATTTTTTAGATTAATTCGTTTAATAGATAGAAAATAAAAATACGAAACGGTGTCGTTTTAGTTAGTAGGGCCGCGTCGTTTAGGGTATAAGCCGATGCGGCGTCGTTTTATACACGGGGGAGAGGTGATCGAGTGCGACGAGGAGTACCTAGGCGCAAAGGGAGCGAACGGTTGAGATCAATTCTAGGTTTAATCCGGGCCGTCTGTTTTTTTTTAGCACTTTCGGATATTAGAAAAATATTTTAAAAACGCAAAAAAATTAGAATAAAATAGAAACAGCGTCGTTTAGTGTCGAGCGGGTCCGAGCCGGGTCAGGGTCGGGTTGACCGGGTTGACCGATTCGAAATATTGATAAAAAATGAGTAAAAATTTGTAAAAAATAAAAAAAATTGTAAAATTCATAGAAAATTCATAAAAATTTCCAGTTTTTTCCAAAAATATTCTAAAAAATACTTAGGTCGATTCGGGACTCCTATAGTCCGGATCTATTTTTTTTTCAAAGCTTCGAGGGTCAATTTACACCGATCCGGAGAATTCTCAATTTTTTAGAAAATAAATAAAAATTCCAAAAAACATTAGAAAAATTAGAAAAATTCTGAAAAATCACAAAAAATTGAAAATGGCCACATTCAACTGGTTTGACCCCAATTTTGTGATTTTTGGGTCCCGAACCGCCAAAATTGACCGTTCTATCCTTCTAGGCCTTCCGTCCCAAATTTTCCCGAACCACCCCGGAATTCAAAATTGATTTTTCCGTTGGCCGATAGGGCCATATTAGACGTGTCTACTTGATTGATTGTTTCATTTGGCTGTGCTTATTTTGATTGCACATTAAATTTCTCATTGTGACTATTAGGGTAGTAAATTCCCGTCGCATGATACCTTAGATCACTAGGGCCTACCTCACCCGAAATTTCATCTCGCATGAATTCTTAGGTTGGAAAATCACTCAACTTCGATAACCGAAAGGGCGTCGATGTAAATCTCGGCGTAACCAAGTCCCCGGACCCAAATCTCTAATTTTCGTAGAAGCGAACGGTTTCTCCCGACCGCTCGATAGGGTTTTCGATCATATCCTCCAATAATTGATCGGTGGCGACTCCAAATGCATGTACACTATGCACATGCCACCCGACCACACTAAGGTCGATCTCGATAAAAAATTTCTTCACATCGCGATTCGAGTAACCGGTCTTGGGAGAGAGCCGCGCGCCGAAGTCATCTCGTCGCCAACCGGGGTCCGAAAAGGGCGCGGCTCCTTAACCCCTGCTCGCTCCGAAAGGAAAATTCGAGGGTCGCGACAGACCGGGCGACTCCACCGGGGGACGCATTTAACTTGCGAAATCATTAAGAGGACTTAAGTCGATAAAAATGTTGAGTGTTTTCTAACCCCATTTTTCCGTAGATGCTCTTGAAGGTGAGGTACGTTCACTAATGAAAAGTGTTAAATGTTGTTGCGGATGGGAGTTATAAGGGTGACGTCTATGCTAATCAATTTTGTGTAGATATGGTGTTTTGAGTTGTATGTTTATTTACGCCCATATTGAAGCGGTGTTTTGATATAAACTGTTGTGCATGTCTTGCATATTTTAAGGATCACGACACCGCACACACAAGCGCCTAAACCCGAGCCGCGAATCACCCTCTTTAGGTCGCCATAGATAGGGATTGGTATGCAAAGCTCTTGTGTTTGATTACACTTGGGTTGATCATATTTAATCCCGCTCGCTATGCGAGATGGATGATCCTACCCACTTATTATTTGATTGCGCTTATGGGTGGCTCATCGATTCATATAGCGGGAGCCTTTTTTAGGTCCATACCCGAGCCCTTTTTTGATTTCTTTAGAGTTGAACCTCACTTGTCTCATGCGCATGTGAATGGAAGGTTGGTATACCTAAAACCAAAAAATAAAAAAAGAGTAACATCGGTTGGTAAGGCTTTTTACCCTCTTTATTTTCGTAAATTTAATTCATGCATAACATGCATTTTTTCACGAGTATATCACGAAAATTATAAGATCGTTTAAGTGATTGGGGTTGAAGGTCAATTTTCCTTTTTAAGGATAGATGGCGCCCCAACGTTATACCGATATCCCCGATATGCTCGCATAGGAGCGAAGGACTATTCGACGCAAGGATCGAGTGCCCGCCACCTTTCAAGTTTTTGGATTTGTCCATGGAAGGGAACTCAATGTACGTAACCGCATCCGTGGTGAAAGATGTGATTATACACGTTGTGCACGCCATTTGGAGCTCAAGCGAGGAAAAGAGAGGATTTAAGAATTATATACGAAATTAATGAGACGACCTCGCGCAATCAAAACGACCCCGAGTCATTCGCCAATCAAGAAGAAGGAAATCATCGTCATATCCTCCGATGAGGAAGAAGATGTTGATCCTCCCGGGTTGATTGAGATATCATCCGACGAGGACACCGCTTCAACTACCTAGTTTTAGTTAGACTTTGGGGCATTTCTTGGGTTTATTATGTTCCTTTGGAGCCGATTGTGTATTTTCATCCACACGTATTAGTCGAACACCTTTAGATGCTTTTTGGGCTTAATTGTATTAGACTTGCGAATTCTCGAGTTTTCGAATTTAAAGATGTAATAGTGATTTTCTACCTCGATTGCACTTAAACGATCCTAATCGATTACATGCCATCTTTGGGTGAGATTTGGTCTATAACTACCCCGTTTGGTTTATTTGGGTCGAATGGGAGTAGTTGACCCTTATGTTACCAAAGGATGACATGGAATTTGGTTAGTGCATTTGCATCACATTTCATGTATATTCATTTTAATCCGTGGTAATTGACTTTAGGATCATCATTTTACATTTTTAGATCATAGGGAATGGAGACATCAAAGTTATCCCGGTGCCTCGCAAAGAACTCTCTCTATGGTGGGATCGCCTCAACATAGTCAACAAAGCATATGTTGAAGGACGATTAGGCCGACTAGTGGACTTGATTAAAGTAGAGTATTAATCGGCTCTTATTCAAGCTTTAGCTAAGGCATGGGACATGCACAGAATGACGTTCAACTTCCGAGGTCTTGAGTTGACTCCTACGCTCGAAGAATATTCCGCTATCATTGGGGTCAAGTTCGATGACCATATAGCTCAACCACCTTTGGACATGGATCCTACTGCTTCTCTATCAAGCTTTCTTCGTCTTAAAACCTCTGAAATAGAGAAGGTCTATAAGTCCAACTCTGGTAAGTTCACCTTCTCTTTCCTTTTTGACAATTATTTTTCCTTATCCGCCGAAACCGGTCATAAATCGCGAAAAGTGTTCGTCCTAGCCTTCTTTGTATTCGTCCCTATTCCCTACATCTAGGACCACTTTTGACTCCTCCAAAGTCCATATAGCCGAGATAAGCATGTTGCCGTTGGAATTATTCATACATGATTCTAGCTGAAACTTTTCTCTCTCTAAATCGTTCCAAAATTTCCAAAAAAACCATTTTCCAAGCATCCAATGGACTACTCCACATGTGGTTCACTTCTCACATAAAAACTTTCCAACTCCGGATAGGGTGTTATGAGATCAACGAACATGTTTACCCCCTTATATCCTTCCTCAAGTGTCAATCCCTCGTACCCAAACATTCTTTTAAGAAATGGGTTGAGCTATTGAATGATTTGAAGCCCGAGCATATCCGATGGCACTTGACTTGGCCTAAGATCTTGGAAGCTCGCATTATTGGTGTTGATGATAGCCCTATTCCTCTATTGAGATGTACTGGTGCAAGTAGCATATTATCCCATTCGCGTGGTGAGACAATTTGGAGTTTTGCAACAAGTGCCACTAGATGCTTGTCCCGGGGATCTTCTCGTTCGATATGGCGCAAGAGAAGCTCACCAAAGAGGTAAATAAGGCAGATCGAGCTCGGATCAAGCTCATTCTTCATGCTTTGAAGAACTCCCTATTGCAACAAGTTGAATGGCCCGATTACTTGGATGATGAGATGAACATTCATAGGGCCTCCAAGGAGTATATTCAGAAATTCAAGGAGTATCGCGAGATCATTGGTTGAGCAAGATATTCCCGAGTGCGTATCTCCTCGCATCGAAGAAGTGGAGTCCTACGAACCCGAGTACATGATACCGTATATCCCGAGAGTGGAGCCATACATTCCCGAAGATCCGAGCTCTGGATGTCGAGAAGAGGGAGAAGACCCATACTTGTGGGATTCCGATGGGTCGAGGAGGAGGAAGAATGCAAGCGTCCTCGGCTTGGATAGATCCATTCCCCATTTAGTTTGGCATATTTGTTGTCTTTTTAGCCACTTTTGAATAATTTGGCGTATAGTAAATGCATAATATTCCTTTTATGAGCATTTCATGCATACATATAGAAAGAACGATTACCACGGATCAGCCCTCTCAAATTTTCGAATATTCCTGATGCGATTTAATGTCTTGAAAGACAGGTGATTGATAAACACGAGGACTCGTAGCAAGACGCGCCAACTAAGAATGGAGCAAGAAGAGCTCACACCGCGTGTGGGTAACTTGGAGAACCGGATAAATATGATAGCCACAATGGTGGCAGAAATGAACGCGATGATGATCGCTAGTTAGGGGAGATACCCCGCTGATCCAAACTCCCAAGTTCCTCCGAGCTCACCCGGATGGTACAAGTGCTAACCTGGCTCCTACCGTAAATTCTTCTCCAAATCCAGAGAGACCACCTAAAAAGCCTCCGATTGTGATTGACCGAAAAAGAAAGAAAAATAAGCCCCAAAATGGAGGAAGAAATTAAAAGACTCGCCAAGATCGAGGAGTGCCTGGCAAGTCATGGATATGAGCTCTCAAGGTTTGATAAGGTAACACCTTTTGAGAAAATTGAGGTTCCTGCTGATTACAAGGAACCGAACTTCGTGAGAAAGTATAACGGGACCGGGTGTCCCAAGACGCATCTCGAAGTACTATCTGCGCCGCATGTCTCAATTTTCGGACAATATCTCGCTGTTAGTTAACACCTTCCAAGAAAGCCAATCTGGGGCAACCCTGGCATGGTTTATTGAGCCGGAGCCCGAAAGGCTCGCCGATTGGGATAAGCTAGGCGATGAGTTCCTTCGGCAGTACAAGTTTAACACTCTAACGACCCTTACTAGGGAAGATCTTTTGAGAAGCGTAAAAGGCAAGAATGAGGCCGTTCGCGCCTACTCCCAAAGGTGGAGAGCTTTGGCCGTACAAGTGAAACCACATGTCCCCCAAGAAGAACCGATAGACTTCTTCCTCAAGGCATTGCCCTTTGAGTATTTCGACAAGTTGAACACCTCACGGGTGTCGGACGTTCGCGCACTTGATTAAGGTGGCGCGAACGTCATGAATGGACATTGCGGGAGAAGAAAATACCCGAGTCACCTTTCGGACTCCAATACCCCTTGAGAAGGGATAATATGTAGCAAATTGGCGATGTGGCATTTGTCCCTAACCCACCTAAACCCAAAAATTTCACACCTTCTACCCCTACCCAAGGAACTTCTTCCCCGGATCGCTCCTAAACCACCATAATCAAGAAGAAGAAACCAACCTATCTTTACCCCGCTACCTCGACAGATTATCCAAATTGTTACCCATGTTGCTAGAAAATCGATTGGTCGCAAAAGAGCCACCTAGAGCTAATCCTCCAAGGTTTCCCGGGTTTAATGAGACTCGAGACTTGTGTGTACCATATGGGAGAAAAGGGGCACAATGTGGACAACTGTATCGCCCTCAAGTATAAGGTGCAAGCCTTGATTGATGGTAAAGTCCTGGAGTTCGATAAGGCCCGGAACCGAATGTGCAACGGAACCCTCTACTGAACATCGCGAGGTGAACGCGATATTTGACGGTGAAGATAAAGAGACCATAGAGTTCATAATGGATGTAGATTGAATGCGAGACATCTTGACCCTAGCTGCACAATACCTTGAAGGAGAAAATATTTTACGGGAATAAAAGGAGGCATGTTTAGAACAGACTAATCAATCCGGGTGTCACCTGGAAGAATGGAAGACGTCGCTTTTAAAGAGACTTATGTGACCGTAGACACTGGTGGCGAGAGGAGTTCATATTGAGAGCCACGAGAGGAAAGACTGGAAAGTTCCCTCATGATACTTGATGAACATCCGGGATGTTGAAGAAGTTGAAGAGTTAGACGAATATGAAGTCCGGTCTAGGAAAAGCTCGCCGAGGCGATAGAAAATTCATGCAACGGGCTCTAGAAAGAGGCGAGATAGTTGATAATCTTGGAGAAGATAGCGGCGGTTATAACTTCAAAGTCCTATATTCGACACTGCCGAGTTTTTTCGTGGACGCTTTGGAGATATAGTTCCCGACGGTTGGGGTGGCATGGATGACCCCGAAAGTGAAGAATTCGTAGGGAAAATCGTTGAAACTAAGAATCAAGAAGTTCCTCGGGATGAACAGGGGAAATTAGGAGGTCGATATGCGGCTTTCTAATTTGGAGACCCACATGCGTCATTTGAAGAACATGGTGACTGAATTGTCACAATCAATGGTAAAAAATAATATCGCGGCAATAGAAGAAAACATGCGAGATCATGGAAATACGACGGACCATGGAGACGCAAAAATAGAAGGATCGCTCTGTTGCAAGAACAAGGCGACGGCATTTCAAAGAAAGTGGATGAATTGAAAGAGCTGATTGTGCCAATCACCCAGGCTAGAAATATTCCGCCCCAAGGCGTAAATTTGAGGGTGACCTTCCGCATGAAGTATGACGGTCTTGGGTGTCCTTTGGTGCATATTTCGTATTACCTCCTTCAAATGGTGGGCCATCATGAAGACGATGAAACGTTAATCTAGAATTTCAAGCATAGTTTGATGGGCCTAGCATTGGCTTGGTTCCAATCAATCGACCTAGATTTGGTCCCGAGCCGGGAGGAGCTCTCGAGCACTTCATAAGGCATTTTTAAGCCGGGATCGAGAGGATACTTCACCAAGGCCAATTTATTAAACATCGAAAAGGTGAGGATGAGAGTTTCGAACTATTCGCCAGGAGGTGGAAGAAGCATGCTATGATGGTGCAACCGCCGCTATCGAAAAGGGAAATGCTGGAGTTCATACTCAAGTCACCGCCGACGGAGTATTTTGACCGCATGTACGCATACACATATTCCTCCTTCCTACATCTAGTGGATATCGACATGAGAATTAAGGGCATTATTCGAGGGTCGAAGGGAAAGGCAAAGGCGTTTGGATAAAGAGAATGTCATACCGGTGAGGCCATGTCCCGAACATAATCTCGAAAACATCCATGAAGATGAGATGATTGGGATGGTAGATGTCCCGATTCGCTTTGTGATTGACCTTGAACATGGTGGATAAGCTGGGAAGCTTTTAGTTCGGGAAAAATCGCCAACATTAGAATCACCTCGGGAGGAAGTCAAGCCGGTGAAGATCAAATTGCCACTCATGGAAGAATATGACCCAAAGGCGGTACATTGGGATTACAGAACATATGAGATTGATGCGGTCATGAGATCGGGAAGATGTTATCCCCCGAAAGAGACTGACTGAGAAGAAAGCACTAAGCAGAGAGGAGGTTGAAAAGTCTTGTGAATATGGAGTATGAAGTTGTAGACCAACTTCGGAAAATGCCCGCACAAATTTCTTTACTAGACCTCTTCAAGAATTCGGAGAAACACAAGAATGCCCTTACGAAAGTATTAGATGAAGTACACATTCCGGGAGACCATCAATGAAGTTCAACTAGGAGACTTCGTGGGAGCCATCCTTTTAAAGGATCAGATTTCCTTCTCGATGAAGACTTTTCGAGGGAAGGGCGTATTCACAACAAGGCCCTCTATGTCACCATAAAGTGCCATGAAAAGGAGGTACCTCATGTCCTAATTGACAACGGCTCGACTTTTTAATTTGTGTCCTTTGAGCACTCTCGAAGCTTGGGGATAAGCGAAGATTTTATCAAGACGTCCAAGGCCACTATCGGTCATTTGACGGAGTTTGCAAAAATGTGGTAGGAGAGATTGAATGAACGTCTCTATCGGACCGGTAACCTTCTCTATACCGTTCCAAGTTCTAGATATTCCTAGTGCCTTCACCTTACTTCTTGGAAGACCGTGGATTCATGTGCCGGAGCGGTACCTTCTTCCCTACATCGGAAGGTGAAATTTGTGGTTAGAGGCCAACCGATCACTATCCATGGTGAAGTGGGACATTGAGCTTCCACGAGGGATGGTCCTATACATTGAGCCTTCAAAGAAGGATGAGTTGAGCTATCACACCTTTGACATCGTATCCGTCATGCATGTACCATCGATGCAAAGTTAGCTATCCCAAAGCTATCAAGATCTGCGACTATGGCAGGAAAAGTGCTACTCACAAATGGTTTCATTCCGGTGCCGGATTAGGGAAGTACGGCCAAGGGATCTGTAATCCCTTAACTCTTGATTCAAATGACCATAAGGTTGGTGCGGGCTATAAAGAGACAATAGAGCATGCTATAGGTCGAGGCCGAGGTCCAAACAAATGTTATGGAGACCATGGACACCGTGGACACCGAGGTGGCCGTTTCATTAACACTAATGCATGGAAAGCTAGAGGGGAAGTTGTTCGAAAATTCCTTGTTTGAAGTATTCTCCAACGGAGGTAAATGGTGGAAAGACGAGGATATTTACGAAGATGCGAGCTAGACTTGTTCAACCTATTCTGGACAATCGGGTGAATGTGATCATTGAGTGGCTCAATGGCGACTTTCCCCACTCCCGAGTAAAAGGCTCTTTCCGAACTTTACCTTTAATGCATTTTAATTACTTCATTTGTTTCTAAAGCTTTTTGCTTTTTCTTCTAAGCACCCTATGGATTTGGCTTTGTGATTCAAGAAGTGCGGTATTGTCTTTGTCATTAGTTGCATCTATCAATAAAATCATCTCTAGTTTTATTAAAGACATATGGAACAATGGATTGGTCCGATGATGATAATTGCTTACACCATGAAATTGAGGCCCGATCCGCCATATGATCTTGGGTTTTAAAACGGCATTTTGAGAACCAGACGTCCGAAAAATCAAGGACTAATTCTCCTTCCTATTCTCTTCTTTTCTTTAAAAAAAAAATTCAAAAATATTTTGTCAAAACAGATCATACATTTTGTAATTCTATTTTCTGCATACTAACCATTCTTGATGCATTTCACGTCATCCCACCCATGCATAACAAGGTTAATATGTGACTGAATGACTCGATGATTATGCATACGAGATTGATATAGAAAGAAGCGATGTGAGTGACATTAAGAGGGAATGGGATTGTTTTGAAGAATCTAAGCCTTCTATTTCGAAGAGCCCATTATTGTCAATCCGGGAGATCCAGCCTATGTTAAGGAAGTAAAAATAGGGGGACATTTATCGGCGGCCCGATATCTCGAGAATGACAAAGATTGCTTAAGGAATATCAAGACATCTTCGCCCGGTCATATCTTTGACATGCCGGGGTTGGATCGTGAAATAGTGGAACATGCTTTGCCCACAAACCACCGCTTGTTGCCAGGTTAATCGGCCGCGCGAGAGAATGAACCACAAGTTCGTATAAGATTAAAGAAGAAGTGATGAAGTTGCTTAAAAGTGGGGTTCATTGAGGCTGTCCCATGTCGCCGATTGGGTGCAATATGCGTGCCGATTAAGAAGAAAGATGGGAGGATCCGGATATGTGTGGATTATCGGGATTTAAACAAGGCCAATCCAAAAGATGATTTCCCCTTACCACACATTGATGTGCTCGTTGATAGCACCGCGGGCTTTGAATTATTCTCCTTCATAGATAGCTTCTCGGGATATAATCAAATCATCTTGAAAGAGGAAGACAAGATCAAGATCTCATTCGTCACCCAATGGGGAATCTTCTGCTATAAAGTCATGCCTTTTGGATTAAGAAATGCGGGGGCAACATATCAAAGAGCTATGGTGACCCTTTTCCACGACATGATACACAAGGAAGTGAAATTCTATGTGGATGATATGATTGCTAAGTCTAAACTCCAAATGCATGTACACTATGCACATGCCACCCCGACCACACTAAGGTCGATCTCGATAAAAAATTTCTTCACATCGCGATTCGAGTAACCGGTCTTGGGAGAAAACCGCGCGCGAAGTCGTCTCGTCGCCAACGGGGTCCGAAAAGGGCGCGGCTCCTTAACCCTGCTCGCTCCGAAAGGAAAATTCGAAGTCGCGACGGTGGCGACTCCAGCTGGGGGCGCATTTAACTTGCGAAATCATTAAGAGGACTTAAGTCGATAAAAATGTTGAGTGTTTTCTAACCCCATTTTTACGTAGATGCTCTTGAAGGTGAGGTCGTTCACTAATGAAAAGTGTTAAATGTTGTTGCAGATGGGAGTTATAAGGGTGACGTCTATGCTAATCAATTTTGTGTAGATATGGTGTTTTGAGTTGTATGTTTATTTACGCCCATATTGAGGCGTGTTTTGATATAAACCATTGTGCATGTCTTGCATATTTTAAGGATCACGACACTTTGCACACAATGCGCCTTTAAACCCAGCAGCTGAATCACCCTCTTTAGGTCGCCATAGATAGGGATTGGTATGCAAAGCTCTTGTGTTTGATTACACTTGGGTTGATCATATTTAATCCCGCTCGCTATGCGAGATGGATGATCCTACCCACTTATTATTTGATTGCGCTTATGGGTGGCTCATCGATTCATATAGCGGGAGCCTTTTTAGGTCCATACCGAGGCCTTTTTGATTTCTTTAGAGTTGAACCTCACTTGTCTCATGCGCATGTGAATGGAAGGTTGGTATACCTAAAACCAAAAAATAAAAAAGAGTAACATCGATTGGTAAGGCTTTTTACCCTCTTTATTTTCGTAAATTTAATTCATGCATAACATGCATTTTTCCACGAGTATATCACGAAAATTATAAGATCGTTTAAGTGATTGGGGTTGAAGGTCAATTTTCCTTTTTAAGGATAGATGGCGCCCCCAACGTTATACTTGATATCCCCGATATGCTCGCATAGGAGCGAAGGACTGTTCGACGCAAGGATCGAGTGCCCGCCACCTTTCAAGTTTTGGATTTGTCCATGGAAGGGAACTCAATGTACGTAACCGCATCCGTGGTGAAAGATGTGATTATACGCGTTGTGCACGCCATTTGGAGCTCAAGCGAGGAAAAGAGAGGATTTAAGAATTATATACGAAATTAATGAGAGCGACCTCGGCATAATCAAAACGACCCGAGTCATTCGCCAATCAAGAAGAAGGAAATCATCGTCATATCCTCAGATGAGGAAGAAGATGTTGATCCTCCCGGGTTGATTGAGATATCATCTGACGAGGACACCGCTACAACTACCTAGTTTTAGTTAGACTTTGGGGCATTTCTTGGGTTTATTATGTTCCTTTGGAGCCGATTGTGTATTTTCATCCACACGTATTAGTCGAACACCTTTAGATGCTTTTTGGGCTTAATTGTATTAGACTTGCGAAGTCTGCGAGTTTTGAATTTAAAGATGTAATAGTGATTTTCTACCTCGGTGCACTTAAACGATCCTAATCGATTACATGCCATCTTTGGGTGAGATTTGGTCTATAACTACCTGTTTGGTTTATTTGGGTGAATGGGAGTAGTTGACCCTTATGTTACCAAAGGATGACATGGAATTTGGTTAGTGCATTTGCATCACATTTCATGTATATTCATTTTAATCTGTGGTAATTGACTTTAGGATCATCATTTTACATTTTTAGATCATAGGGAATGGAGACATCAAAGTTATCCCGGTGCCTCGCAAAGAACTCTCTCTATGGTGGGATCGCCTCAACATAGTCAACAAAGCATATGTTGAAGGACGATTAGGCCGACTAGTGGACTTGATTAAAGTAGAGTATTAATCGGCTCTTATTCAAGCTTTAGCTAAGGCATGGGACATGCACGGAATGACGTTCAACTTCGAGGTCTTGAGTTGACTCCTACGCTCGAAGAATATTCCGCTATCATTGGGGTCAAGTTCGATGACCATATAGCTCAACCACCTTTGGACATGGATCCCTACTCGTTCTCTCTATCAAGCTTTCTTCGTCTTAAAACCTCTGAAATAGAGAAGGTCTATAAGTCCAACTCTGGTAAGTTCACCTTCTCTTTCCTTTTTTGACAATTATTTTTCCTTATCTGCCGAAACCGGTCATAAATCGCGAAAAGTGTTCGTCCTAGCCTTCTTTGTATTCGTCCTATTCCCTACATCTAGGACCACTTTTGACTCCTCCAAAGTCCATATAGCCGATAAGCATGTTGCCGTTGGAATTATTCATACATGATTCTAGCTGAAACTTTTCTCTCTCTAAATCGTTCCAAAATTTCCAAAAAAACCATTTTCCAAGCATCCAATGGACTACTCCACATGTGGTTCACTTCTCACATAAAAACTTTCCAACTCCGGATAGGGTGTTATGAGATCAACGAACATGTTTACCCCCTTATATCCTTCCTCAAGTGTCAATCCCTCGTACCCAAACATTCTTTTAAGAAATGGGTTGAGCTATTGAATGATTTGAAGCCCGAGCATATCCGATGGCACTTGACTTGGCCTAAGATCTTGGAAGCTCGCATTATTGGTGTTGATGATAGCCCTATTCCTCTATTGAGATGTGCTGGTGCAGTAGCATATTATCCCATTCGCGTGGTGAGACAATTTGGAGTTTTGCAACAAGTGCCACTAGATGCTTGTCACGGGATCTTCTCGTTCGATATGGCGCAAGAGAAGCTCACCAAAGAGGTAAATAAGTCAGTATCAGGCTCGGATCAAGCTCATTCTTCATGCTTTGAAGAACTCCCTATTGCAACAAGTTGAATGGCCCGATTACTTGGATGATGAGATGAACATTCATAGGGCCTCCAAGGAGTATATTCAGAAATTCAAGGAGTATCGCGGATCATTGGTTGAGCAAGTATATTCTGAGTGCGTATCTCCTCGCATCGAAGAAGTGGAGTCCCTACGAACCCGAGTACATGATACCGTATATCCCGAGAGTGGAGCCATACATTCCTGAAGATCCGAGCTCTGGATGTCGGAAGAGGGAAGACCCATACTTGTGGGATTCGATGGGTCGAGAGGAGGAGGAAGAATGCAAGCGTCCTCGGCTTGGATAGATCCATTCCCCATTTAGTTTGGCATATTTGTTGTCTTTTTAGCCACTTTTGAATAATTTGGCGTATAGTAAATGCATAATATTCCTTTTATGAGCATTTCATGCATACATATAGAAAGAACGATTACACGGATCAGCCCTCTCAAATTTTCGAATATTCCCGGGTACCGATTTAATGTCTTGAAAGACAGGTGATTGATAAACACGAGGACTCGTAGCAAGACGCGCCAACTAAGAATGGAGCAAAGAGCTCACACCGCGTGTGGGTAACTTGGAGAACCGGATAAATATGATAGCCACAATGGTGGCGAAATGAACGCGATGATGATCGCTAGTTAGGGGAGATACCTGCCGATCCAAACTCCCAAGTTCCTCCGAGCTCACCGATGGTACAAGTGCTAACTTGGCTCCTACGTAAATTCTTCTCCAAATCCAGGAGAGACCACCTAAAAAGCCTCCAAGTTGTGATTGACTGAAAAAGAAAGAAAAATAAGCCCCGAAAATGGAGGAAGAAATTAAAAGACTCGCCAAGATCGAGGAGTGCTGGCAAGTCATGGATATGAGCTCTCAAGGTTTGATAAGGTAACACCTTTTGAGAAAATTGAGGTTCCTGTGATTACAAGGAACCGAACTCGTGAGAAAGTATAACGGGACCGGGTGTCCCAAGACGCATCTCGAAGTACTATCTGCGCCGCATGTCTCAATTTTCGGACAATATCTCGTTTGTTAGTTAACACCTTCCAAGAAAGCCAATCCGGGGCAACCCTGGCATGGTTTATTGAGTCGGAGCCCGAAAGGCTCGCCGATTGGGATAAGCTAGGCGATGAGTTCCTTCGGCATAGACAAGTTTAACACTCTAACGACCCTTACTAGGGAAGATCTTTTGAGAAGCGTAAAAGGCAAGAATGAGGCCGTTCGCGCCTACTCCCAAAGGTGGAGAGCTTTGGCCGTACAAGTGAAACCACATGTCCCCGAAGAAGAACCGATAGACTTCTTCCTCAAGGCATTGCCCTTTGAGTATTTCGACAAGTTGAACACCTCTGGGTGTCGGACGTTCGCGCACTTGATTAAGGTGGCGAACGTCATGAATGGACATTGCGGGAGAAGAAAATACCCGAGTCACCTTTCGGGACTCCAATACCCCTTGAGAAGGGATAATATGTAGCAAATTGGCGATGTGGCATTTGTCCCTAACCCACCTAAACCCAAAAAATTTCACACCTTCTACCCCTACCCAAGGAACTTCTTCTCGGATCGCTCCTAAACCACCATAATCAAGAAGAAGAAACCAACCTATCTTTACCCCGCTACCTCGACAGTTATCCAAATTGTTACCCATGTTGCTAGAAAATCGATTGGTCGCAAAAGAGCCACCTAGAGCTAATCCTCCAAGGTTTCCGGGTTTAATGAGACTCGAGACTTGTGTGTACCATATGGGAGAAAAGGGGCACAATGTGGACAACCGTATCGCCCTCAAGTATAAGGTGCAAGCCTTGATTGATGGTAAAGTCCCGGAGTTCGATAAGACCGAACCGAATGTGCAACGTAACCCTCTACCCGAACATCGCGAGGTGAACGCGATATTTGACGGTGAAGATAAAGAGACCATAGAGTTCATAATGGATGTAGATTGAATGCGAGACATCTTGACCCTAGCTGCACAATACCTTGAAGGAGAAAATATTTTCCGGGAATAAAAGGAGGCATGTTTAGAACAGCTAATCAATCCGGGTGTCACCGGAAGAATGGAAGACGTCGCTTTTAAAGAGACTTATGTGACCGTAGACACAGTGGCGAGGAGTTCATATTGAGAGCCACGAGAGGAAAGACCTGGAAAGTTCCCTCATGATACTTGATGAACATCCGGGATGTTGAAGAAGTTGAAGAGTTAGACGAATATGAAGTCCGTCTAGGAAAAGCCTGCCGAAGGCGATAGAAAATTCATGCAACGGGCTCTAGAAAGAGGCGAGATAGTTGATAATCTTGGAGAAGATAGCGGCGGTTATAACTTCAAAGTCCTATATTCGACACCGCCGAGTTTTTTCGTGACGCCTGGAGATATAGTTCCCGACGGTTGGGGTGGCATGGATGACCCCGAAAGTGAAGAATTCGTAGGGAAAATCGTTGAAACTAAGAATCAAGAAGTTCCTCAGGATGAACGGGAAATTAGGAGGTCGATATGCGGCTTTCTAATTTGGAGACCCACATGCGTCATTTGAAGAACATGGTGACTGAATTGTCACAATCAATGGTAAAAAAATAATATCGCGGCAATAGAAGAAAACATGCGAGATCATGGAAATACGACGGACCATGGAGACGCAAAATAGAAGGATCGCTCCGTTGCAAGAACAAGGCGACGGCATTTCAAAGAAAGTGGATGAATTGAAAGAGCTGATTGTGCCAATCACCCGGGCTAGAAATATTCCGCCCCAAGGCGTAAATTTGAGGGTGACCTTCCGCATGAAGTATGACGGTGCTTGGGTGTCCTTTGGTGCATATTTCGTATTACCTCCTTCAAATGGTGGGCCATCATGAAGACGATGAAACGTTAATCTAGAATTTCAAGCATAGTTTGATGGGCCTAGCATTGGCTTGGTTCCAATCAATCGACCTAGATTTGGTCCCGAGTGGGAGGAGCTCTCGAGCACTTCATAAGGCATTTTTAAGCCGGGATCGGAGGATACTTCACCAAGGCCAATTTATTAAACATCGAAAAGGTGAGGATGAGAGTTTCGAACTATTCGCCGGGAGGTGGAAGAAGCATGCTATGATGGTGCAACCGCCGCTATCGAAAAGGGAAATGCTGGAGTTCATACTCAAGTCACTTGCCGACGGAGTATTTTGACCGCATGTACGCATACACATATTCCTCCTTCCTACATCTAGTGGATATCGACATGAGAATTAAGGGCATTATTCGAGGGTCGGAAGGGAAAGGCAAAGGCGTTTGGATAAAGAGAATGTCATACCGGTGAGGCCATGTCCCGAACATAATCTCGAAAACATCCATGAAGATGAGATGATTGGGATGGTAGATGTCCCGATTCGCTTTGTGATTGACCTGAACATGGTGGATAATCGGGGAAGCTTTTAGTTCGGAAAAATCGCCAACATTAGAATCACCTCGGGAGGAAGTCGAAGCCAGTGAAGATCAAATTGCCACACTGGAAGAATATGACCCAAAGGCGGTACATTGGGATTACGAGAACATATGAGATTGATGCGATCATGAGATCGGGAAGATGTTATCCCCCGAAAGAGACCGAATCGGAGAAAGCACTAACTGCAGAGGAGGTTGAAAAGTGCGATGCATTTGTGAGAACCGGTGAGTATGAAGTTGTAGACCAACTTCGGAAAATGCCCGCACAAATTTCTTTACTAGACCTCTTCAAGAATTCGGAGAAACACAAGAATGCCCTTCCGAAAGTATTAGATGAAGTACACATTCCGGAGACCATCAATGAAGTTCAACTAGGAGACTTCGTGGGAGCCATCCTTTTAAAGGATCGATTTCCTTCTCACGATGAAGACTTTTCGAGGGAAGGGCGTATTCACAACAAGGCCCTCTATGTCACCATAAAGTGCCATGAAAAGGAGGTACCTCATGTCCTAATTGACAACGGCTCGACTTTTTAATTTGTGTCCTTTGAGCACTCTCGGAAGCTTGGGGATAAGCGAAGATTTTATCAAGACGTCCAAGGCCACTATCGGTCATTTGACGGAGTTTGCAAAAATGTGGTAGGAGAGATTGAACTGAACGTCTCTATCGGACCGGTAACCTTCTCTATACCGTTCCAAGTTCTAGATATTCCTAGTGCCTTCACCTTACTTCTTGGAAGACCGTGGATTCATGTGTGCGGAGCGGTACCTTCTTCCCTACATCGAAGGTGAAATTTGTGGTTAGAGGCCAACTGATCACTATCCATGGTGAAGTGGGACATTGAGCTTCCCTGAAAGGGATGGTCCTATACATTGAGCCTTCAAAGAAGGATGAGTTGAGCTATCACACCTTTGACATCGTATCTGCATGCATGTACCATCGATGCAAAGTTAGCTATCCCAAAGCTATCAAGATCTGCGACTATGGCGGGGAAAAGTGCTACTCACAAATGGTTTCATTCCCGTGCCGGATTAGGGAAGTACGGCCAAGGGATCCGTAATCCCTTAACTCTTGATTCAAATGACCATAAGGTTGGTCCGGGCTATAAAGAGACAATAGAGCATGCTATAGGTCGAGGCCGAGGTCCAAACAAATGTTATGGAGACCATGGACACCGTGGACACCGAGGTGGCCGTTTCATTGGCACTAATGCATGGAAAGCTAGAGGGAAGTTGTTCGAAAATTCCTTGTTTGAAGTATTCTCCAACGGAGGTAAATGGCTTGGAAGACGAGGATATTTCGAAGATGCGAGAGCTAGACTTGTTCAACCTATTCCTGGACAATCGGGTGAATGTGATCATTGAGTGGCTCAATGACGACTTTCCCACTCCCGAGTAAAAGGCTCTTTCCGAACTTTACCTTTAATGCATTTTAATTACTTCATTTGTTTCTAAAGCTTTTTGCTTTTTCTTCTAAGCACCCTATGGATTTGGCTTTGTGATTCAAGAAGTGCGATATTGTCTTGTCATTAGTTGCATCTATCAATAAAATCATCTCTAGTTTTATTAAAGACATATGGAACAATGGATTGGTCCGATGATGATAATTGCTTACACCATGAAATTGAGGCCCGATCCGCCATATGATCTTGGGTTTTAAAACGGCATTTTGAGAACCAGGACGTCCGAAAAATCAAGGACTAATTCTCCTTCCTATTCTCTTCTTTTCTTTAAAAAAAAAATTCAAAAATATTTTGTCAAAACAGATCATACATTTTGTAATTCTATTTTCTGCATACTAACCATTCTTGATGCATTTCGGTACGTCATCCCACCCATGCATAACAGGTTAATATGTGACTCGGTCATCTCGATGATTATGCATACGAGATTGATATAGAAGAAGCAGATGTGAGTGACATTAAGAGGGAATGGGATTGTTTTGAAGAATCTAAGCCTTCTATTTCGAAGAGCCCATTATTGTCAATCCGGGAGATCCGGCTATGTTAAGGAAGTAAAAATAGGGGGACATTTATCGGCCGATCGATATCTCGAGAATGACAAGCATTGCTTAAGGAATATCAAGACATCTTCGCCTGGTCATATGCTTGACATGCCAGGGTTGGATCGTGAAATAGTGGAACATGCTTTGCCCACAAACCCACCTGCACACCGGTTAATCGGCCACGCAAAGAGAATGAACCCCGAGCTGTCCGATAAGATTAAAGAAGAAGTGATGAAGTTGCTTAAAGTGGGGTTCATTGAGGCTGTCCCATATGCCGATTGGGTCGCCAATATCGTGCCGATTAAGAAGAAAGATGGGAGGATCCGGATATGTGTGGATTATCGGGATTTAAACAAGGCCAATCCAAAAGATGATTTCCCCTTACCACACATTGATGTGCTTCGTTGATAGCACGCGGGCTTTGAATTATTCTCCTTCATAGATAGCTTCTCGGGATATAATCAAATCATGCTGAAAGAGGAAGACAAGATCAAGATCTCATTCGTCACCCAATGGGGAATCTTCCGCTATAAAGTCATGCCTTTTGGATTAAGAAATGCGGGGGCAACATATCAAAGAGCTATGGTGACCCTTTTCCACGACATGATACACAAGGAAGTGAAATTCTATGTGGATGATATGATTGCTAAGTCTAAACTTGGAGAAGATCACGTTCAAGTGTTGAGAAAATTATTTGATCGATTAAGGAAATAGAAGCTCAAACTGAATCCCGCGAAATGCGTATTCGGCGCCAGATCCGGAAAATTGTTGGGATTTGTCGTAAGTAGTCGTGGTATTGAAATCAACCCCTCCAAGATCAAGGCTATATGGGAGATAGGGACTCCTTCTATTGTTAAGGAAGTACGGGGTCTACTTGGAAGGCTGAATTACATATCCAGATTCATATCACAACTGTCGAAACAAATAAGCCCTTCTTCAAACTTCTAAAGAAAGGCGCAAAAGTAAAATGGGATTCCGAGTGTCAACAAGCATTCGAGAAGATCAAGGAATATTTGGTACAACCTCCAGTACTAGTACCTCCTATCCCTAATGTTCCTTTGACTTTCTATCTGACGGTTCATGACGAATCCGTGGGAGCTCTGCTTGCCCAAACTAACCCCAAGGATCGAAAGGAACGGGCCATATATTATCCGAGCAAAAAGTTCACCACATCTGAAGCCAAGTACTCATCGGTAGAAAGAACTTGCGTAGCACCGGGTTTGGGTTCTCCATAGATTGAGGCAAGTATACCTTGCATTATCATATCCAATTGGTCACTCGAAAACGACCCCATCAAGTATCTTTTGAAAAAACTAGCTTTATTGGGAAAAATGGCCAAGTGGCAAGTACTCCTTTCGAGTTTGACATTAAAACCTCTCCCCAAAAATCTGTCAAGGGAAGAGCAATCATAGACATGTTGGCTGAAAATCCTCCCAAAGACGTTTTAGAGCGAAACAATGGAGGCCAAATTCTGAATATATCCGAAGACAAGTGGACAATGTACTTTGATGGTGCGGTAAATCTCGGCTGGATCGTGCATTGGGGCAATTTTAATATCCCCCGAAGATCAACATTATCCGGTCTCGGCCAAGTTGGTGTTCCCGTGCACCAACAATATCTCGAAATACGAGGCCTGCATCCTCGGATTACAAGTGGCCATTTCATTAAAGGTGAAGAAATTTGCTGGTATATGGAGATTCTATGCTCATCATTTTACAAACCCAGGGGAAGTGGAAAACAAAGGATCCTAAGCTTATCCCTTATCATAAATTTCTCGGAGAGCTGATCCAACATTTTGAGAAAATCACATTCGAGTATCTACCAAGAACTCAAAATCATTTTGTTGATGCTTTGGCCACACTATCGGCCATGTTACAAGTGCAAGATGGCCTTGAGATAGAGCCGTTAAAGATTGACATCCTTGATCAACATCCTTGATCAACCTGTATACTGCATGGCCATTGAAGAAGAACCCGATGAAGAACCATGGTATCATGACATCAAAATTACCCGCCGAAAGGCGAATTCCCGCAGAAACGGTCAACCGGAAGATAAGAAATACATCAGCAAGATATCCTCTAAGTTCTTCCTCAACGGACGGGTCCCGCACAAGAGGTCCTTCGATTCGATCTTGCTAAGGTGCGTACATGCCAAAGAAGCAAGTCTCATTATGAAAGAAATCCACGAAGGAGAATGTAGACCACACATGAATGGCCATCTCCTCGCCAAGAAGATCATGAGACTTGGGTACTACTGGATGACTATCGAGTCGGATTGCAATCAATATGTTAGGTCCCGTCATCAATGCCAAGTATATTGCGACAGGATAAACGCGTCGCCCACCGAACTACATCAAATGTAAGAATCTTGGCCATTCTTTATGTGGGGATCGACATGATTGGGCCTATTAACCCAAAGGTCTCAAACGGACATCGTTTTATTCTGGTGGCCATCGATTATTTCACCAAATGGATTGAAGCCATCTCGTATGCCAATGTCACTACAAATAGTGTGGCTAAATTCATCAAACGGGATATCATCTCGAGATATGGAGTCCCAAGAGTAATCATCACGACAATAGCTCTAATCCGAACAACAAAGTTGTGGATCACTTGTTGGATCAATTTAAGGTACGACACCTCAATTCTTCACCTTACCGCCCACAAATGAATGGAGCGTGGAGGTGGCAAACAAGAACATCAAGAAGATATTGGTCAAAATCGCTGAGAAATATCGAGATTGGCATGAAAGATTGCTATATGCTCTCATGGCCTATCGAACTTCGATTCGTACTTCAATTGGGGCAACTCCTTACTCATTGGTATATGGTATGGAAGCGGTCCTACCAATAGAAGTTGAAATCCCCTCTTTAAGGGTCCTGTCTCGGTAGAACTCTCGGAAGGTGAGTGGAACCGGCGAAGGCACGAGCAATTAAATCTAATTGATGAAAAGCGACTCAAAGGCCATTTGCCATGGTCGAGCTACCGAGAAGAAAGTGGCCGGGGCTTTTAACAAGAAGGTCAAGCCCAGAAATTTTGAGGCGGGGATGCTTAGTTGTGAAGAAAATGCTCCCAAATACTCAACACCCGGGAGGCAAGTTTTCGCCAAATTATGAAGGCCCCTACGTGATTCAAAAAGTCTTATCCGGGAGCTCTTATTCTTGTAAATATGAATGGAGAAGAATTGGCAAGTCCAGGTATATGCGAATCTTTGTGAAGAAGTATTATCCTTGAAATAAAATCAAGTTCGAAGTGATTAATGAACGAATCTGAGTCACATGAAATTTGCATTCGCATGACATTTGCATACATGCATTTGCGTATGTTTGTTTTTACAGGAAAGCTTGGAGTCATCAAAGATCCTGAGAGCAATTGATCAAACGAGGGAGTCGTTTTTGATTTTAAATTTCGAAAATCTCTAACCGATCGTTTCCTTTTTATGCAGGAAATGGGAATCGACATCCGAAGGAGGCGAGTTTTGGGCCCTCTTCCCGAAAAATGCTCACTTCCATTTGGAAATATTATTGTGCTTACCATCCAAAATTTTAATTTGCAAAGCCGTAAGGCTTTTTTAAAAAAGAAACATCCCTTTCAAGTTTTAGAAACACCTTTTGAATACACATTTTGATGAAAACTTTTGCAAATGTTGAATTTTGATTAAAACACCTTGAGATCCTACAAAAGGGTAGGTTTTGAAAGCTTTCCAAAAGGATGATCCTGCAGATGAAAAGAGGCAAACCTTATCCTCAAACACGTCCCCGATACACTTGAGTGATAAGTGAAAGCGACGGAGCGAAAAGCTTAATCTTGGGACGTATGGATCATTCGCGGTGATTACATGGATTGAAATGACGAAAGGCGTTTCCGTTTCAAAATTATCTACACACTTATATCCCTTGATAACCATTCCGAACCAAAAGGGAGAAATTTTCTAGATAAAATCCTCGTCAAGAACTACCTCACATTGGGGCATATTTGGAGGTTCATTGGTGGATCCCTCGGAGAAAAGATTAAGGTAAGACTTTATTGTGCTAACCTGTATCAATTTTTTTGAGATAGCTTCAGGTAATTTCTTGTAGAGACTTGGAACACCTTCAAGTGAAGAAAAGTATTTCATTTCTATATACCCAAACACTTATCCTTTGATAAGCCAATTTGAGCTTTTATAATCTTCATTTCTAAACCATTGTTGGTGATCACCTCCCTATCTTGGGGCAAAACAAAGGAATTACCAGCGATAAGTCAAAAGCGTAATCGGAAGAATTTTCGATCCTGGTCTCGAAAAGAGCCAGATCAATGACCAGAAAGAAAAGGGTTAGCAAAAGCAAAGTGCATGGTAAAAGCAAGGCCAAAGCCCATGAAGAAAGCGTCATGTAAAAGAACAAAGTTTCAAAAATCATGATGAAAAGAGGAAAATCCTCAAAGTCAATCAAGAAAGAATGTGCATGAAACTTCCTCAAAGCAAGTGATTTGCTGGTAAAAATATCAAAGTGATCACCCAAGTTCACCCCTCTTTTGAAAATATGACCTTTCTCAAAAAAGCCAACCTTGAACCAAGTTACGACTGTCACCAAAAACTTTTCCGATCTAGAGGTGTCTCAGGTTGATGCAAGAGATCACACAGGAAGCTGCCGCTTAAAGAGGTAAGTACAATCCCTGTCTTATTGCGTCTTCAAGGTTCTTGACTTTTAAATCCGGAGAAGTTGTTTCGATTAAAACTCACTTCTTAGCCTTGAAATGAAAATCCTTTGATAAACCTTTAACCTAGCCTCGAATTACGGTCCCTTTTAGATGTCTTCTCCGATCGCCGATTGTATACATCTCGAACGATTCCGAAACCTCGAGGTTAGGTTTCTGTGAGCGGATCCGAGTTTCGGGAAAAACATTCCCAAATGGTGAGAAGCCCTTTTGAATGAAGGAAAATCTTGTTGAAAAACTTTTAAGACAACCTTTTCGTAGAATACTCGAGTCTTGACGTTCAAAATTCACCCCCAATGGAGATTTGAACTCGTGTTTGAACACGTTTCCTTCACAAATACACTTTGAAAATTTGTTTGGAATTCCTAAGTTTCCCCAAGAATTTGGAATTACCACTCTTTTATCATATATCCAAGGGTCTCAACCCATTGGATTACTTTGAAACCCATTCTAATGATGTTTGATTGGATTTTCTGCAAGTTCCCTGGTATTCCTAAATCCTCATAAATAACTACTTTTTTAAAGATCAAACTAACATGGATTTTCTGCAGGTTTTTTTGGCAAACCTAGGTCCTCGAATGGCACCCTCTCCTTTGAAATTTGAAAATCGGGTTTGAGCTTCTATAGGTACACTAGTAAACCTAGGTCCTTAGAATGGCATCCTCTCCTTTGAAATTTGAAAATCGGGTTTGAGCTTCGTAGGTATACTAGTAAACCTAGTTCCTCGAATGGCACTCTCTCCTTTGGAATTTGAAAATCGGATTTGAGCTTCTATAGGTACACTAGTAAACCTAAGTCCTCGAATGGCACCCTCTCCTTTGAAATTGAAAATCGGGTTTGAGCTTCCGTAGGTACTCTAGAAAACCTAGGTCCTCGAAATGGCACCCTCCCTTTTAATAGGCGAATCCCCAATGGATAAGCCAACCCATTTTAATTGGCGAACTCCTTTTTACAGGATAGCCAACCCATTTTAATCGGCGAACTCCTTCATACAGGATGTCCAACCCATCTTAATTGGCGAACTCCTTCCTATAGGATAGCCAACCTATTTTAATCGGCGAACTCCTTCCTACAGGATAACCAACCCATTTTAATCGGCGAACTCCTTCCTACAGGATAGCCAACTCATTGTAATCGGCGAACTCCTTCCTACAGGGATAGCCACCCCATTCAAATCGACGAACTCCTTCCTACAGGATAGCCACCCCATTTAAATCGGCGAACTCCTTCCTACAAGGATAGCCAACCCATTTTAATCGGCGAACTCCTTTCTACGAGGATAGCCAACCTATTTTAATCGGCGAATTCCTTCTTACAGGATAGCCAATTTTTTCGGATGGTGAATTCCTTCTTACAGGATAGCCAATCTACATTCTACTAAGTAAATCCCTTTGTTACAAGGGTAAACCCTCCTTCCAAACCTTCAAATCATAGCTCGACATCAAATGGGCACCGATCATTATGAAACCTCACAAACCACTCGAAGATAATTCTATACACTCGTCCTCGCGACCTCGCACCAATAATCTTCAGGATCACTAACAGGTGAACTACAGGTAAGTCTATCTCTCCTTATTTCTCTTTCACATAAAAGAGTGTGAGCCGGAATAATCTCTCCTCGAAATCTTGAACTTCAACGGCAAAAAGGTAAGGCAATTGAATGTCAAAAACTAGTTTTCTTTAGATTTTTCCCCAGTAGAGTCGACTAAAGATTCAGTGTGTCACCTTGCCTTTGAAAGCAACCTCTAACCGAGATTACTATCAAAGAGGAGTAGCTGTTGACATCCGATTTTTAATCATTTTTCCTTAGTTTTATTTTCTAAAAAAATTCTCAAAAATTCATAAAAAATAAAAAAAAAAATTGAAAAATCAAGTTTGGAAGCCTTGGCCAAGCATAAGAAACCATTTTTGAACAAAAAATAATTTTTCATATTTTTCACTTTTTTTAATATTTTCGAAAAATAAAAAATACTAGAAAATTCATAAAAAATACTTTTCGAGGTCACAAAAATACAGAAAAATGTCCAGTATTTTTACTTTAATTTTCTTTTCATGTTGACCTCAAGAAAAATTAAAAATCGAATCCAATTTTAGGTGTTTCTTCATAATACAAATTGAGTCTTTTTATTTGTAATTTTCGCACATTTATAGTCTAGACATTCAATTGCAGTACGTCTAAGCTTCAATTTGATCAATTGCATCCTCAATTACGCGGATAGCATAAATTGGGCAAAAATTCTTAAAATTCTTGCAATTTAGTCCCTCAACTTGCAAATTTTTGAAATTACTTTTAATTGAGGGACTTTCGTGGTACAATTGGACCATCCCCCTAGGTTTTCATACATTCTGAATCGATTGACATAGGTGGTTTGGTCCAATTTGGTCAATTAAGTGTCCAATTGAACTTGTCCCTAATTTGGGAATTTAGAAAAATTTGAGGTTTTTGCAGAAATTGGTGAAAATTTTTGGGCAAAACCACATTTCTAGATAATATTCAAGCCCCTAAGTCCGATTTTGAAGTTTAATCGCGAAAATTCCCCACCAATTTTGATTAATTTTGAAATTTTCAAGTCGAAGGTCGATCCAACTAACCTGGTCCGAAACAGTGCATCATCTTCCTCGGACTCGCGTCGTTTTGTAGGTTTGGGAGCTGAGATTCAACGATCAAATTGAGGTCCAATTCGATACTAATTGGATCGAGATAATGTGGGGGTTTTGTTTCGCAGTAAGGACGCATCGATTGCCACCCCTGTAGGGCCAATGGTTGCCTGAAGAGCTCCGGCAAGCCAGTCAAAAGTTACATCGGCACGAAAAGTCAACATTTCCAAGTCCGAGTACAATTCGTGCTCGTTTGTGATCGACGGAGGGCCAACGAACATAGACGGAATCCTAACCGATTCCGTCGCCGTCCGATGAGCAATTGGCACGTGTCAAAGCACGAGGGAGGCTCAGCGAGCTCTCGCCCATACGCGCCTAATTTCAAAACCAAGTATAAAAGGACGAGAAGCTTCGCGAATCCGAGGAGAGGCTCATTCCGTTGGCAAGGCACTCAAAGAGCTAGAGAGAGAGAAAGCGAGAGAGAGTTCATCCTCTCGCCCGTGCGATCGAGGATTTGAGTTCAACCGTGAGAGCTTCGTCCGCTCAATCCAGACCAAACCGAAGCTCGCAATCAAGTCCAAAAGCTTCGCACGGGTTCTAGGAAGCGATCGCACCAGGTTCAATTGCTCCGTAATATCCAGAATCGGTGAGTCGACTTCTCGATCTTAGTACTTGTGCATCCATAGCATCTCACTCTCACAGGGGACGATCATTGAAATTGTTGTGTGCATTTTACTTCTTGAGTGTTCCCGACCACATGTGCATCTCCGTTTTGCATTGATTTCACTCGAATCACTCGAGTCGAACCTCCAACCCGTCGCGGTCTAGCCGGGGTATCGGTCGGCGTTTCTAGCCATTGCGATCTCAATCGGAGCTCGAGGTAAGTTCTCCGAACCTCCTATGATGATCGTGCATGAAAGAATTGCAATGATTTGGTGTTAATTTGCATGTTAGAACTCGGCGATGACCTACCGTGCGTAGTTCATAGCTCATGATTGAACCGATGAAATTGTCTAATTTTCGAGTATGTTAATCTAGAGATCAAGGCGAGTCGAGAGGAATTGGTTTCGCGAGTTTTAGTTGAGGTTTCACCGTTAGATCGTCGCCGGAAATTCTCGACCGTCCGTTGAGCCGACGTCGATAGGGTTGAAGATGAGCCGACGTGGCTTGGTCATCGAGTCAACAGAGTTGAGGTGTTGCGTTGTGATTGGGCCAACGTGTCACCCGGGCTCGGCCGTTGGCACGGACGAGCGAGAGGATTAGATCCGACTACCGTGATCAATAGGCTAGTTTGATTTTGGGCCGTTAGATTAGATTTTTGTATTTTTTAGATTAATTCGTTTAATAGATAGAAAATAAAAATACGAAAACGGTGTCGTTTTAGTTAGAAAGCGCGGGCGTCGTTTAGGGTATAGGCGATGCGGCGTCGTTTTATACACGGGGAAGAGGTGATAGAGTGCGGCGAGGAGTACGTAGGCGCGAAGGAGCGAACGGTTGAGATCAATTCTAGGTTTAATCACTGACGTCCGTTTTTTTTTATAGCATTTTCGGATATTAGAAAAATATTTTAAAAAATCAAAAAAATTAGAATAAAATAGAAACGGCGTCGTTTAGTGTCGAGCGGGTCCGAGCCGGGTCGAGAGTCGGGTTGACCGGGTTGACCCCGTCCGAAATATTAATAAAAAATTAGTAAAAATTTCTAAAAAATAGAAAAAATTGTAAAATTCATAGAAAATTCATAAAAATTCCCAGTTTTTTCCAAAAAATTTCTAAAAAATACTTAGGTCTATTCGGGACTCCTATAGTCCGGATCGATTTTTTTTCGAAGCTTCAAGGGTCAATTTACACTTATTCGGAGAATTCTCAATTTTTTAGAAAATAAATAAAAATTCCAAAAAATTAGAAAAATTCTGAAAAATCACAAAAAATGGGAAATGGCCACATTCAACTGGCCCGACCCCAATTTTGTGATTTTTGGGTCCCAAGCCCCCAAAATTGACCGTTCTATCCTTCTAGGCCTTCCGCCCCAAATTAGACGTGTCTACTTGATTGATTATTTGATTTGACTGTGATTATTTTTATTGTGTATTAAATTTTTCATTGTGACTGTTAGGGTAGTAAATTCCCATCTGCATGATACCTTAGATCACTAGGGCCTACCTCACCCGAAATTTCATCTACATGAATTCTTAGGTTAGAAAATCACTCAACCCGGTAACCGAAAGGGCGTCGATGTAAATCTCGGCGTAACCAAGTCCCCGGACCCAAATCTCCGGTTTTCGTAGAATCGAACGGTTTCTCCCGATTGCTCGATAGGGTTTCCGATCATACCCTTCAATAATTGATCGGTGGCGACTCCTATTGCATGTACGCTATGCGCATGCCTTCCGACCACACTAAGGTCGATCTCGATAAAAATTTTCTTCACATCGCGAGTGGAGTAACGGGTCTTGGGAGAGACCCACGCGCCGAAGTCATCCCGCCGCCAACCGGGGTCCGAAAAGGGCGCGGCTCATTAACCCTTACCCGCTCCGAAAGAAAAATTCGAGGGTCGCGACAGCAAATCCGATTCAATCTCATCCAAGTAATATCCGAGCCTCATGATCTTCTTGGCGAGAAGATGACCATTCATGTGCGGCTCGCATTCTCCTTCATGAATTTTTTTCATGATGAGATTTGCTTCTTTGGCGTTTACACACCTCGGCAAGATCGAATCAAAAGACCTCTTGTATAAGATTTGTCCACTGAGGAAAAACTTAGAAGACATTTTGCTTATATATTTCTTATCTTCTAGTTGGCTTTTTTTTATGGGAATTCACCTTTTAGCGGGTAATTTTGATATCATGATACCATGGTTCTTCATTAGGTTCTTCTTCGACGACCATGCAAGATCTTTGGTTGATTAAGGATGTCAATCCTCAATAGCTATATATCAAGGCCATCTTGCATTTGTAACATAGCTAATAATGTGGCCAAAGCATCAGCAAAGTGGTTCGAGTCATTGGTAAGTACTTGAATATGATCTCATCAAAGTGTTGGATCAATCTTTCGAGAAATTTATGATAAGGGATAAGCTTGGGATCCTTAGTTTTTTCATGCTCCCCGAGTTTGTAGGATGATGAACATGGAATCCCCGTATACCGATAGTTTCCTCACTTTCAATGAAATGGCTAGTTGTAATACAAGGATGCAAGCTTCATATTCAGAGATGATGTTGGTGCACGGAGTACCAACTTGACCGAGACAAGGTAATGTTGATCTTCGGGGGATATTAAGATTGCCCCGTACTGACCCAATGAGATTTACAGCGCCATCAAAGTATATTGTCCATTTATCTTCGATATGTTCAAAATTTGGCCTCCATCGTTTCGCTCTGGAAGGTCTTTAGGAGGATTTTCATCCAATATGTCGGCGATTGCTCTTTCCTTGACGGATATTTTGGGCGAAGTTCGATGTCAAACTACGAAAGGAGCACTTGCCATTTGGGCCATCTTTCTCAATAGAGATGGTTTTTCTAGAAGATATTTGATAGGGTCATTTTTGGTGACCAGTTGGATATGATAATGTAAGGTATCTTTCTCGGTCACGTAGAGGACCCAAACCAATGCTATGCAAGTTCTTTCCACCGATGAGTATTTGGCTTCGACGCCGTGAACTTCTTACTCGGATAGTAAATGGCCCGTTCCTTTCGATCCTTGGGATTAATTTGGGCAAGCAAAGCTCCCAAGGACTCATCATGAACTGTCGGGTATAAAGTCAAAGGAACGTTCGGGATAGGGGGTACCGATATTGGTGGCCGTACCAAATACTCTTTAATCTTCTCAAATTCTTATTGACATTCGGAATCCCACTTCATTTTTGTGCCTTTTTTTAGGAGCTTGAAGAAAGGCTTTGCGTTTCGACAATTGCAATATGAATCTGGATATGTAATTTAGCCTTCCAAGTAAACCCCTTATTTCTTTAACGGTAGAAAGAGTCTCTATCTCCCATACGGCTTTGATCTTGGAAGGGTCAACTCGATGCCACGATCGCTTACAATAAATCCAAGCGGCTTTCCGGATCCGGCACCGAATACGCTTTTTGCGGGATTTAGCTTGACCTTGTATTTCCTCGTTCGATCAAACAACTTTCTTAGTACTTGAACGTGATCTTCTCCGGGCTTGGATTTGGCGATCATATCATCTACATATACCTCTACTCCTTTGTGTATCATATCATGGAACAAAGCCACCATAGCTCTTTGATAGGTAGCCCTTGCATTTTTTAATCTAAATGGCATGACTTTATAGCGAGAAAATCCTCAATTGGGTAACGAACGAGGTTTTGATCTTGTATTCTTCTCTTAGCATGATTTGATTATATCCTGAGAAGCCATCCATGAAGGAGAATAGTTCAAAGCTAGCGGTGCTATCAACAAGCACGTCAATATGCGGTAATGGGAAGTCATCCTTTGGGCTGGCCTTGTTGAAATCTCGATAATCTACACATATTCGGATTCTCCCATCCTTCTTCTTAATCGGTACAATGTTGGCGACCCAATCAGCATATGGGACGGCTTCGATGGACCCCACTTTGAGGAGCTTCATTACTTCTTCTTTGATCTTATCGGATAATTTAGGGTTCATTCTTCTACGTGGTTGGTTAACTGGTTTGCATATAGGATTCGTAGGTAAAGCATGTTCTACTATATCTCGGTCCAATCCAGGCATGTCAAGCATATGACTAGGCAAAGATATCCCGATATTCTTTAAGCAATGCCGTCATTCTTAAGATGTCGGTTGTAGATAAATGTCCCCCTATTTTCACTTCTTTAACACTGTATGAATCTCCCGGATTGATAACGATAGGTTCTTCGAAACAGGAGGTTTGGACTTTTCAAAACATTCTCATCCTCTCTTGATTTCACTCACATCTATTTCTTCTTCGTCAATTTCATATGAGTAGTCATTGAGCTGATCTCGAGTCACATATTAACCTTGTTATGCATGGGAGGGGTGATATGCCTGAAACATATCAAGGAGAGTCGGTATACCAAAATGATGATATTACGGAATGCATGACCTATTTTGATAAAAACATTTTCGAATTCGTTTTTGAAGAGAACTAGTCCTTAATCTTCCTGGACATCCTGGTCCTCAATAGGCATTTCGAAAACCAAGAATTATATGGCGGATCGGGCCTCAAGTTTCATGGTTAGGGCAATTGTCATCATCGGACCAATCCGTTGCTCCATATGTCCTTAATAAAACTGGAGATGATTTTCATTGGTAGATGCAACTAATGGCAATACAATACTACACTTCTTGAATCACAAAATGAGATCCAAGGGTACTTTAAGAGAAGAAACAACGAAAAGCTTTAGCTGTAGGAAACAAATGCGATGAATCGAAATGCACTAAAAGATAAAGTTCAAAAAGAGCCTTTTACTCGGGGGTGGGAAAGTCATCGTCAAGCCATTCAACAATCACATTCACCCGATTGTCCAGAAATGGGTTGAATAAATCTAGCCCCGCAAGATATCGAAATATCTTCATCCTCAAGTCATTTACCTCCCTTGGAGAATACTTCAGGAAGGGAATTTCCAAACATTTTTCCTCTAGCCTTCTAGGCCTTGGTGCCAATAAAGCGATCATCTCGGTGTCCACGACGTCCTTGCTCTCCATAACATTTGTTTCGACCTCGGCCTCGACCCATATTATGTCTTTCAATTTCCTTGTATCGCAGACCCACCTTGTGATCATTTGAGTTAAGACTCGGGAATTGCGAATTCCTTGGCCATAATTCCCCAATCCAATGCCAGGAATGAAACCATTTGTGAGGAGTACTTTTCCCGCCATAGTTGTAGGCTTAGATAGCTCCAGAGTAGCTATCTTTGCATCGATGGTACGTGCATAATGGATACGACGTCAAAGGTGTGATAGCTAAGCTCATCCTCTTTTAGGGGTTCGATGTAGGGAACCATTCCTTTCGGGGAAGTGCGATGTCCCGTTTCTCCATGGATAGTGACCGGACGGCCCTGGACCATAAATTTAACTTTCGATGCGAGAAGAAGGTATTGCTCCCGATACATGGATCCATGGTCTTCCTAAAAGCATAGTGAAAGCACTAGGGATATCCAAAGACTTTAAATGGTATGGAGAAAGTTACCCGCCCAACGGAGACATCCAGTTCAATCTCGCCTACTACATTCTTGGAAACTCCGTCGAATGAACTAATAGTCACCTTAGATGTCTTGACGAAGTCTTCACTTATCCCTAAACCTCTCGAGTGCTTAGAGGACACAGATTAAAAGCCAAGCCATTATCAATTAAAACATAAGGTACCTCTTTTCCACAGCATCTTAAGGCGACGTAGAGGGCCTTATTATGGACGCGCCCTTCTCTCGGGAAATCTTCATCCGAGAAAAAAATCTGATCTTTCAATAGAATGGCCCCTACGAAGTCTCCCAGTTGGACTTCGTTGATAGTCTCAGGAACATGTACTTCATTTAGTACCTTCAACAAAGCGTTTTTATGTTTCTCCGAATTCTTGAAGAGATCAAGCGAGGAGATTTGTGCTTGGCATTTTCCGGAGTTGGTCGACGACTTCGTACTCGCTGGTTCTCACAACAGGATCAAGCTTTTCTACTTCTTCCGACGTTGGCGCCCTCTTTTCAGGTTCTACCTCCCTCGGAGCATAACATCTTTCGGATCTCATCACGGGGTCAATTTCACCGATGCCGTAGTCCCAAGTGTACCGCCTTCGAGTTGTATTCTTCTACGGGTAGAAGTTTAATCTTTACCGTCGTAATTCCGTCATCTTGACTATTTGAGACTTTCGTCACTTCTTCACAAGACGAATCTAACGTCAACGGCTTTTCCGAACCGGAGGCTTTCCAGTTATCCACCTTATTTAGATCAATCACAAAATGGATTGGGACGTCCACTATCCCTATCATTTCATCCTCATGAATGCTTTCGAGATTGTAACCATGAAATAGCCTCGCGGGCGTTGCATCGCCGACGTTTTCTTAGTCAAAGTGTCTCTGTCTTTCCCTCCCGACTCTCATGATTATACCTTCTATCCTCATACCAAAATCCACCATGTGTTGGAAGGAAGAATATGCGTATGCATACATGCGGTCGAAATATTCCGTCGGTAATGACTTGAGCATAAATTCCAACATCTCCTTTCGATAGCGATGGTTGCACCAACACAATATGCTTCTTCCATCTTCCGCGAAGAGCTCAAAACTCTCATCTTCTCCTTTTCGATATTCAACAAGTTGGCTTTGGTGAAGTACCCTCTAATCCCAACTTCAAAGTGTTGCACAAAGTGCTCGATAGTTCTTCCCAGCTAGGGACCCAATCCGATCGATTGATTGGAACCAAGCCAATGCGGGACTAGCCGACTATGCTTAAAATTCAGGATCAACGTTTTATCATCTTCATGATGACCAACCATTTAGCGGAGATAATATGAGATATGCACCAAAGGACACCCAAAGACCATCATACTTTGAGCAGAAAGTCACTCTCGGATTCACGCCTTGGTGCGGTATATTTGTAATTTGGGTGATCGGCATAATCAGCTCTTTCAATTCGTCCACCTTCTTCGAAATATCATCGCCTTGCTCTTGCAACAACGCGATCCATCGATTCTCGTGTTTCAATAGTCCGTCGTATCTCTAGGATTTGCATACTTTCATCCACCGTCATGGTATTATTCTTGACCATCAACTGTGATAATTCTGCCACCATACTCGTTAGATGACACATGTGGACCTCCAAATTAGAAAGTCGAGTATTGACCTCTTGATCCTCCCGTTCATTCCGAGGGGTTTCCTGATTCTCGGCTTGATAAACAGTTCCCACGAACTCTTCGCTCTCGGGATCGTCCACGCCACCCCGTCCATCGGGTACTATATCACCCGAATCAACGAAAAAGCTCGGCGAAGCCGAATATAAGACTTTATAGTTGTAACCGCCGCTATCTTCTCCGAGATTGTCAACTATCTCACCCCTCTCAAAAGCCTTCTACATGAACCTTCCGTCACTTCGGCGGCTTTTTCAAGGCAGACTTCATAATCGTCTAGCTCTTCGTTTCCTTGTCATCTTGGACATTCATCAAGTATCCTAAAGGGATTCTCTAGGTCTTTCCTCTTGTAGCTCTCATCATGAACTCTTTTGCCACCATATCGATGGTTATATAGGTTCCCTTAAAAGTAGAATCTTCCATTTTTTCAATAATGCCTAAATTGATCACAGGACGTGCATCCTTCCTGTTCCCCGAAAATAGTCGCTCTATCGTGGTACCGTGAAGCTAGTGTCGGGATGTCCTGCATTTTACTCACGTCTATTATGAATTCCAGAATCTCGTCAAGATTATCTTCAAATATCGTGTTCACCTCGCGATGTTCCGGTAAGGGATTTTGCTGCACGTTTGGTTCGGTTCTATCAAACTCTAGGACCTTACCATCAATCAAGGCTTGCACCTTGTACTTGAGAGGAAGACAATTGTCAACATTATGCCCCATTTCTCCCATATGATATACGCATGTCCGGGTCTCGTCAAACCCAGCGAACCTAGGAGGATTCGCTCTAGGAGGCCCCTTTACAACCAATTGGTTTTCCAAAGCAACATGGGTTAATAGTTTAGATAAAGGTCTAGGTAGTGCGGTAAAAACAGGTTGGTTTCTCTTTCTTGGTTCCGGTGGTTTAGGGACGGTCCAGGAAGAAGATTCTTGGATAGGAGGTGAGAACTTTTTCGGTTTAGGCGGGTTAGGGATAAACGCCACATCACCGCTTTGCTCCCTATCTCTTCTTACGGGATATTGGCGTCTAAAAAGACTGAGTTAGGTATCTTCTTTTCCCCGCAATGCCCATTCATGACGCTCCGCCACCTTGATTAGGTGTGCAAATGTCCGACACCCAGAAGTATTCAACTTGTCAAAGTACTCAAAGGGTAATGCCTTGAGGAAGATGTCCACCAACTCTTCTTCGGGGACAAGTGGTTTCATTTGCACAGCCGAGCTCTCCACCTCCGAGCGTAGGTGCGAACGGCCTCATTCTTCCCTTTAGTGGTCCTCAAAAGATCTTCCCTAGTAAGAGTCATCGAGTGTTAAACTTGTACTGTCTAAGGAACTCATCAGCCTAACTTGTCCCACAAAGAAGCCTCTTAGGTTCTAGTTCAATAAATCATGCTAAGGTTGCCCTAGATAAACTCTCTTGAAAAGTATTGACCAACAATGGGATATTGTCCGAGAATTGAGACATGCGGCGTGGGTAGTACTTGAGATGCACCTTAGGACATCGATCCCATTGTACTTTTCCGACGAAGTCGAGCTCCTTATAGTCGAAGGAACCTCAATCTTTTCAAATGGCTTTACTTTGTCATAGCATGAAAGTTCATATCCCTAGTTAGCCAAGGATTCCTCAATCTTGGCGAGTCTTTTAATTTCTTCCTCCATCTTGAGGGCTTGTTTTTCTTTCTTTTCCAGATCAATCACGACCCGGAGGGTCCTTAGGTGGCCTTTCCAAATTTGGAGAGTTGTTCATGGCGGGAGCCGAGGTTAGCACCTGTACCATCTAATGCGCTTGGAGGAGCTTGAGGATTCGGATCGATAGGATACTTTCCTTGACCGGCATCAGCATTACCTTCATCTCCGCCATCATCGTGGCTATCATGTTCATCCGATTCTCCAGATTATCTACACGAAGTGCGAGTTCTTCTTGTTCCATTCTTATTAGGCATGTTTTGCGGCGTGTCCGGCGTGATTATCTCACACTGTTTTTCACGACATTAATCAGTATTGTTGAAATTTGGAATTTTAAAAGGATCAATCCATGGTAATTATACTTTCCATATGATAATGCGTATGCATGCAACGCGTATAAAGGAAACAATATGCATTTATTACAACTCAAATTGTTCAAAAGTATCCAAACGATAACAATATGCAAAACTAAATGGGGAATGGATCTATTCGAGCTAAGGACGCTTGAATCCTTCTTATTCGTCCAATCCGTCCGAATCCCACAAATAAGGATCTTCTTCTTCTTCAGACATCCAGAGCTCCGGATCTTCGGGATATATGGCTCCACTCCCGGGACGTATGGCACTACGTAATCGGGTACATAGGATTCCACTTCTTCAACGCGGGGAGATACGTACTCGGGTACGTATAGCTCGACCAATGATCTGCGGTACTCCTTGAATCTTTGAATATACTCCTTGGAAGCCCTATGGATGTTCATCTCCTCATCTAAAGAGTCAGGCCGTTCAACTTGTTGCAATGGGGAATTCTTTAAGGCATGAAGGATAAGCTTGATTCGAGCCCGATAAAGCTTCTTCGCTTCTCTCGGTGAGCTTTCCATATACCATATCAAATGAGAAGATCCTAGGATAAACATCTGGTGGCACTTGTTGCAAAACACCAAACCTGTCTCACCACGCGAATAGGGTAGTAGGCCACTGCGCCGGTATACCCTAATAAAGGAATAGGGCTATCATCAATACCGAATGTCGAGCCTCCGAATCTTAGGCCAAGTCGGACGCCATGGGATATGCTCGGGCTCCGGACCTCTCAAAAGCTAGACCAATTTCTTGAAAGAATGCTTAGGTACAAGGGATTGGCAGTTGAGAAAGGATTTAAGAGGATGTATATGCTCATTGATCTCATAGCATCCTACTCGGAGTTGGAAAGTTTTTATGTGAGAAACGTACCACATATGAAGTAGTCCGTTGGATGCTTGGAAAGTGGCTTTCTTGAAGGTTTCAAACGGTTTAGAGAAAGGAAGGTTTCAGCTAGGATCATGTATGAATAATTCCATCGGTAGCATGCTTGTCGAGCTATGTGAGCTATGGAGGGGTCAAAAGTAGTCATAGAGGTAAAGAATAGGACAAAGGCAAAGAAAGCTAGAACAAACACCTTTCCCAATTTATGACTGGTATCGGCGGATAGAGAAGAGTAATTATCAAAGAGGAATGAGAAAGTAAATTTGCCGTAGTTGGATTTGTAGACCTTTTCTATCTTAGAGGTCCGGAGGCGAAGGAAACTCGATAGAGAAAGGGTTGGGTCCATATCTAGAGGAGGTTGAGCTACGTAGTCATCAAAATTAGCCCCAATGATAGTAGAATACTCTTTGAGTTTAGGGGTCATTTTGAGGCCTTGGAAGTTGAAAGTCATTGTATGTGCATCCCATGTCTTGGCCAAAGCTTGAATAAGGGCCGGTTGGTACTCCACTTTGATCAAATCTACTAGTCGGCTTAGTCGTCCTTTAACGTACGCTTTGTTGATCAGGTTGAGACGGTCCCACCATTGAGAAAGCTCTTTGCGTGGTACCGGGATGACCTTGATATCTCCATTCCCCATGATCGAGAATATACAAAATGATGATTCTAATGTCCATTACCATGGATTATAACGATTATGCATGAAATGTGATGCAAATGCACTAATCAAATTCTATGTCATCCTTTAGTAAAATGAGGGTCAACTACCCCTATCTGATTAAAATAAATCAAATGGGGTAGTCATGGACCAAATCCCACCTAAAGATGGCATGTAATTGATTAGGATCGTTTAAGTGCAATCGGGGGAGAAAACCATTATTATAATTTTGAGTTTGACAACTCATAAAACTTACAATCCAAATACAATTATATTCAAAGAAACAGGATATAAAAATATCTAAAGGTGTTCAACCAATACACGTCGAAAGGACATATGAAGCAACCTAAAAGAAATGACATAAACCCTAGAAATGCCTCAAAGTCTAACCAAAACTAACTAGTCGAGTCGATATCTTCATCCGACGATATCTCTATTAATTCGGGGGGATCAACGCCTTCTTCATCATCGGAGGATATGACAACAACTTACATTTTCTTAATTGGAGAATGATTCGGGGCGGTCTTAATTGCGCGAGGTCGCCTCATCAATTTCGAGTATAGCTCTCGGATCCTTTCTTTTCTGCGTTTGAGCTCCAAATGTCGTGCGCAACTCGTATAGTAACAATTTTCACCACGGACTCGGTTGCGTCCATTGAGTTCCCTCCCCGTGGACAAATCCAAAGACTTGGAATGAATCGGCTCTCGGTTGCTACGTCGAATGACCCTTCGCTCCCATATAAAAATATCGGGGATATCGGTCGACCTTGAGGCGCCATCTAGCCTAAAAAAATAACCTTCAATCTCAATCACTTAAACGATCTTACAATTCTTTATGATATGTTCATGATGATGCATGCTATGTGTAATTTAAATTTACGAGCTCAAATTGAAGGGAAAAAGCTTTACCAACCGATGTTACTCTTTTTTTTTGTTTTAGGTATACCAACCTTCCATTCACATGCGCATGTGACAATTGAGGTTTGACTATAAAGAAATTAAAAAGGCTCGGCTATAGACCTAAAAAGGTTCCCGCTATACGAATTGATGAGCCGCCCAAAAGCGCAATCAAATAACAAGTGGGTAGGATCATCAACCTCACATAGCGAGCGGGATTAAATATGGTCAACCCCGGTGCAATCGAACACAGGAGCTTTGCATACCAACCCCTATCTAAGGCAACCTAAAAGGGTGATTCGTGGCTTGGGTTTAGGCGCTTGTGTGTGCGGTTTCGTGATTCTCGGAATATGCAAGGCATGCGCAATGGCTTTATATCAAACACCGCTTCAATATGTGCATAAATAAACACAAAATTCGAAACACCATATCTGCATAAGACATGTTAGCATAGACGCCACCCCTTATAACTCCCATCTACATCAACATTTAACACTTTTTGTTAGAGTATATACCTCGCCTTCAAGAGCATCTCGCAGAAAAATAAGGTTATATAAACACTCAACTTTTTTATCGGCTTAAGTCCTCTTAACGATTGTGCAACCATGCTCCCCGGTGGAGTCGCCAATCTATCGCGACCCTCTCGATCTTCCGCTCCCTTTTAGCGCGGGATTTAGTGTGAGCGTTAACGAGCTGCGCTTCCGATCCGGTTGGCGGTGGATCTTGGCGCGCGGGTCCCTCCCGAGTCCCATTACTCTAATCGCGGCGTGAAGAAAAATTTAGAAATATCATGATCGACCTTAGTGTGGTCGGGTGACTTGTGCACGGTGTACATGCATATAGAGTCGCCACCAATCAATTTTTGGAGGGTATGATCGGGAACCCTATTGAGCGGTCGGGAAAAACCGTTCGATTCTACGAAAATTAGAGAAGTGGGTCCGGGGACTTGGTTACGCCGAGATTTACATCGACGCCCTTTCGATTACCGGGGTTGAGTGATTTTGTAACCTAAGAATTCATGCATACGATATTCAAGGTGAGGTAGGCTCTAACGATCTAAAGTTGTCATCGAAACGGGAATTTATATCCTATCAATCACAATCAGAAAATAAAAGGCGCAATCATGAGTAATCACAATCAAGTGAATCAATCCAACGAGCATGGCATGTCTAGGATGGCCCTATTGGCCTATAGAAAGATCAATTTAACTTTCGGGATAATTTGGAAATTTTTGGGGCGCCAAATACCCGGAAGGGTAAAATGGTCATTCGGAAGGTTCGGGACCCAAAAACCACAAAATAGGATCGGGCCAGTTGAATGTAGCCATTTCCCATTTTTTGTGATTTTTTAGAATGTTTGGAGTTTTTTAAATTTTTTGGAATTTTTTATTTATTTTTCGAAAATCAATAATTTTTCGAATCTATGTAAAGCGACCCCAAAACTTCAAAGTTTTTTTATCCAGACTATAAGAGTCCTGAATCGTTCTAGACATTTTTTAGAAATTTTTGGGAAATTTTGGGAAATTTTATGAATTTTTTATGATTATTATTGATTTTTTAGATTTTTTGAAAATTTTTATGAATTTTTTTAATTTTTTGGATCAGGTCAACCCGATCAATGCCCGGTCAACCCGACCCTGACCCGACTCGGACCCGCTCGACACTAAAACGACACCGTTTCCATTTTTTTTTATTATTTTTTTCATTTTTTAAAATATTTTTCTAATATCCGAAAAATACTAAAATTAAACGGACGGCCGGGATTAAACCTGGAATTGATCTCAACCATTCGCTCACTCGCACCTACGTACGCCTCGCAGCGCTAGATCACGTCTAACCCTCTCGCAAAAAACGACATTGCCCCACGCACCAACGAACGGCCGCGATTAAACCTGGACTCGATTTGGACCCTTCACTCAACTAAGCTACAAAACGACGCCGCATCCACCTCTTAATCCGAACGACGTCGCACACTACTTATACAAAACGGCATCGTGTTTTTTTTTTTTTTATTTTCTAACGAATAAACTAATTATCTAAAATTCCAAAATTCTAATCCAACGGCTCAAAATCAAACTAGCCTATTTATCATGACCGTCGGATCTAATCCGACTCAGCTCATCCGCGCCGACAAGCCGAGCTGGACAACAACACCCTGGACCAATCACGTCTCGCCACCTAGGACTTTGACCTTCCACGTAGACTTCGTCTTCAACCTCTCGCCAACGACTCAACGGATTGCCGAGAACTTCCGATGACGATCCAATGGTGAAACCTCAACTAAAACTTCGCAAAACCAATTCCTATCGACTCGCCTTGATCTCTAGACTAACATACTCGAAAATCGAGACAATTTCATCGGTTAAATCAACATGAATCAAGCTCGCACAGGTCTCGGCCACGAAGAATCGAATGATCAATCTAGAGCATAACTATTCAATCGAGCTTCAAAAACACTCAAATCGAGTTCATGATACTTACTTGAGCTTCGATTGAGCTCGCAATGGTTAGAATCGCTGGTCGAAGTTCGACCGGACCACAACCGGTTGAAGGCTCGACTCGAGGTATTCGAACGAAATCACTGCAAAATGGAGATGCAAACGTGGTCGATGATGTTCGAGGATCAAAATGTACACATCAATTACCATGATTATACTCGTGATCGAGCGATGACATGAATGCGCAAAGTTGAGTTTGAGAGATTGAAGCACCAATTCGAATGTTGCAGGTAAATCAAGCTAGTGCGATCACTTCCTAGAACTTCGGACGAACTTTTGGTGTCGATTGCAAGCTTCAATTCGGCTGGATTGGCTGGCCGAGCAGCTCTCGATCCAAGCTCCGGCGAGCGACAATGGCGATCGCGAGAGCTCCTCTCTCTATCTTTTCTCTCTTTCTCTCTCTATTCTCGTTTCTCTGTGAACGTGAATGAGCCTCTCTCCTTCTTCGCGAAGCTTCCCAGCCTTTTTATACCGGTTTTGAAACCGGGCGCGCACGGGAGAGCCTCGCCGACCTTCCCACAAGTGCGCGCATGTGTAATTGGGTCGTCGGACGGCGACGGAATCATTTAGGATTCTGTCCAAGTCCGTTAGGCCTTCCGTCGAGCGCCAGCGAGCATAAATTTCACTCGTTTTCGAATGTTGACTTTTCCGGGCCACCGCAACTTTGACTGCTAGACATGCCATGCTTGTTTGATTGATTGACTTGATTGTGATTACTCATGATTATGCATTTAATTTTCTGATTGTGATTGATAGGATAGAAATTCCCATTTGCATGACAACTTTAGATCGTTAGAGCCTACCTCACCTTGAATATCGTTTGCATGAATTCTTAGGTTAGAAAATCACTCAACTTCGGTAATCGAAAGGGCGTCGATGTAAATCTCGGCGTAACCAAATCCCCGGACCCACTTCTCTAGTTTCCTAGAATCGAACGGTTTCTCCCGACCGCTCGATAGGGTTTCCGATCATACCCTCCGAAAATTGATCGGTGGCGACTCCATATGCACGTACACCGCGCACATGTCACCCGACCACACTAAGGTCGATCCCAATATTTCTAAATTCGAGAAATGGGTCTCGGGAGGGACTCGCGTGCCAATATCCACCGCCAACCGGATCGGAAGCGCGGCTCGTTAACCCCGCGCCATCGGAAGATGAGGGTCGCGACACATACTCGATGCATTAAATCCATGAAGGTGGCTGGAGATTAGTCAATCCAAACGGCATGACGACCAGAACTCGTAGTGTCCATATCTCGTCCCGTAAAGCCGACTTCGGTATGTCCTCCTTCTTAATCCTCGCCTGGTGGTAACCCGTCCTTAGGTCTATCTTGGAGAACACAGATGCTCCTTGCAGTGATCAAACAAGTCCTCTATCCTCGGTAACGGGTACTTGTTCTTGACAGTGACTTGATTCAATTGTCTATAGTTAATGCACAACCGTAAATACCCGTCTTTTTTCCTTACGAACAACACCGGCGCTCCCCATGGCGACGCACTTGGACGAATAAAGCCCTTATCCAATAACTCATGCATCCGAACCTTCAGCTCCTTCAACTCGACAAGGACATCCGATAAGGTGCCTTCGAGATCGGCTCCGTTCTAGGGAATAGTTCGATCACGAACTTTATCTCTCTCTCAGTGGCGATCCTGGTAATTCCTTAGGAAAGACATTCGGAAACTCGCGCACCACAACTATGTCCTCTAACTTTGGTTCTTCGATCGTCGGATCGACTACAGCAGCCTAAGTACGCTTGGCATTCTTCATCCAAAAACCTTGTCACTTCTAGTGACGAGATCAAAGGGATCGAGGTTCCTCGTCGACTCCCCACAAATTCTAATCTAGGGCGATCGGTCGGGTGAAACCCGATCACCCCCGCTCCCACAATCCATAATAGCTTTTATTTTACCCAACCAATCCATCTCAATAATAACGTCAAAGTCGTACATGGTCAACATAGCTAGGTCTATTATTTCTTCGCTACCACCAATTACTATCTTACAATTTGAGCATCCTAGCGAAACAAAAACTTTATCCTTTAATGGGGTGGTAACATGCAATACTACACCCAACGGTTCCAATTTCATATTAGTTAATTCAGCAAACCGTGTAGACACAAACGAATGCAATGCTCCAAGGTCAAACAATGTATAGGTAGTATGATCGCATAATGTAACCGTACACGTGACCACGCCAGGGGCATTCTCCGCCTCCTTACGCGCCACGACATAAACTCATCCTTGAGCTGGTGGCTTATTCAAGTTATTCTCGGAGCAGCTCCCGCTAGCGGTCCATACCGAGGTTGTTGTCCTTGAAACTATGGTCCCGGAGCTTGACTCGGGCGGGTTCTCATCTAATGGCCCAGTAGGCCACACTTGAAGCATGCACCCGTCCTACTGGGAAGGTTCGTTTCTATGCTTCTTCCGCACAGCGACAGTTCCGGTTGGACCGATGAACATGCTTCCCAATATTTTTCTTGACTAGAGGGACAAAGCGCCGGTTACTCGCCATTGGCCTTTTACCAAACTGTCGATTGTCTACGATACGAGAGAACCGTGATCTAGATACGGCAGCCCTATCCTTTATGTCCCTTTCGATCATCCGACCTCGTTCATATATTTCGTTGTAGGTCTTCAAGTTCGGTGCTATCATCATCGGCTATGAAGGTCGGGCCTCGATCCATCCCGAAACCTCGGTGCTTTATCTATCGGACTCTCCACCATTCTCGATGCGTATCTTGACAGCCTCGCAAACTCCGCTTCATACCGATCGATAGTCGGTTGGTTACGCGAAGCTGCTGGAACTCTATCGCCTTCCGCTCTTGAACGGCCTCCGAGAAGTATTTTCCATTAAACGCCTCAATGAAGGCGGTTTATTTAAGGGCGGTGCCCTCGGGAAAAACTCCTCCTCCGATGGCCTTCCACCAATCATCGGCGGTACCTTCCAGGTTGGTAAATCGCGAGGGTCACTTTTTCTTCGTCCATGCACCCTAGAACTTCGAAAGCCTTCTCTAGCTTCTCGATCCATCGAGGCACTATCTCCGGATCCCCGGCACCATCAAACCGACTCGATTTCAACTTCGGGAATGTTCTACCAATTGGCTCATCGGACGATTCACATTCCCATTTCCTCCTCCATGATTATTCCCGTTCCCTTCGTTGTTCCCATTTGCCAAGTTGGAGGCAGCAATAGCAGCCTCGGCGGCTTGACCAACGGCAGCGGCTCTCTCTTGTGCTTGCCTACCCATTAGGTCTCCGATCTCCTCTAGGACTCTAATGACCCCATCAATCCTCGGGTCTTCTACTACTTGGTGCCCTTGAGCTAGAAGCCCCTCTTGTTCGTCTATTTCGATTGCTCATCTTTGCTAATCCTCACAACACCGAAACTCTTATAATTCCATCCGAGAATTAGAGACCTAAGCCAACGACTAAGTTTAACTGGTCTATGCCTCACATCAAGGTGGTAGTGATAACCGGGGCGAACAACTTAGCATGCAAACAACCGAGGCAACCAAACGAATCGGAATCATCGTCCACTCGTTCATTAAATAGGCTGTCGCGACCGCGTTCGGCCTCCCACGAGGGTCCGGTGGGTTTAGAGGTATTCCCATGGGTTAATGGCGCGGACTCTCCCAAGTCCTACCTCGCGTGACATTAGATTTTTTTTTTTACTAATTAGCAAACTAAAATGCTATTAAGCGTCTCCACTAACCTATTGGGGTTGACTAGAAACCAATCGAGACACGGGAGTGTTATCTCGATTCCTACACAACCAAAGCTTCTAGATTTGGGGACTTGTTTACGCTAACTAGATAATTAACGCCCTTTCGGTACCTAACCGGTTGATATTCCCTAAGGTGACCACACATTCTACATATCATTTTAAGTTTATTGGGTATCTAACCAGTACTAAATGATCATGCATAATTTTTTCTGTCATTTCGTGCAATTACCTATTTATCCTTAACCTAACAGATCGGAAAAGCGATTAACGTGCAATTTTTCAAAAAACAAGTGTGATAAACACTTAATTAGGTAAATGTACCAAATAAAAAGACTGGAATAAGCACGTGCAGGCCAGATCTATGATAACAATATTTAAACAAACAATTTCAACTCGAAGGTCAAATTACGGTTGTATCGGACCGGATTGGACATCGGTCTTCAATCAATGCCAATTTGAGGCTTAAAAATTCACATTAGGGGTAAAAAGGTCATGAAAATCATTTTTCTAATTTTCTGAAATTTTTCCGATTTTTTGGAATTTTTTTTTTTTTCAAATTTTTTATTTTTTATTAATTTATTATTATTATTACTTTAATAATAAATTTTTTTATTAAAAGGGACCGGGTCCGGGTCGATTCTAGGACCGGACTGGATCGGGTCCTTTGGACTTGACGCGGTCCGAGAGAGAGAACTGGAGTGGGCCCGTCGGCACAAAAGAAACAAGCCCAATTTTATCTTGTCTTAACCGAACTTGGCCTAAATTTCCCTCCGGCCCAACTCCCTCCTCCATTTTACTCAGCCCGCTCCAAGCCCAACATCCTCTCTTCGGTCTTGTTGGGCGGACCCATCCAACTAGCCTAAAATAGCCAACAAAAAACTAAAGAAAAGCCTCTGCTACTGTTCATCGTCTTCTTCTTTATTCTGGCCGTGTGCTACACCGATGGTGACGGTGCTCCTCCTTCTGCGGCATCCAACGGCGACGTAGCTGCTCCCGACACCACCAGTCCTCTTTAATCGGGCATCCATATCGTCGAGACCCGCTCATCGCATCGCCGGGGTCCGCTCATCGCATCACCGAGGTCCGCTCATCACGCGGCTGCCCGTTCAAGCCCCGTTGGCCCTTCTCGCCATAAACGCTGGATCTGTTTGCTCGCCATAGGTACAACGACACTGGGATCTACCTATGACAATTCGAGTTAGCTCATATGCTACAATCGGTTCGCGTCGCCTCACTACTGTGTTCGGACTCATGTGCCGCCCTTGCCTTCACGAGTCTTCTTCTTCATGGAACGATCACCGAGATAGCCTCTGCAAGGTGGTGCCCAAACCGATCCCACTTCGCTGGAGAAAATCGACGGGTTAGACATCCTCACCAATCATGTCCGAACCAGTCTAAATCCAAACCGGAGGCCCACACGTTCAACCCAGGACTATAGGACCAACATCGTCCAAGCTTCGACATTCATTATCAAAACACCGGGCCTCTCGGACGACTGTCGGCTTCTTCTTTGCGCGTGCTTAGCTCTCTAGCTTTCAAGGACGAGACGCGTAGCAATCCGTCGTGTGGCAACAGACCAGCGAGCACCTCGTTCAAACTATCCCCTGCGATCCCGAGCTTCTCAAGAACTAACGTAGCCGACTCGCGATGACTGATCGTCCATCAATGGCGACACAAAAATCGCCCCAGTTTACACCAATGCAAGAGAGGCCGAACTGTCATTAAACCAACCTCCTGACCAGCATCACGAACGAGAATGCGCACCAGCATGGGGAAGTTCATGAGGTTCTAGCGCAGGAAAGCTAATGACTAAATGGGGGGGGGTCTTGGGGATATAGAAAGCAACCAAGTTAAAAGAGAAGGCACCCATAACATTCACGCATGAAGACATTGTACAGATGCAGGCAAGAAAATGCCACTTCGGTTGGCATAAAAAGCTACACGGAAGAATGAAGAAATGAACTCACCTGTTTGACGAAATAGAGAGGAATGAACTTCACCAAATTCCACGGGAGCTCTTTCCAACCTGTCTCTCGCTCACTCCCCATTTTTTGGCAACCCCTCCAAGAACCTCTAGCTTGTCGCCCTCACCCGCTTCCTTTCCATTTGCTCTTTTTTTTTTGTATTTTAATTTTAATTTTAATTTTTTTTTCCTGGCGACTTGCTCATCTCTTCTTCTTTTATCCTTTGCTTGCCTCCTTCCCCAAGTACACTTCGTGGGACAGGAGTGAAAATCGGATGATGGGGACGTGGGTTGATGACCAACCGTGTCCGAGTGTGTGGTCAACTCGTGAGTAACATGAATTGATGGACGAGAGAGTGGCGTGAGTGTAATAATGTGAGTCGAAGAGAAATGAGATGTGGGTTAATGGGTAAAGTAAAAGGAATTTGGGCCTATCTTTGCACGGCTGCGGGGGGAAAAGAAAACGGAATGGTTCGATATCGGGTAGCCCACTCAGACGTGGGCCAAGTCTCGCCCACATGGGATGGGGTGGCTCGACCCGATCCGACTTTTTCTCTTCTTCTTTTTTATTTATTTATGAAAGTAACAAATTAATTCATTAATTAATTTTTAATAATAGTTTTTTTTTGTTTTCAATATCCCAAAAAAGATGTATATTTAATAAAGTATGGGTATTCTTATTTAACAATATATACATATATATACAATACGGGATCGCCAAAATTAGGTGTCAACAGCTGCCCCTCTTGGAATGGGAGCTCAAAGAGGTTCCATTTCAAGACGAAAGGCCACCTAATTTTGTCAAAATGGAAATCGAATAGCGCTTGGAAAAATCACAAAAGTAACTAGTGAGACCAAAATTGAGGAGACTCACTCGGAGAACGCTCCGGGGCTCCATAGCTCTCAGGTGTCCGCGCATGCAAAGTTAACTAAAACAAACACACCTCGGGGACGACCGTATAAACGATACGGGCTTGGCCTTCGAGAGGAATGACACAATTCATGATCTTAGACCTATGAAAATGCGATTTTGAGAAAGTCTCAATTCACTTGTCTTTGACCCATGAAAAGGCAATGGAAAAGTCACGAGTTCACGATCTTTGACCCATAAAAAGGCTATGGAAAAGTCACAGTTCATGGCCTTTGACCCATGAAAAGGCAATTTTGAAAAGTCACAATTCACGATCTTTGACCCATGAAAAGGCTATTGAAAAGTCACAGTTCACGGTCTTTGACCCATGAAAAGCCTATTGAAAAGTCACAGTTCACGGTCTTTGACCCATGAAAAGGCTATTGAAAAGTCACAGTTCACGATTTTTGGCCCATAAAAAGGCTATGGAAAAAGTCACAGTTCACGGTCTTGGACCCATGAAAAGCCTATTGAAAAGTCGCAGTTCACGGTCTTTGACCCATGAAAAGGCTATGTAAAGTCACAGTTCATGGTCTTTGACCCATGAAAAGGCAATTTTGAAAAGTCACAATTCACGGTCTTTGACCCATGAAAAGGCAATTTTGAAAGTCACAATTCACGGTCTTTGACCCATGAAAAGGCTATTGAAAAATAGGGAGTTCTACTTTGACATTGTATCTACTCACCAGAATGAGGAAACCTATTTATGAACTGGGCCTCGGGAAGCTAAAGTTCACATTAGCATTTGCATGTCGATCGAGACTTCTTTGAACAGACTGAAAATATTGTCTACAAACTCGCCACCGCGATTCACACTCGTGTGACTTGGCTCTTGACGACCATTTGGAATTGTATCTATTCTCAAGGGTGTTAGGCTCGCTGCACGAGGAGGCTTATTGTGGAACTAGTTTAGGGACGTTAAAGCTCTCCTTACTCTGTCCAAATAAAGTCGATCGAACAAATACTAAAGCCAATGAACATCTATTATATGTTCCTTCACAACTGAAATTTGTCGTGAGATGATCGAGCTACTCACTCATGGAACGAAATTGAACAGATGGGGAAGTAGCATTAAATGCATGGGCGAGATAAAGTTAAATCGACTCACTGGGGAGGCTACTTGGTATGATGCGATACCGAAAATTTCTCACTCGCTTAAATGATATCACCGACCATTAGACTCCATGGAGAAAATCAATTGACAAGGGAACTGTACCTCCCAAAATTGATTTTGGATGAAAACCTTGGTTCATGAAAGACAATAAATTTTTTTTAATGAAAAAATTTATTGAGCATGCCAAGCTACGACCCTTAATTTGAAAGGGCTTCTCATACACTCTCACCTGGGGAATATCCGTGGATCCCAATCAATCCCCCGAGGATTTGGTATGAAAACTCTCGATACCTCGCACTCTCTTTGTGTCTAAGGTTTCGGACATATTCGCAATGCATACATTCTTGATCAATCCGAAAGGTCTTTGAAGGACCGTAATGTTGGCATGGTCACGGGCTTACACAAGGGGTTTCTCCCACTTTAAGGCCACATTGGGGAAACATTTGGAATTATTATCTTCGTTGGGTTTACAAGTCAAGAACCTTGTAGATAAGACAAGAAATGATTGGCTCTACTCCTTCAAGCAGTAGATTCTTTGTAAAGTCTTCATGTCAACTCGAAATATCCCAATCGGAAGAGTCTTCGGACGGGTTGTAATGTCGGTTCGGGAAGGCTTACAAGGTTATGACCTCTTTTTTTTTTATATAGGGGTTTATGAGTTGGTGGCCCATTGGTGTCTTTATCAATCTCGCTCAATTTGGGAGAAAGTATATGACTGCGGGGACCAGAACATGCCTCGGGAGTGCAATGAGCTGCCTGTTTTTACTTGGCAAGAAAAGAGCTTTTCTCTATTTTCCGCATTTGTTTCTCGTTCGAGGTAAGCTCAATGATTTTTTTTTTTTTTTCCTCTATGGGCTTTTAGCCTAGCTTTTACTAGGCACTTTATATATTTTTTAATTTTTTGCCCTTTTTTTTGTTGCCTTTGTCATGAGCACTCGGACTCTCGAGACATTCCACATTGACACCGGCTTTCCGGTAAATCACACATCTTGCACCATTGTGGGGAGATGATCACCAATCGGGTTTTGAAATGAATGATTTCTGGCTCAACTTGGCTAGCAAAGGGTATTTAGGGTTTAGGTAGAGAAAGAAATGCTCTTCTTCATATAGGGATATTCCGAGCCTCCATGAAGATTCACCTGAAGTTACCACACAAAGGTTAACGTAAGTGAAAGCAATTCAATCTTTCACTTCTAGAAGTCCCACTCCGAACAAATTGAAATAAGATGACTTAAAGAAAGCAACATAACATAACATATAGTATCTTACAACATGAGGGACAAAGAAAAAAGGACCTTGAGGGTTCAACGAAGACGATACAAGCCAAAGGTATACTACTACCTAAATCCAAAGTATTATTAAAGGCTAGGTGTTACAGCTATACCTAGAGGTCGGGCTCACTATCACCGAGATGATTCTTCGTAATCGATGGGCACCCACCGCAAAAACGCCCGACTCGAATTCCATGGGGTCTTCTACTTCTTCCTCCTTCTCGGGATCGGATTCAGCATCATCATTAGAGGGTTCCACGACTTCATTCCTTTCCTCGGGGTTAAGCGAGTTACCGAGATTGGATTTCGGGCTTGACGATCGGGTCGAATACTTCACTGTCCGAGGGAGTAGTACTAAACCACCTAGGGATGATACTAGTGGGTATATCAAAAGTCCTAAGAGGTCCAAACTCTGTATCGCTGCCTTTATAAAATCAGGCTTCATAGGAGTGGGACTTCTAGAAGTTGTCCCCTTCATCTACCCAAACCGTGCTTCCCTTCCTAATGTAGGCCTTACCCTCGCCCACCGGTACTCGGTGATGGACGTATCGATGTTCATCGGTAACCCAAAACGCTTTAGCGGCACAGCTACGACTTAGGGTCTGAAAATGGGTGTCCCACAACAGGGTGAGAATGAATCTCGCTAAGCTAACCCTAACCTAAACTAGGCCAAGAGTACCTCCATACACTTACGACATGCAATTCTACTCAATAATGATACATGGAAAACGATACTTTGTAAGAGTCATAACATACTAGCACTTCATGAATCACACTCAAGTTTACAATTTAAGGGTCAAACAAAGGTCTGCAAATGCTAAGCTAAACTTTGTACTTCAAGCAATTTATAAATCACAAGTTCACAGGATATTACTCAATTTCATCATAGTGGTACTCAATAGCAATAGTTCTCAATTCGATGGCCAAGCCCGCGTTAATACGCCTCAAGTCGGACTTGCGTTAATACGCCTCGAGATCAAATCCCGCGTTAGTAAGCATAAGGATTTCGTAAACCCCGCGATTATCATATTAGGGCATAATGTCCATATATATACTCATATCATAAGAATTAGTCGACTATAGACCATGTGTCAATATGCCTCAGGGGTAATCATATGCACATTAACACAATTCAGTCAAATGGCCAATCAAGCCCATAACATTCTCACTCTCGGCCGAACTCCACATACACATCTCAATTTAGCCAAATTCATCATACAATGTCACTTATGACCGAAACATGCAAGGCTCATCTTGCAATTCAAGCACTTGGTCCACAATTCCTCACAAGACCAATTTACATCGAAGGGGTCCAACATGCATGTTCCTAAATTTCCAAATCACATCAAGTATCAAGACAACACATGCTCAACTATAGGCTGATTCTAATCAATTGGAACTCAATTGAACCACAAATTACATTTTGGCTCTAAGACCCACTCAAATGCCAATTCACACAAACTCATCCACGGCGCCCTCATTACCCCTACTCAACCGAACACATGTACCTCCCAACAACCCTGGTTTCAACTACAACAATTCTCAATCAATCAAGCAACTAGGCAGCCAACAAGTCAATCTCGGGTTTAGGACAAAACCCACTAATCATGCCAAATCTCGTCCACACTTGATCTATTAGTAACCTCAAGTCCTCATATGAGTTTAGAGTTAACTCACCACTTAAAACAATCTTTCCAAGCCTTCAAATAGCAGCGAACTCCGGTGACCAGATCTAGAACTTGCGGCGGCTTTTTCGTTTTCAAGCAAACACAACCATTCAGCCTCTAATCCACCATTAACTAAGCTTTAATCAATATACTACGGTTTCACAAGACTTAAACAAATCTTAGAAGTGTCTTACCGAAGAATCAAGCCAAAATCAGTTCCCAAATGGCCTAGGATGCTTCTCGGGTTCGGGCGGGTCTCGGCAACAACCTTTGCTACTTCAAACGGCTCTACAAAAGAAACGGTTAGGTGGATTTGGGCTCATAATATGTTATTGGAATGGCAAGAGGATACGTTTTCTAATGGTAGGTGGCTCGCCTCTATCCGATACTGGGACGAAGAATTATGGCTAGAACAAGAAAGGAATCGGAACAGGGCAGCGAGAGAGAGAGTTGAGAGGGAGAGAGCTTCATCAAAAATGAGAAGTGTGAGGGAGAGAAAGAAGCCTCACCCTCTTGTATCAAGGTTCAATAATTCGAATTTGTGAATGAGGTGGTTCATGGGGTGAGATGGAGTGTGTAAGAGAGGGAATAGTGGCAAAATAGTGTAGTTAATCTTGGGATTTATGGTTGTGTCATAGGGTTGTCATGGGTTATCATTCTTGTTCCCAATCACATCAAGCTCATTCAAGACCACTTTGCCCTCATAATTTTGGTCACATGAGGTATAAACCAAAGACCATCTTGCCCTTGCTAATTCTAGAGGAATTGAGCATTTATCGGGGTATACGGTAACTTCCCACATATAGTCCCGATTTCCATTTTTGAACCTTTCGTGACCAATTCACAATCTAATTAACACCGACGAGGTGACATCCAAATCTTCATAGTCGAAATTCTTGAATTTTCGATATCCAAGTTCAAAGTCTATTTCATGGCCAAAATCGTACAATCTCGGTTTCAGTGTATCTCAAACTAACGGGCGGCTATTAGGAGTTACGCGTATAGACCCTTGATTAATGTCACGTTTAAGATTTATTCGAGCCATAGCGACTTTGGTTGTCATGCAATTGCGAGGATCAGGCCACTAGTTCCGAAGGACGCGATCGTCAGAAATTTCTTTAGGTTGATTTTCAAATCATACAATGGTCAATAGAGTCACCCTCAAACCTATCGTATAACACTAGCAAATCTTTTTAAGACCAATTTTAGATTGGCCTATAATGGTTCAAAACTTTTCCTCGGTAATCCTTATGGTCAAAGTACCGGTCTCATGGTCGAGTTCTTTAGTCTACGTACTTAAATCCTAGTCAGCCTTTCCCTTTTGGTTAGTTATCTCAAGAGCGATCAAGTCTCGAGTGAGGTTTAACTAAAATACATTGATTGACTTTTTATTCATTCATAAGCTCCGAAAGGGTCGGAATTCAGAATGTCACAAAAATACAAGAAACTAAGTGCGGGAATTAAGTGCATCAAGGAGAAAGTTTAGAAGAAGTCTCTTTACTTAGAGATGGGAGCATCGTCCTCAAGCCATTCAATGATTATGTGTACTCGTTCATCTATGAACGGATTACAAAGATCAAGTTCCTCAGTTAGCATGAACCTCTTCATTTTTGAGCCACTTCGTGCCTTGATAGTATACCTTATTCAATGGATTATCAAACATCCTTCCTTGCCATTTCTAGGAGCCGGAATTGATGAATTAATCGTTTTGGCCTCCGTGGCATCCATGGTGTCCATTATTTTTTCCTTAGCCTCGGCCTTGACCTCTATAACGGTTAATGTCTCATTTATAACCTAGACCAACTATGTGGTCATTCGATTTCAAATTCAAAGGATTGTGAATACCCTGGTTGTATTTACCCAATTTAGATCCAAGAATGTATCTACTCATCGGGAGTACTCTTCCAGCCATAATGAAGGCTAGGAGAATTCAGGTGTAGCGACCTTAGTACCAAACGGTACATGCATGACAGATGAGATATCGAAAGTATGATAGCTTAACTCCTCTTCTTCTTGAGGCTCAACATAAGGAAGTGTCTCTCCGATACACGCTCTATGTCCCGCTTCACCATGGACGGTAATCAGCATACCGTTTACCACAAATTTCACCTTCCGATGAAGACTTGAAGGTATCGCTCCGGATACATGTATCCAGGGTCTTCCCAAAAGCATTGTGAAAGCACTTGGAATGTCTAGTACTTGAAATGGAATAGAGAACCTGATAGGACCAACCACAACATTCAGCTTAGTCTCTCCAACTAAGTGCTTCGATACTCCATCAAATGAGCGAATAGTTGCTTTCGATCTCTTGATTGTGTCATCGATGTCCCTAAGCTCTTCAGAGTGATCAAGGGACATAAGTTGAACGTAGACTCGTTATCAATCAAAACATGAGGCACCTCATTTCCTTAGCATCTCACAGAGATATAAAGAGCTCTATTGTGGATGCGCCCTTCTCTAGGGAAGTTTTCATTTGAGAAGGAAATTTGATCCTTCAATAAGATTGGGCCTACGAAGTCTTCGAGTTGTACCTCGTTTATGGTCTACGGGACATGTATCTTATTTAATACATTCATCAGAGCATTCTTATGTCTCTCGAAATGCATGAAAAGATCCAAGAGTGAGATATGAGTGGACATCTTCTAAAGTGGCTCTATAACTTCATACTCACTCATCATTACTACGAATTGGGAGTACTTCGAGATTTTCTCTTATCGATGTTTTCTTCTCAGGTTCGCCCTCCCTTGGGGCATAACATCTTCTAGGCCTCATAACATCACTAATCTCAACGGTTCCATAATCTCAGGATACCTCTTTTGTCGTGCTCCTCTACAGGTGGGATCTTAAGTCTTGACATTTTCAATTTTCTCTTTCTTAGAATCCTGACATTCAATTTAATTAATCTGCATTGCATTTGAGCCCTCAGATTTCATGAAATTTCAAAATTGCACAAAAAATTGCATTTTAGTACCTAAATCATGGTTAAAATGAAATTACTTAAAATTTAGGGACTGTCATAAGAAAATAAGACCATTGCCCTATGTTTTCACCATTATAAATAGATTGGCATGGGTGGTTGGCATTGCATTGCATTGCCCATTTAGGACTTCAATTGCTCAATTTCAATTCTCGGGTCAAGGGAACAATTTGGGCTTTTCATGGAATTTCTTGAAAATTTTTTGGAAAAATAGTATTCCTTGATAGAATTGATGCCCCTAATTTCAATTATGTGGTTTAATTTGAAAAATCCCCAAGATTTCCAGGTCAATTTCAACAAATTAAATTGACCGGGTCTGCCGGGTCGAGCCTAGTCCGACCCAATCGAACAATGCATCGTCAACCTTGGGTTCGCGCCAAATTCAAATTCGTAGGCCGAATTTCGATCGCAAAATTGAAGAATTAATTGGCAATGATCGAGGAGATTATGGAGGCGTTTTGTTCACTGCCTCACCCTACGTCAATTGGGACTAGTCCCAGGCCAAATGGTTATTGGACCACGACGAAATTAGCTAGTGATTACTACGGCACCTCCGAAAAGTCAACTTTGTGTAAACCGTCCAATTTGGACATTAATTCAAGTGCACCAGAGAAACAATCGAACTTGACGGAGTTACCCGCCATCTCGGGCGCCATTTAGACCAATTAGTATGTGCCCTTACGTGCGAGCTTGGGTCGGTGAAGCCCCCTGTTCGCGCCAAAATTTTCAAATCCAATTATAAGGCCTCATGCATTTTCGAGCTAAAGGAGCTGGCATTCCGTTCGTGTCACGCCCCGTGTCCTTAAGAGCGCCAACATCCCTAACATTTACTTTCTTCTTCCAAGATCAACACAGCAATAGACTTAACGTAATGCCATATGTACATGCGGAAGCGACACAACAACCTAATGATAAAATTGTACATAATGACTTAAGAAGACAAGAGGTTCGATAATATAAAGGCACAACATCCATACAACATAATAACATAACAATACATAAGAAGGGTTCGAGAGAGGGATCAGTTACATCAAAAAGGGACGACCCAATTAGAAGTTATGCCTATCCTATAGGTACCCGAAAAGACCTAACGGCCTATGTAAAACTACTGGTCGAGTCCACTCGCCCTCCGACGGAACCTCGGGTATGTCCGACTCCTTCGACTCGGAAACTAGGTCCATCGGGAGATCGAATGCATTCTCCGCCTCGGCCCGACTCGAAATCCAATGGCTCATTAAGCTCGTCCATCGCTGCTTGCTCGGACTCAATGGGCTCCTCCGACTCAAGATCACCGTCCTAAAGGCTCCACCACATGAGCTTCCTCTGCGGCCCGGGGCTTCGGGCCGACTACCTTCGGGTTTCGCTCAGGATGAAAGACCTTGCCGTCTGGGGGAGTAGGGTTGCACCATCCCGTGATAACGCTCCGTGGTACGTCAAAAGTCCTCGGTGGTCCAAAGGTGGTATCTCTGTCTCGATAAAACCATGCTTCAAAAAGATGAGGCTTCCAAACGTCGCCTCCTTCATCGACCCAAACCATACTACCTCTCCTTATATACGCCTTATCCCCATCTACTGGTATCCCCGTATCCGTGGTCGTTATGTCCATCGGCACACCAAAACGTGTCGGCGGCATCTCTCGGGTCGGGGGTTTGAAAAGTGGGTCCCCCGAAATGGTGATATTACAACCCAAAGAATGTGGATCTAAGTCGACCTTAGGTTACGGTACCTCCGAGTAAACTAACCACCACAATCAACCAGACAATCACATACGATTATTCTACACATATGAGTAGCTCGAACTAGCACAACATAAATCCTCAAAGTAACAGTCAAGTCACGATTACTATGGAGCTTTCGACTTAAGCACTATCACTAATCAGCCATACGCGGCATCAATTTCAGACGATCAATTCTTAGGCCCACGTTTCAACTCTTCGTAGCTTATAACATACACTTTCAATAATCTAGCCCGCGTAAACACGCATTATGGTTAACAAAAAGATTCTCGTATTCGCGCCCGCGTAATAACGTATCGGGCTTAATAAGTATACATATTTTGAGCTCAATTCATAGACCCGCGTAATAACGCATCGGTCGATCCCGCGTTTAACGCATCGGGACGGGCACAAATCCCGCGTTTAACGCATCGGGATATGATGTGCAGGCAGATATGTCATAGTAATATACAATCGAATATATAAACTCCGCGTTTTTAACGCATCGTGGTACCAAGCACTCATAATTTTACCTCTAGAGATTTTCATTAATTAACTTCATGATCGAGTATAACAAAATAAAGCCCAATAGCACAGCGGTTCAATCGCGCTACCTAACACATGGTTCGCGCATCACAAATTTAGCTGATTCTCACATTGACACTTTTCAAGGTTCACATATCAATTTAGAACACTATGACATACCTACAATGCACCAATTCCATTCAGCCCCATTTAAGCTACAAAACGCTCCATTTCGTTCCAATCAAATACCACCGGTCGGGTACGTATTCTAACACATGGTATCACATCTCACTCACATGGCCGAATATATAATAGTCCCTAAGCTCATAAATTTCCACAATCCCACAATTTAAACGACACTAACAATCAGCACAACAACTAGCACAATTTACATCCAATGGTACCCAACTCGAACTTATCATGCAATATTCGGTCTTCACTATTTTGGATCGTCACTACATGCCCGAACCAGCCCCAACATGCTCGTTTATCTCCCAAAACTTCGAACCCACAGCAAGTTAAATTTCTAGAATCAGTTCCCCTTAATTCACCCCCCAAACAGCCCATATCTCATCCTAAACCACAAACTATCAAGCTCCTTAGTATCCCATAATCTTAAGGAAGGATTAGAGCTACTTACAAGCCCTTTTGATGAAGAAGAATCCCACGAGAGACCTGCAACTCGGTGCGACCAGATTCTGACCTAGGGAGTTCCACCGGTTTCAAGCAAGAAAACAATACTTTTAGTCCATGAAATCCTCCCAAAATCCACCCACGAACCTTACCCAAACTACCTTAAAGGTCTATGGAAAGACTCTAGTTTCTCACCTTCAAATGGTGAGCAAAACCCGAGAACAGCCCTTCTCTCTAACTTGCTGCACCGGCGTCCAAAAGAGGGGGGAGAAAGGCGGTTCGTTGGTGGTGGCAGTGGCTCACGGTCTCTAGGGGAAGGAGAGATGGTGGTGGTGGTTGCAGCACTTTGGGGTCGCTGGAGATGGGAGGTGTCGAGAGGGAGTGGGGAGAGAAAGAAAGGGAGAGATGAGAGAGTTTAAGAGTGAGCTTGAGTGAAAATGAGAATGGGAGTGAGAGAGAGAGATTGCTTCAGCCCATAAGAGAGGAGAGAGGGAGTGATTTGAGGTGACTAGCCCTCATTCAAGAGTGACAAAATAGTGGGGTTGGTACATGACATGAATAGTGTTAGTAGGTAGTGAGATTTTTTGGGAAATTGGGGTTTTTGGGGTTTTAATTGGCTTTGGGAATTGAACCTTCAAGAACTCTTTTCCTTCTTCATTTCCTTGATATATTCAGCTAAAGTGAGGGTTTAGGTGAAGTGGCCGAAATTTTGCTTCGCGATTTCTCAAGATGCTGAACGAAATTCGGGATCGGGATGTACTTCTCGCTTCGCAGCTTGATTTCCATTTTTTTTACACATATTGGCGATATAAAATCCTTATTGACTCTGGTGAGGTGACGTCCAATTTATTTGCATTGGAATTCTCAAATACCCGGCCGGCAATTTCGAAGTCCACTTCGCGCTAAAAATTAGCCGATCGCGCTTTCGGTGCATCTCGGACCTACGGGCGGCTCTCGGGAGCTACGTATATCGACTTGTGATTTTTTATCACGTTTAATAATTATTCGAATCACGGCGATCCTAGTTGTCATGTAATCGCGAGGAAACCGCCAGCCCTAGCGGGACGCGATCGTCAGGAATCGGCCAGTGGTCATCCGTAAATCATGCTATGGTCTAGTGGAATCACTCGCGGCCCACATCCACCACGGTAGCAGATTGTTCTAATACTAATCTTAGATCGACCCGCATGGCCTAGAATGTACCTCGGCAATCCTTATGGTCGGGATATTAGTCCGAGGCCGAGTCTTTAGTCCGCTTACTATTCTATTTAGCCGTTCCCTTTGGTCGGTCGTCTATAAAGTGATCAATTCCGAGTGAGATTACTTGAAATACATCGATGCTCATTTTATTCATAAACTTCAAATGGGGTCGGAATTCGAATGTCACGTTCGCACACAACTAACAAAATAGAGAGAGAGTGAGAAAGAAGAGAGAGAAGCTCTCGACAAGCGCTCGCGTTGAAGCTTCAAGCCGTTCCTGTTCAAGTTCATTGCCAGCAATTTAGACCAAATCGAGCCATGTGAACACTTCCAGAATCTCACCTAACCTTCAAGGACTCGATCGGCACCTGTTTCAAGGCTCGACACCTCCTAAAATGGTAAGTTAAAGTCTCAAACTTCGACCGTACTCGCATGGCATCCGACGTCTCCGATCATCCTTCTTGAAATTGTTGTGTACCTTCATCCCTTTAAACTATGTTGACCACGATCGCTACTCTTTTTGCATCGATTTTGCCTAAAACATATGAGCCGAACCTCCAACCATCGTCGGACCATCAAACATTGGTCAGCCACTTTTGGCAATCGTGAGGTCGAACAGAGCTCGAGGTAAATTTCCTTAGCCCCATGCGATGCTTCTTTTTGAATGAATTGCATTGTTATGCTCGATTTACGAGATTCGAACATACCATGTCTATATTGTGCAAGCTTGGCCATGTTGATTTTGCGGATAATATTACTAGATTCCGATATATGTGATAGAGGAGAGTTAGGCGAGTCGATTGGCCGAGATTTCCCGGGTTGATCAACGACGACAAAACCACGGCTGTTCATTTCGTCGTAGTCCGGAGGATGAAGAAGAAGCTGACATGGTTTGGTCAACGAGTCGGCAGCCCCACATGTCACCGATGTGATGCCACGTGGCTAACAAGTGGTGCACACGTCAGCACGATCGTTTAATCTATTAGGGTTTACTTTAATATTAAACTAGCAATCGGACGGCATAGAGAGTGACACGTGTTTAGATAGGGGCCGTCGGATTGGAAATTAGGATTTTTTAATTTATGAAAATAGTTTAGAAATTAGGAAAATAAGAAAAAATAAAAAAAATAGATGCAAAGTGCCATTTTTGTCTTCGAGCAATCGTAGGGCCAAAACTCCACCACGTGGTTCAATAGGAGCTGTTGGATCCGATATAGGATTTTTTAATTCTCGATAAATATTTTAAAAAATCTGAAAAATAAAAAAATAGAAAATAGTGATACGATGCCGTTTTGTGGTCGCGCGAGTCTAGGCGTGGGTCTAGACAGGATTGATCGGTCCATTGACCGTATTGACCCAATCCAGTTCATTTAAAAAAAATAGAAAAATCAATAAAAAATAGAAATAATAGTAAAAAATTCCCAAAAAATGAGAAAAAAATGGAAATAACCATATTCAATTGGTTTGACCCCAAATGTTGATTTATGGGTTCCCGAACTTTTCAAAATAATCATTTTACCCTTTTGGGAATTTGACCATCACATCTTCCGAACTAACCTCCGAATGTTAATTGGTCATTCCCTAAGCCTATAGGGCTATATTAGGTATGCCCCGTCTGCCCCGATTAATTGATTTGATGCGATTTATCCTCACATGTCATTGTTTCCTTGATCAACGCACTTCAATTCTTGATCGTGAATGATAGGATAGAAATATCCCGATTTACATGGTACCCATAAGTCGTTTGAGCTTACCTCACCCTTCCCGAGCATCCGTATGAATTCTTATGTTAGAAAAACAATCAAGCCAAAACCGAAAGGGCGTTGAAGGCATTCTCGACGTAGCAAAATCCCCGCACCATTTCTTTGATTTTCGCATAATCAATTGATTACTCCCGACCATTCGATAGGTTTTTCGTTCATACCCTCCAAAAAATAATTGGTGGTGACTCCGTTGGTACGTATACACATGCCACCAAACCATACTAAGGGCGACCCCGATTTTAATTATTTCCTTTCGCCGTTGCGACATAGGTAATGGACCTTGCGTCCGGAATCTACACCATCGTAAGTTAAATGACGGACGGCCCATTAACCCTTGAGAGCGTTCTATGCCAACGAACCTCGAGAGGGTCGCGATAGGACCGGCGACTCCGTTGGGGACATTTTGATATAGAGGATTTGGGTCAATTAAAAAGCCGAGTGTTTTCTAACATTATCTTCTCGAGATGCTTTCGAAGGTAAGGTAAGTCCCCTAACAAAATGTGTTAAATGTTGGTGCGATTGGGAGTTATAAGGGATGGCGTCTTTGTTGACATGTTCTATGCAGATCGAAGTTTGGGTTGATTGTTTACTTTACGCTCATTTGAGGCATTGATTTGACTAAAATTGTTGTTCATGACTTGCATATTTTGAGGATCACAACACTCCACATGCACAAGCGCCTAAACCCAAGTCGCGAAACACCCCTAGGTCACCATAGATAGAGATTGGTATGCAAAGCTCTTGCGTTTGATTGCGCTTGGGTTAACCAAACTTAATCCAACTCATTATGCAAAGTCGTTGAACCTACCCACTTGTTGTTTGATTGTACTTGTGGGCGGCTCCTCAACTCGTGTAATGGGAACCTTCTTAGGTTCATACCCAAGCTATTTTGATTTCTAGAGTTAAACCCTTTACTTATCTCATGTGCATGTGATTGAGAGAATCACTTGGTTGGTAAGACTTTTTTATTCGAGCTTGTAATTTAAATTTTTATCTATTTCGCATTGTACATATCATGCATCATTAAAAGCATATCATGCATCATATTGAAAATCATTTAAGTGATTCGTTAGAAAGCTGTCTTTAGGATAGAGGATGGTTTCCTCGAGTCGAATGAAGGCTCCTAAGATGGCTATCCATGAAGAGTATCAAGTTGAGTCAGAGTTAGAAATCACCAAAGAGAGCGTTTTTGAGACCCTTCTCAAGATCAAGAAGCGCCGTCGTGCAATCAAGAGTACCCCAAAGCATTCATCGATTAAGAAAATCAATCGTCTAAAAAGGCAGCAAGCATTCCATGAATGGTGCATGAAAATAAGAAACTAAATCATACATTTAGGATTGCTCCATATTACTCCATCAATGAGAGGAACGACGTTATTGAAGATAATTTCCATTTTCCTAGATTGGTGGAGATCTCATTTGATGAGGATTCTGATATCGGTCAAATCTGACTTGGAGCATCTTTGTGGTTATTAGAGTCTAATTTACTCGTCTTTACATTGAGGTGTACTCTTATGAGAGATTGATATTTCTAAGTATGTACACATTTTATCCCTAGACTTGGATGTATTGGGGATCATTTGAGATGTTTTTAACACCATCTAGGCTTATTTGTCATATTACGTCATGATGGCTTTCTTTCCAATCACTTTAATGGTTCTAGTCAATTACATAACATTTTTAAGTGAAATTTGGTTTAAACTCTTCATTTGATTCCTCTTAGTCAAATAAGAGCATTTGACCCTTATTTCACCAAAAGATGACATGAAATTGAATCAGTGCATTTGCATAACATATGCATTGCATTACATCCATTAAACATAAAAATTTGTGATAGTTGGTTCTAGGATCATTCTTTAATTCATTAGAGACAATGGGGAATGGAAACATCAAGATCATCCTAGTCCCATACAAAGGGCTCATGTAATGGTGGAACTGATTTGATGTGATCAATCAAGCTTATATGGAAGGCCGTTTAGGGAGATTGGTAGACTTGATCAAAGTAAAGTACCAACCCACTCTCATTCAAGCACTAGTGAGACGTTGGGATCCCAACACCATGAATTTCAACTTTCGAGGATTGGAGCTGACACCGACTTTGGAGGAATACACAGCCATCATAGGAGCTCAATTTGGTAAGCACATAGCTCAACCCCCGCTTAACATGAATCTTACTCAATCCTTATCAAAATTCCTTCGACTCAAAGTTTTCGAGATAGAAAAAATTTACAAGTCCCATTCTGGCAAGTTTACCTTGTCATTCCTCATTGACAACTATTCCTTGCTTCCAATCAATTCTAGTCGTAGATCGGGTAAGGTGTTCATCTTAACATTCCTCGCATTTATTCTATTTCCCACTTTTAGAACGACCTTTGATCCTTCTATAATTCACATAGCCTAGTAAGCCTGTACTCATTGGGATTATTTTTACATGATCTTAGCTAAGACCTTCCTTTCTCTAAATCGCTTTAAAACCTCGGGGAAGGGTATTTTTCAAGCGTCCAACGGATTACTCCACATATGGTTCATCTATCACGTTAAGACATTTTGGCTCAACGTAGAGTGTTATGAGATTAGCGAACATGTCCATCCTTTGTGATCTTTTCTCAAGTGTCAATCATTGGTCCTAAACCATTAGACATACTTGAAAAATTAGAGCATGAGCACCTACGATGGGGATTGACTTAGCCAAAACTACTTGAGGCTCCTATCAATGGAACAAATGAAGACTCGATTCCTCCGATAGGTTGGACGGGTGGTGTTACATATTTACTCTATTCGAGTGGTTAGATAATTTAGCATTGTTCAAGAGATCCCACCCGATACTTGTCCTGGGAGGTTTCTCATTCGACTTACCACGATGGGAGCTTACCGAGAAGACGATGACTCTTTATCGTGCAAAGATTAAGAAGATTATCGAAGTCGTAGAGAATACACCTCCACAAGAGGTAGAGTGGTCGGATCATTTAGATGAAGAGATGAACATTCATCGTGCTTCGAAGCGTATATCAAGAAGTTCAAAGAGTTTTAACAATCTCCGGTCGAACCATATATCCCCGAGTGCATATCATGTCGAATTGAAGAAGTGGAGCCCTACATCCCTAAAGTACATCGTACCGCACGTTCTTGGAGTAGAGCCGTACATTCCTAAGGACTCGGAGCCTCGACACTTGAAGGACGTGAAGATCCTTATTTATGAGACCCGGATGGATCGAAGATTGGGCGGAGTCCAAGCTTTCTCAGCTTGGATAGATTGATTCCCATTGGTCTTAAAATGTTGATGTTGCATTTATCATTTTTTGAATACTTTTGAACAATTTGAGTTGTAATAGATATATTCTACCTTCATTTATGCATTTCCATTATATTCATCATACTTAGAAAAATCAATTATTACGGATTAATCTTTTCCGATAACATGATTATTTGTGATAAATGACGAAAAATACCATTTTGATCAAGTCAAGGCTCATCAATGGGCTTTTCTCCTTATTAGTCTCAAATAAACATGGTATTGAGGAGAACTTTAAAGTCCTACACCACGAACATCAATTATTTCAATCCTAATTGAAATCTTGACGAACATGTGATTTATCACTACGAAGACTCATAGTAAAACAAGGCGATTAAGAATGGAGCAAGAGGATCTCGCTTCTCGTATAACCAGTCTGGAAATTCAAATGAACAATGTGGCTACAATGGTCGCAGAACCGAAAGCGATGTTTACCGCAACCCAAGGGAAATACCATCATAGGGTAGAAGCGCCATGAAGAGCTCCTCCTATACTTATTGACTTGGAAAAATAGTCTTCTAAAGCTAAGGAAGAGGTCAAGAGGTTGGCCATAATAGAAGAGTGCCTAGCTAGCCAAGGATACGAGTTATCCAGATTTGATAAGGTGATACCGTTCACTAAGATCGAAGTCCTCGCTAATTTTAAAGAACCCGACTTCATAAGGAAGTATAACGGAACTGGATGTCCCAAAGCGCACTTGAAGTACTACCTCCGTCGAATGGTCCAACACTTGGATAACACTCCACTATTGGTGAATACTTTCCAAGAAAGTTTAGCTTGGGTAGCCTTGGCCTAGTTCATTGAGCTAGAGCCCGAAAGCCTTGTCGATTGGGACGAACTTGCTAATGAGTTCTTCCGACAAGTACAAATTTAACATGTTGATTGCATTCACTAGAGAAGATTTGCTAAGGATATCGAAGGGGAAGAACGAAGGTATTCGAACCTACGCTCGTAGGTGGAGATCCCTTGAAGTTCAAATGAAGCCACCAGTCCTTGAAGACGAATTGATTGATCTATTCCTAAAGGCTTTTCCTTTCGAATTCTTTGATAAGTTGAATACCTTCGGGTGCTAAATGTTTGCGCACTTGATAAAGATGGCAGAACGTCATGAATGGGCTTTAAAGGAAAAGAAAATACCCGATAGTGCGTTTAAGCATAAATATCCAGCAAGAAGAGAAAGGGATTAGACTGGAGATGTAACCTTTGTTCCTACTTCTGTTAAGTTGAGAAAATTCCTGAATTCATCTCTAACTCAAGGGAGTACATCCTAGACTGCACCAAAAGCATATGAATCGAAGAAAACACCAGTTTTTACGCCACTTCTACGTCCTCTATCAAAGCTCTTACTTATCTTCTTGAGGGATGTTTGGTTGCCAAAAATCCTCCAAGAGTGAATCCTCCCATGTTCCCCGAGTTCAATGAGAGTCAATCCTACACCTACCATATGGGTGAAAAAGGACATAACGTGGACAATTGTCTTCCATTGAAGTATAAAGTTCAAGCCTTGATAGATGGTGGGACCCTAGAGTTTGATAAATCGAAATCGAATGTACAACAAAATCCTCTAGCAAAACATCGCGAGTCAACGCGATATTTGAGGATGAGTAGGAGGAACAATTGGGTTTATTGTTGATACTAGGAAGCTACAAGAAGTCCTAGATATCGCATCCCAAAGATCAAGAGGAAGGAAGCATCTCTAAAGAGCAGAGGATATCATGCTTGGAGAAGATGGTTAATTTGGGCATCATTGGAAGGATTGAAGATTGCGCCTTCAAGGGGATGAATGTGAAGGTAGACATAATCTCCGACTACTTCATGATGAGATCTACAAGAAGAGAAATATGGAGGGTTCCTTATGGATACCCGATGAACGTTAAAGATGAAGATACAAATGAATATGAAGAATGCTTAGAAAAGGCTCGAAAAGGAGACAAGAGATTCCTACAAGAGACTTTACACAAAAGCGATATGGTTGATAATTGAGGCCCAAATAGCGGAGGCTACAACTTTAAAGTTATATATTCTGCTCCTCCGAGTTTTTCGTAGATTTAAAGGATATTATCCCTAATGGATGAGGAGGAATGGATAATGCAGATGAAGAATTCGTTGGTGCAATGGATGAGGAACCTATCATGAAAAATCCCCAAGTTGAACCAAAGGAGCAAAAGACCCATATTTGAATGGTTAATATGGAGACTCACATACGTCATCTAGCTAGCATGGTGTCTGAATTGACTTGTCTAGCAATGCAACTTAATGAACGAAACGTTGGGGAAGGCATGGAAGCATTCGAGACGCGAAGGGCGATCGAAACATACAATCGTTGCATGGTCGACTTACGGGAGCGTTGTAATGAGCTATCGGTAAGGTATTTGAATTGAAGGAACTTATAATTCCTATCACTCAAGTAAGGAATATCCCACCCCAAGGGCCGAGTTCAAAGATGATATTCTCAACAAAGTGTGATGGTACTGGATGTCCTTTGGCCCACGCTCCGTATTATCCCCGTAAGATGGTTGGGTACCATGAGGATGATGAGGCCCTCATCCACAACTTCAAGTTCAGCTTGACTGGATCTATGTTACTATGGCTCCAATCTATTGACGTAGACCGGATTCCTAACGGGAAAATCTATCGAGCAATTTGTATGATGATTCAAAATCGGTTGAAAGGATATATCAGTAGAACCGATATACTCAACATAAAGAAAGGTGAACATGAGAGTTTTGAACTCTTCGCCCGAGATGGAAAAGACAAGCCGAGAAGGTGCAACCCCCGTTGTTCGAGAAGGAAACGGTGGAGTACATACTGAAGTCTCTCCCCGCAGAATACTTTGATTGCATGTGCATTTATGGGTACCACTCTTTTGAGCACCTCGTCCACATAAGCGTAAGAGTGAAAGGTATAATACAAAGTGTTAGAATGGAACATCAAAGGCAATTCGGCGAAAGAAGGCCAGAAAGCCTCCTATATGCTAAACATTCCCACGAATATAATTTTAAGGATATATTCACAAGGGCGAATTGGTTGGAGTGATAGAAATTTCGACTCCCTACATCATCAACATAGACAAAGTGGATGCGATGAGTATGGAGGAAGAGGAACTCTCTAACAAGTTATTGGTCATCAAGCTGAATGATGACGAGTTAGATGAAGTAGGGAAGGATCGAATGAAATTACTAAACCAAGAAAGATCAAGATTCCGCCAATGGAATATGATCCAAAAGCGGTATCCTAGGACTATAGAACTTGCGAGATAGATGCCGTAATGAAGTTTGGAAGATGTTACGCCCGAGGGAGGGTGAACTAGAGAAAAGAGTATCGAATAAAGAGAACGTAGAGGAGCTCTACTCGATCGTAAGGACGAGTGAATATGAGGTCACGAACAACTCCGAAAAATGTCTGCTCAAATGTCGCTCTTGGATCTCTTTATAAACTACGAGAAATATAAGAACGCTCGATAAAGGTGCTGAATGAGATACAAGTTCCGGAGAATATAAATGAGGTCCAGCAGGAAGACTTCGTCGACACGATACTATTAAAAGATTAGATCTCCTTCTCGGATGAAGACTTCCCTAGAGAAGGACGAGCGCATAACAAGGCTTTATACATCTCCGTGAGGTATCTAGGAAAAAAGGTACCTCATGTTTTGATTGACAACGGATCTGTAGTCAACGTATGTCCCTTAAGTACTTTAAAAAGTCCGGGGATATCTAAAGACTCGAAAAAAAAGGTCAAAAGTAACTATCCGCTCGTTTGATGGAGTTTCAAAGCACTTAATTGAAGAAATTGAGTTGAAAGTTATGGTGGGCCCGATCGGATTCTCCATTCCATTCCAAGTGCTTTCATGATGCTTTTAGGGAGGCCTTGGATACATGTATCCGGAGTAGTACCTTCAAGTCTTCATCGAAAGTCAAGTTTGTGGTAAGTAGAAGGCTGATCACAATTCATGGTGAAATGAGATATAGAGCCTGTACCAATCAAATACTTCCATATGTCAAACCTTAAAAGGAAGAAGAGTTCAGCTACTATATCTTCGACATCATGTCTATCATACATGTACAATCTGGAACCAAGGTTGTTACACTTGACTTTTCTAAATCCGCTATGATGGTTGGAAAGGTACTCCCGATGAGTGGATATATTCGCGGAATCGGACTAGGAAAGTACAGTCAAGGCATTACTAATCCTCTGAATTTAAAATTGAATGACCATAAGGTTGGTTTGGGTGATAAAGGAGATATTGATCGTTATGGAGGCCGAGGTCAAGGTAAAAAAATGTTCATTGTCTCAATGGAAGCTATGGAGGCCGAAACGATTAATTCATTAGCTCTAGCTCTTGGAAAGGCCAATGAAAGATGTTCGATAACCCACTGGATGAGCTATTCTGCAAGAGTACCAAGTAGCTCAAGGATGAAGAGATTCTCGCTAATGAAGAATAAGACCTCTGCAACCCTTTCATGGATGAGCGAGTACACATAGTTATCGAATAGCTCAAGGACAATGCTCCTATCCTTGAGTAAAGAGACTCCTTCCGAACTCTCTCTTTAATGCATTTAATACTAGCACTTAATTTCGTGCAATTTACAATTCAGTCATTGCATTTTCTTTAGGGTACCCTTGGATCATTTACTGTTGAACGGTTTGAACGGTGACCCTCTTCCATGATATGATGCACAAAGAAATTAAAGTATATGTGCATGATATGATAGCTAAGTCTAAAGCTGGAGAAGACCATGTCCAAGTATTGAGGAATTATTTGAACGGTTTTGCAAGTTTAAACTGAAGCTAAACCCTTGAAATTCATATTTCGAGCCAGATCCGGGAAGCTACTCGAATTTATTATGAGTAGCTAGGGAATCGAAATTGATCCCTCAAAGATTAAAGGCATATGGGGAATCAATACTACTACTATAGTAAAGGATGGGAGGAGTTTATTAGGAAGGCTGAACTACATAGCAAGATTCGTATCCCAACTGTTTGAAACGGCTCATCCATTCTTTAAGCTCTTGAAGAAATACACAAAAATGAGATCAGATTTTGAATGCCAACAAGCGCTTAACAAAATTAAAGATTATCTTGTGCGACCTCCAATCTCGGTACCTTCTATCCTAGGTACCCCTTTGACACTATACCCGACGGTCTATGATGAGTCGTTAGGTGCGCTATTAGCATAAACAAATCCCAAAGATGGAAAAGAAATGGCGATTTACTACCCGAGTAAGAAGTTCACTACATTTGAAGTTAGCTACCCAAAAGTTGAAACGACTTGTGTTGCATTGATTTGGGTGCTCCACGGATTGAGATAGTATACTCTCCATCATCATATCAAGCTAGTCACCGAAAATGACCCAATTAAGTATCTCCTTGAAAAGCCAGCTCTGGTTGGTAGAATGGTTAAATGGCAAGTACTTCTATCTGAATTTGATATTAAAAGTTCTCCCCAAAAGTCACTGAAAAGAAGAGCCATCGCTGATTTATTAGCAGAAAATCCTCAAGAGTACGAAAACTTTGAAGAAAGAGAAATTGAGGATCGAATCTAGAGCATATTAGAAGATAAATGGACCATGTATTTTGATGGTGCCATAAACCTTTTCCGATCAAGAATTGGGGCAATTTTAATATCCCTAGAGAGTCAACATTACCCGATTTCTATAAAGTTGATATTTTCATGCACTAACAACGTTTCAAAATATGAAGCCTGCATCCTTGTTCTGCAATTGGCTGTTTCAATGAAAGTGTGGAAATTACAAGTATATGGAGATTCAATACTTATCATCCTACAAACACAAGGAGAACGGAAGACAAAAGACTCCAAACTTGTGCCATATCATAAATTCCTAGAAGGAGTTTGATGATGTAACTTTCGAATACCTTCCAAGAGCTCAAAATCAGTTTGCAAATGCTCTGGCTACTCTATCGTCAATGCTTTAAGTGTAAGAAGATCTTCATATAGAGCCTTTGAGAGTGAACATCCTAAATCAATTGACTTATTGCTTGGTAATTGAAGAAGGATTCGATGGAGAACCCTAGTATCATGTACATCATGAAGGCAGCCTCCAAATTCTTCCTAAGTGGGCAAATTCTCTACAAGAGGTCTTTTGATTTGGTCTTGCTAAGGTGCGTGGATGCCAACGAAGCCAACCTGATTATGAAAGAGATTCATGAGGGAGAATGTGGACTATATATGAATGGTTTCTTAGCTAAGAATATCATGAGACTTGGATATTATTGGATAACCATGGAGTCCGACCGCAACCAACATGTGAGATCTTGTTACCATTGCCAAGTATACGGCAACAAAATTAATGGGCCTCTAAAGGAGCTATATCAGATGTTTGAGTCTTGGCCATTCTCTATGTGAGGCATTGATATGATCGCGCCAATCAATCCAAAAACTTCAAATAGACATCTCTTCATCCTAGCAGTAATAGACTACTTCACTAAGTAGATTGAAGCCAACTCATATGTTAGTGTCATAGCTAAGAAAGTGGCAATGTTCATCAAGATAGACATCATCTCAAAATATAAAGTCCCTCAAACAATCATCACAAACAATGGTTCAAACCTGAACAATAAGGTGGTTGATGACCCATTAAGTTATTTCAAAGTCGACACCTTAACTCATCCCCACAAATGAACGGAGCTATGGAAGCGACGAGCAAAAACATCAATAAGATTTTGTCTAAAACAGTTGAGAAATATCGAGATTGGCATGAAAGATTACCTATGCGCTAATGGCATATCGTACTTTAATTTGGACTTGAACCGGGGCAACACCCTAATCTCTGGTATATGGTATGGAAGCGGTCCTACCTATAGAAGTTGAGATTCCATCTTTAAGAATCATATCTCAAGCTGAGCTCTCATAGACCAAAGGCATGAACAATTGAACTCGATTGAAGAAAAACATTTGAAGGCTATTTGTCATGGCCCAAGTTATCAAAAACGAGTGGCCAAGCCTTTCAACCTGAAAGTCAAACCTAGAACTTTTGAAGTAGGAGATCTAGTTGTGAGAAAAACACTCCCAAATGCCCAACATCTTAGAGGAAAATTTACCCCGAATTATGAAAGCCCTTATAGAGTCAAGAAGATTCTACTAGGAGGAGCTCTCATTCTTGTAAATGCTAAGGGCGAAGTGTTAACAAGTCTTGTAAATTCGAATGTGGTCAAGAAGTATTATCCTTGAAATGAAATCGAAGGCTGACAACGTCGCTATTTTCTCCAAAAATACTCAATCACATTAGACTTACCTCATGCATACATGTACTCATGCACCAAATCTTTCTCTTGCAGGTTCCTCGAATCAAGATACATGAGCTAAGCAAATTATCCCTAAAACCTTGTGAATGACTACCTAAAAGGTTAGTACAAATTTCAATCTTTGAACATCCTTGCTCATTCAATTCCATCTATGTTTCCCAGCGAGAGAACACAATTCAAGTTTATGCGGAATAAAGAAGTCAAATCATTCCATTATCCTTTAGAAGTTTAAATCCTTTCAGCGGGTAAGATCCTTAGAATTTGGAGATACCTGAATTCTCAAATCTTTAGAAAAATTATTTTTAAATCTTAAAACTAGCTCGTCTCGAAAATGCTCTTTTTGAAGTTATCCAAACATATTTGAATATGAGCTTCATGTCTAAACTTCCCACGGAGTCTAATTTTGCTGAAAATGACTTAAAGTTTTTCAAAGGAAATTATTTTAATTGATTTTCAAAAGAATGTGCTTTCAAATGAAAAGAGGCAAGCCTATCCCAAACATGTCCTATACACATTAAGTGATGAGTGATAGGTTGAGAGAAAAAACCTTCATCTATGGATATAGGGATTATTCGTAGTGATTACATAAATTGAAATGATGAAAAGGCATTTCCTTTCATTCTCCCCAAACACTTTTAATCATTTGCAAACCCTCCCGAGCCAAAAGGGCGATTTTTGAATATAACCCTACCAAGAACTACTCCACACCAAGGCATATTTGGAAGTTCATAGTTGACATTTTAGAGAAAAGATAGAGGTAAGACTTTATTGTGCTAACTTGTATCAATCTTTTTGTGATAGCTCTAAGTGATATCCCATGGATGCTTGAAGTATCGTAAGGTGAAGAAGAGCATTTCATTTCTCTATCCCCAAACACTTTGCCCTTTGATAAACTAATTCGAGCTTTTAAATCTTCATTTATAAAACCCTCATTGGTGATCTCCTCCCTATACTAGGGCAAAGCATGTGACTTATGAACAACTGATTGAGATTATGTTTAAAAGCTTCTCAAAGATGAATTCAAAAAAATCATCAGATGTAGAAAAGTGATGAGAAAAGCAAGGGCTTACGTAATCAAAGTGCCTGGTAAAAGTAAGGCCAAAGCCCATCAAACAAATGAGGTGAGAAAGCAAAAATTCTTGTTTGAAAGAGAGAAAGAAAAAACTCTAAAAAACTCAAGTGCAATTGAGCACAAAAGGGAAATTTTGAAGTTCAAATACATGTTTAATCCCCAGCAGGTAGTTGGTAATGATGCTAAGGTAATCACCAACCTTTATACCCCTCTTTTTGAAAATATGGCCTCTTTTAAAAGCTTACCCTAAGGCAATATTACAACTCATCCCAAACACTCTTTTGATCCAGATATTTCGGGTTAACATGAGAGTTCACACGAGAAGCTACTTCATAAAGAAGTAAGCACAATCATGTCTTATCTTATCTTCGAGGTTCTTGACTTATAAATCCGAAGAGTTGATTTATGACGGTTATTTTATTTTAAGCCTCAAAGTGCCAATCCTAGAAAAAACCTTTCCATATCAATTAGATTGTGTGCACTGCGAATAATCCAAAATTCCTAGATTTAGGTTTCGTGAGGAAATTTGTGTGTTTTGATGAAAATATCTCCCCATCATGGAAATCCAAATCCTTTTTGAAAATTGTGAGGAATCCTCTTAAATGAAGGCACTCCAATGAAACTCTTTTAAAATAAATCTTTTGAAAAACATATTAATCACGTGATTCAAAATTTCCCCAATGAAGTTTTGAGCGTGAAGTCTAAAGGATAATGTGCTTGGACAAGTTTTCTTCACAACCTCATTTGATATCCTCTTTTGGTAAATCCTAATCTCATAAGCCTTAGGATCACATAATCTTTATAAGAGTTTCTTAAGTTCTACCGATGTAGTTCGCTTTAAGACCCTCCTTCTTAGAATTTGATTAGGGATTCAGCTTATGTAGGTTCCTTAGTGTCCCTAGGTCCTTAGAATGGCACCATCCACCTTTTGAGAATTTGATTAGGGTTTGAGCTTATGTAGGTTTCCTAATGTCCCTAGGTCGACACAACGACACGGTCGAACAGTGCATCGTCAACCTTGGGTTCGTACCAAATTCAAATCCACAGGCCGAATTTTGATCGCAAAATTGAAGCATCAATTGGCCATGATAGAAGGAGATTATGGAGGCGTTTTGTTCACTGCCTCATCCCTCATCAATTGGGACTGTCACACCCCGATTCCTCTTCGGTCTCGAAAACATCCCACTACGGTCGCTTGCATAGATTAAATCCAGGATTCAATGACGTAGAACTTAACGCGGTATGATATGCACAAGCGAAAGCAAAAAAAACAAAAGTCCGTACAATTTGAAATAAGATGACTTAAGGAAAACATTGTAACATAACACCAAGAGTCTTACAATACGACGGATATAATAAAAACTAAGGGTTCGATGAAGGCGGTACAGTCAAAAGAGTTCCACTACCTAAACCCAAAAGAACATCAAAAGCTAGGTACTACGGCTATACCTAGAGATCGGGCTCGTCATCCTCGGACAGGTCCTTGTTAGCTACTTGGCTCGTACTACGTAGAAGCGTCCGACTCGGAGTCCATTGGAGCAAATTCCTCTTTTTCCTCTTCCACATGCTCGAAATCCGGATCCGAAGTGGGAAGTCCATATCATCTTCGTCATTGAGCTCCAACTCGGGGGTTCTCTAGGTTCGCCTTTGGCATCGGAGGGTTCCACGATCTCCACATCGGCGGTAGGGCTCGAAGGATGCGATTGGTCCACTACAAGTGCGGGAATGGGGTTAAACACTTCGCCATAAGGAGGCATCGGGTTGCACCACCCGGGGATCACGCTCCTTGATATATCATAACTCCTCGGCGGCCCATATGTTGTATCGTCAACTCGGTAAAACCATGCTTCAAAATAATGGGACTTCCACTCATCATCTCCCTCGTCAACCCACACTATGCTCCCTTTCCTAATATAAACCTTATTTTCTCCTATGGGATACTCGGCGGCCGTCATCGTGATGCTCATCGACTCCCTAAAAAGAATAGGCGGCATGCTTAGGGTTTCGGGTCCTGGAAAGTGGGTCCCGCGATGGGGTGAGATTTAATCTCAATAAGTTGGTCCTAAGCCTACCCTAGATCTACAGTACCTTAGAGTAATTTATAGAACACCAAGAATTAACCCGAACGAACGTAAAACAAAATCATACTATAACTCGATTGAATTAAACCGGCGCGACACATACTTTCAATCAACAATCAAACCATCACTAAGACCGAACTTCGACTTAGGCACTTAACAGTAATTAAATCACAATACATGGCAATAAATCCAAGTGGCTCAAAAAGCTCAACGGTCGGGCCCGCGATTATCGCCTCAAGCTCAATAACATATATACATATAGCACCCACGTTAATACGCCTCAGGTTACTATCTCCATTCATAGACCCGCGTTAGTACGCATCAGGTCCGTCCCGCGTTAATACGCATCGGACCGGCACAAACCCCCGATTATCGCATCGGGTGGTACGATGTGGATAAATACTCATCATATGTTTCGCTCGACAATAAGCCTCGCATCAAAACGCATCGGCGTATTCGCAAGCACACTTTCACAATCGAGCATAACAATTTCATTCCGTACCCACAATTCAGTTGACCCACATTTTAATACTTCATGATCCAAGTATAAGGGAAATTAAGACAAGTTCTCAATATTTGGTTCGCGCTATTCACCCATAGCCGAAAATCACCACATGATTGAGTACTCTAGGATACCGCATGGATTCAATCATCAATTTTCCCAAACACCACATGATGGCCGAACAATCTTAGGGATTAAACCCTTGCATTAGAGCAAAATAGCATAACCATTAGCCCAGCTAATCATTAAGGGTTCAATCAGCCACTAAGGTATCTTTATAAGCAACAATATGGTCTCAATTCTACTCATCACTACCATTGAATCAAATAGTGCCGAAATAATGCTTGGCTCTCGATCAATCATACCAAACCAAGTATATGATCCCAAAACAGCCATGGTTACTCACTTTAGTCTCTAGCACACACACAAATTTCATTCGATCCCACATAGCAGATCCGGCCCTTTAATACACGCCCAAAACAGCCCACAAGCTCCTCAAATTAACATCCAAACGTACTCCTTAGTATCCTATAGTCTTAAGGTAAGATTAGGAGTCACTTACTACTTGATTTGACGAAGAAAAACTGAAGAATGAGCGCCCACTTCGCGCAACTAGATCTATGCACTAGAGGGCTGGTTCGGTTCCAAAAAAGTACCACAAGTTTAGCTACTAATCCACCCTTAAACCTTAGTTATAGAATCACTCACCTCAAGGATGAGCTAGAACAGCCCACAAAATCGGTGATGGGCAACAGCGGTTCAAGCTGCAGAAGGGACGGTGGTTCGTGGTGGTTTGGTGGTAGCATGATGGTGGTCGGAGTAGCTCACGATGGTGATGGAAGAGGCGGCGTTCGGGCGGTGAGCAGCCGGTGGGGGAGGAGAGAAAACCGAGATAGTAAGAGAATGAGAGGATAAAAGTGTGAGGAAAATGGGGGATGGTTCAGCCAAAGAGGAGTGGGAGAGAGTGAGAGAATGGTTCAAAATCGAGAGGGATGTGAGTGACAAGATGGTGGAGTGTAAATCTCACATGAATACTGGATGAATAATTGTAGTGGTTAATAAGGTTTTTGGGGTTTTGATTTAGGCATATGGGAATTTGGAGTCCAAGAGCACTTATACCCACTTTGCCGTTGGATATTTTCGGCCATGAGGGTGGGGATTGAATGTCCAAAATGCCCTCATCTATTCCAAAGGGTAAAACAATCACTCGGGGGTAAAATGGTGATTTCCAACTCGTAGTCCAAATTCCACTTTTCTAATTCATGTGGAGCGCTAAACAATCTTTACTATCCTCAATGAGACGTCGTTCAATCTATTAATAGCAGAATCCTTAAATGTCCGATCTCTAATCTCGAAGTCTACTTCGCGCTCAAAATCGATCGATTGAGAATTCAAGACATTTCGGACTAACGGGAGGCTCTTAGGAGTTACGCGTATCGACCCGTGAGTAGCATCACCTTTAAGAGTTATTCGAACCATGGCGACCCCGATTGTCATGCAATTATGAGGGTAAATTGCTAGTTCCAAGGACACGATCATCGGAAGTCAGTTCAGGTTGATTTGCAAATAATGCTATGGTCAAGCGGAATCAACCGCGAACCAATTGCACAATGCTAGTAAATCGTTCGACACTAATCTTGGATCGGTCCGCGATGGCCCAAAATATACCCTTGACAATCCTTATGGTCAAGGTAGTAATTTGTGGTCGAGTTCTTTAATCCACGTACTTAGATCCTAATTAGCCATTCCCTTTCGGTCGATCAACTCTGGAGAGATCAATTCCAAGCGAAATTACTAAAATATATCGATGCTCATTTTATTCATTCATAGACTTCAAAATGGGATTAGAATTCAGAATGTCACAAGACCGGTCCCAAGCCAAATGGTCATCGGAGCATGACGAAATTGGCCATCAATGCTACGGCACCTCTCGAAAGTCAACTTTGTGCAAACCGTCCAAGTTAGGCGCTAATTCGAGCATAGCGGAGGAGTAATAAAACCTAACGAAGTTACCCACCATCTCCGGCGCCGTTTAGACTAATTAGCACGTGCCCTCACGTGCAAGCTTGAGTTGGTGAAGCCCTTTAATCGGGCCAAAATTTTCAAATCCTATTATTATAAGGCCTCACGCATTTTTGAGCTAAAGGAGCTGGCATTTTGTTCGCACACAACTAACGAGAATAAAAAGAAAGTGAGAAAGAAGAGAGAGAAGCTCTCGACATATGCTCTCGTCGAAGCTTTAGGCCGTTCTTGTTAAAGTTCTTCGCTGGCGAGTTACACCAAATCAAGCTAGGCGAACACTTCCAAAAGTTCGGCTGACCTTCAAGGAGTCGATTGGTACCGATTTCGAGGCTCGGCACCTCCTAAAATATGAGTCATAGTCTCAAGCTTCGTATCGTGCTTGCATGGCATCTAGCGTCTCCGATCATTATTCTTGACATTGTTGCTAGCCTTATGCCCTTTAAATTATGATGACCGTGATCACAACTTGTTTTTGCATCGATTTTGCTCGAAACATACGAGTTGAACTCGTAACCTTCGTTGGACCCGTCGAACACCGGTCAGCCCATTTCACGCGATCGTGAGCTTGATCGGAGCTTGAGGTAAGTTTCCTTAACCTAATGCAACGCTTCTGTGTGAATGAATTGCATTGTTAAGCTCGATTTGCAAGATTTGAACATGCCATGTATATATAGTGCGAGCTTCGGACATTGTGATTTTACAGATAATATTGCTTGATTATGATATATGTGCTAGAGAAGAGTTAGGCAAGTCGATTAGCATAGGTTTCAGGCCGATTGGCCGAGGTTTCGCTGTCGATCAACGGGGAGAAACCTCATCCGTTCGTTTCGTCGTAGTCTAGAGGTTGAAGAAGAAGCCGACGTAGCATGGTCAACGGGATAGTGGTCCTACGTGCCGCCGATGTGGCTCGGTTAACGAGTCGCGAGCCCTACATGCCGCCGACGTTGCATTACGTGGCGTACACATCGGTGTGGTCGTTTAATCTGTTAGGGTTTAATTTAATAATAAACGAGCGATCGGATGGCCGAGAGAGTGACACGTATTTAGCTAGGGGCCGTCGGATTAGAAAATAGGATTTTTTTTTTTAATTTCTGAAAATAGTTTAGAAATTAGGAAAATAAGAAAAAAAAAATAGATACGGCGCCGTTTTAGTTCTCCAGCAATCGGAGGGTCGAGATTCCGCCACATGGTTTAATAGGAGCCGCTGGATATGATATTAGATTTTAAATTCTGATAAATGGTTTAAAAAAATAAAAAATAGAAAATAGTGATACGGTGCCGTTTTGTGGTCGCGCGGGTCCGGGCGCGGTTCTGGATCGTGTTGACCAGTCCATTGATAGGGTTGACCCTGTCCTATTCTTTTTTTAAAAAATAGAAAAAAATAAAAAATCAATAAAAAATTGAAAAAATTCTAAAAAATTAGAAAAAATCAGGATAAATTCCAAAATTTCCCAAAAAAAAAAAACCAAAAAAAAATGGGAAATGACCATATTCAACTAGTTTGACCCCAAATTATATTTTTTGGGTTTTCGAACTTTTCAAATTGACTATTTTACCCTTTTGGACATTTGGCCATCACATCTTCCGAACCAACCCCCGATTTTAATTGATTATTCCCTAATCCTATAGGGCTACATTAGGTATGCCATGTCTACCCGGATTGATTAATTTAATATGATTTATCCTCACATGTCATTGTTTCCTTGATCGACGCACTTTAATTCTTGACTTGTGAATTATAGGATAGAAATTTCCCGATCTGCATGATACCTATAAGTCATTTGAGCTTACCTCACCCTTTCCAAGCATCCCGTATGAATTCTTAGGTTAGAAAAATAATCAAGCAGTGTACCGAAACTGCGTCCATGGAATTCTCGGCATAACAAAATCCTTAACTATTTGAGGGGGTTTTCGATCATATCCTCTAAAGAAAGATTCGTGGTGACTCCGTTGGCATGTATACTATTCATATGCCACCTAACCACACCGAGGTCTACCCCGATTTTAATTATTTCCATCCTCCGTTGCAACTTGGGTAATGGACCATTGGAGGGGCCTACGTCCGGAATCCACACCATCGCGAGTTGGATGATGGACGGCCTATTAACCGTCAAGAGTGTTCCAAGCCAACGAACCTCGAGAGGATCGCGACAGGAGCGATTTCGGTATGTACTCTACCATTTCTTTCTCTAATAATGGAGGTTGTACTTTTCACGCTTGTTTCTTCCATCTTTGGCCAAAGAGTTCAAAGCTCTCATCCTCACCTTTCTTAATATTCGAAAGATCAGTCCTACTGACATATCCCTTTAGTTCAATTTCAAATCGCGACAAAACTGCTTTGATAAGTTCACCCATTAGGAACCCAATCCGGATCCACGGATTGTAACAAGAGTGACGCAGATCTCGTCAAAGCGAAATTTGAAGTTGTGAATGAGGGCTTCATCATCTTTGTATTACACAATCATCTTGCGAAGGTAGTACAAAACGTGGGCCGGGGACATCTAGTACCGTCGTACTTTGTTGAGAACATAACCTTTGGACTTGGCCTTTGTGGTGGGATATTTCTAACTTGAGTGATAGAAATTATAAGCTCCCTTAACTTAGATACCTTACTAGATAGTTCATTGCAATGCTCCTATAAGTTGGCCATTCGACGATTCTGCGTCTCGATCGCTCTTCGTGTCTCCAATGCTTACATGCTATCCTTGACCTTTCGTTGGTTAAGCTTGTTACCAATCGGGCTAGTTTTGATACGATACTCCCCAAATGACACATGTGAGTTTCCATAGTAGATATTCTGATATGAGCCTTCTGCTCCTTTTGTTCATCTCTAGGATTCTTTTCATTAGACCCTTCATTCATTGTGCCGACGAACTCCTATTATGCCGCATCATCTATTCCACCCTAGCCATCGGGAACAATGTCTTTTGAATTCACAAAGAAATTTGGAGGAGCAGAATATAAGACCTTAGAGTTATATCCCCCACGATCGGGTCCTATAGATTATCGACCACATCTCCTTTTCGCAAGGCCTCTTGTACGAATTTCCTATCTCCCCTCGAGCTTTTTCTAGACGCTCTTCATATTTGTTCGGTTCTTCATTTTTAACACTCATTAGATACCCAAAAGGGACTTTCCACAGCTCCCCTCTTGTGGCTCTCATCGAGAAATATTTTTAGAGAATGTCTACCGTAACATAAGTTCCCTAAAATGAGATTCTTCAAGTTTCTCGATAACGCCTAAGCTGATTAGTTTGCCGAGACAGAATCTCTTTTGCACTAACGAGATATCCCCTTCCTCTGGATATTAAGAGGCGATGTCCAAGAGCTCTTGCCACTTCTTAACATCCACAATAAACTCTAACTTTTCTTCTTGCTCATCCCAAAAGATCGCATTGACCTCATGATGATCGGGTAGAGGATTTTCTTGTACGTTTGGTTCTGGCTTATTAAACTCCAAGATTCCATCTTCTATCGAACTTGCATCTTATACTTCGGACTACTAAGGCTTTACATCTTTGAGCGTAGGCGCGAATACCTTTGTTTTACCCCTTTGATGTCCTTAGCAAATCTTCTCTAGTAAATGCAATCGGACTACTGGCACTCCATGAAGACATATTATATGTTATACATACAGATTAACATACTTGTCCAAAGTGAAATCCTTTCACACAGCGGTGAAATGTGCAGACTTCGTCAATCTGTCCACCATAACCCAAATCGAATCATTGCATCTCCGATTCCTCGGCAAACCCATCACAAAGTCCATTTTGATATGCTCCCACTTCCACTCTAAAATCTCAAGCAGTTGTAGCAGCCCACCAAGCTTACAATGCTACTCTTTGACTTGTTGGCACGTTAAATACTTTGCCACATGCTTGGCTATGTCAGCTTTCATGCTATTCCACCAATAGTACTACCTCAAGTTTTGGTACATCTTCGTGCTCCTTGATGAATACTATAGTTGCTACTTGTCACATCCTAAATTTCAACCTACTTTCGAAGCTGTGAATAAATGAAATATCTCATTGATGCATTTCAATTAAATCTCACTCGGATTTGATCATTCTTGAGAAGACTAACCAATGAGGAATGGCTAGCTAGAAAAAATCAAGTACGTGGACCTAAGAACTTGATCCTAGATTGATTCTTTGGCCATAAGGATTGTCGATGAAATATTTTGGACCATTATAGGCCGATCCACGAGCGATGGTGGAACGTTTTGCCAACGATATACAATTGGATCACGGGTGACTTTGTATAATCACGTATGAGTTGCAAACGTCCCTAAATCTATCTCAAACGATCTTATCCTTTAGAATTAGTTATTGACACTCGCAATTACATGACAACAAAGGTCGCCATGGTTTGAGTAATTCTTAAACGTGATAATAATCACGGGTCGATACGTGTAACTCCTAAAAGCCGCATGTTAGTTTGAGATACACTGAAGTTGCAATTGATCGATATTAACCACGAATCGGACTTCGAAATTGAACGTCGCACTTTCAAGGATTTCAATAACAATGTTTTGGACGTCGCCTCATCTGGGAGCATGTTTATTTCGCGATTCACCCCAAAGTGTTCAGAAAAGTGAAATCTAGATTGGAAATGAGGAATAACCTTTTAACCCTTAGGAAATGCCCATATCTTTAATTTGGTCAAAGGGCATTTCGGTCATTTACACCCCTAGTGGCCGAAATTATATTGGTGGACAAGGTATCCACTTGTGCAACAAGTTACTAAAGTGCCCTTCTTATGTTTGAAGAAAGATAATGGAGTAAATTAATGGTGGGCCCCACAAGTCCTTGTCTCATCATTTCAAGATCAATAATTCTATTAAATATCTCATCCCAAAATATCATAACCTATCTTATCTACCCATCATCTTCATCTTCTTCATTCTTGGACAAAATTTCTCTCATTTCTCTCTCTCTCCCTCATTCGGCCGAACCGCCATCAAGCCACCACCAGCCACGTCGTGAACCACCAGCTACCACTGGAGCACCAGCCGTCGCCGTTGAACCGCCCTTTGTCGCAAGACCGCCATGGAACCAAATGCCGCCGAGGAGCAGCCACCGCCGCTTGGATCTCGAATTTTCTCGCATTTTGACCATAGATTTTAGCTAGAATTCAAGGTAAGCAAGTTTCCAAACCTTGATTAGGTTGCTAGGCTGCTAATGGTGTTAGATTAGAGAGTTTTGGTTGGAAGTTTGCTTGGTTTGATTCCTTGATGCTTTGGCCGAAACTTTGAGGCAAAAATGGATCGTGTGGTCTTGATTTCATGAGTTCATCAAGTGTTTGATCATGTGGTTGTGATTGAATGTTGCTTTATGATGATTTAATCGTGTGGTTCCGATTAATCATTGCTTTAATGTGATCGAATCGTGTGGTCTCGATTGATTGTTGCTTTGTGATGATTAGATCGTGTGGTCTTGATTGATGGGTCCGAAAGATTAGCAAGATCGTGTGGTATGGATTGATGGATCGAGAAGATTAGTAAGATCGTGTGGTTTTGATTAGTTAATTGGGAGGATTAGGAAGATCGTGTGGTTCGGATCGGTTAATCGGAAAAGTATAGTGAGATCATGTGGTTGGATATGTTAATCGGGAATTTTACCAAGATCGTGGGGTTTAAATTGGTTGATCGAAAGTTTTGATGTGATCGTGTGGTCTCGATCGAGTATTTGAGTGAAAATATTGATATATGGTATTTTTTGAGGAGATTCAAGGATAATTGTGAAAGTTATACCATGAGGCGTTATTACGGAGGTTGTTGTGTATATGAGACCATATTATACTCTTGTTGAAGTTATACCACGAGGCATTATCACGCGGGGTCGATATATATACGAGATTATGTTATACCCTGAGGCGTTATTACGCGGGGCTTTGTATTCATCTTGAGGCGTTAAACGCGGGTTATACTGACTCGAGGCGTTACTACATGGGTCTGGGAGTACTATGTGGCTTGAAGCATTATTATACGGGTCTTGAAAGCGATTATACCGACCTGAGGCGTTATTACGCGGTCCGGAGCATTATTATAGCTTGAGGCGTTATCACGCGGGTCTGCTCTTAAATTATAACCTCGATAAATGAGTTCGATTCGAGGAATGATGTGCATTTAATTCAATTGGATTTATGATTTTGATTCTTGTTTTATGATTAAGCGCATTTAGTTGAGTTTGTTAGTTATTATAACTTTGAATGCTTATGATGTATCCGAAGGCATTATCACCCAAACCTAGGTTTAGGAACTTACTTGCTGAGATTTATTCTCACCTCGTCGTGGGTTGACATTTTCATACCGCAATCCTTAACTATGCCTCCCGTACGTTTTGGCGTCCCGATGGATATGGTCACATCCATCGAGGAATTCCCAATAGGCCAGGATATGGTGTATATTCGGAAAGGGACTACGGTGTGGGTTGATGAAGGGGATGAATATTGGAAGCCTCACTGCTACGAGTCGTGGTACTACCATTTTAGGGATTTGAATATTGGACCTCTAAAACCGTCCGAGATACCTCGGGACGGAATTCTCGAGTGGCACCACCCTGTGACTTGTGGAAGGTGATATGGAGAATTGTGTAGCTGGATCTAGGAACATCCCGGAGAAATCTCCGATCGTTAAGGAGGATATGTAAGTCATAGAGGTGTCTACATTCGAGGAAGACGAATAGGAAGATTCTCTAGAGATAGACCCCGATAACTCTTACTGAGTTTGATCTCGTCGAGAACGAGGATGAGTCCGAGGGTAGTGACACTGACTAGTAGTGATAGGATAGGTTGGATTCATTTTTTTGATGTCCTCTTAGGATAGAGGCATGTTAGAGGGACCTAGAGGGGTTGTCTTTGGGTTTGGTTCCTCGGTTCCCTTCGACCCCATTTGGTTTGTTGTATATTAACTCCCTAATCCTAGTTGGTTGTAAAGAACTTATGATGCTTTTGTATTATACAGTTTGCTTTTGTAATATAAAGGTTGTTGTTATCCTGGGTCATCTTTAGTAAAATTGTATTGGGATTACATTAGCTTCCGCATCCGTTTTTCACTAGCATTTATCTAGATTTTATTGGCTACTAGTTCTTAGGAATTTGTATTTAAGTGTGGCTATGTGGGATGTTGGCGTGCTCATAGGGTTCGGGGCGTTACATCCTTATTTTGAATTGGTATCGAAACAAGGTCAGCTCGATCCAAGTTGATTGAGGCTTGGAGTAATAAGGAGTGATGACTTTGGGATGACTGGGTAGTGAGACCTTAGGGATTCGCTAGAGTTAGGCACGATATGCATGTCATTTGAATTGGTGCTTGTGATTGACATATGTGATTGGTATTACCTTGAGTGATTAGAAGACGCAGAGTCTCGTGCGCAGCGTTGCCTCATGTTTGACTTTGCCTATCCGATGTGATGGATGATTTGTTGTGAATATAATAAGTTGCGAATGCGTGCGGACTTGAGGTATGAATGAAGAATACTGGTTGTGGTACTCTTGATTTGCTTGTTGTGAGTTGATTGCCTTGACTGTGAATGTTGCATTGATGTGTAGCCTAAAATTGCTCGACTTAAACAGATAGCTTAGGTCTCTAATTCCTTGATGGAATTATAGGGGGTTCAGGTGTTGTGAAAAGTTAGCAATAATGAGCAACTAAGGTAGAGGTACTAAGGGGCGTCTAGTTCAAGGACGCAAGTTGTGGACAACCCGAGAGTGGACGGAGTCCTTAGGGCTCTAGAAGAAATTGGAAATTTGATGGGTAGGCAGGCTTAAGAACGAGCTGCCACTATTGCCCAAGCCGCCGAGGTTGCCGTCTTGCTAATGGAACAAATGGGATTTAAGGGAATGATAATGGGAAGAGACAGATGCACCGATTAGTAGAACAGTTTTTGAAGTTAAAACCAGCTAGATTCAATGGGGAAAGGTGATCCCGAGGTTGCTCCTCGTTGGATAGAGGATTTGGAAAAGGCATTTGAAGTTCAGGGGTGCATCGAAGAGGAAAAAGTGACCCTGGCGGTTTATCGCCTTCAAGATACTGCTAGTGATTGGTAGAGGTCACCAAAGGAAGGGGTTTTCCTAAGGGTATGGTTCGAACCGGACCGCCTTTGTTGAGACGTTTAATGGAAAGTATTTCTCCGAGACGGCTCGGGAACGGAAGATGTTGGAGTTTCAATAGCTTCGTCGAATCGGATGACGATCGATCGGTATGAAGTAGAATTTTCAAGATTGTCAAAGTATGCGCTAAGGATGGTCGAGAATCCTTTGGATAGAGCGAGAAGGTTCCGAGATGGATTGAAGCCGGAGCTTCGTAGTCGGTTGATCTCGCTGAACCTAAAGCATTATGATGAACTTTATGAAAGGGGTCGAGATAGTTGAGCGGGACATAAAAGAGAAGGCTGCCGCTTTTGGATCGCGGTTTACGCTAGTTAGAGACAACCGCCGGTTTGGCAAGAGGCCTATGGCGGGGAATCGACGTTTCATTCCTCCCCGTCAAAAGAAGTAATGGGAAACCGGCGTACCAATCCAACCGGAATTGCCAACTTTGTGGAAGGAGGCATGGAAATGGACCTTGTCCGAGTAGAACGAGAGCGTGTTTTAGGTGTGGTAAGCTTGACCATCTGGATAAGGAATTGCGTGGAGCAAGCCATTGGATCTCAATTTCAACCTCAAAGACCTCGGACAAAACCTCAAGTTAGTACCGTCCCGTAGAATAATGAAAACAGGCCGCCGCTCATGGGAGAGTCTATGCAGTGGCGCGCAATGAGGCCGAGAATGTGCCCGGCGTGGTTACAAGTATGGTCTCTTTATGTGATCGTGCTGCTAATGCTTTATTTGACCTTGGAGTGTCGCATTCCTTTGTATCTCGAGCAATTTGTAAAATTAGCTAGGATTGAGTCGAAACTGCTAGAAGTAATGTTGCATGTAACCACACCCTTGAAGGATAAAGTATTGGTTTCATTAAGGTGTCCAGGATGTAAGATAATCATTGGTGATAGAGAAGAACTAATAGACTTGGCGGTTTGTCCACGCATGACTTTGATGTTATAATTGGGATGAATTGGTTGGGAAAACAAAAGGCTGTTTTAGATTGTGGTAGCAAGGTAATCCAATTCAATCCGATTGGTCGTCCTAGATATGAATTTGCAGGAAGTCAAGGAGGAGTCTCAATTCCTTTAATCTCGTCGCTTGAAATGACTAAGTTGTTAGACGAAGGATGCCAAGGGTATCTCGGCTGCAGATAGTTGATTCGCCCGTTGAAGGACCGAGGCTAGCGATATAGCAGTGTTGTGCAATTTTCTCGATGTCTTTCCTCAAGAATTGCCGGGATTGCCACTTGAAAGGGAAGTGGAGTTTGTAATTGAGTTAACCCCTAGGACGGAACCGATCTTTAAGGCGCCCTACATAATGTCTTTATAGGAGTTAAAGGAGTTGAAGGTCCAAATGCAAGAATTGCTGGACAAAGTGTCACGCCCGCATCTCAATCAGCGGTTGTACATCCCACATGGTCAAGAGAAAACTTGCTAACTCGTCAAGATCGGGAACGGACATAATATGCGTGAGATGTAAATGCAAGCGGAAGCAAATAGAATAAACCCGGACAAAATAAACAGAATGACTCCCGAACATAACACAAGCATATATATAACATAACCGGTAGATTCGGGGTTCATAGGGACCACCAGAAATAAAATGACTACGACCCAAGGGTACGACGCAGGGACGTGAAAGAAACCTCCCTAGACAAAATCACTCGTCGACACACGAGGATACAAAGTGGGGGAAAGACCTCTAAACACCTCGTCCTCATTAGAAGTATCCTCGATAGGGGAGCGAGCTCCGGGAAAAGCTCATCTTAATAGCACCATCCAACTCCGGGTCCGACTCCTCCGAAGGCTCACCCATCTCCCGATCATACACCGGATCCACAAGCGGTACCATGATCGGGTCGGGCTCCGGAATCGCCATGGGATCGCCAGGTGGCACCATCGGCTCCACAATCCCTCCGTCCATAGCAAGGTGTCCAACCATGGGGGACCTCGGCTCGGGATCGGTCCGACTACGGGTCCAATGTCGAGGAGTCTAGAAAGCGAAACTACGGAATGTCTAGGTCCAGCGACCTCCAAGACATGCTCCGAATCGCCTCCTCCCTCAAGGGTCCAGGACAAAAAAAGTTTCCGTCCTTATAAGTCCACGAAATAAAGCTATAAGGAATCCAAAGTGGTCACTCGTGTCATCAACCCATAATGTAATCGGCCCTCCGATAATATGTTTGGTCCGGTCCAACTAGATACTCCGTGATGACCGGCTCAAACTATGTCGATGGCCCAAAAAATAGTGGCATCCTGGCTGTTAGGGTCGGGGGTCTGAAATGTGGGTCCCACGACGGGGTGAAATTGACATTTCGGTAAGTGAGGCCTAACCTAACCCAAGGCTCTAGTACTTCCAAACAAACAACGACATAAAAACAACCCCGACCAAGATGCGACAAGTAGCCAATTCAAAGAGCAAAGATAAAAGCGATCACAATGCACAAGTCTATCTTCGTACCATAGGGCTCGAATATCACCTTTTATAATGCAGAATTATGATTTCACTTAATCAGTACAAAGCCTTGGACTCTTAGGAACACGGCTTGTACATATAGATATAGATATTCATGTGTGCAAAATGGGGTCTCGGACACTTAGGAATACGCCCCATCAATTCCACCGGACACTTACGAACACGACCGGAATATGTCAGCCCCGTGTCCTTAAGCGCGCCAACATCCCTAACATTCACTTTCTTCTTCAAGGATCGACACAAAGCATAGACTTAACGTAATGCCATATGCACATGTGGAAGCGACACAACACCCTAATGATAAAATTAAAAACAGAATGACTTAAGAAGACAAGAGGTTCGATAGCATAGAACATAATCATTCATACAAGCAATAACATAACATTACACAAAAAGTTCGACGAGGGTAATACAATTCAAAAGGGGTACTACTACCTAAACACCCAACATACTATCCTAAGGGTCGACTCACCATCCGTAGACTCGGCGGCGGTGAAGCATACTCGGGCTCGACTCCTCAAACTCCAACTCCGGCTCGGATTCGGAAGTATCCATGGGGTCATCCTCGGCATCCCTCGGCTCCACAATCTCCCGGCCTCACCCGGGGTCCTCGGGCTCCGGGAGCTCCGGCTCGGCCATCGGGCTCCGGTTTGGAGGACTCGTCCTCGGGAACGCGGCCTCCATCCGTCTCGCGGCTCTCAACACCTCATTCGGTATGACGCAATCCCTTAGTGGCCCAAAAAGCATGTCCCTATCCTTGTACGTCCAAGACGAGAAGATGTGCGGTATCCAACTTTCATCTCCCTCATCGACCCACACGGTGTTAGCCCTTCTATAGTACACATGCCGGACCTCTTTGGATACTCGGTGACTACGGACTCAAAATCTTTCGGCGGTCAAAAAGCGTCGGCATCCTCGGGATCGGTGGTCCGAAAAGTGGGTCCCGCGGAGGGGTGAGATTATATCCTAGTAAAGTAGATCTAAGCCAACCCTAGGGTATGGTACCTCCAAGCAAACTAACTATCACAATCAACCGAACAATCACATACAAATTATTCTATACATATAACTAGCTCAAACGGCACAACATAAATCCCTAAACCAACAGTTAGGTCACAATTACTACGGAGCTTTCGACTTAGGCACTATCACTAATCATCATACGTGGCATCAATTTCAAATAGTCAATTCTCAAGCTCGCGTCTTAACGCCTCAAGTCTATAGCACACACTTTCAATAATCGCCCGCGTAAACACGCATCGGGTTTAATAACAGATTCTCGCATTCGGGCCCGCGTCATAATGCATCGAGCTTAATAAGTGTACATATTTATGAGCCCAATTCATAGACCCGCGTAATAACGCATCGGGTCGGTCCCGCGCTAACGCATCGGGACGGATACGCACCCGCGTTTAACGCATCGGGGTATGAGTGCATACGGGATATGTCATAGTAATATACAATCGGCTATAAACCCCGCGTTAGCACGCATCAAGGTACTAGTATTCATACAGCCACATTCGGGCGTCTCATTTACTAACTTCTTGATCAAGTATAATAGATAAGCTCAATTCACAACAATTTGATCACGCTACCTAACACATGGTTCCGCGCATCATAATCTAGCCGATTTCCACATCAACGATCCAGAGTACACATGTAAATTTCTCATCACTATGACATACTCATAATGCACTAAATTCTACTCGGCCCGGCTAAAACCACATAGAGCCTCATTTCAATCTAACCGAATTTACAATCGGTCTGACACGCATTCCAACACATAATATCACATTTCACTCTCATAACTGAATATATCATGGCCCCAACTCAGAAATTTCCACGATTTTCACAACGATTCCGACGATAACAAACAACCTTACAACAAGCAACAATTCGCCTTTAAATCACACCTAAGGCCAAACCTAGCATGCTCAGCCCGTAACCCTCATCTTAGACCATCATTTAATATCCAAATCAACTAAGAACATACTCATTTATCAGCCAAGCTTTTGGAACAACAGCAGGTCAGATTTCCAGAATCGGTCCCCCCTTAGTTCATGCCCAAAACAGCCCATACATCAACCTAATCCACAAACTATCAAGCCCCTTAGTAACCCATAGTCCTAAGGAAGGATTAGAGCCACTTCCCAGCCCTTTTGATGAAGGAGAATCTCACGAGAGAGCTGCAACTTGGCGCGACCAGATTCTGACCTAGGGAGTTCCACCGGTTTCAAGCAAGAAAACAACACTTTTAGTCCATGAAATCCTCCCAAAATCCACCCATGAACCTTACCCGAACTACCTTAGAGGTCTATGGAAAGACTCTAGTTTCTCACCTTCAAATGGTGAGCAAAATCTGAGAACAGCCCTTCTCTCTAACTTGCTGCACTGGCGTCCAAAAGGGAGGAGAAAGGCGGTTCGTTGGTGGCGGCGGTGGCTCACGATCTCTAGGGGAAGGAGAGGTGGTGGTGGTGGTGGTGGTTGCAGCACTTTGGGGTCGCCGGAGATGGGAGGTGCCGAGAGGGAGTCGAGAGAGAAAGAAGGGAGAGATGAGAGAGTTTGAGAGTGAGCTTGAGTGAAAATGAGAATGGGAGTGAGAGAGAGAGATTGCTTCAGCCTATAAGAGAGGAGAGAGGGAGTGATTTGAGGTGACTAGCCCTCATTCAAGAGTGACAAGATAGTGGAGTTGGTACATGACATGAATAGTGTTAGTAGGTAGTGGGATTTTTAAGGAAATTGGGATTTTTGGGATATTAATTAGCTTTGGGAATTGAACCTTCAAGAACTCTTTTCCTTCTTCATTTCCTTGATATATTCGGCTGAAGTGAGGGTTTAGGTGAAGTGGCCGAAGTTTTCCTTAGCGGTTTCTCAAGGTGCTAAACGAAAGTCGAGACCGAGGTGTACTTCTTGCTTCAAAGTTTGATTTCCACTTTTCGACTCATATTGGCGATATAAAATCCTTATTAACTCCGGTGAAGCGACGTCCAATTTATTTACATTGGAATTCTCAAATACCCAGCCGCCGATTTCAAAGTCCACTTCGCGCTAAAAATTAGCCGATCGCAGCTTTGATACATCTCAAACCGACGAGCGACTCTTAAGAGCTACGTCTATCGACCCGTGATTTTTATCACCTTTAAGAATTATTCGAACCACGGCGATCCTGGTTGTCATGTAATCGCGAGGAAACGCGATCTGGCGGGACGCGATCGTCAAGAATCGGTTCGGGGTCATCCGCAAATCATGCTATGGTCTAGCGGAATCACCCGCGGCCCACTCGCACGACGCTAGCAGATTGTTCGATACTAATCTTAGATCGACCCGCATGGCCTAGAATGTACCCTCGGCAATCCTTATGGTCGGGATATTAGTTTGCCGCCGAGTTCTTTAGTCCGCGTACTATCCTATTTAGCCGTTCCCCTTTAGTCGGCCGTCTCTAGAGTGATCAATTCCGAGTGAGATTACTGAAATACATCAATGCTCATTTTATTCATAAACTTCGAAATGGGGTCCGAATTTAGAATATCACAACTCTTCCCCCTTACGAAATTTCGTCCTCGAAATTTACGGAACTTTCTACTCGAACAGGTGGGGGTGTTGACGCCTTATTGCTTCCTCGCTCTCCCAAGTGGCTCCTTCCGGTCCGGTGGTGTTCCCAGATTACTTTCACTAATGGAATCGTCTTGTTTCTCGAACCCTGCTCTTTCCCGTCCTCGATCCTCACCGGCCTTTCCACGTACGTCACTCGGTCGTCTACTTCTATAGCTTCATAATCCACGACATGTGTCGATCTGGTTCGTACTTTCGAACTTTACCTTTAATGCATTTCAATTACTTCATTTGTTTCTAAAGCTTTTTGCTTTCTCTTCTAAGCACCCTATGGATCTCGCTTTGTGATTCAAGAAGTGCAGCATTGTAATGTCATTAGTTGCATCTATCAATAAAATCATCTCCAATTTTATTAAAGACATATGGAACAACGGATTGGTCCGATGATGATAATTGCTTACACCATGAAATTGAGGCCCGATCCGCCATATGATCTTGGGTTTTAAAACAGCATTTTGAGAACCAAGACGTCCGAAAAATCAAGGACTAATTCTCCTTCCTATTCTCTTCTTTTCTTTCAAAAGGAATTCAAAAATATTTTGTCAAAACAGATCATGCATTTTGTAATTCTATTTTCTGCATACTAACCATTCTTGATGCATTTCAAGCATGTCATCCCACCCATGCATAAGAGGTTAATATGTGACTAAGATCGGCTCGATGATTATGCATAAGAGATTGATATAGAAGACGCAGATGTGAGTGACATTAAGAGGGAATGGGATTATTTTGAAGAATCTAAGCCTCCTATTTCGAAAGAGCCCACTGTTGTCAATATGGGAGATCCAACTGTGTTAAGGAAGTAAAAATAGGGGGACATTTATATGCAAATCGATATCTCGAAAATGACAGCATTGCTTAAGGAATATCATGACATCTTCGCCTGGTGATATCTTTGACAGGCCGGGGTTGGATCGTGAAATAGTGGAACATGCTTTGCCCACAAACCACTGCTGCACATCGATTAATCAGCTACGCATGTGAATGAACCCTGAGCTGTCCGATAAGATTAAAGATGAAGTGATGAAGTTGTTTAAATTGGGGTTCATTGAGGCTGTCCCATATGCCGATTGGGTCGCTAATATCGTGCCGATTAAGAAGAAAGATGGGAGGATCTGGATATGTGTGGACTATCGGGATTTAAACAAAGCCAGTCAAAAGATGATTTCCCCTTACCGCACATTGATGTGCTCGTTGATAACACCGCGGGCTTTGAATTATTCTCCTTCATGGATGGCTTCTCGGGATATAATCAAATCATACTTGAAAGAGGAAGACAAGATCAAGACCTCATTTGTCACCCAATGGGGAATCTTCTGCTATAAAGTCATGCCTTTTGGATTAAGAAATGCAGGGGCAACATATCAAAGAACTATGGTGACCCTCTTTCACGACATGATACACAAGGAAGTGGAAGTCTATGTGGATAATATGATTGCCAAGTCTAAACCTAGAGAAGATCACGTTCAAGTGCAGAGAAAATTATTTGATCGATTAAGGAAATACAAGCTCAAACTCAATCCGTCGAAATGCGTATTCGGCGCCGGGAGTCTAGAAAACTGCTGGGATTTGTCGTAGCGATCGTGGTATTGAAATCGACCCCTCCAAGATCAATGCTATATGGGAGATAGGGACTCCTTCTACTGTTAATGAAGTACGGGGTCTACTTGGAAGGCTAAATTACATATCCAGATTCATATCACAACCGTCGAAAGCAGTGAAGCCCTTCTTCAAACTTCTAAAGAAAGGCGCAAAAGTAAAATGGGATTCGAGTGTCAACAAGCATTCGAGAAGATCAAGGAATATTTGGTACAACCCCTAGTACTAGTACTTCCTATCCTTAATGTTCCTTTGACTTTATATCGACGGTTCATGACGAATCCTTGGGAGCTCTACTTGCCCAAACTAACCCCAAGGATCGAAAGGAATAGGCCATATATTATCCGAGCAAAAAGTTCACCATATCCGAAGCCAAGTACTCATCGGTAGAAAGAACTTGCTTAGCACCGGTTTGGGTCCTCCATAGATTGAGGCAAGGATACCTTGCATTATCATATCCAATTGGTCACCGAAAACGACCCCCATCAAGTATCTTTTGGAAAAATCAGCTTTATTGGGAAAAATGGCCATGTGGCAAGTACTCCTTTCGAGTTTGACATTAAAACCTCTCCCCAAAAAATCTGTTAAGGGAAGAGCGATCGCAGACATGTTGGCTGAAAATCCTCCCAAAGACGTTTTAGAGCGAAACAATGGAGGCAAAATTCCGAATATATCGAAGACAAGTGGACAATGTACATTGATGGTGCGGTAAATCTCGCTGGATCGAGTGCTGGGCGTTTTAATATCCCCTGAAGATCAACATTATCCCGTCTCGACCAAGTTGGTGTTCCGTGCACCAACAATATCTCGGAATATGAGGCCTGCATCCTCGGATTACAAGTTGTCATTTCATTAAAGGTGAAGAAGCTGTTGGTATATGGAGATTCTATGCTCATTATTTTACAAACCTAAGGGGAGTGGAAAACAAAGGATCCTAAGCTTATCCCTTATCATAAATTTCTCGAAGAGCCGATCCAACATTTTGAGGAAATCACATTCGAGTATCTACCAAGAACTCAAAATCATTTTGCTGATGCTTTGGCCACACTATCGGTCATGTTACAAGTGCAAGATGGCCTTGAGATAGAGCCGTTAAGGATTGACATCCTTAATCAACCTACATACTACATGGCCATTGAAGAAGAACCCGATGAAGAACTATGGTATCATGACATCAAAAATTACTTGCTTGAAAGGCGAATTCCCTGAACGATCAACCGAAGATAAGAAATACATCAGCAAGATATCCTCTAAGTTCTTTCTCGGTGGACAGGTCCCTGTACAAGAGGTCCTTCGATTCGATCTTGCTAAGATGCGTAAATGCCAAAGAAGCAAATCTCATTATGAAAGAAATCCACGAAGGAGAATGTGGACCACACATGAATGGCCATCTCCTCTCCAAGAAGATCATGAGACTCGGGTACTCTTTGGATGACTATCGAGTCGATTGCAATCAACATGTTAGGTCCTGTCATCAATGCCAAGTATATGGCGACGGGATAAACGCGCCGCCCACTGAACTACATTAAATGTCGAACTTGGCCATTCTCTATGTGGGGGATCGACATGATTGGGCCTATTAACCCAAAGGCCTCAAACGGACATCGTTTTATCCTGGTGGCCATCGATTATTTCACCAAATGGATTGAAGCCAGCTCGTATGCCAATGTCACCACAAACAGTATAGCTAAATTCATCAAACGGGATATCATCTCGAGATATGGAGTCCCAAGAGCAATCATCATAGACAATGGCTCTAATCCGAACAACAAAGTTGTGGATCACTTGTTGGATCAATTTAAGGTACGACACCTCAATTCTTCACCTTACCGCCCACAAATGAATGGAGCTGTGAAGGTGGCAAACAAGAACATCAAGAAGATATTGGCCAAAATCGCTAAGAAATATCGAGACCGGCATGAAAGATTGCCATATGCTCTCATGGCCAATCGAACTTCGATTCGTACTTCAACAGGGGCAACTCCCTACTCATTGGTATATAGTATGGAGGCGGTTCTACCAATAGAAGTTGAAATCCCCTCTTTAAGGGTCCTGTCTCGGGTAGAACTCTCGGAAGGTGAGTGGAACCGGCAGAGGCACGAGCAATTAAATCGATTGATGAAAAGCGACTAAAGGCCATTTGCCATGGTCGGAGCTACTAGAAGAAAGTGGCTAGGGCTTTTAACAAAAGTTCAAGCCCGAGAAATTTTGAAGCGGGGATGCTAGTTGTGAAGAAAGTGCTCCCAAATACTCAACACCCAGGGAAGCAAGATTTCGCCAAATTAAGAAGGTCCCTACGTGATTCGAAAGTCTTATCCGAGGGAGTTCTTATTCTTGTAAATATGGATGGAGAAGAATTGGCAAGTCCGGTAAATGCAGATGCTGTGAAGAAGTATTATCCCTAAAATAAAATCAAGTTCGAAGTGATTAATGAACGAATCTCGGTCACATGAAATTTGCATTCGCATGACATTTCCATACATGCATTAGCGTATGTTTGTTTTTACAAGAAAGCCTGGAGTCATCAAGGATCCTGCAGAGCGATTGACCAAACAAGGGAGTCGTTTTTATTTTAAATTTCGAACATCTCTAACTAATCATTTCCTTTTTATGCGGGAAAAGGGAATCGACATATGAAGGAGGTAGGTTTGGGCCCTCTTCCTGAAAAATTCTCACTTCCATTTGGAAATCTTATTGTGTTTAACATCTAAACTTTTAATTTGCAAAGTCGTAAGGCCTTTTTAAAAAAAAGAGATGTTCCTTTCAAGTTTCGAAACACCTTTTGAATACACCTTTTGAAGAAAACTTTTGCAAATGCTGAATTTTGATTAAAACACCTTGAGATCCTACAAAAGGGTAGGTTTTGAAAGCTTTCCAAGAGGATGATCCTTCAGATGAAAAGAGGAAAACCTTATCCTCAAACACGTCCCCGATACACTTGAGCGATAAGTGAAAGCGACAGAGCGAAAAGCTTAATCTTGGGACGTAGAGATCATTCGCGGTGATTACATGGATCGAAATAACGAAAGGCATTTCCATTTCAAAATTATCTACACACTTATATCCTTTGATAACCATTCGAACCAAAAGGAGAAATTTTCCGGATAAAACCCTGTCAAGAACCACCCCACACTTTGGGGCATATTTGGAGGTTCATTGGTGGATCCCTCGAAAAAAAGATTGAGGTAAGACTTTATTATGCTAACTTGCATCAATCTTTTTGAGATAGCTTCAGTGATTTCTTGTAGAGACTTGGAACACCTTCAAGTGAAGAAAAGTATTTCATTTTTATATACCCAAACACTTATCCTTTGATAAGCCAATTTGAGCTTTCATAATCTTCATTTCTAAATCATTGTTGGTAATCACCTCCCTCTACTAGGGCAAAACAAAGGAATTGCGATAAGTCAAAAGCGTAATTGGAAGAATTTTCGATCCCGATCTCGGAAAGAGCTAGTCAATGACAAGAAACAAAAGGGCTAGCAAAAGCAAAGTGCCTGGTAAAAGCAAGGCCAAAGCCCATGAAAAAAGCGTCACGTAAAAGAGCAAAGTTTCAAAAATCATGATGAAGAGAGGAAAATCCTCAAAATCAACTAAAGAAAGAATGTGCATGAAACTTCCTCAAAGCAAGTGACTGCTGGTAAAAATATCAAAGTGATCATGCAAGTTCACCCCTCTTTTGAAAATATGACCTTTCTCAAAAAGCTAACCTTGAACCAAGTTCTGACATGTCACCAAAAACTTTTCCGATCTAGAGGTGTCTCGAGGTTGATGCAAGAGATCACACGGAAGCTACCTCTTAAAGAGGTAAGTACAATCCTCTCTTAACGCGTCTTCGGGGTTCTTGACTTGTAAACCTGGAGAAGTTGTTTCGATTAAAACTCACTTCTTAGCCTTGAAATGAAAATCCTTTGATAAACCTTTGACCTAGCCTGAATTACGGTCCCTTTTAAATGTTTCTCCGATCAGTCGGATTATATACATCTCAAACGATCCCGAAACCTCAAGGTTAGGTTTCTCGTGAGCGGATCCGAGTTTTAGAAAAAACCTTCCCAAATGGTGAGAAGCTCTTTTGAATGAAGGAAAATCTTGTTGAAAAACTTTTAAGACAACCTTTTCGTAGAATACTTGGGTGCTAACGTTTAAAATTCACCTCCGATGGAGATTTAAACCCGTGTTTGAACACGTTTCCTTTACAAATACACTTTGAAAATTTTTTGGAATTCCTAAGTTTCCCCCCGAATTTGGAATTACTACTCTTTATCATCATATATCCAAGGGTCCGAACCCATTGGATTACTCAAAACCCATTCTAATGATGTTTGATTGGATTTTCTATAGGTTCCCTAGTATTCCTAAATCCTCGAAATAACTACTTTTTAAAGATCAAACTAACATGGATTTTCTGCGGGTTTTACGGCAAATCTAGGTCCTCGAAATGGCACCCTCTCCTTTGAAATTTGAAAATCGGGTTTGAGCTTCTCTAGTACATTAGTAAACCTAGGTCCTCGAATGGCACCCTCTCCTTTGAAATTTGAAAATCGGGTTTGAGCTTCGTAAGTACACTAGTAAACCTAGGTTCTCGGAACGGCACCCTCTCCTTTGGAATTGGAAAATCGGGTTTGAGCTTCACAGGTACACTAATAAACCTAGGTCCTCGAATGGCACCCTAGTCACCACATTCAAATCGGCGAACTCCTTTCTACGGGATAGCCACCTCATTTAAATCGACGAACTCCTTCCTACAGGATAGCCAACCCATTTTAATCGGCGAACTCCTTCCTACAAGATAGCCAACCTATTTTAATCGGCGAATTCCTTCTTACAAGATAGCCAATTTCTCCAGATGGTGAATTCCTTCTTACAAGATAGCCAATCTGCATTCTAGTAAGTAAATCCCTTTGTTACAAGGGTAAACCCTCCTTCCAAACCTTCAAACCACAGCTCGACATCAAACGGACACTCGATCATTATGAAACCTCACAAACCACTCGAAGATAATTCTATACACTCGTCCTCGCGATCTCGGACCGATAATCTTCAAACCACTAACAGGTGAGCTACGGGTAAGTCTCTCTCTCCTTATTTCTCTTTCACATAAAAAAGCGTGAGCCGGAATAATCTCTCCTCGGAATCTTGAACTTCAACGACAAAGGTAAGGCAATTGAATGTCAAAGACTAGTTTTCTTTAGATTTTTCCCCAGTAGAATTCGACCAAAGATTCGGGTGTCACCTTGTCTTTGAAAGAAACCTCTAGCCGAGATTACTTTCAAGGAGGGCCATTTGTTGACACTTGATTTTTAATCATTTTTCCTTAGTTTTATTTTGTAAAAAATTCTCAAAAATTCATAAAAAATCAAAAAAAAAAATTTGAAAAATCAAGTTTGGGAGCCTTGGCTAAGCATAAGGAACCATTTTTGAACAAAAAATAATTTTTCATATTTTTCACTTTTTATAATATTTTCGGAAAATAAAAAATACTAGAAAATTCATAAAAAAATACTTTTCGATGTCACAAAAATACAAAAAAATGTCCAGTATTTTTATTTTAATTCTCTTTTCATGTTGACCTCAAGAAAAATCAAAAATCGAATCCAATTTTAGGTGTTTCTTCATAACACTAAGAGTCTATACATTCAATTGCAGTCCTTCTAAGCATCAATTTGATCAATTGCAGCCTCAATTACGCAAATTGAATGAATTGGGCAAAAATTCTTAAAATTCTTGCAATTTAGTCCCTCGACTTGCAAATTTTTGAAATTACTTTTAATTGAGGGACTTTCGTGGTACAATTGGACCGTCCCCTTAGGTTTTCATACATTCCGAATAGATTGGTATACGTGGTTTGGTCCAATTTGATCAATTAAGTGTCCAATTGAGCTTCTCCCTAATTTGGGAATTTAGAAAAATATGGGGTTTTTGCAGAAATTGGTGAACAATTTTGGGCAAAACCGCATTTCTAGATAATATTCAAGCCCCTAAGTCCGATTTTAAAGTTTAATCGCGAAAATTCCCCACCAATTTTGATTAATTTTGAAATTTTAAAATCCGAACCGGTCCGAACAGTGCATCATCTTCCTCGGACTCGCACCGTTTTGCGGGTTTGAGAGCCGAGATTCAACAATCAAATTGAGGACCAATTCGATACTAATTGGATCGGATAATGTGGGTGGTTTTCTTCCGCGAGCAAGGACACATCGATTGCCACCCATGGTAGGGCCAATGGTCGCCGGAGGAGCTCGCGCGAGCCCGTCAAAGTTACGCCGACACGTAAAGTCAACATTTCCAAGTTCGAGTACAATTCGTGCTCGTTTGTGATCGACGGAGGGCCGAACGGACATAGACGGAATCCTAACTAATTCCGTCGCTGTCCGGTGACCAATTGGCACATGTCAAGGCACGAGGGAGGCTCGGCGAGCTCTCTCCCGTACGCGCCAAATTTCAAAACCAAGTATAAAAGGATGAGAAGCTTTGCGAATCCGGGAGAGGCTCATTACGTTCGCAAGGCACTTAGAGAGCTAGAGAGAGAGAGAAAAAACGACAGAGAGCTCATCCTCTCGCCCGTGCGATCGAGGATTTGAGTTCGACCGTGAGAGCTTCGTCCGCTCAATCCAAACCAAACCGAAGCTCGCAATCAAGTTCGAAGCTTCGTACGGGTTCTAGGAAGCGATCGCACCAATTCAATTGCTCTGTAATATCCAGAATCGGTGAGTCGACTTCTCGATCTTAGTATTGTGCATCCATGGCATCTCACTCTCACAGGCACGATTATTGAAATTGTTGTGTGCGTTTTACTTCTTGAGTGTTCCCGACCACGTTTGCATCTCCGTTTTGCATTGATTTCGCTCGAATCACCTCGGTCGAACCTCCAACCCGTCGTGGCCTGGCCGGATATCGGTCGGGCGTTTCTAGCCATTGCAAGCTCAATCGGAGCTCGAGGTAAGTTCTCCGAACCTCCTATGATGATCGTGCATGAAAGAATTGGTATGATTTGGTGTTAATTTGCATGTTAGAACTCGGCGATGACCGACATGCGTAGTTCATAGCTCATGATTGAACCGATAAAATTGTCCCGATTTTCGAGTATGTTAATCTAGAGATCAAGGCAAGTCGATAGGAATTGGTTTCGCAAGTTTTAGTTGAGGTTTCACCGTTAGATCGTCGCTGGAAATTCTCGGCCGTCCGTTGAACCGTCGTCGAGAGGTTGAAGACGAGCCGACGTGGCTTGGCCGGCGAGTCAACAGGTTGAGGTGTCGCGTTGTGCTTGGACCAGCGTGTCGCCCGGTCGGCTCGGCCGTTGGCGCGACGAGCCGAGTCGGTTAGATCCGACGGCTGTGATAAATAGGCTAGTTTGATTCTAGGCCGTTAGATTAGATTTTTGTATTTTTTAGATTAATTCGTTTAATAGATAGAAAATAAAAATACGAAAACGGTGTCATTTTAGTTAGTAAGCGCGCGGCGTTGTTTAGGGTATAGGCGATGCGGTGTCGTTTTATACACGGGGAGAGGTGATCGAGTACGGCGAGGAGTACGTAGGCACGAAGGAGCGAACGGTTGAGATCAATTCTAGGTTTAATCCTGGCCGTCCGTTTTTTTATAAGCATTTTCGGATATTAGAAAAATGTTTTAAAAAATCAAAAAAATAGAATAAAATAGAAACGTCGTCATTTAGTGTCGAGCGGGTCCGAGCCGGGTTAGGGTCGGGTTGACAGCGCATTGATCGGGTTGACCCCGTCCAAAATATTAATAAAAAATTAGTAAAAATTTCTAAAAAATAAAAAAATTGTAAAATTCATAGAAAATTCATAAAAATTCCCAGTTTTTTCCAAAAAATTTCTAAAAAATACTTAGGTCGATTCGGGACTCCTATAGTTTGGATTGATTTTTTTCGAAGCTTCGAGGGTCAATTTACACTAATCCGGAGAATTCTCAATTTTTTAGAAAATAAATAAAAATTCCAAAAAAATTAGAAAAATTAGAAAAATTCTGAAAAATCACAAAAAAATGGGAAATGGCCACATTCAATTGGTCCGACCCCAATTTTGTGATATTTGGGTCCTAAACCCCCAAAATTGACCATTCTATCCTTCCGGGCCTTCCGCCCCAAATTTTCCCGAACAACCCCGGTATTCAAAATTGATTTGTCCGTGGGCCGATAGGGCCATATTAGACGTATCTACTTGATTGATTGTTTGATTTGGCTGTGATTATTTTGATTGAACATTAAATTTCTCGTTGTATTGTTAGGGTGGTAAATTCCCGTCGCATGATACCTTAGATCACTAGGGCCTACCTCACTTGAAATTTCATCTGCATGAATTCTTAGGTTAGAAAATCACTCAACTTCGATAACCGAAAGGGCGTCGATGTAAATCTCGGCGTAACCAAGTCCCCGGACCCAAATCTCTGGTTTTCGTAGAATCGAACGGTTTCTCCCGACCGCTCGATAGGGTTTGCGATCATACCCTCCAATAATTGATCGGTGGCGACTCCAAATGCATGTACACTATGCACATGCCACCCGACCACACTAAGGTTGATGTCGATAAAAAATTTCTTCACTTCTCACGTTTAAGAGTTATTCGAACCATGGCGACTTTGGTTGTCATATAATTGCGGGGCTCAATCGCAAGTTCCAAAGGTCGCGATCGTTGGGAATTGGTTTAGGCTAATTTGCAAATTATACAATGGTCTAGCGAAATCACCCGCGAACCATTAGTATAACCCTAGCAAATCTTTTTAAGACCAATCCTAGATAGGCCTTGATGGTCCAAAATATTTCCTCGGCAATCCTTATGATCAAAGTACCGGTCCCTGGTCGAGTTCTTTAGTCTACCTACTTCAATCCTAGTCAGCCCATCCCTTTTTGGTTAGTTACTTATGAGTGATCAAATCCGAGGGACACTTAATTGAAATACATCGATAGGTCTTTCTTTCATTCATAAGCTTCAAATAGAGTCGAAATTCAAAATGTCACAACTCTTCCCCTCTTATAAAAATTTCGTCCTCGAAATTTACAAGCAACCAATTATTCAAATAAATGGAGGTCTTGGCGCTTCATCGCCACCTCACTTTCCCAGGTTGCCCTTTCGTTCCATGGTGCTCCCAAATCACCTTCACCAAATAAATCATCATGTTCCTCAAGACTTGCTCCTTCCTCGTCCTTTATCCCGACTGGCCTTTCAATATAGGATACTCTATCGTCCACGTCTATAACTTCATAATCTAGTACGTAGGTTGGGTCCGGTTCATACTTCCTCAGCATCGACACATGAAATACGTTGTCAACTTGTGACAAATTTGGTAGCGAGGGCGAGGCGGTAGACCAAGATCCCAATTTTTTCCAAAATCTCAAAAAATGGCCTATGTACCTCGACTCGATTTTCCCTTCTTTCCAAACCAAGACAATCCTCACATTAGTGACACTCGAGAAAGACATGATCTCCCACTTGGAATTCCAAAGGTCGACGTTGCTTGTCGGCATAGGTTTTTTGCGGCTCCGAACAGTCTTAAGCCTTTCTCTAATGACCTTCACTGTCTCGACCGACTGTTCTACTAACTCTGGAACCGTTATTCTCCTTTCGCCAACTTTGTCCCAATATATCGGAGTTCTCGCACGCTCTATCATACAAGTGCTTCAAACGGTGCCATTCTCGATACTCCGCCGATAACTTGTTATTGTAGGCGAATTCTACCAAGTGTAATTGTTCTTCCCAACCTCCTTTAAAATCTATGACACATGCTTGTAACATATCCTCCAACGTCTGAATTATCATCTCGGATTGCCCATCCGTTTGAGGATGATAAGCTGTACTAAAATGAAGCGGTGAACTTAAGATCCCTATCTCGACGTAATTGTCACTGGAACTCCATGTAATAGGACTATCTCGCCGCATATACAGCTCGGCGTATTTGTCCATGGAGAAATCCTTTGGTACAGCCCAGAAATGTACAAACTTAGTCAACCTATCCATGATTACCCAAATAGAGTCGTGATCTCTCTAACTCCTCGGAAGGGCCATAACAAAATCCATCGTAATGTGTTCCCACTTCCATTCGGGGATCTCCAACGGTTGAAGTAGGCTACTCGGTTTACAATGTTATGCCTTCACCTGTTGACACGTGAGACACTTCGCTACTTGTTTCGCAACATCCACCTTCATCCCATTCCACCAAGAATGCTGTTGTAAGTTTTGATACATCTTCGTGCTACCCGGATGAATGCTGTAATTACTTTGATGAGCTTCGACAAGATCTTTTCCCTTAGCTCTTCATCACTGGGTACGCACAACCGTCCACGAAACTTCAAAACCCTATCTTCGGATACTTGAAATTCGGGTTTCCTCTTTGTCGCAACTATTTCCAGAATCTTTGGAATAGCATGGTTTGTAGATTGTAACGCCTTAATCCTCTCCCCGAACCTCGGGTTCGATCCTCAAGGTAGCCATCAGCCGGGAAAGATGACAGACCTCAAACTTGAACTCTAAATCCCTCATTCCTTCCAATAAAGACCATCCTTTAACCATCAATTGCACGATGCTTGATTTCCCACTAAGTGCATCCCCGACCTTATTTGCCTTCCCGGGAGGTGATATAGAATATCACAGTCATAATCCTTAAGCAACTCCATCCATCAACGTTGCCTCATATTCAGCTCTTTTTGGGAAAACAAATACTTCAAGCTTTGATGATTTGTATAAATCTGAAACTTCTATCCACACGAGATAATGCCTCTAAATTTTCAATGCAAAGATGATTGCAGCTAACTCCAAATCATGCGTTGGGTAGTTCATCTCGTGCGGTCTCAACTATCGCGATGCATATGCAATAACTCTCCCATACTACATCGAACGCATCCTAATCCTTTTAGCGATGCGTCGCTATAGATTTCATAGCCTCTAGGGCCGGAAGGTATCGTTAGGACCGGCAAAGTAGTCAACCCTGTGCTTAAGCTCTTGGAAGCTCCTTTTACACTTATCCGTTCACTCAAACCGCGTATCCTTCTTTCATTTCCGAAAATTACGTGTCCAAGGAATGCCACTCTGTTGAGCCGAACTCGCACTTATGAAACTTGGCGTAAAGCGAGTGCTCCCTTAATGTCCGTAGAACCACACCTAGATGTTGCTCATGTTCCTCGGAGCTCTTCGAGTAAATCAAAATATCGTCGATGAAAACGATGACAAACCGATCCAAATGCCCCTTAAATACCTGATGCATCAAATCCCCGAAAGTGGCTGGAGAGTTGGTCAATCCAAATGGCATTACTTGTAAATTTATAATGCCCACATCTTGTTCGGAATGCCATCTTTGGTATGTCTTCCTTTTTAATCCTCAACCGATGGTAACCCGTCCTCGGATCTATCTTGGAGAACACCGAAGCTCCCTACAGGTGATCGAATAAGTCATCTATTCTAGGCAACGGGTACTTGTTCTTGATGATCACTTGGTTCGATTGCCTATAGTCGATGCATAGCTGCAAATACCCGTCCTTTTTCCTCACAAATAGTACCGAGTGCCCCCTTGGTGACGCACTTGGACAAATGAAGCCTTTGTCCAATAACTCCCGCATCCGAACCTTCAATTCCTTTAACACCGATAGAGACATCTCGGTAGGGTGCTTTTGAGATCGGTTCCGTCCCAAGGGCTATGTCACTCCCCGCACCCTTGCGAACGCGTGATCATCCCTCCGATGGTTCCTTTTCTCGTTCGCGAACTCGCCAGGATCGAACTACGGATATAATGTGTGACATTATGGATTCCGACCCCATTTTGAAGTCTATGAATGAATAAAATGAGTATCGATATATTTCAGTAATCTCGCTCGAAATTGATCTCTCTAGAGTCGATCGACCAAAAGGGAATAGCTAAATAGGATCTAAGTACGTGGACTAAAGAACGCGACTACGGATTAGTATCCCGACCGTAAGGATTGTCGAGGGTACATTTTGAACCATGGTGGACTGATCTAGGATTGTGTCGGAACGTCACGCCCCGTGTCCTTCGAACACGCCACATCCCTCAACCTTGGCGAACTTACGTTTATCTTTCCTAGGATTGATACTGCGATAAACTTAACATAACGCCATATGCACATGCGGAAGCGACACAACATCCTAATGATAAAATTAAACAAAATGACTTCAGAAGACAAGGAGATTTTATAACATAGAGACGATCATTCTTACAACGCATAGGAACGAAATACATAAGGATCACGAGGGAGAGACAGGTAGCTGGGGGAAAAGGGGCCCCCACAAAATATATGACAACGAGAGGGTAGGCATTCATTTAGACTACATCCATCAACAAGGTATACCAAAAAGGTTAAGTGGCCCTACTCTAGCCTTCGGTTCGCGCCCTCTGCTGGTGGTGGCACATCTTTCGGGTCGAGCTCCATCGGCTCTTCAATACTCTCCGCCTCCATCGGATTGATGTCCGGTCCACGACTTCTCTACCCCGGGGCAAGCACTCGCTAGGGTCCAACTCCATGGGGTCTCCTTGCTCGTCCTCGTCGTAGGGCACACCGAATATTTGGAGAGGTCCGCCCTCCCTTCTTCAACTCCAAGCCCAAGCCAAAAAGGTATGCTCCCAAGCTCCACCTCCTACGTCTATCCATACGGTGGTATAGTTCCTACGAGTGCACCCTACCATCGCCTATCACATATTTCGTCACTATACGATCGATCCGTCTCGGTATCCCAAAAAGTGGCGGCGGCATCTTCAAGGTCGGTGGTATGAAAAGTGGGTCCGACAGAGGGGTGAGATTACATCCTAGTAAGGTGGATCTAAGCCGACCCTAGGGTATGGTACCTCCGAGCAAACTAACTACCACATTTGAATAAACAATCACATACAAATTATTCTACACATATGACTAGCTCAAATTGGCACACATAAATCCCTAAAGCAATAGTCGGTCACGATTACTACGGAACTTTCGACTTAGGCACTATCACTAATCGATCATAAGTGGCATCAATTTCAAACAATCAATTCTCAAGCTCGCGTCCCAACGCCTCGGGCCTATATAGCACACACACTTTCAATGATCCGGCCCGCGTAAACACGCACCGGGCTTAATAACAGATTCTCAATATTCGGGCCCGCGTGATAACGCATCGGCTTAACAAGTATACATATTTATGAGCTTAATTCATAGACCCGCGTAATAACGCATCGGGTCGGTCCGGCGTTTAACGCATCGGGTATGAATGCATATAGGATATGTCATAGTAAAAAACAATCGACTATAAACCTCGCGTTTAACGCATCGGGTATCAATACTTATGATTTCACATCTAGAGATTTCCATTAATAAACTTCATGATTGAGTATAACAGATAAACTCAATTTCACAACAATTCGATCGCGTTACCTAACACATGGTCTGCGCATCACAATCTAGCCGATTTCCATATCAACGATCCAGGTACACATGTAAATTTCTCATCACTATGACATACTCATAATGCACTAAATTCTACTCGGCCCGGCTAAAACCACATAGAGCCTCATTTCAATCTAATCGAATTTACAATCGGTCCAGCGCGCATTCCAACACATAATATCACATTTCACTCTCATAACTGAATATATCAGGGCCCCAACTCAAAAATTTCCACGATTTTCACAACGATTCCGACGATAACAAAGAACCTCACAAAACAAATACTAAGGCCGAACCTAGCATGCTCAGCCCGTAACCTTTATCTTAGACCATCATTTAACACCCAAATAAACTAAGAACATACTCATTTATCAGCCAAGCTTTTGGAACAACAGCAGGTCAGATTTCCAGAACCGGTCCCCCTTAGTTCACGCCCAAAACAGTCCTCACATCAACCTAATCCACAAACTATCAAGCCCCTTAGTAACCCATAGTCCTAAGGAAGGATTAGAGCCACTTACCTCTTGTTTTTGATGGTGGAAAGCCGGCGATTCCTCCTCCTCTTCACGCGACCAGAACCTGAGCAAAGGAGGTCCGGTTCGGTTCAAGCATGGAAGGTGAAATTTGGCCCAAGACATGAATGGAGTACCTTACCTCCGTAAATGGCCGAGCAACCGGCGAGACAACTCCTCCAATTTGCTACTGCACGGCGACCAAGGAGAAGAGAGAGGGACGGCGGGATGGTGTAGAGGTGGCTGCAGCTCCTCATGCTGGCGAGATGGGGATGCCGAGAGAGAGTCGGGCGAAAGAGAAAGATGAGAGTGAGTTTAGGTGAGAATGAAAAATGAAAGTAAGGGAATGAGAGGGGTGGGGTTGCTTCAGCCCATAAGATAGGAGAGAGAGGGTGAGATTGAGTGACTAGCCATCCATCAAGAGTGACAAGGTGATGGGATGGTTATATGACACGAATAGTGAAAGTTGGTATGGGGTTTTTGGGAAAAATGGAATTTTTATGAATTTTGGAACTTGGACAATCAAAAGCACTTCTTCTCTCTCCAAATCTTGATATCCTTGGCTGAAGTGAGGGGATAGGTGGAGTGGTCGAATTTCCTTCGCGGTTTCTCAAGATGCTGAACGAAATTCGAGACCGGAGTGCACTTCCGGCCGCGGTCCGATTTCCACTTTTTCGACTCATACTGGCGATATAAAATCCTTATTAACTCTGGTGAGGCGAAGTCCAATTTATTTGCATTGGAATTCTCAAATACCCGGCCGTCGATTTCGAAGTCCACTTCGCGCTAAAAATTAGCCGATCGCGGTTTCGGTGCATCTTAGACTAACGAGCGGCTCTCGGGAGCTACGTGTATCGACCCGTGATTTTTATCCCGTTTAAGAATTATTCGAACCACGGCGATCCTGGTTGTCATGTAATCGCGAGGGAAACCGACAGTCTTGGCAAGACGCGATCGTCAGGAATCGGTTCAGGAGTCATCCACAAATCATGCTATGGTCTAGCGGAATCACCCGCGTCCCAATCGCAAAGACGCTAGCAGATTATTCCGACACTAATCTTAGATGGACTCGCATGGCCTAGAATGTACACTCGGCGATCCTTATGGTCGGGATATTAGTCCGCGGCCGAGTTCTTTAGTCCGCGTACTATCCTATTTAGCCATTCCCTTTTGGTCGGTCATCTCTAGAGTGATCAATTCGAGTAAGATTACTGAAATACATCGATGCTCATTTTATTCATAAATTTCGAAATGAGGTCGGAATTCAGAATGTCACAAGAACGATTTGCTAGCATTGTGCAATTGGTTCGCGGGTGATTCCGCCTCGACCATGGCATAATTTGTGAATTAACCCGAACTGATGTTAGACGATCGCGTCCTTTTGGGACTGGTAATTACCCTCACAATTACATGACAACCAGGGTCACCGTTATTCGAATAATTCTTAAAGGTGAAGCATATCACGGGTCGATACGTATAACTCCCGAGAGCAGCCCGTCACTCCAAGATGTACTAAATTCTCAATCGATTGATTTTGAGTGCGAAGTAGACTTTGAAATTAAAGGTCGGACATTCGAATATCCCAATGTTAATAAATTGGACGACGTGTCATCAAGGACAGTAAAAATTGTTTATCGCTTCACGTGAATCAAAAATGTGAAATTTGGACTGCATAGCTGAAATTTCCATTTCACCCCCAAATGTTCATTCTACCCTTTGGATTTAGGTAAGGGCATAAGTGTCCAAGTGGTCTTGATTAGTGGAGATGAGATAAGTGACATAAAGGCTTGGTTAGGGGCCCCCTTGTGTGGTCAAAAAGTGAAGAGACAACTTCCCATGATTTCCTCACCAACCTTATCAACCCATCACCTAGTCACTTCATCTTTCCCTCCATCTTTTCTTCTTCATATTGTGACAACACTCTTGTCCTCACACACTCTCTCTCACCTACCCAAACACTCTCTCCCTCTCTTCCTCTCCTTTTTGCTTGTTCGGCCGCCCATCACCGACCGCCCTTTTGCCGCCGTTGTGCGGTCGCCGTGCCACCAACCGACCAGCCACCACCTTGCCGTCGTTCAACCACGTCTTTCCGAGCATCTCGCCGCCGATCAGCCACTGATCAGCCGCCGTTTGGCCGTAAGGTTGCCGGGAGCTTGAGGGGTGATTTTGAGCTCATTTGGAGGAGTTTCAAGCTCAAACTCAGGTAAGCAACTCCCTAATCCTTGAGTAGAAAAATGGGTTACTAATGAGCATGTTTAGAAGTGGATTTAGTGATTTTTGGGGCGACGGGTTACTATTCACAATAGGGATCCGAAAATGAGAGAAGTACTTGGATGGTTTTAGGAGTTGGATATGTGATCTTTTATGCTAGAAATGGATGCTTGGGCCTAATTAGAGGTTAATAAACATGGAAATAGGACTTCGGGTTATTGTTCATTGAAGCCGTGCACTGTTCATCGCGACGGGATACTGTTCATTTGCGTCGGGTACTGTTCATGGCAGAATTGAAAGTGGGAAAGATGTTTGGATGATTTTAGAGACTTGATTTGAGGACCTAAGTGGTTAGAGATTTGATTGGGGACGTTTGGATTGATCTATATTGCATATAGGGATCAAGTGATTAGTTTGTGGCTTAAATACGTGACTAAATGTCATTTGGTGCAATGTTGGTCATGAGTGAATTTAATGCTATGACGTTGCCTTGAGGGTCCCAAATATGTGGCTAGAACTATTTGGGTGTGCTATGTTGCATTATGGTGTGGATTGGACCCTATTACTATTCGACTACGGCATGATGAGATAATGAATTAGAAATTGAATCCTTGAAGTGCCTTGGTACGTTTGACCATGTGATAAGTGGTGCGAGTCAATTATTAAGAATTGGGCTTGATTTTGCTTGTACTCGATCATGAAGGCTTGTTTATTGAGAATCGATTGAATTATGGGCATGTAATGCGATTTGCATGATTTGTGGATGAAATGTGCTTGGATACCCTGAGGCGCCTATATGACGCGAGGAAGGTGATATGAATACCCTGAGGCACCTATATGATGCGAGGAAGGTGATATGAATACCCTCGGGCGCCTATATGACGCGGGGAGAGTGATTTTGAATAGTCTCGAAACGATAATTGTGGACCCGATTGCTGGAATTGATCCACCTGAATTTATTGCCGCGCATTCCGATTGAATTGTTGATAAGTGCCTTAGTACGAAGCTTATTACTATTTGGCTAGTTAAATTTTGATTTAGAGTATGTGTAGTATTAATTCTTTTAAGTGTTGATTTCGACGCTACGATTAAGAGCGTTCGCTAAGTTTCATGTTTTATAAAATTGGCTTGGAGGTATTGTTATCCTAAGCGTGGCTTAGGGGTTAGCTTATTGAGATTTATTCTCATAGTTGTAGCCCAAAACCTTTTTAGACCACAGACCCCGAGAGATGACACGAGTACGTTTTGGGGTGCCGATAGCCATAACGACCACGGATACGAGAGATTCCGGTAGATGAGGATAAGGCATACATAAGGAGAGGAAGTATGGTGTCGGTCGATGAGGGAAATGACGACTGGAAGCCCCACCTTTTTGAAGGGTGGTTTTATCGAGATGGAGCACCACTTTAGGACCGTTGAGGACTTTTAACGTACCACGTAATGTCATTCCTGGATGGTGCAACCCCACTCCCCCGATGGATAGATTTTCCATCCTCGAAGTGAAGTGCATGAAATGCATGACATATGAATTGGTGTTTGTGACTCGGCATATTGGATTGGCATCACCTTTATTGATTATAAGAACATGGGAGCTTCGTACTTGGCACCGATTGTTGTGGCTGTGTGTATAGTTTAACAAACGAGTGGATGATTGTTGTGATCTTGCTGAGTTGAAGATGCGTCTGGACTCGAGGTATAAACCCGAACCTTTGATTGTGAGCCTCTTGGTTGTTTGGTTGCGTGCTTGTGAACTGTTTGTCTTGTTGTGGCTGTCAGGCATGATTTGTGACACAAACTTGTTAGACTAGTCGGTGACTTAGGTTTCGACTCCGAGTGGGGTTATAGGTGGTTCGGGTGTTGAGAGGATTAACCAAGATGAGCGAGAATAGGAATGGTCACGAAGGAAAGGGCTGTTGCTGCTGCCAATCTTGCAAATGGAAATAATGGGCAGAATAGGAATGGTCACGAAGGAGGAAATGGGAATGTGAATCGCCCGATGAGTCAACTGGTAGAGCAATTCCTAAAGCTGAAGCCCGCTTAGTTTGATGGTACTGGAGATCCGCAAATGGCACCTCGATAGATAGAGAAACTAGAAAAGAGTTTTGAAGTCTTGGGGTGCACGGAGGAGAAAATCACATTGACGGCTTACCGGTTGGAAGGTACTGGCGATGATTCGTGGAAGGTCACCGAGAGGAGGAGATTTCCCCAACGGCATCGCCCTTAATTGGACTACCTTCACTGCGGCATTTTACGGGAAGTATTTCTCGGAGATGGCTTAGGAGCGAGAAGCTGGTAGAATTTCAATGGCTTCGCCGGAACCAACCGACGATCGACCGAGTATGAAGCGGAGTTCGCTAGGTTGTCAAGGTACACGCCAAGGATGGTGGGGAATCCGATAGATAAGGCAATGAGGTTTCGAGATGGACTGAGCTTGACCTTCTTAGCCGATGATAGCCCCGAACTTGAGGACAAACAACGAGATGTATGAGCGAGGTCAAATGATCGAAAGAGACATGAAGGAAAGGGCTGCCGCATCCGAATTGCGGTTTGCTCCCATTAGAGACAACCGTCGGTTTGGCAAGTGGCCAATGATGGGTAACAGACGCTTCGCCCCTCTAGTCCAAAAAAATATTGGGAAACCTATTCATCAGTCCAACTGGAATTGCCGCCCGTGCGGAATGAAACATGGAAACGGACCTCGCCCGAGTAAGGGTTGCCGTGATTTGACAAAAATATTCTTAAACGTGACGCAAATCACGGGTCGATATGCGTAACTCCTAAGAGCCGCCCGTCGATCCGAGATGTACTGAATTCTCAATAGGTCGATTTTGAGCGCGAAGTGGACTTCAAATTAGAGGCCGGACATCCGAGGATTTCATCATTTGTTAATTGGACGTCGCCTCATTTAGCCCGGTGCTCATCGGCCTGCCTATCTCGTGTTTGTTTCAGAATTCTTCGTTCGATCGAGTTATAAGTTACCAAATTGCCTCTAGATATTAATTGCAAGAGCAAAAATTATTAATGGGGTTTGAATTTTTGTCTTTTCCTCATTAATTCCCCTCAACCACCCCACCTACCAGTCTTTTCCCCATTAATTCCCCTCAACCACCACCACTTTATATCACATCCAAGAACCCAAGCTTCTTCCACAAGCTTTCCCTCCATCATTTCCTTATTCATATTTTGATAACACTATTTTCCCTCACACTCTCTTCTCACCCAAACCGAACACCATTTCCCTCTCTTCCTCTCCCTTGTGTTCTTCCTCGGCCGCCCAAGACCTACCACCTTTCGCCGCCGCCGTGCCGCCGATGAGCTGCCGTTCGGCCGTGGGTTTGCCATGAGCTTGAGAGATTGATTTAGGCTCATTTGGTGGAGTTTCAAGCTCAAACTCAAGTAAGCAACCCCCTAATCCTTGAGTAGGCTAATGGGTTACTAATGAGCATGTTTAGGGCTTGATTTAGTGAAATTTTGGGCGTCGGGTTACTGTTCATAGAGGAGATTCGAAAATGAGAAATGTGGCTTAGGCGATCTTAGGAGTTGGAATGTGGAATTTTATGCTAAAAATGGATGATTGGGCCTAATTAGAGGTTAATAAGGATGGATGTAGGATCTCGGATCACTGGTCATTGAAGATTATTATTGTTCATCGCGACGGGGGTACTGTTCATAGCAGAACCGAAAATGAGAAAGATGTTTGGATGATCTTAGAGACTTGATTGGAGGTCTTAAGTGGTTAGAGAGTTGATTAGGGACGTTAGAATCGATCTATTATGCATATAAGGGTCAAGTGATTAATCATGGCTTATGTGCATGACTAAATGTCAATTGGTACAATGTTGGTCATGAGTGAATTTGTTGTCTTGAGGGTCCCAAATATGTGGCTAGAATTATTTGGTGTGTTATGTTACATAGTGACATTGATTGGACCCTATTACTATTCGACTATGGCGTGGTGAGATAATGATTTAGAATTGAATCCTCGAAGTGCCTTGGTATATTCGGTCATGTGATGAATGTTGTGAGTCAATTGATGAGAATTTTGCTTATTCTTCCTTATACTCAATCACGAAGTGTTATAAATGAGAATCGACCGAATTGGGGGCATCGAATGCGCTCGAAACCCCTGAAGCGCCTATATGACGCGGGGAATGCGCTTGAAACTCGAAGCGCCTATATGACGCGGGGAATGTGCTTGAATACCCCGAGGCGCCTATATGACGCGGGGAATGTGATTATGAATAGCCCGAAATGATAATTACGGGCCTGATTGCTAAGTATCCGAATCACATGAATTTATTGCCGCACGTCGTGATTAAATTGTTGTTATGTGCCTAAGTACGAAGCTTATTACTATATGATAGGTTGAATATTGATTTGAAGCATGTCCAAAGGTCAATCCTCTTTAAATGTTGATTTCAATGTGTTAATTACAGACGTTTGCTAGGTTTAGTGTTTTAATAAAATTGCTTAGAGGTACTGTTATCCTGGTCGAGGCTTAGGGGTTAGCTTATTGAGATTTATTCTCATAGTTGTATTCCAAAACCTTTCAGACCCCCGACCCCGAGGATGCCGATACTTTTTGGATCATCGAAGGATTTTGAGTTCATAACCACATTGTACCCAAGAGGGACCGAGTCACGTGTACCATAGGAAGGTAGACACCTTATGGGTAGATGATGGAGGTGATAGTCGGACACCGTATACTTTTGTATCCTAGACGTATAAGGATGGAGACACGCTTTTGGGCCCCTAAGAGAGTGCGTCATACCGGACGAGGTGCTGAGAACCGCAGGGCAAATGGAGGCCACCGTTCCCGAGGACGAGTCCGTTGAGTCGGAGCTTCCGGGCCCGAGGACCATAGTGAGGGAGGAGAGATCGTAGAGTCAAGGGATGCTGATGACGAGCCCATGGACACCGCCGACTCCAAGCCGGAAGTGGAGTCTCGAGGGGTCGAGCCCGAGGCGAGCGCTCCCACCGAGTGTGTTTCATTTTCCGTCGAGTCCTCTGTCGACGAGTTTGACCTCTTTAGGTACAAGTAGGTCGGATGTTTAGGTAGTAGTCACCCCTTTTTTTGTGTAATGTTATGTTATTGTATTGTATGAATGATTGTGTTCTATGTTATCGAATCTCCAGCCTCTTTAAGTCATTCCATTAAGTGTTTCGATTTGGGTGTCGTGTCGCTTCCGCTTGTGCATATCGTATTACGTTGAAATTTATCGCCGTATAGATCATGGAGTGAAGCCAAGTAACAGCATCAAGGGATGTTGGCGCGCTCAAAGGACACGGGCGTGACACAAACAACTCGGGATTAGGGAGTTAATATACAACATAGAAAGGTGGGGGTCGAAGGGAACCAAGCTACCAAACCAAAAGACAACCCTCTAGGTTCATCTAACATGCCTCTATCCTAAGAGGACATCCCAAAAATGAATCCAACCTCTCCTATGACTACTAGTCGGTATCACTACTTTCGGGCTCATCATCGTCCTCGGTGGGATCGTACTCGAAGAGGTATCAAGGCCATCCTCCATGGAATCTTCCTCTTTGTTGTTCTCGGATGTAGACACCTCAATAACTTCCATATCTTCCTCAATGGCCGCGGACTTCTCGGGGATGTTGCTAGACCCAACTACGGAGTTCTCCGGATCACCTTCCATAGGAGCGGGGTGGCACCACTCAGGAATTCCATCCCTAGGTATCTCGAAGGCTTTAGAGGTCCAAGACTCATATCTTCAAAACAATAGTACCAAGACTCGTAGCGGTGAGGTTTTCAATATTCACCCTCTTCATCCATGTATACTGTAGTCCCTTTCCTAATATACACCTTATCCTGGCCTTTTGGAAATTCCTCGACGGATGTGTCCGTATCCATTGGGATACCAAAACGTACGGGAGGTATATTCAGGACTTGGGATCTCGAAAATGTTAACCCACTACGGGGTGAGAATAAATCTCAGCAAGTAAGTTCCTAAACCTAGGTAAGGGTGATAGTACCTTCAAATACATCCTATGCAAGCATTTATATATAGAAATCGACAAACTCATCTAAATGCACTCAACGTAAAACTAGAATTAAAATCATATAACCAATTTAATCAAACACATATCTTTCCTCGAATCATGACTCCTTTATCAAGGTTATAATATTAGAGCAGACCCGCGTAATAACGCCTTAGGTTATAATAATGCTCTAGACTTACGTAATAACGCCTCGAGGTTGGTATAATCACTTTCAAGACCCGCGTAATAACGCTTTAGGTTATAATAATGCTCCGGACCTGCGTAATAACGCCTAAGGTTGGTATAATCACTTTCAAGACCCGCGTAATAACGCCTTAGGCCATATAATATTCTAGACCCGTGTAACAACGCCTCAAGTCGGTATAATCATGTGACATCCTAAATTTCGACCAACTTTCAAAGCCGTGAATGAATGAAATGTCTCATTGAAGTATTTTAGTTAAATCTTACTCGGATTTGATCATTTTTTAGATGATTAACCAATTGGGAGTGGCTAGCTAGGAAAATCAAGTACGTGGACCTAAGAACTTGATCCTAGATTGACTCTTTGGCCATGAGGATTATCAAGGAAATAATTTGGACCATTATAGGTCGATCCTAGAGTGGTTAAAGGACGATTTGTTGATACCCTACAATTGGATCACGGGTGATTCCGTTTGACCATGGATGGGTTTCGAACGTCCCTAAATCATTTTCTAACGATCGTGTCCATCGGGACTAGTGATTGACCCTAGCAATTACATGACAACCAAGGTCGCCATAGCTTGAGTAACTCTTAAACGTGATGATAATGACGGGTCGACACACGTAACTCCTAAAAACCGCCCGTTAGTTTGAGATACGCTGAAGTTGCAAATGATCGATATTGACCATGAATTAGACTTCGAAATTGCATGTTAGACTTTCAAGGATTCCAATACTAATTGTTTGGACGTCGCCTCATCCGGAGTATGGATATTTCGTAGTTTGCCCCAAAATATTTAGAAAAGTGAAATTTGGACTAGAAGTGAGAAATGACCCTTTTACCCTTAGGAAATGCCCATATCTTTAAATTGGTCAAACGGCATTTCGGTCATTTACACCCCTAGTGGTTGAAATTATTGGTGGGTTAGGTGTCCACTTGTGCAGCAAATTACCAAAGTGCCCTTCTTGTGTTTTAAGAGAGAAATGGAGTGAATTATTGGTGGACCCACAAGTTCTTGTCTCATCAATGCAAAACAATTAATTCTAGCAAATATCTTCCCCAAAAATATCCTAACTTACCTTATCCTCTCATTCTCTTCGTCTTCTTCATTTAGGCTAGAATTTTCTGTCACTTCTCTCTCTCTCACTCACCCGACCGAACCACCGCCACCACTGTTGAATCACCGCTGAACCGTCAACAGCCATACTGTGAACCGTTAGCTGCCACCGGAGCACCAGCCGCTGCCATTGAACCGCTCGTTACCGCGAAACCACCGTGGAGCCGCCGCCGCTGGACTTTTCCAACATTTTGGCCGTAGGTTTTTGCTAGAATTCAAGGTAAGCAAGTTTCTAAAATTTGATTAGGTTGTTAATGGTGTTGGATTGGAGAGTTTTGGTTGGAAATTTGCTTAGTTTGGTTCTTTGGTGCTTTGCCCGAAAATTTGAGGTAAAAATGAATCGTCTGGTTCCGATTGATCGATGCTTGAATGTGTTTGAATCGTGTGGTCTTGATTTCATGAATTCATCAAGTGTTTGACCGTGTGGCTTTGATTGAATGTTGCTTTATGATGATTCAATCATGTGGTTCGATTAATCGTTGCTTTAATGTGATTAAATCGTGTGGTTTCGATTGATCAATGCTTTAATGTGATTGAATCGTGTGGTCTCGATTGATTGTTGCTTTATGATGATTTAATTGTGTGGTCCCGATTGGTTGATTGCTTTAATGTGTTTTAATCGTGTGGTCCTGATCGGATATTGCTTTAGTGTGATTAAATCATGTGGTCCGAAGTGGTTTCGGAAGTTTCGATCTGTTAATTGGGGAGATTAGGAAGATCGTGTGGTTTCGATCGGTTGATCGGGAAAGTATAGTGAGATCGTGTGGTTGAATCTGTTAATCGGGAAGTTTACCAAGATCTTGGGATTTAGATTGGTTGATCGGAAGGTTTGATGTGATTCCGTGGTTTCGATCTAGTCTTCGAGTGAATAATATTAATATATGGTCTTTTATGAGGAGATTCAAGGAAAATTGTGAAAGTTATACCTGGAGGAGTTATTACTCGGGGATGTTGTGTATATGAGACCATATTATACTTTTGCGGAAGTTATACCTTGAAGCGTTATTACGTAAGGTTTATGTGTATAGGAGACTATGCTATACCCCGAGGCGTTATTACGCCGGGTTTTTGTATTCATCCCGAGGTGTTAAACGCAGGTTTTATTGACTGAGAGGCATTATTACGTAGGTCCGGAGTACTATGACGACTGTGGCGTTATTATGCAGTTCTGTCCTTATATTATAGCACGAGACATGTTCCGCGGGCTTTTGGTTAACTTAGCCTTATTAAGGGTCCGGTGAGTTGGAGGAGTGAGATGCGTTTATTTCTTGCATTATATCATGTACTTTTGGCTGAGTTGATGATTGTTTTAGAACTGTTCACCTAGAATGTATCCGGAGGCACTAGCGCCCTAACCTAGGTTTAGGAACCTTCTTACTGAGATTTATTCTCACCCCATCGTGGGTTAACATTTTCAGACCCTCCACCTCGACCATGAACGATCTGCCGCAACGATTCGGGATACCTATGGACATGGAAACAGTGATTATCGAGTATCTCGTGGGAGATGATAAGGTTTATTTTAGGTACGCCACTACCATCCGGGTAGATGTGGGAGGTGACTTTTGGAAGCCCCACACCTATATGGCATGGACGTATAGGCATGGAGATCTTTCTATCGGACTACTTAGAGGTTTCGAGATCCCTTATGATGGAGTCGGGGAATAGGACCCCACCGAGGCTGCCACTCTCGATAGCGTGGTAATGAGTCCAGATATCGGTTCGCAAGATTCGGAGTTAGATCCGAGATTTTGGAGCCTGGTGAGGACGTGGAGATAGTGGAGTAGTTCGATGCGAGATGCCTTCGAGATTGATGATGAGGAGGCGCTAGGGACGTCCTCGAGGACAACCAAGATGGGGCTTAGGCTAGTCGCCCTTTTGACCTTTTTTTTAACACCCTCCTAGGATAGGAGCTAAGCTTCGACCACTTGATCTTTTTGTTATAAATGGTCTTAGGCTCATACAATGGCCTCCGAAGCCTTAAGTTTGGATGTTGTAAAGTGTAACATTCTGAATTCCGACCCTTTTCGAGCTTATGAATGAACGAAACGTCCGTCGATGATTTTCATTTAAATCTCGCTCGAGACTTGATCACTCTTGGGTTAACTAACCAAAAGGGAAAGGCTAATGTCACGCTCCAATTCCTCTTCGGTCTCGACAACATCCCACTACGGTCGTTTGCATAGATTAAACTTAGAATTCAACGACTCGAACTTAATGCGGTATGATATGCATAAGCTGAAGCATAAAAATAACAAAACTCCGCACAATTTGAAATAAGATGACTTAAGGAAAATATTATAACATAACACCAAGAGTCTTACAATACGAGGGATATAATAAAAACTAACGGTTCGACGAAGGCGATACAGGTCAAAAGAGTTCCACTACCTAAACCCAAAAGAACATCAAAAGCTAGGTACTACAGCTATACCTAGAGATCGGGCTCGCTATCCTCGGGCGGTACTCGTCGGCTCTTGGCTAGTACTCAGTAGAAGCGTCGACTCGGAGTCCATTGGAGCAAATTCCTCTTCTTCCTCTTCCACATGCTCGAAATCCGGATCCAGCGGGAAGTCCATATCATCTTTGTCCATGGGCTCCAACTCGGGGGGTTCTCCCGGGTTCGCCTTCGGCATCGAGAGGGTTCCACGATCTTCACATCGGCGGTAAGGCTCGGAGGATTCGGTTGGTCCACCGCAGGTGCGGGAATGGGGACAAACACTTCGCCATCAAGAGGCATTAGGTTGGACCACCCGGGGATCACGCTCCCGGGTATATCACGGCTCCTCGGCCGCCCATACGTCATATCGTCAACTCGGTCAAACCATACTTCAAAATAATGGGACTTCCACTCATCATCTCCCTCGTCGACCCACGCTATGCTCCATTTCCTAATATAAACCTTATTTTCTCCAACGGGACACTTGGCAGCCGTCGTCGTGATATTTATCGGCTCCCCAAAACGAATAGGCGACATGGTCGGGTTTTGGGGTCCGAAAAGTAGGTCCCGCGACGAGGTGAGATTTAATCCCACTAAGTTGGTCCTAAAATCATACTATAACTCGGATTGAATTAAATCGGCGCGACATATGCTTTCAATCAACAATCAAACCATCACTAAGACCGAACTTCGACTTAGGCACTTAATAGCAATTAAATCACAAACCCGTGATTATCGCATCGAGGTACAATGTGCATAAATACTCATCATATATTTCAGTCGACTATAAGCCCCGCGTCAAAACGTATCGGGGTATTCGCAAGCACACTTTCACACTTTCAATCAACAGCATAACAATTTCATTCCGTGCCTACAATTCAGTCGACCCACATTTTAATACTTCATGATTGAGTATAAGTGAAATTAAGACAAGTTCTCAATCTTTGGTTGGCGCTATTCACCCATAGCCAAAAATCACCACATGATCGAGAACTCTAGGACATCGCATGGATTCAATCGTCAATTTTCCCAAATACCACATGATGGCCAAATAATCTTAGGGATTAAACCGTTGCATTAGAGCAGAATAGCATAACCATTAGCCCAGCTAATCATTAAGGGTTCAATCAGCCACTAAGGTATCTTTATAAGCAACAATATGGTTCAATTTTCTCTTCCCTTCCGTTGCATCAAATAGGCCTTTAAAGATACCCAAATGCCGAAAAAATGCTTGGCTCTCGATCAATCACACCAAACCAAGTATATGATCCCACAACAGCCATGTTTACTCACTTTAGTCTCTAGTACACACACAAATTTCATTCGGTCCCACATAGCAGATCCGGCCCTTTAATACACGCTCAAAACAGCCCACAAACTCCCCAAATTAACATCCAAACGTACTCCTTAGTATCCTATAGTCCTAAGGTAAGATTAGGAGGCACTTACCACTTGATTTGATGAAGAAAAATCGAAGAATGAGCTCCCACTTCGCGCGACCAGATCTGTGCACAAGAGGGCTGGTTCGGTTCCAAACAAGTACCACAAGTTTAGCCACTAATCCACTCTTAAACCTTAGTTAAACACTAGCCTAAGACCTCTCAAGAATCAGAATGTCACAACTCTTCCCCCTTACAAAAATGACTTCATCGAAATTTACAATAAACTCGACTACTCAAATAAATGGGGGTTTTGGCACCACATCGTTCCCTCTCTTTCCCAGGTAGCTCCTTCGGTTTCATGTTGCTCCCAAATCACCTTTACTAGTGGGATCGTCTTGTTCCTCAAGACTTGCTCCTTCCTGTCCTCTATCCCGACTAGCTTTTCAACATAGGACACTCTGTCATCCACGTCTATGACTTTATAATCCAGCACGTGAATTGGGTCCGGTTCGTGCTTCCTCGGCATTGATACGTGGAAGATGTTGTGAACCTACGACAAGCTTAGCGTAGGGCTAGGAGGTAAGCCAAAGTCCCAATTGTTCCAAAATCTCGAAAGGACCTACGTACCTCCGACTCGGTTTTCCTTTCTTCCCAAATCGAGATAATCCTTGCATTGGCGACACTTTTAGAAAGACATGATCTCCAACTTGGAATTCCAATGGTCTACGCCGCTTGTCTCGCATAACTTTTCTGTCGACTACGAGCCGTTTTCATTCCTTCCCTAATCACTTTTACTTGCCTCAACCGACTGTTCTACTAACTCGCCCCCGTTATACTTCGTTCACCAACTTCATCCCAGCATACCGAGTTCTACATGCTCGCCATATAAAGCTTCGAATTGTACCATTCGGATACTCTGCTGGTAATCGTTATTGTAGGCAAACTCGACCGGATGTAAATCGCTCTCCCCAACCTCCTTTGAAATCTATAACACACACTTGCAACATGTCATCAAGCGTCCGAATCATCCTCTCGCATTGTCCATCGGTCCGAGGGTAGTATGCTATACTTGTCATCTGCAGTTTATCCCCATAGCTCCCCGAAGACTCCTCCGAAAAGTCGATGTAAACTTTAGATCCCTATCCGACGTAATCGTCACTGGTATTCCGTGAAGACGCACTATATGTGTCATGTACAACTTATCGTACCTATCCATAGCGAAATCCTTTCGCCTTGCCCGAAGTGCGCGGACTTAGTCGGTCGGTCCACGATCACCCAAATCGAGTAATGATCTCTTTGACTTCTTGGTAACCCCATCATGAAATCCATTGTGATGTATTCCCATTTCCATTCGGGAATCACCAAGGGTTGTAACATTCCCCAGGCCTAAAATGTTGCGCTTTTACTTGCCGACACGTCAAGCACTTAGCTACATGCTTGGCCACATCTACTTTCATTCCATTCCACCAATAGTGCCGACGGAGGTTCCGATTCATTTCGTGCTACTCGGATGAATACTATAATTACTTCGGTGAGCTTCTAATAAGATCTTTTCCCTTAGCTCTTCATCAATGGGTTCGCACAGCCGTCCACGAAACTTCAAGATCCCATTCTCGGACACTTGAAAATCAGGCTTTCTCTTCGCTGCATCCATTTCCCGGACCTTCGGGATATCGGGGTCCGTAGATTATAAGGCCTTAATCCTTTCCCCGAATCTCGGGTTCAATTCTCAATGTAGCCAATAGGTTCGACGGGTGACATACTCGAACTTAAATTTTGAATATCATATTTCCTCTAGCATAGTCCATTCTTTAACCATCATATGCGCGATGCAAGACTTTTAGCTTAGTGCATCCTCAACCTTATTTGCTTTTCCCGGATGATACGAATGTCACGGTCATAATCCTTAAGCAATTGTCACGCCTCGTGTCCTTTAGGCACGCCAACATCCCTAACATTCACTTTCTTCTTCTAGGATCGACACTTGCGATAAACTTAACGTAATGCACATGCGGAAGCGACACAACACCCTAATGATAAAATTAAACAGAATGACTTCGAAAGACAAGGAGATTTTATAACATAGAGACGATCATTCTTACAACGCATAGGAACGAAATACATAAGGATCACGAGGGAGAGACAGTAGGCAGGGGTAAAAAGGGCTCCCACAAAATATACGACAACCGATGGAAGGCGTTACGTTAGACTACATCCATCACCAGGGGTATACCAAAAGGGTTAAGTGGCCCTACTCTAGCCTTCGATTCGCGCCCTCTGCTTGGTGGTGGCACATCTTTCGGGTCGAGACTCCATCGGCTCTTCAGACTCTCCGCCTCCATCGGATAGACGTCCGGGTCCACAACTTCTCCACCCTAGGGCAAGCACTCGCCAGGGTCCAACTCCATGGGGTCTCCTTGCTCGTCCTCGTCGTAGGGCACGCCGTAGATTTAGATAGGTCCGCCCGCCCTTCTTGACTCCCCGAGTCCATGCCAAAATGTATGCTCCTCCTAAGCTCCACCTCCTACGTCTATCCATACGGTGGTATAGTTCCTATAGTGCACCCTACCATCGCCTATCACATATTTCGTCACTATACGATCAATCCGTCTCGATATCCCAAAAAGTGGCGGCGCAATCTTCAAGGTAGGTGGTCTAAAAAGTGGGTCCCACAGAGGGGTGAGATAAAATCCCGATAAAGGTGAATCTAAGCCGAGCCTAAGGTATGGTACCTCCGAGCAAACTAACTACCACAATCAACTAGACAATCACATACAAATTATTCTACACATATGACTAGCTCAGCTGGCACAACAAAAATCCCTAAAGCAACAATCGAGTCACGATTATTACGGAGCTTTCGACTTAGGCACTATCCCTAATCGTAATGCGTGGCATCAATTTCAAACAATCAATTCTTAAGCTCGCGTCCCAACGCCTCGGGCTTATAGCACACACTTTTAATAATCGGCCCGCGTAAACACGCATCGGGCTTAATAACGAGATTCTCGGTATTCGGGCCCGCATAGAGCTTAATAAGTATACATAGTTATGAGCTCAATTCATAGACCCGCATTATAACAGATCAGGTCGGTCCCGTGTTTACGCATCGGGGTATGAGTGCATACGGGATATGTCATAGTAATATACGATCGACTATAAACCTCGCGTTAGTACGCATCACGGTATCAATACTTATGATTTCACACCCAGAGATTTCCATTAATAAATTTCATGACCGAGTATAATAGATAAACTCAATTCACAACGATTCGATCACGCTACCTAACACATGATTCCGCGCATCAAAATCTAGCCGATTTCCACATCAACGATCTAGAGTACGCATGTAAATTTCTCTTCACTATGACACGCTCTTAATGCACCAACTTCTACTCGGCCGGCTAAACCACATAGAGCCCCATTTCAATCCAACCGAATTTACAATTGGTCCGGCGCGCATTCCAACACATAATATCACATTTCCCTCTCATAACTGAATATATCATGGTCCCAACTCAGAAATTTCCACGATTTTCACAACGATTCCGGCGATAACAAACAATCTCATATCAAGCAACAATTCGCCTTTAAATCAAACCTAAGGTCGAACCTAGCATGCTCAGCCCGTAACCCTCATCTTAGACCATCATTTAACATCTAATTCAACTAAGAACATACTCATTTACCAGCCAAGCTTTTGGAACAACAGCAGGTCAGATTTCCAGAATCGGTCTCCCTTAGTTCACGCCCAAAACAGCCCACATAACAACCTAATCCACAACCTGTCAAGCCCCTTAGTAACCCAAAGTCCTAAGGAAGGATTAGAGCCACTTACAAGTCCTTTTCGACGAAGAAAACCCGGCTGATGAGCGGCGACCTCACATGACCAGAATTGAACTGAAAGGGGGCTGATTCGATTTTTCCAACAAAATCAACCATTCAGCAATGAATCCAACTTAAGCCAAACTTTAACCATCAAACCAAGGTTCCACAAAACTTAGACTATGCTTAGAAGGTATCCTACCTCAAAGATGAGCTATGAACAGCCCACAAGACTGGTGAACAACTCTTCAACCTCTGCTGTACCGGCGCCCGAGAAAGAGAGGGACGTCGGCGACTCACGGCGACTCACAGCCAAGAGGGGACGAAGAGGTGGTGGCGGCTATGGCTGCAGCTTCATCACGCCGGCGGGATGGGGCCGAGAGAGAGAGATGAGAGAGTGAGCTTGAGAGTTTGAGTGAAAATGGAAGTGAGGGAATGAGAGGGGGAGGTTGCTTCAACCCATAAGAGAGGGGAGAGGGTGAGATTGAGTGATTAGCCGTCCATCAAGAGTGACAAGATGATGGCGTAGTTATATGACATGAATAGTAGAAGTGGTTGTGGGGTTTTTGGAGAAAATGGAGCTTTTGGGGTTTCTTGAGACTTGAACTTTCAAGAGCACTTTTCCCTCCAATTTCTCCTGTCAATTTCAGCTAAAGTGGGGTGGTTGTGGGGTGGTCGAATTTCCTTTGCGGTTTCTCAAGATAATGAACGAAATTAGGGATCGGAGCGTACTTCTCGTTTCGCAGTTTGATTTCCACTTTTTCCGACTCATACTTGAGATATAAAATACTTATTAACTCTGGTGAGGCAATATCCAATTTATTTGCATTGAAATTCTCAAATACCCGGCCGCCAATTTCAAAGTCCACTTCACGCTAAAAATTAGCCGATCGCAGCTTTAGTGCATCTCAAACTCGACAAGCGGTTCTCGGGAGCTACGTATATCGACTCATGATTTTTATCACGTTTAAGAATTATTCGAACCACGGCGATCCCGGTTATCATGTAATCGCGAGGGAAATTGCCAGTCCTAGCGGGACGCGATCGTCGAGGAATCAATTGAGGGTCATCCACAAATCATGCTATGGTCTAGTGGAATCACCCGCGTCCCAATCGCACAACGCTAATAGATTGTTCGGCACTAATCTTAGATTGACTCGCATAGCCTAGAATGTACCATCGGCGATCCTTATGGTCGGGATATTATTCCGCGGCCGAGTTCTTTAATCCGCGTCACTGTCCTATTGAGCCATTCCCTTTTGGTCGATCGTCTCTAGAGTGATCAATTCCGAGCGAGATTACTTGAAATACATCGATGCTCATTTTATTCATAAACTTCGAAATGGGGTCGGAATTCAGAATGTCACATCAATTCCACCCACCGGCATTGCCGCATGTTCGATTTTGGAAAAATAGGTGTTTCAAGCTCTAATGATCCGTGTAGATCCGAAACTTCTCTCCACACAAGTAATGTCACCGGATCTTTAATACAAAGATGACTGCAGCTAATTCCAAATCGTGCGTTAGGAAATTCATCTCATGGGGCCGCAATTGTCGCGATGCGTAAGCAACAACTCTCCCATGTTACATTAGAACGCATCCTAATCCCTTTAGCGACGCATCAATGTAGATTTCGGATCCTCCAGGTCCAGATGGTATCGTCACTCTTGGCGCAGTCGTCAAACTATATTTCAGCTCTTGAAAGCTTTTTTTCAACTTGTCCGTCCATTCAAACCGCTTATCCTTCTTCGTTAGCCTAGTTAGAGGAGTAGCTATCAAGGAGAACTTCTTCACGAATCTCCTATAATAACCTGCCAAAGCTAGAAAACTCGAACCTCAATAACCGACGTCGGTCCGGGCCAATTTGTGACAGCCTCAATCTTTGGAGAGTCCACTGAGATTCCATTCCCGGAGATCACATATCCAACGAATGCTACCTTATTAAGCCAGAATTCCCATTTATTGAGCTTGGCGTAAAGCGAATGTTCCCTTAATGTCCGCAGAACTACACTTAGGTGTCGTTCGTGTTCTTCAGAACTCCTCGAGTAGATTAGGATGTCGTCTATAAGCACTATGACGAACTGGTCCAAACTTCTTAAATATTCAATGCATCATATCCATGAAGGCGGCTCGAGCATTTGTCAACCCAAATGGTATAACCGTGAACTCGTAATGTCCATATCTCGTCCTTAATGCCGTCTACGGTATGTCTTCTTTCTTTATCCTTAACTGATGATAACTCGTCCTCATGTCTATCTTAGAGAATACCGACGCCCCTTGTAGTTGATTGAATAAGTCGTCTATCCTTGGCAATGGGTACTTGTTCTCGACGGTGGCTTGGTTTAACTGTCTATAGTAAATGCACAAACGCAATGACCCGTCCTTTTTCCTCATGAATAACACCGGCGTTCTCCATGGCGACGCGCTTGGATAAATAAATCCTTTATCCAATAGTTCTTGCATCTCGGACCTTTAATTCTTTTAGTTTCGACAGCGACATCCTCTTTGGTTCCTTGAAGGTCGGCTTCGTCCCAGGGGCTAGTTCAATCACGAACTCGACTTCTCTTTCAGGTGGCAGTCCTAGTAATTTTTTAGGAAAGACATTCGAAAATTCACGCACCACAGCTATGTCTTCCAACTTTGGTTCTTTGATCGTCGGATCAACTACAGCGGCTAAGTACGCTTAACATCCTTTATCCAAAAGTTTTGTCGCTTCCCGGTGAAGTTCAAGGGAATCGAGGTTCCTCCTCGACTTCCCATAAACTCGAATCTAAGGCGATCGGTCGAGTGAAACCCGATCACCCTACTCCCACAATCCATAACAGCCCCTTGCCTACCCAACCAATCCATCCCAATTATAACATCAAAGTCGTACATGGTCAACGCAGCCAAATCTATCCTTTCTTTACTACCGCCAACTACTATCATACAATCTAAACATCCTAGCGAAACCAACACCTTATCCTTTAATAGGGTGGTAACATGCAATACTACACCCAACGATTTCAATTTCATATCAGCCAATTCAGCTAACTATGCGAGACACAAATGAATGCGATGTTCCAAGGTCAAACAATGCATAGGCAGCGTGCTCGCATAAAGTAACCGCACTTGTGACTACGCCGGCGCATTCTCCGCCTCCTTACGCGCCACAACATAAACTTTCCCTTAAGTTAGCGGCCTGTTCAGGTTGTTCTCATGGGGCAACTCCTACTTGAGGTTGTTGTGCCCGAAGTTGCGATCTTGGGCCCGACTTGGGCAAGTCCTCATTTGATGGCCCAACGGCTACACTTGAAACATGCGTCCGTCTTACTCGGACAAGGTCCTTTGCTATGCCTCCTTCTACACCGACGGTAGTTCCAGGTTATTTTGATAGACATGCTTCCCAATATTCTTCTTAACCGGAGGGATGAACCGTCGGTTGTTCGTCATCGGCCTCTTGCCAAAGTGGCGATGGTCCCTATCGTGGTTAAACCGTGAACCCGAAGCTGCATTGCTTTCCTTCATGTCTCGTTCTATCATCCGGCCTTGCTCGTACATCTTATTATAGTTCCTCGATTCAGCAGATATTAACCGATCGGAGTTCGGGCCTTAGTCTATCCCTAAACCTTTGCACCCTATCTAGTGGGTTCTCGACCATTCCGGGAGAGTATTTCAACAACCTCGAAAACTCTACTTCATACCGGTCAAGTGACAAGTGGTTCTGTGCAACCGCTGAAACTCAGCCCGGTTTTACATTCTTGCAGCTTCGAGAAGTATTTTCCATTAAACACCTCCGAGAAGGCGGTCCAATTTGGCACCGTGCCTTCTAGGAAAACTCTAGCCTTGGTGGCCTTCCACAAGTCATTGGCACTACCTTCCAACCGGTACACTGCCAAGGTCATCTTTTCGGCTTAGTGCATCCTAGAACCTTGAAGGCTTTCTCTAGTCCTTCAATCCAACAAGGGGCGCCTCGGGGTCCCCTCTTCCATCGAACTTGTTCGGCCTCAATTTCCGGAATTGTTCTACCAACTGACCCGTTGGACGATTCTCATTCCCGTTTCCATTTCCACCATCGTTACCATTCCCGTTATGCCCATGGTTACCACTTGCTAAGTTGGCAGCGGCCACAAGAACTTCAGCGGCTTGGGCAACGGCGTAAGCCCTTTCTTGAGCCTGCTTGCCCATTAGATTTCCAATTTCCTCTAATGCTCTTAGAACCCCATCTACTCTCGGGTCTTCCATAGTCCGGGCTCTTGAGTTAGAAGGTCCTCTCGGTATTTCTACCCCAATTACTCATCCTCGCTAATTCTCACAAGCACCTAAACCACTATAATTCCATCTAGGGATCGGAGACCTAAGCCAACTACTTAAGTCTAGCGGTTCTATGCCACAAAATACGGCAACAACCACAGCCAAGGCAATCAATCACCACAAACAAGCGAAGTTCCATACCCAAGGATTTGCATTCATACCTCAAGTCCGGACGCATCCGCAACTTAGTATACCACCACAAGCTACCCATTCACCAAGTAGGCAATAAGTGATCAGCAAACATGCTAAGTACAAATACCAATGCTCAACCACATATAAAGCAAAGCATGAAGCTTTAATACTCTCAATCACTCAAGATGACACAAATCAAGTGTGCCAATCATAAGCGCCAACTCACATGTCATGCATATCGTGCCTAATTCTGGCGAATCCCAAAGGTCTCTCTGCCCGGTCATCCCAAAGTCATCTCTCCTTATTACTCTACGTCTCAACCAACTTGGATCGAGTTGACCTTTCTCTGATACCACTAAAATGGGGATGTCATGCCCCGAACCCTTTGGGCTCGCCAACATCCCGTCATGGTCGTTCTCTTTCGATTATTCCCAAGATTCAACGATGTACATTTGAACGCGATATGATATGCACAAGCGAAAGCATAGACAAACTTCGAACAAATTGAAACAAGATGACTCAAGGAAAACCTCCAAATCATAACACTTAGTATTTTACAGCATAAGATAGAAAACAGCAAACCATAAAAGTCGACGAAGATGATACAAGCCCGAGGGGTAACTACTACCTAAACCCAAAAGAACATCAAAGGTCCGGTACCATACCTACACCTAAGGATCGGTCTCTCCATCATTGGACTCGTCGACCTGATGGGTATACCCAATAGAAACGCTCATCTCGTATACTAACCCCATCTCGGGCTCCGATTCCTCGGGTTCTACCTCCGACTTGGAAGTATCCATAGGGTCGTCCTCGGCATCCTTGAGCTCCACGATCTCTCCATCTTCGCTAGGGTCCTCCGGTTCAAGAAGCTCCGGCTCGGGTACTTGGTTCGGCGATGGCCTCCGGCTTAGGTATAGGCTCGGCGACGGGCTCCAGCTCCGTGGGTTTGTTGTAGTAGGCGGCATCTTCAACATGTCCCGCAGCTCTCGAGTACCTCATCGGGTATGACGCAGCCCTCGGTGGTCCAAAAACGGTATCCCCATCCTTGTAAGTCCAGGGATGAAAAGGTATACAGCTTCCAATTATCGCCCCCATCGTCCACCCATAACGTGCTAACCCTCTTATAGTATACTTATTCAGGTCCCACCGGATACGTGGTAACCCCCGGGTTCAAAATCCTTCGGAAGTCCAAACAAAGTCGGCATCGCAATCAAGTCAAGGCTTAGGGTCCGAAAAGGGATGTCCCACAACGGGGTGAAATTACATCTCACTAAGCTAACTCTAAACCTACACTAGGCCATGAGTACCTCCAGACACTATCAACATGCAAATCTAATCGTATTGAATACATGGTAACCGATACACAAAAATGAGATCGCGACATGTTGGTACTTAAACATCACAATCAAGTTCACAATTTGGGGTCAAATAGTACGATCAAGTTAAACTTTGTACTTAGCGTAATCATGGCTCATAAGCCTATAAATATATGGTGGTTGTCAACTCATTATAATTCTCAATTCCAATGGCCAGGCTCGCGTTAATAAGCATCAGGCTAACAAAATTACATTGCACCCGCGTTAGTACGCCTCGAGGTTATAATTGCCATTCTCAAACCAGCGTTAGTACACATCGGGATATCATAAACCCTGCGATTATCGCATCATGGTACAATGTGCAAAAATACTCATATCATAAGATTCAATCCACCATAGGCCCGCGTTAACACGTCTCGGGGTGTTCGCATGCACATCTACACAATTCATTCAAATGGCCAAACGCGTATATAACACTTCAATTAGGCATACTTGGATACCAATCTCTCAAGTTGGACACTAATCCACGTTTCTTTACTCAAGACCGAATGCAATGTGGAACAAATTCTAATTTGGTCAATTTGGACTTATAAGATCAATCGGGACCGAACACATCAAGCATCCAACCCAACTAGCCACGTTAAGTTCACCAAGGTCATTCAAGATCGAATCATACAAGTTCCAAGGTGTAAATCATGCGTTCGATCCACATAGGCCTTTCGGCATCCAACTAGCTCAAGTGGGTTCCATAATGAAATAAAAGTCATTTCAAGCGTTTAAGGGCATAAGTGACCCATCCATGCCCAAATTCATACCACACATATACGGCACTTCGTGTGTAACTTATAACCTAGCCTATCCTCCTTAGGATAGCCATGAGGTCCGCATTTCAAGTTCCAAGACAACCATTATCAAACAACCCTTCCAATGTCGATTCGAGCTAGTTCACTTAGGATATCCTCATGACCTCTACTCAACCGAACCTATACACTTCACTACATCCATGGTTCAACCACAGCAAGCCCCAACAAGTTAAGTACAATTCCATTTAAAACAGTCCACTAATCACGTCGAAACTCACCTATACATGGTCTATTAGTAACCTCAAGTCCTATTATGAGTTTAGAGCCAACTTACCACTTAAAACAAGCTTTCCAAGCCCCTGAAACAGCAGCAAGCATCGGCGACCAGAACTAGAGTTTAAGGCGGCTGTTTCGGTTTCAACAAAATGTCACAAGTTCAGCCATTAATCCACCCTTAAACATTACTTAAACACTAAACCAAGACCTAAGAAGACTTAAACCAAGCTGAAAGGGTTACATACCTCAAGCATGGACAAAGATCAGCCCCTAAAGTTCACTAATTAGATCGCAAAACTGGTGTTGCTGAGGGCGGTTTCAAGCGGCTGTTTGAGGTACCTCGGGTCGTTGGCGTTCTGGGGTTCACAGCTCACGAAAGGGGAAAGGAAAGGGGTGGTTGTGGCATGTGGTGGAGGTGGCAGCAGCTCAAGGTGGCGTTAGGGCCGGGTGGTGGCGCCGGTGAGCTCTCGAGCGAGAGAGAGAAAATAGAGAGAGAGAGAGAGAGAGAGAGAGAAAGGAGAAGGGAGGGGGAGTTATCATGCAAAATGAGAGAGTGTCTTCTTGAGATTTTTATTACATGTGTTCAAATGGGAATGGCGGAGTGGTTGGCAAGTAGAAGGGACAAAGAATGACTAAGGGAGGACATGAATATGAATAGTTGGTAGTGGGATTTTTGGGGTTTTAGGAGATGTGATGGACTTGATTGGGGTTGAATGACACTAGTAATGACTAGTTGATGGGTGGTTGATTGAGGTTTCAAGATGGACCCCACAAGATCTATCACTTTGTCACAAGTCCATCAACAGTCATTATGGACCAAGTAACTCCATATTTTCGGTCAACTAGGGGACTATACAAGACTAGAATACCCTTAGTTTAATTTAGAGGAATGAGCATTTATTGGGGGCAAAAGGTAATTTTCACATTTGCAGTCTCGGTCTTAAATTTCCTCCAACTCTTTGAACCCACCCATAATCTAATCGACAATGGCGAGGCGAAGTTCAAAGTCTCAATGTTGGAATTCTCGAATATCCGACGTCCGATTTTCGAAACCCAATTCATGGCCAAAACTCCTCAATTGAATTTTCAATGTATCTCAAACTAACAAGCGGCTTTTAAGAGTTACGCGTATCGTCCCGTGATTAATATCATATTTAATTAGTCCACGTACTTAAATCCTAATTAACTGTGACATTCCGAATTCCGACCCAATTTCAAGTCTATGAATGAATAAAATGAGTATCGATGTACATCAGTAATTTCGCTCGAATTGATCTCTCAAGAGGTGACTGACCGAAAGGGAATGGCTAAATAGGATCTAAGTACGTGGACTAAAAAACTCAACCGCAGATTAGTACCTTAACCTTAAGGATTGTCGAGGGTATATTTTGGGCCATCGTGGACTGATCCAAGATCAACGTCAAAACGATTTACTAGCATTGTACAATTGGTTCGCGGGTGATTTCGCTTGACCATAGTATAATTTGCAAATCAACCTGAACCGACTTCTAATGATCGCGTCCTTGGAACTAGCAATTTACCCTCACAATTACATGACAATCGGGGTCGCCATGGTTCGAATACGCGTAACTCCTAAGAGCCGCCCGTCGATCCGAAATGTACTGAATTCTCAATCAATTGGACGACGTCTCATCGAGGACAAGTAAAGATTGTTTAGCGCTCCACATGAATTAGAAAAGTGGAATTTGGACTACGAGGTGGAAATCACCATTTTGTCCCCGAGTGTTTGTTCTACCCTTTGGAAATAGATGAAGGCATTTTGGTCACTCAATCCCCACCCTCATGTCCGAAAATATCCAAGGGCAAAGTGGGTATAAGTGCTCGCTCCAAAATCTCGAAAGGACCTACATACTTGGGGCTCCGCTTTCCTTTCTTTCCAAATCGAGATAATCCCCGCATCGGCGATAATTTCAAAAAAACGTGGTCTCCCACTTGAAATTATAAAGGCCTACGCAGCTTGTCGGCATAGCTCTTCTTGCGACTCTGTCTTTGTTCTCAATGTTTCTCTTATGACCAATTCTTGCCTCCACAGACTGTTCCACTAACTCTGGACCTATTATGCTTCTTTCACCAACCTCATCCCAAAGATACCATGGTTCTGCAAGCCCTACCGTACAATGCTTCAAATGGTGCTACTCCGATACTCTGCTGGTAACTATTGTTATAGGCAAACTCTACTAGGTGTAACCGATCCTCCCAACCTCCTTCATAGTCTAGCACACAGTGCTCTTAGCATATCTTCAAGCGTCCGAATTGTCCTTTCGGACTATCCATCTGTCTGGGGGTGATAGGCCGTGCTATATTGCACTTTCGTCCCCAAAGCCTCTTGTAGGCTTTTCCAAAATAAAGTAGTGAACTTGGGGTCTCTATCCGAGGAAATTGTCACAGGGGACTCCATGAAGACGAACTATGTATCGCATGTATAAATCTGCGTACCTATCTATGGCGAAGTCCTTTCTCACGGACAAGAAATGTGCGGACTTGCTTAGTCTATCCATGATTACCAAAATCGAGTCATGTCCTTTTTGAATTCTTTGCAAACCCATTACGAAGTCCATAGTGATGTGTTCCCATTTCCACTCGGGAATCTCTAAAGGCTATAGCATTCCACCAGGCTTACAATGATGTGCCTTGACTCGTTGGCACGTCAAACACTTAGCCACGTGCTTGGCTACATCCACTTTCATTCCGTCCCACCAATAATGTTGACGCAAGTTCTCGACACATCTTGGTGCTACCCGGATGAATGATGTAGTTGCTCCCGTGAGCTTCGATAAGACCTTTCCCCTTAGTTCCCTATTGTCGGGTATACACGTCCACGAAACTTCAAATCCCATCTTCAGATACTTGAAAGTCTGGTTTTCTCTTCGCGGTATCCATCTCCAAGATCTTTTGCCTTCCCGGGTGATACGAATATCACAATCATAGTCCTTGAGTAACTCCATCCATCGACGTTGCCTCATGTTCAAATCCTTTTGGGAAAACAAGTACTTCAAACTTTGATGGTCCATATAAATCTAAAATTTTTCTCCACACAAGTAGTGCCTCCAAATCTTCAACGCAAAGATGATGGCTGCCAATTCTAAGTCGTGTATCGGGTAATTCATCTCGTGAGGTCTTAATTGTCGCAAGGCATATGCCACAACTCTTCCATGCTGCATTAAAACACATCCTAAACCCTTTAGCGACGCATCACTTGTAAATCTCATAACCTCCGGGTCCGAAGAAATTGTTAACACTAGTGCGGTTGTCAATCGGTGTTTAAGGTCTTGAAAACTCCTTTCGCACTTATCCGTCCATTCAAACCGTGCGTCCTTCTTAGTCAGCCTCGTCAAAGGAGTGGCTATCGAGGAGAACTTTTCCACAAACCTTCGGTAATACCCTGCCAATCCAAGGAAGCTTCGAACCTCTTTTACCGACGTAGGTTGTGACATTCGACTTCCGACCCTATTTCGAAGTTTATGAGCATCGATGTATTTCAAGAATTTCACTCGGATCGCGGATTAGTACCCTAACCATAAGGATTGTTGCGGGTATATTTTGGGCCATCGCAGGCGATCCAAGATCGGTCTCGAGAATGATTTGCTAGCATTGTGCAATTGGTTCGCGGGTGATTCCGTTTGACCATAGTATAATTTGCAAATCAACCTTGAACCGACCTCGATGATCGCGTCCTTAGAACTAGCAATTTACCCTTACAATTACAAGACAATCGGGGTTGCCCTGGTTCGAATAACTCTTAAACGTCTTTGCTACTCACGGGTCGATACGCGTAACTCTTAAGAGCCGCCCGTCAATCCGAAATGTACTGACTTCTCAATCGTTCAATTTTGAGCGCGAAGTAAACTTTGAAGTGGAATTTGGGACTGCGAAGTGGAAATCACCATTTTGCCCCGAGTATTTATTCTACCCTTTGGAATTAGATGAGGGCATTTCGATTTTTCAATCCCCTACCCTCTTGGCCGAAAATATCTAGGGGCATATTGGTCAAGAGTGCTATTGTAAGACCAATTTACCATGTGCTAAACATTTCCCCAAAAATCCCAAAAACTCCATTAACCACTACTAATATTCACCCACTATTCAGGTAAGATTTGCACTCCACCATCTTGTCACCGACATCCCTCTCTTTCCCTCTTGATTTTGAACCACCCTCTCACTCTCTCCCTCTCCTCTTCGGCTAAACACTCCCCCATTTCCCTCAAACTCCCATTCTCTTATTCTCTCACACTTTTGGTTTCTCTCCTCCCTCGCCGGTTGCTCACCGCCCGAACGTCGCCTCTTGTGTCACCATCGTGAGGTGCTCCAGCCTACCATTACGCCACCACCAAGCTACCTCGAACCATCACCGCTGGAACCGCCCAAAAACCGCAGCTGCCCTCACCGGTTTTTATGGGCTGTTCTAGCACATCCTTGTAGTGAGTGATCCTAGAGACTTAGTTTAAGTTTTGAGAGGTCTTAGGCTAGTGTTTAACCAAGGTTTAAGGGTGGATTAGTGGCTGAACTTGTGGTGCTTTGTTGAAAACCCAATCAGCCCCCTTGTGCTCATTTATGGTCACGCGAAGTGGAAGTTCATTCTCCGATTGTTCTTCATCAAACCAAGTAATATGTGATTCCTAACATTTTCCTAAGACTTTAGGTTACTAAGGGACGCCAAGGTTCTAAAATGTGGAGGTTTTATAGGCTGATCTGTAGGCGAAGTTAGGAGACGTGAAATCTACCATTTTCGAATCTAGTTGAGCATCGAAATTGGTGAAATATGGGTTGTGATGTCTGTTGACACTTGATTTTTAATCAATTTTCCTTAGTTTTATTTTTTAAAAATTCTCAAAAATTCATTAAAAATCAAAAAAATTGAAAAATAAAGTTTGGGAGCCTTGACCAAGCATAAGGAACCACTTTTGAACAAAAAAATAATTTTTCATCTTTTTCACATTTTTTAATATTTTTGGAAAATGTAAAAATACTAGAAAATTCATAAAAACTACTTTCCGAGGTCACAAAAATACATACAAATGTCCAATATTTTTATTTTAATTCTCTTTTCATATTGATATCAATAAAAATAAAAAATTGAATCCAATTTTAGGTGTTTTTTCATAACACTAAGGATTGAATTCGCATAAAAAATACAAATTGAGTCTTTTCATTTGCAATTTTCGTACATTTAGAGTCTACACATTCAATTACAGTCCTTCCAAGCTTTAATTTGATCAATTGCAGCCTCAATTACGCAGATTGCATGAATTGGGCAAAAATTCTTAAAAATCTTGCAATTTAGTCCCTCAACGTGCAAATTTTTGAAATTACTATTAATCGAGGGACTTTCGTGGTAAATTGGACCGTCCACCTAGGTTTTCATACATTCTAAATCGATTGGCATAGGTGGTTTGGTCCAATTTGGTCAATTAAGCGTCCAATTGAACTTGTCCCTAATTTGGGAATTTAGAAAAAATTGGGGTTTTGGCAGAAATTGGTGAAAAATTTTGGGAAAAACCATATTTCTAGATAATATTCAAGCCCCTAAGTCTGATTTTGAAGTTTAATCCCGAAAATTCCCCACCAATTTTGATTAATTTTGAAATTTTCAAGTCCGAACCGGTTCGGACCGATTTGACCACCGGTCGGACTCGCTAAACCGGTCCAAACAAGTGCATCGTCTTCCTCGGACTCACGCCGTTTTTCAGGTTTGGGAGCTGAGATTCAACGATCAAATTGAGGACCAATTCGATACTAATTGAATCAAATAATGTGGGGGTTTTGTTCCGTAGGCAAGGACGCATCGATTGCCACCAACGGTAGGGCCAATGGTCGCCGGAGGAGCTCCGGCGAGCTAGTCAAAGTCACGGCGACACAAAGTCAACATTTCCAAGTCCGAGTACAATTCGTGCTTGTTTGTGATCGACGGAGGGCCAACGGACATAGACAAAATCCTAACCGATTTCGTCGCCGTCCGGTGACCAATTGGTACGTGCTAAGGCACGAGGGAGGCTCGGCGAGCTCTCGCCCGTACGCGCCAAATTTCAAAACCAAGTATAAAAGGATGAGAAGCTCACGAATCAAGAAAGGAGGCTCATTCTATTCGCAAGGCACTCGGAGAGCTAGAGAGAGAGAGAGAAAGCGAGAGAGAGCTCATCCTCTCGTCCGTGCGATCGAGGATTTGAGCTCGACCGTGAGCACTTCGTCCGAGCAATCCAGAGCAAATTGAAGCCTTAGATCAAGTCCGAAGTTTCGTAGCAACTCCGGGAGCCAATCGCACCAGCTCAATCAACCCGTGAACTCTAGAATAGGTGAATCGACTTCTCGATCTTAATACTCGTACATCCATGGCATCTCACTCTCACATGCACGATTATTGAAATTGTTGTGTGCGTTTTACTTCTTGAGTGTTCCTAACCACGTTTGCATCTCCGTTTTGCATTGATTTCGCTCGAATCACCCGAGTCGAACCTCCAACCCATCGCGGTCCGGCCGAGTATCGTCGGGCGTTCCTAGCCATTGCGAGCTCAATCGGAGCTCGAGGTAAGTTCTCCGAACCTCCTATGACAATTGTGCATGAAAGAATTGCTATGATTTGGTGTTAATTTGCATGTTAGAACTCGGCGATGACCGACCGTGCGTAGTTCATAGCCGATGATTAAACCGATGAAATTGTCTCGATTTTCGAGTATGTTAATCTAGAGATCAAGACGAGTCGATAGGAATTGGTTTCGTGCATTTTAGTTGAGGTTTCACCATTATATCGTCGCTGGAAGTTCTCGGCCGTCCGATGAGTCGCTAGCGAGAGGTTGAAGACGAAGTCTACGTGGCGAGTCAACAGGTCAAATTCCTAGGTGGCGAGCCGTGATTTGTCCGGGCGTCGTCCGATCGGCTCTGCCGTTGGTGCGAATAGGCTGAGTTGGATTTGATCCGATGGTCGCGATAAATAGATTAGTTTGATTCCGGGCCGTTCGATTTGATTTTTTGTATTTTCAGTATTTCGTTTATCGGTTCGAAAATAAAAAATGGAAACGGCGCCGTTTAGGTTAATGAGCGGGTGACGTCGTTTAGAGTACAAAGCCGAGATGCGGCGTCGTTTTGTACATGAGGGAGAGGTGATCGAGTGCGGAGAGTAGTACGTAGGCGCGAAGGAGCGAACGGTTGAGATCAATTCTAGGTTTAATCCCTACCGTCCGTTTATTTTTAGTATTTTCGGATATTAGAAAAATGTTTTAAAAAAATCAAAAAAATTAAAAAAAATAGAAACGCCGTCGTTTAGTGTCGAGCGGGTCCGAACCAGGTCGGGGTCAGGTTGACCGGGCATTGATCGTGTTGACCAGGTCCGAAATATTAATAAAAAATAAGTAACAATTTTCAAAAAAATCCAAAAACTTGTAAAATTCATAAAAATTCCCAGTTTTTTTAAAAAAAATTTTCTAAAAATACTTATGTCGATTCAGGACTCTTATAGTCTGGATCAATTTTTTTTAAGCTTCGAGGGTCAATTTACGCCGATCCGGAAAATTCCCATTTTTTTAGAAAATAAATAAAAATTCCAAAAAAAATTAGAAAAATTCTGAAAAATCACAAAAAAGGAAATGGCCACATTCAAGCGGCCCAACCCCAATTTTGGGATTTTTGGGTCCGAACCCCCAAAAATGACCATTCTACCCTTTTGGGCCGTCCGCCTCAAATTTTTTCGAACCACCCCGGAATTCAAAATTGATTTTTCTGTGGGCCGATAGGGCTATATTAGACGTGTCTACTTGATTGATTACTTGATTTGGCTGTGATTATTTTGATTGTGCATTAAATTTCTCATTGTGACTATTAGGGTAGTAAATTCCCGTGTGCATGATACCTTAGATCATTGGGGCCTACCTCAACCGAAATTTCATCTGCATGAATTCTTAGGTTAGAAAATCACTCAACTTCGGTAACCGAAAGGGCATCGATGTAAATCTCGGCGTAACCAAGTCCCCGGACCCAAATCTCCGATTTTCGTAAAATCGAATGGTTTCTCCCGACCGCTCGATAGGGTTTCCGATGATACCCTCCAATAATTGATCGGTGGCGACTCCAAATGCATGTACACTATGCACATGCCACCCAACCACAATAAGGTCGATCCCGATAAAAATTTTCTTCACATCGCGATTCGAGTAATGGGTCCGGGGAGAGACCGCGCGTTGAAGATCCCGCTGTCCACCGGGGATCCGAAAAGGGCGCGACTCATTAAGCCCCTCCAAATTCGAGGGTCGCGACAGTATCATTTGGAATGATGGGTGCGTATGACTTGGCAATTTCAGGGTTAAATCGTGTGATTTAATGGCTTTTTAGCTCATACGTACATTTGTTAGGAAATGAATATAAATTCTGGTTTCGAGTGGCTTGGATAGTGCCTAGGAACCGAATCACCATGTTTACTTGGCTTGTGGATTTTTGTCCCTAAGGCTTGTGTTTGGATGCCTTGAAATGCTTATTGTGAGTTTTAAGCTTGAATGGAACATTGGTTGTATCGATTGTGGGATTAATTGGCTTGAGTGTGGAAATCCTGTTATACATGTGTTGAGGGCATGGATGCTCTTTATAACCAAGCTATATCGATATTATAAGTCGTGTTCAATTAGTTCGTCCGAGGCCGATTAAGAGTGCCGTGTTCGTCTAATTGTTCGAGACTTAACCCGGTCGTGTTCTCGTAATGTCCGAGACCCTACGTATTTACTATGTATGTAGTCGTGTTCCTTTAAGGTCCGAGACCCAACATATTTTTTTGGCCGTGTTCTTAATGTCCGAGGCCTTAGTGAATCGAATTGGTTTCCGACCAAGTGATAAGTGATGTGAACTCACTTGCCCTAAATACGAAGCTTAACTTGATTGCCTTGACAGAATCCTTGATTCCATGGTTGTATGGATTAACTTGCTATTGTTGTAAGATCTTAGGTTAGGGTGAGGTTTCGCTTATTGAGATGTTTATCTCACCCCGTCGTGGGACCTCTTTTTCTTTAGACCCCGACCTTGACTTATCCAAATACCGATACCTTTTGGGCTCTTGAAGGAGTTTGAGCCGGTCGCTCACGAGTATAGAGTAGGACCCGACTAGACGTATTACCGGAGAGCCAAGTACACTTTGGGTGGATGATGCGAGCGAACGTTGGATACCGTACACTTTTGGAAGCTAGAGGATGTTTTGGATGCGAGTGAAATATGGGTTGTGGTATCCCGGACCTATCGGGAGGGTGATGTACTTAGCGAACCCTTGAGGGAGGACATTATCCCGGAGGATGTTTTGGAAGCCGCTGGACCTCGGAGACTGTTGACTCGCCCACTAGACTCCCTACTTGGGAATCCGTGGTTGGTCCCATTCTTGTACCAAGGACCCCGCTACCCGATCAACCCGATATGGATGGAGGCATCCCGGAACCTGGAGATGCCGTGGATAATCCGATGGATGTCCCAAGTTCGACTCGAGTGGGACCCGATAGAGCTCGTAGAGGAGCTCGAGGAGAGAGATGAGGACGAGCAAGATATGATTCTTTTGGATGAGCCCAATGTTGAGATGATTGGAGTCGACGAGGCGGTGTTCCTTGTGAACCCGCACCTCCCGCTGATGCCACGACCGACGACGATGTCCGATACCGTAGATAAACTTAGAGATCGACTCTTTTTGTACCCTCGAAGTGTGACGAGTGGTTGGCTTAGGATAGACCCTTTATTTTTGGTGCATTGTATCGTTCCACCGTTTATTAGCCGTTCCTCGTGTTGATGTTATTTTATACAAAATGGCCTATGACATTGTATTATGTACGTTTTGCTCTTATGTTTCCTCGAGTCATTCTGGTTTTGGACGGGTTATGTTATTTGCTTCCGCATGCACATTGTATCTCGCGTATCTAAAGGTCCGTAACTAGATCCCGGTGAGTCCGCAAGCGAGAAAAGGAACCATCGGAGGGATGATCACGCGTTCGCAAGGGCGCGGGCGTGACATCCCCGTTTGAGTGGTATTAGAGCCAGGTTAGCTCGGCATGACCTTAGAACGATTAGTGGTAGAGACCTTTAGGTGATTATGGGTCATGGGCACGAAAAGCACGGCATATGAACTGGCGTATGTAGATTGGCATGACAAGTGAGCTTCGTATTGGGCCATTGTGTGGTTTGGTTGTGTCTGCTTTCCGATGTATTGGATAGCTTCTAATGATTTCACTAAGCTGCAGATGCGGCTGGAAAAAAGTTATGATTGAAAACTATTGATGTGGTATCCTATTTGATTGGATTGTGATGATCCTGGAGATTGTACTGTCTGGATTGCTCGATCTTGAGTGCTTTGAGTGCGAATAATATGCCCGATGTTCATGCTGGATGTTAAAGTGATAACTAAGGGTAGTTAGACTAAAGCGCATGGCTTAGGCCTCTAATTCCTGGGTGGAATTATAGTTGTCGAGTGTAGTGATATTTCGTCGAGATGAACAATCGTAGGAGAGGTACTAGTGAAGCATCTAGTTCGAGGGCCCCACCAGTAGAGGATCTAGGGTTGGATGGTGTGATAAGGACCTTGGAACATATCTGCGAGTTGATGGGCGAGACAGAGCCTAGGAATGGCTGCAGCTGCTACTAATCAGGCGAGGAAAGAGCCACTCTTGTAGCCCAAGCTGCCGAGGCCGCTGTCGCTGCGATTCATGCGACACTTGGGAACAATGGAATCAATGGCCAAGGCAATGCTCGTGGTAATGTACCTGTTCGGGGGAATCCCAATAGGTAAATGAGCCAACCGGTAGAACAGTTTCAAAAATTGAAACCATCTAGGTTTGATGGTAAAGGAGATTCGGAGTTGGTGCCCCGTTGGGTCGAGGTGATAGAGAAGTGCTTTACGGTTCTAGGATGTACTTGAAGCCGAAAAGGTGACACCGGGCGAGTATGAACTCCAAGAGATCACCCATGATTGGTGGAGAGCTACTAGAGTAACAGTTTTCCCCGCGAAGTCACGCCAAATTGGAACGCTTTCTCTTAAACTTTTAGTAGGAAGTTCTTTTCGGCGTCGCATAAGAACAAAAGCTGATGGAATTTCAGAACTTACCTCAAGACAAATCGACCATCGAACAATATGAGGCGGAGTTTGCAATATCACAAAGTATGCTCCGCAGATGGTTGAGAATCCACTTGGATAAGGCAAGAAGATTTAGAGATGGATTGCAACCTGACCTTCGTAGTTAACTGGTGGCATTAGACTTACGGAACTCCGAAGAACTATATAGGCGTGGCCAGTGATAGGAAGGGATATGAGAGAACGCCGAAGGACCTATCCTAGACCGCGATGGGAAATCGACGATTTGTTCCCCTTAAAGACAACCGTAATTTTGACAAGAGGCTGGTGATGGGAAATCGACGATTTGTTCCCCTTGTGAAGAAAAATATCGGGAAGCTAGCCCGACAGAATAATCGGAACTATTGTCTCTATGGAATGAGACATGGGAATGGACCACCTGCCCTAATTAGACGGGCGCTTTTTTTCAAGTGTGGCAAATTGGGCCACCATATAAGATAATGCCCCGAGAAAGCTCCCCGGAGATCAACCACGAATGCTAAAGCCTCAAGGAGGACCTCAGATCGGAGCTCCTTAACAAGGAGGCCAAAACAGGCCGTCGGTACAAGGAAGAGTTTAAGGCGTAGCACGAAAGGATGCTGAGAATGCTTTCGTGGCGTGGTCACAGTACTATTTGAATGGGCCGCCAGCTCAAGGAAGAGTCTATCTTCGGGCCATCAAATAAGAAACGCCCGAGTCAAGCCCCACAACCTCGGTTTCCTAAACAACAACTACCATCGGGACCACAGATTGGAGTCCCGCAGAACAACTTGAATAGGTCGCTAGCTCAAGGAAGAGTCTATGTTGTGGCACGTAAGGAGGCGGAGAATGCACTGGCGTGGTCACAGTGCGGTTTCTCTCGTGATCATTCCGCCTATGCTTTGTTTGATCCTGGAGCATCACATTCATTCGTATCTGCCCAATTTGTTGAATTAACTGGATTAGAAGTGAACCCGTTAGAAGTGATATTGCATGTTGTTACACCTTTAAAGGATAAGGCCTTGGTTACTTTGGGATGCCCGAATTGTAAGATAGTGATTGGCGGTAGCGAAGAGTCTATAGACTTGGCTGTGTTACCCATATATGATTTTGATGTTATTATTGGTATGGACTGGTTAGGAAAGCAAAGGGCTGATTGTGGTAGTAGGGCGATTCAATTCTTTCCTATTGATCGCCCTAAATTTGAATTTGTCGGAGGTCGAAGAGGGACCTCAATTCCTTTGATTTTGTTACTTGAGGTGACTAGGTTGATAGACAATGGATGTGAGGCTTATCTGGCTGTTGTTCTAGATCCGACGGTTGAGGAACCGAAATTGGAAAACTTACCGGTGGTGTGTGATTACCCTAATGTCTTTCCTCAAGACCTACTTGGATTACCACCTGTAAGAGAAACGGAGTTTTCTGTTGAATTAGCTCCTGGGACGGAACCGATATCTAGAGCGCCGTATAAGATGTCCTTGTCGGAGTTGAAGGAGTTAAAGGTACAAATGCAAGAACTATTGGATAAAGGATTTATTCGCCCCTCTTGCTTCGCCTTGGGGAGCACCCGTCTTGTTTGTGAGGAAAAAGGATGGGTCATTGCGTTTGTGCATTGACTACATAGAGTTGGATCAAGTAACCATCAAGAACAACTACCCTGTTGCCAAGAATAGATGACTTGTTCGATCAACTGCAAGGTGCATCGGTATTTTCGAAGGTTGACACGAGAACGGGATATCACCAATTGAGGATCAAGAAGGAGGATGTTCCTAAGACTGCTTTTAGGGCGAGGTACGTGTATTACGAGTTTACGGTCATGCAGTTTGAATCGATCAATGCTCTAGCTACATTCATGGATTTGATGCATCGTGTGTTCAAAGAGCATTTAGATCAGTTCGTCGTTGTTTTCATATACGACATTTTGATTTATTCGAGGAACAACGAAGAGCATTAACGGCATTTGAGGATTGTTCCGCAAACGTTGAGGGAGCACTCGGTTTACGCTAAGTTTAATAAATGTGAGTTTTGGCTAAGTAAGGTGGCGTTCTTAGGACATGTAGTTTCCGGAGATGGAATTTCGGTAGATCCTACTAAGATTGAAGCGGTGATGAATTGGCCTAGACCGACGACAATCACGGAAGTTAGGAGCTTCTTGGGATTGGCGGGCTACTATAGAAGGTTCGTGGAGAAGTTCTCAACCATAGCCATACCACTAACCAGGTTGACAAAGAAGGAAACCAAGTTCGAATGAACGGACAAGTGTGAAAGGAGCTTTCAAGAGCTAAAGCACAAATTGACGATTGCACCAATTTTGACAATCCCCTATGGACCCGGAGGTTATGAAATCTATAGTGACGCGTCTTTGAAAGGATTAGGGTGCGTGTTAATACAACATGGGAAAGTCGTTGGTTGTACCTCGCGTCAATTAAGACCTCATGAGATGAATTACCTGACGCACGATTTGGAACTTGCTGCTATCATCTTCGCATTAAAAATCTGGAGGCATTATCTATGTGGAGAGAAATTCCAGATCTACACGGATCATCGAGTCTAAAGTACTTGTTTTCCCAAATGGAGTTGAACATGAGACAATGTCGGTGGATGGAGTTGCTCAAGGACTATGATTGCAACATTCTATACCACCTTGGGAAAGCGAACAAAGTAGCAGATTCTTTGAGTCGGAAGTTTAGCATGGTACACATGATGTTGAAAGAATGGACTCTCTTTGGAAAGGATAAGAGATTCGAGTTTAAGCTGGAAATTTGTTAGTTGTCCGGTTTAGTGGCGACAATATGGTTGAGCCAGAAATCCGAGAAAGGGTTAAGACGCTGCAGTCTACGGACCCCGATCTTCAAAAGATTCTTGAAATGGGGGCGAGATAAAAGAAAATCGAAATTTCAAGTATCGGAGGATGGAATCCTGAAGTTACGTGGGAGCTTATGTGTGCCCAATGATGAGGAGCTTAAGGAAAGGATCTTGTCGGAGGCGCATCGGAGCAATTATAGTGTTCACCCTGGTAGCACAAAAATGTATCGAGAACTTAAGGCAAACATGTAGCAAAATGCCCGACTTGTCAACAAGTGAAGGCGCGACTTTGTAAGCACGGTGGTATACTGCAACCTTTAGAGATTCTCGAATGGAAGTGGGAGCACATCACGATGGATTTCATTATGGGATTACCAAGAACCCAGAGAGGAGACGATTCGATATGCGTGTTTGTGGATAGATTGACGAAATAAGCCCATTTTCCGCTAGTGCGAAAGGATTTCACCATGCAAGGATATGCTGAGTTGTACATGAAGCGAGATAGTACGTTTGCACGGGAGTTCCGAGTAATAATTACGTCGATCGTGATCCAAAATTTACTGCCATGTTTTGGAAAAGTCTACAAGGAGCTATGGGAACGAAATTGCAGATGCAGATGCGGCATATCATCCTCGGACCGATGGACAATCCGAGAAGACGATCCAAACCCTGGAAGATATGCTAAGGGCATGTGTGATTGACTTTAAAGGAGGATGGGAAGATCGGTTACACTTGGTGGAATTCGCTTACCATAACAGTTATCAGCAGAGTATCCGGATGGCACCATTTGAGAGTTTGTACGGAAGACCTTGCAAAACTCCGGCATGCTAGGACGAAGTCGGAGAAAAGAGTATAAGCGGGCCGGAGTTAGTAGAACGATTAGTGGAAGCGATTAAGATAATTAGAGAAAGAGGCGAGGATCGCGCAAAGTCTCCCGGAAGAGCTATGCGGACAACGGCGTAGGCCTTTGGAGTTTCAAGTTGGTGACCACGTGTTTCTTAAGTTGTCGTCTATGCGAGGGTTATCCCGATTTGGAAAGAAAGGGAAGCGAGAGTCCCAGGTATCTTTGGACCTTTTGAAGTATTAGAACGAATTGGGACTTTGGCCTATCGCGTTGCCTTGCCGCCAAGCTTATCGTAGGTGCATAATGTCCGCCACGTCTCGATGCTGAGGAAATACGAACCGGACGCGACTCATGTCTTGGACCACAAAGTTATTGAAGTTGATGTTAGGGTGACGTACGTGGAAAAGTCGGTTAGAATCGAGGACAAAAAGAACAGGTGTTAAGGAACAAGACGATTCCACCGGTTAAGGTGATTTGGGAGCACCATGGAACCGAAGGAGCTACATGGGAAGCCGAGGAAGCGATGAGGCGTTAATACCCCCACCTGTTTCAGTAGCTAGCTTTGGATTGTAAATTTCGAGGACAAAATTTTTGTAAGGGGGCAAGAATTGTGATATTACGAACTCCGACCCTATTTCGAAGTTTATGAGCATCGATGTATTTCAGTAATTTCGCTTGGAATTGATCTCTCGAGAGTTGATTGACCAAAAGGGAATGGCTAAATAGGATCTAAGTACATTGACTAAAGAACTCGACCGCGGATTAGTACCTTGACCATAAGGACTGTCACGAGTATATTTTGGGCCATCGCGGGCCGATCCAAGATCGAGTCTCGAAACGATTTGCTAGCATTGTGCAATTGGTTCGCGGGTGATTCCGTTTGACCATAGTATAATTTGCAAATCAACCTGAACTTACCTCCGATGATCGCGTCCTTAGAACTAGCAATTTTCCCTCACAATTACATGACAATCGGGGTCGCCTTGGTTCGACTAACTCTTAAACGTGATGCTACTCACGGGTCGATACGCGAAACTCCTACGAGTCTTCCGTCGATCCGAAATGTCTGAATTCTCAATCGATCGATTACGAGCGAAGTAGACTTCGAGTAGAGGCCGGATATTTAAGGATTCCGTTATTAATAAATTGGACGACGTCTTATCGGGGGATAGTAAAGATAGTTTAGGGCTCCACGTGAATTAGAAAAGTAGAATTTGGGACTGCGAAGTGAAAATCACCATTTTGCCACCGTGTGTTTGTTCTACCCTTTGGAATTAGATGAGGGCATTTCGGTCTTTCAATCCCCTACCCTCTTGGCAGAAAATATCTAAGGGCATATTGGTCAAGAGTGCTCTTGCAAGACCAATTTACCATGTGCTAAACATTTCCCCAAAAAAACCCAAAAACTCCATTAACCACTACTATTATTCACCCACTATTCATGTACGATTTGCACTCCACCATCTTGTCACTCACATCTCTCTCTTTCGCTCTTGATTTTGAACCACCCTTTCACTCTCTCCCTCTCCTCTTTGGCTGAACACTCCCCCATTTCCCTCACACTCTCATTCTCTCACTCTTTCGATTTTCTCTCCTCTCTCACTGGTTGCTCACCGTTCGAACGCCGCCTCTTGTGTCACCACCATCACGAACCACCGCCACCCGGAACCGCCCAAAAATCGCTGCTGCCCTCATCGATTTTTATGTGTTGTTCTAGCTCATCCTTGAGGTGAGTGATCCTAGGGACTTGGTTTAAGTCTTGAGATGTCTTAGGCTAGTGTTTAACTAAGGTTTAAGGGTGGATTAGTGGCTAAACTTGTGGTGCTTTATTGAAAACCCAATCAGCCCCCTTGTGCTAAGATCTGGTCGCGCGAAGTAGAAGTTCATTCTCCGGTTTTTCTTCATCAAACCAAGTGGTAAGTGATTCCTAACCTTTTCCTAAGACTTTAGGTTACTAAGGGATGCCATGGTTTTGAAATGTGCAGGTTGTGTAGGCTGATTGTGGGCGAAGTTAGGAGAGGTGAAATCTGCCATTTTCGGATCTAGTTGAGCACCGGGCTATTCATGCTTGAATGAGGTGTTTTCATGCTTGAAATTTGTGAAATATGGATTCTGGCATCATGTGGAATGATGGGTGCGTATAACTTGGCAATTTCGGGGCTAAATCATGTGATTTGAGGGCTTTTTAGTTCATACGTACATTGGTTAGGAAATGAATAAAAATTATGGTTTCGGGGCTTGGATAGTGCCTAGGAACCGAATCACCATGTTTACTTGGCTTGTGGATTTTTGTCCCTAAGGCTTGTGCTTGGATGCCCTGAAATGCTTATTGTGAATTTTAAACTTGAATGGAACATTAGTTGTATCAATAGTAGGATTACTTCGCTTGAATGTGGAAATCCTATTATACATGTGTTGAGGGCATGGATGCTCTTTATAACCAAGCTATATCGATATTATAAGTCGTGTTCAATTAGTTAGTGCGAGGCCGATTAAGAGTGCCGTGTTCGTCTAATTGTCCGAGACTTAAGCCGATCGTGTTTTTTAATGTGCGAGACCATGTTTATAAGAGGGGTTGTGTTCTTTAATGTCCAAGACCCTACGTATTTACTATGTATGTAGTCGTGTTCCTTTAAGGTCCAAGGCCCAACATATATTTTTGGCCGTGTTCTTAATGTCCGAGGCCTTAGTGAATCGAATTGGTGTGCGACCAAGTGATATGTGATATGAACTCACTTGCCCTAAATACGAAACTTAACTTGATTGCCTTGAAGAATCCTTGATTCCATGGTTGTATGGATTAACTTGCTATTGTCGTAGTATGGATGCTCATTCATGCTAGTGCCAAACTGATTGATCTTGCCTATGCCTGTGTTTTCAAAATTGTCCGGAGGTACTAGGGTCTTAGGTTAGGGTTAGGTTTCGCTTATTGAGATGTTTATCTCACCTCATCGTAGGACGCTTTTTTCTTCGGACCCTTACCTTGACTTATCCAGATGCTGATACTTTTTGGGCTACCGAAAGAGTTTGAGCCAATCGTTACTGAGTATAGAGTAGGACCCGACCGGACGTATTACCGGAGAGCCTGTACACTTTGGGTTGACGACGCGAGCGAACGTTGGATACCGTACACTTTCATATTCTCGACCAATCGGGAGGGTGATGTACTAAGCGGACCCCGAGGGAGGACGTTATCCCGAGGATGTTTTGGAAGCTGCTAGACCTCGGAGACCTGTTGACTCCCCTACTGGACTCCCTACTTGGGAACCCATGGTTGGTCTCATTCTTGTACCGAGGACCCCGCTACCTAATCCACCCGATATGCATGGAGGCATCCCGGAATCTGGAGATGCCGTGGATGATCCGATGGATGTCCCAAGACTCGACCTTGAGCGGGACCCGACAGAGCCTGTAGAGGAGAGAGATGAGGACAAGCAAGATATTATTCTTTTGGATGAGCCCGATGTTGAGATGATTGGAGTCGACGAGGCAGGTGTTCCATGTGACCCCGCACCTCCTGCTGATGCCACGACCGACGACAATGTCCGATCCCGTAGATGATCTTAGAGAGCGACTCTTTTTGTACCAACGAAGTGTGACGAGTGGTTGGCTTAGTATAGACCTTATCTTTTGGTGCTTTGTATCGTTCCACCGTTTATTAGTCGTTCCTATGTTGATGTTATTTTGTACGAACTGGCCTATGACATTGTATTATGTACGTTTTGCTCTTATGTTTCTCGGAGTCATTCTGGTTTTGTACGGGTTATGTTATTTGCTTTCGCATGCACATTGCATCTCGGGTATTTGAAGGTCCGTAGCTAGATCTCGGTGAGCCCGCGAGCGAGAAAAGGAACCATCGGAGGGATGACCACGCGTTCGCAAGGGCGCGGGGCGTGACATAGGTTTAGGCTAGTTCGATTCTTGCCTCAATCTTTGTTGGATCTACTGAAATTCCATTTCCGGAGATGACGTGTCCAAGGAACGCAACCTTGCTAAGCCAAAACTCACACTTACTAAACTTGGCGTAAAGCGAGTGTTCTCTTAGCGTCCGTAGAACTATACTCAATTGTTCCTCATGCTCCTCGGGGCTCTTCGAGTAGATCATGATGTCATCAATGAAGACAATGACGAATTGGTCTAAATACTCGGTGCATCAAATACATAAAGGCAGCAGGGGCATTAGTCAATCCAAATTGCATAACTCAGAACTCGAAATGCCCATACCTTGTCCGAAAAGCCGTCCTAGGTATATCCTCCTTCTTAATCCTCAATTGATGATAACCCGTCCTTAGGTCTATTTTGGAGAATACCGATGTTCCTTGCAGTTGATCAAATAAGTCGTATATTCTTGGCAACGGATACCTGTTCTTGATAGTCACCTAGTTTAATTACCTATAGTTAATGCATAAACACAAGGACCCATCCTTCTTCCTTACAAACAAGACTGGCACTCCCCACGGTGATGCGAACGGACGAATAAATCCTTTGTCCAGCAATTCCTCGCATCTTAACCTTCAATTCCTTTAACTCCGACAAGGACATCCTATAGGGTGCTTTTGAGATCGGTTCCGTCCCGAGACTAATTCAACCACGAACTCTATTTCTCTTCCTAGAGGCAATCCCGGCAACTTCGAGGAAAGACATCGGGAAAGTCGCGCACCACGGCTATATCCTCTAGCTTTGGTTATTCGATTGTCGGATCTACTACGGCCGCAGGATACGCTTGGCAACCCTCATCCAATAGACGAGTTTCTTCACGTGACGAAATCGGAGGGATCGAGGTCTCTCCTCGGCTCCCCACGAGCTCGAATCTAGGGTGATCACTCGGATGAAAATGAATCACCCTGCTACTACAATCAACAACAGCCCTCTACTTATCCAACCAGTCCATTCCAATAATAACATCAAAATCATACATAGGCAAAGACAGCTAGGTCTATCCGCTCCTCACCACCGCCAATCACTATCTTACAGCCCGAACATCCTAGCGAGACTAGTACCTTATCCTTTAGTGGGGTAGTAACATGCAATATCACATTCAGCGGTTTTAATTCAATTCCAATCAAATCAGCAAACCGAGCGAGATACAAACGAATGCAACGCTCCAAGATCAAACAAAGCATAGGCAGCATGATCACATAAAGTAACCGTACTCGTGACCACGCCAGGGTGCATTCTCCGCCTCCTTACGTGCCATAGCATAGACTCTTCCTTGAGCTGGCGGCCTATTCAACTTGTTCTGCGGGACTCCAATCGTGGTCTCGATGGTAGTTGTTGTCCAGAAATCAGGTCGTTGGGCTTGACTCGGGCGGTTTCTTATTTGATGGCCCAACTAGCCACAATTAAAACAAGCGCCCGTCGTGCTCGGGCAAGGTCCGTTCCCATGCTTCCTTCTGCACAAGCAACAGCTCTAATTCGACTGGTGAACAAGTTTGCCGATGTTCTTCTTTATTGGAGGGACAAAGCGTATGTTGCCTGCCATCGGTCTTTTGCCGAACTAGCGGTTGTCCCTAGTAGAAGTGAACCTAGTTCCAGAAGCGGTTACTCTTTCCTTCATATCCCTTTCCACCAATTGGCCCCTCTCATAGATCGCATCGTAGCCTTGTAAATCCAACAGCACTAACCGACTACGAAGGTCGGGCCTCGATCCATCCCTAAATCTCCTTGCCCTATCCTCCGGGTTCTCCACCATCCTCGGAGCATACTTAGATAACATCGAAAACTCAGCTTCACATTGATCGATGGTCAGCTTGGTTCCGACGGAGATTCGAATTCAATCAATTTCGCATTTGAGCCGCTCTAGAGAAATACTTGGCATTGAAGACTTCGAAAAAGACAATCCAATTTGGTACCGTGCCTTCAGGGAAAACTCTTCCCTTGGTGGCTTTCCGCTAATCGTTTGCGGTTCCACGGAGCTGGTAGACTGCTAGGGTCACTTTCTCGGCCTCGGTGCAACCCAACACTTCGAAGGCTTTCTCTAACTCCTCAATCTAACTAGGGGCAGTTTTAGGATCCCCTATACCATCAAACTTGGGTGGCTTCAGCTTCATAAAGTGTTCCACTAGCTGGTCCATCAAGCGATTCCTTTGACCTTGAGCATTGCCACCTCCGTTACCTTGTCCATTGTTTCCATTAGTGCCATGGTTCCCATTTGCTAGGTTTGCGGCGGCGACAGGAGCTTCCGCCGCTTGGGCTACGGCGGCAACTCTCTCTTGGGCTTGTCGACCATCAAGTTCCCAATCTCTTCTAGGATTCTCGTGACCCCATCATACTTAGGATCTTCCACCACTTGTGGCCTACAACTAGACGCCCCTCCGGTTCTCCCGGTTCGGTTGCTCATCTCGCTAAGTCTTACAACACCTAAATCACTATAATTCCATCCAGGAATTAGAGACCTAAGCCATCTATTTCGGTCTAGCAATTCTCTGCTACCACTACGGTAGCATTTACAAACAAGACATTCAATCGTAAGCAATCACCGAAGCATTACAATCGGGAAGTCACGATCGTACCTCAAGTCCGGACGCATCTCGTAACTTAGTACAATCACAACCAACTACCCAACTAAACATTTAGCGAGCAACACTTAGTGCCAAGTACGAAGCCCTATAGCCTAAAATCACTCAAGGCGATCCTACCCCAATATGCCAATCACAAGCGCCACTTTAGATGTCATGCACCTTATGCCTAACCCTAGCGAATTCCTAAGGTCTCGCTACCCAATCATCCTCGAAGTCATCACACTTTATTACTCCAGTCCTCAATCAACTTAGATCGAGCTAACCCTGGCTCGATACCAATCAAACGGAGTTGTCACGCCCGCGATTGTCGGAGCGCGCTAACGTCATCCCAATGCCTTGTACTCGTCAATCTCCACGGAATCGGACGTACATGATAACATTTAAATGCACATGCGGAAACAACATACATAACTTCGACAACTTAAAATAAACGAAAGATGACTTTAGGAAAGAACGCATATTCATAACATCGGGTAGACAAGACTTTAATAAGTGCATACACACACAAAAGAATATAACATGGGATCGGGGGAAGGTAGTCGGCCTAATCAAAAGGTCACCTACTAAGGACGCCGAGACACTAAACAGAAAGGTGCTTCAAAAGGTCGGCTACTAACCTACTTAGAGGTCGGGTTCCCTGTCGCGTAGAAATCTTCACGAGCCACGGGATCGTACTCCTAGGTTCTTCTTCTTCTTCTTCGTCTTTCTCGGAGTTCGAAATCTATAGGAACCTCTTCTTCATGGTCGGACTCCCACTCCAAAGGCTCGTCCTCCGCGTCTTCAGCCTCCCGGTCTGGTTCTTCGGTGTCCAGGGGGGTCGCTTATCGGCATCGGAAGGTTCGATAATCTCGCCATCCGCAACAGAATTTTGAGATGGTACTCGGCGGAAGATCCGGGTCTGGTGCGGTCTCGGGATCGGTAATCTCTCCATCCTCAAGACATGCAATCATAGGGTCCCGCTTGCCCACCACGTCCCAGGGCACATCGAAGGTCCTCAAGGGTCCGACAGTGAGGTTGCCATCTTGATAAAACCAAGCCCCAAACTTGTTTGGCCGCTAGTGATCCGTTCCTACGTCCATCCGGATAGTGCCATACTTCCTAATATTGGCCTTTCCCTCTCCCACTTGGATACTCGGTGGAGTGATGATCGATCCACACGGGTAACCCAAAAATCGATGATGGCATAATTAGGGCTTCGGGTCTGAAAATGTGGGACCTACGACGGGGTGAGATAAATCTAAATAAGCTAATCCTAACCCTAAGTCAAGTACTTAGTATATCCAGACACTCCTAATCACATGCAATGACTGCTCAATGAATCACCAGGTAATTAGCACAAAATACCTTAATTAGGGCATGTATCACTAAGACATTCTCATTCAAAGACTAGGCTTCGTACTTTGACACTTATTACCACATAGCATAAGGATAGTATATATACATATTACGCTTGTAATTTCTATAGCTAAAGCCCGCGTATCAACGCTTCAGGCTTGTTAAACAAGGTGTCGCGCCCGTGCCCTTCCTGGTGCGCCAACATCCCTCAAGCTGGCGGTCTTACGCTGATCCTTCCCGGGATCGATACGGCGACAAAATTAGCGTAATGCGATATGCACATGCGGAAGCGACATAACACCCAAATAGGAAACGTAACGGAATGACTTTAGAAGACAAGGATTCGATAGCATAAAGTGCAATCATTCATACAACACATAACATAGCATTACCTGGAAAGGTTCGGGAGAGGGGTCAATTACATCAAAAAGGAACGACCCAGCTAGAATTTACACCTATCCTATAGGTGCGCAAAAGACCTAACGGCCTATCCAAATCGACCGGTCGGTCCACTGCCCTTTGACGAAACCTCGGGTATGTCCGACTCCTCCAACTCGGAATCTAGGTCCATCGGAGGATCGAATGCATCCTCCGCCTCGAGCTCCGACTCGGAATCTAATGGCTCATTAAGTCCGTCCATCGGTGCTTGCTCGGACTCGGTGGGCTCCTTCGACTCAACATCACCGTCCGGGAGGCTCCACCACTTAAGCTTCCTCTGCCGGCTCCGACTACCTTCGGGCTTCGCTTCAGGATGTAAGACCTCGCCGTCTGCAGGAGTAGGGTTATAGTATCCCGGGATGACGCTCCCCGGTACGTCAAAAGTCCTCGGCGGTCCGGAGGTGGTATCTCCGTCTCGATAAAACCATGCTTCAAAAAGATGAGGCTTCCGGTCGTCGCCTCCCTCATCGACCCAAACCATACTACCTCTCCTTATATACGCCTTATCCCTATCTACTTGGTATCTCCGTGTCCGTGGTTGTTATGGCCATCGGCACACCAAAACGTATCGACGGCATCTCTCGACATCGAGGGTCCGAAAAGTGGATCCCACGGAGGGGTAAGATAAAAACCCCAGTAAGGTGGATCTAAGCCGACCCTAGGTTACGCAGTACCTCTAAGCAAAGTAACTACCACAATCAACCGAGACAATCACGTACGAGATCATTCCACACAATTGACTAATTCAAACTGGAACAACATAAATCCTCAAGCAACAATCAGGTCGCGATTACTAAGGAGCTTTCGGCTTTGGTACTTTCACTAATTAGTCATACGTGGCAACGATTCCAGGCAGTCCATTCTCAAGCCCGCGTCTCAACTCTTCGGGCTTATAACACACACTTTCAATAATTTGGCCCGCGTGAACACGCATCGGGCTTAACAAGCATACATATTTATGAGTTCAATTCATAGACCCGCGTAATAACGCATCAGGTCGATCCCGCGTTTAACGCATCGGGACGGGCACAAACCCTGCGTTTAACGCATCGGGGTATGATGTGGATACTGAGATATGTCATGGTAATATTCAATTGGCTATAAACCCGGCGTTTAACGCATCAAGGTACCAGTATTCATAATTTCACCTCTAGAGATTTTCATTGATTGACCTCATGATCGAATATAACCCATTCAACTCAATTTCACAACAATTAGATCGCGCTACCTAGTGCATGGTCCGCGCCTCATAATTCTAGCCGTTTTCAACATTGACATTCTCAAGGTTTACATATCTATTCAGATCACCATGACATGTTCTAAATGCACCAATTTCTACTCGTCCCGACTAAACCACATAGAGCCCCATTTCAATCCCAACCGAATTTACACTCGTTCGGCACAATTTCCAACACGTAATATTACATCTCACACACATGGCCGAACACATTATGCTCCCAACCGAGAAAATTTCACAATTTCACAACACAAATGGGCATCAAACCTTAAGCAAGCATATTGCACATTTTAGTGCTCCAATCACACCCAAATGTTACCCAACCCGAATCCACCATGCCGAATCCGGTCCTCACCATTTTTGGCCATCACTGAACATCCAATTCAGCCAAGAACATGCCCATTTTCCAGTATTAAATTTCGGATCACAACAGCCATTCATTTCCAAAATCGGTCCCCACATTTTATGCCCAAACAACCCATGTATATGCTCTAAAATATAACCTAACAAGCCCCTTAATATTCCATAAGCCTAAGGAACGTTTAGAGCCACTTACTTCTTGCTTTTTGATGGCGAAAAGATGGCGATTCCTCCTCCTCTTCGCTCGATCAGAATCTGAACAAAGGAGGTCCGGTTCGGTTCAGCCATGAAAAGTTAAGTTTGGTCCATGAAATACTCTCAAAAACTAACTAGATGCACTACCCTAGGTCTCACAAGATCCCAAGACATGAATAGGGCACCTTACCTCCGTAAATGGCCGAGCAAACGGGCGAAACAACTCCTCTAATTCGCTGCTGCATTGGCGCTCGAGGAGAAGAGAGAGCGACGGCGGCGGAGCAGGCCACGAGGGGACGACGAGGTGGCGTGGAGGTGGTTACAGCTTCCTCACGCCGGCTGGATAGGGGCCGAGGGAGAATCAGGCGAGAGAGAGAGATGAGAGAGTGAGCTTGAGAGTATAAGTGAAAGTGAGAAAATGAAGGGGGAGTGGGAGTGATATGGGGTGTTCGGCCAGCCATATGGAGAGAGAGAGTGATTGAGTGATTAGCCATCCATCAAGAGTGACAAGCTAGTGGAGTGGTTATATGACATGAATAGTATTAGGTAATGGCATTTTTAGGGAAAATGGGGTTTCTTGGGAATTGAACTTTCAAGAGCACTTTTTCCCTCCAATTCTTGGATAATTTCGGCTGAAGTAGTGGGGTAGTTGGAGTGGCTGAAATTTACTTGTGGTCTCACGGAAGGCTGAACGAAATTTCAGGACTGAAATGCACTTCCGGCTTCGCGGTCTGATTTCCACTTTTTTCTTACTTATATGGCGATGGAAAATCCTCATGAACTCCGGCAAGGCGACGTCCAATTTATTTGCATTGGAATTCTCAAATACCAGGCCGCCGTTTTGAAGTTCCTTCGCGCTCGAAATCGATCCAATCGCAGTTCCAGTATATCTCGGACTGACGGGAGGCTCTCGGGAGCTACGTGTATCGATCCGTGATTTTTATCACGTTTAAGGATTATTCGGACCACGGCGATCCTGGTTGTCATGTAATCGTGAGAGAAATTTCCCGGTCCTGCCCGGGCGCGATTGTCGAGATCTGTTCGGGGTTATCTGCAAATCATGCTATGGTCTAGCGAAATCACCCGTGATCCAATTGCACAACGCTAGCGATTGTTCGACATTACCCTTAGATCGACCCGCGGTGCCCCAAAATGTACCCTTGACGATCCTTTTGGTCGGGATGCTAGTCCGCAACCGAGTCATTCAGATCCACGCACTATTCTATTTAGCCATTCCCCTTTGATCGAGTCGTCTCTAGAATGATCAATTCCGAGCGAGATTACTAAAATACATCGATACTCATTTTATTCGTAAACTTCGAAATGGGGTCAAAATTCAGAATGTCACAATTCTTCCCCCTTACGAAATTTCGTCGTCGAAATTTACAAGATTTAACTACTCAAACAGGTGGGGGTTATTGACACCTCATTGCTTCCTCGCTCTCCTAGGTGGCTCCTTCGGTTCCGTGGTGCTTCCAAATTACCTTCACAAGGGGGATCGTCTTGTTTCTCAAGACTTGCTCATCCCGTCTTCGATCTCGACCGGTCTTTCCACGTATGTTTCTCAATCGTCCACTTCTATAGCTTCATAGTCCAATATATGGGTCAAATCGGCTCGTACTTACGCAGGCATTGATACATGGAAGACGTTGTGGACTTGCGATAGATTCGGTGGCAACGCGAGTCGATAGGCCAAGGTTCCAATTCGCTCTAGTATCTCAAAAGGTCCTACGTATCTCGGGCTCAACTTCTCTTTCTTTCCGAACCAAGATAGTCCTCGCATTGGCGATACCTTGAGGAATACATGGTCTCCCACTTGGAATTCCAAAGACTTACGCCGTCTGTCGGCGTAACTTTTCTAGCGACTCTAGGCGGTCTTAAGTCTTTCTCTAATCACCTTCACTGTCTTAGCTGATCGTTCCACCAACTCTGGTCCCGTTATACTCCTCTCACCGACTTCGTCCCAACATATCGACGTTCGCACACTCTGCCAAACAATGCTTCGAACGGCCCCATCCCAATACTCTGGCGATAGCTGTTATTATTAGCGAACTCCACATGGTGCAACTGCTCCTCCCAACCTCCTTTGAATTCTATGACGCACGCCCGTAGCATATCTTCTAGTGTCTCGAATAGTCCTCTCGCACTGTTCGTCCGTCCGAGGGTGGTAGGGGGTACTATACTTGCAACTTTGTCCCCATTGCCTCCTGTAGGCTTTTCCAGAATGAAGAGGTAAACTTGGGGTCTCTGTCTCGATGTGATTGTCACTAGGACTCCATGGAGTCGGACGATCTATCTCATATACGAGATCGGCGTATCATCAATGGAGAAATCCTTCCTTTTACCGTCAAGAAATGTGCATATTTGGTCAATCTGTCCACAATCACCCAAATTGAGTCATGACCTCTCTGATTCCTTGGCAATGCCATAACGAAATCCATCATGAAGTGTTCCCAATTCCACTCGGGAATTTCCAACGGCTGAAGTAGGCCTCCCGATTTATAGTGCTTGTGCCTTCACTTGCCGGCACGTCGGGCATTTTGCTACGTTTTTCGCGATATCCATTTTCATCCCGTTCCACCAAAGTAATGCTGTCACAAATTCTGGTACATCTTTGTGCTACCCGGATGGATACTGTAATTACTCCTATAGGCTTCCACAGGATCCTTTCCCTTAACTCCTCATTCTTGGGTACACACAGCCGCCCGCGAAACATCAAGGTCCCGTCCTCCGACACTTGGAAATCGAGGCTTCCTTTTCTTCTTGTCCATTTCCAAAATTCTCCGAACTTCATCGTCCATAGGTTGTAGGGCCTTAATCCTTTCTCGAATCCCCGGGTTCCACTCTCAACATAGCCATCAAATTGAACAGTTGGCACAGTTCGAGCTTAAATCGGGAATCTCTTATTCCTTCCAAAGAGGGTCCACTCTTTAACCATCAAATGCGCGATGCTCGACTTCCTAATGAGCGCATCCGCTACCTTATTCGCCTTTCCAAGGTGGTATAGAATATCGCAATCGTAGTCTTTCAGCAGTTCAATTCCTTTTTGGAAAATAGGTACTTCGAGACTCGATGGTCGGTGTAGATCTGGAACCTTTCTCCGCACAAGTAATGTCTCCAAATCTTCATTGCGAATACTATCGCTGCCAATTCCAAATCATGCGTCGGGTAGTTCATTTCGTGAGGTCTTAATTGTTTCGACGCATAAGCAATCGCTCTCCCATGCTGCATCGAACACATCCCAATCCTTTTAATGACGCGTCGCTGTATATCTCCTAGCCTCCCGGGCCGAAAGGGATTGTAAGTACCGGTACGATCGTTAACCTATACTTGAGTTCCCGAAAACTTTTTTCGCACTTGTCCGTCCACTCAAACCGCATATCCTTCCCCGGTCAACTTCGTCAAAGGAGTGGCAATCGACGAGAACTTCTCCACAAATCTCCTATAGTAACCGACCAGTCCTAAGAAACTCCGAACCTCGGTAATCGACGTTGGCCTCGGCCAATTTATAACTCGCCTCAATCTTCGCAGGCTACGAAATCCCATTTCCGAAACTCCTCTCGCCACCATATCGATGGTTATATAGGTTCCCTTGAAAGTAGCGTCTTCCATTCTCCCAATAATGCCTAAATTGACTACGAACTAACGGGCGGCTTATTAGGCACGTACGCGTAGCAACCTCGTGATTCTCATCACTATTTAGAATACTCGAGATTTGGCGCGACTTCGATTGTCCCAGGAGTGCGAGGGTTCGTCGCTAGTTCCGATTATCTCGATCGTCATCGTTCGAATTAAGGAGATTTTGGCAAATTGTACGTTGGCGAGCGGAATCACCCGCGACCCAATTGTACAACACTAGCCATATGTTCCTTAATCATTCTTAGGCCGGTCCTTAACGGTCCAAAACTTTTCCTCGACGATTCCTAGGGTCTAAGTGCCACTTCTCACGCGAGTTTCCTAGGTCTACGTCGTACCTCCTAGTCAGCCTTTCCCCTTCGGTTAGTCAACCCATGAGTGATCAGCTCAGGCGAGATATAACTAGAGTGCATCGTCGGATATTCATTCATTCATTAGTTCTGAATCGGGTCGAAATTTTGGGATGTCACGGGGATTCGCTCTAGGAGGCTCCTTCGCAACCAATCGGTTTTCCAAGAGCATGGTTAGTAGTTTGGATAAAGGTCGAAGCAAGTGGGGTAAAAACAGGTTGGTTTCTCTTTCTTTGCTACGGTGGTTTAGGGATGGTCTAAGAAGAAGATCCTTGGGTAGGGGTAGGAGGTGAAAACTTTTTCAGTTTAGGTGGGTTAGGGACAAACGCCACATCACTAGTTTGCTCCCTATCTCTTCGTACGGGGGTATTGACATCACTAGTTAGGTATCTTCTTTTCCCGCAACGCCCATTCATGACGTTCCGCCACCTTAATCAAGTGCGCGAACGTTTGGCACCCAAGGTGTTTAACTTGTCAAAATACTCAAAGGATAATGCCTTGAGAAAGATATCCACCAACTCTTCTTCGGGGAATGGGTGGTTTCACTTGTACAGCCAGAGCTCGCCACCTTTAAGCGTAAGCGCGAACGGTTTCGTTCTTCCCTTTAGCGGTCCTCAAAAGGTCTTCCCTAGTAAGGGTCGTCGAGTGTTAAATTTGTACTTGCCTTAGGAACTCATCAGCTAACTTGTCCCAGTCAAAGAAGCCTCTCGGGTTCCAGTTCAATAAACCATGCTAAGGTTGCCCCGGATAAACTCTCCCGAAAAGTATTGAGGCGAAGGAAATCTGCCGTAGTTGGATTTGTAGACCTTTTCTATCTCGGAAGTCTTGAGGCGAAGGAAACTCGATAGAGAAAAGGTACGGTTTATATCTAGAGGAGGTTGAACTATATGGTCATCGAATTTGGCCCCGATGATAGCAGAATACTCTTCGAGTGTGGGGGTCATCTCAAGGCCTTGGAAGTTGAAAGTCATCGTGTGCGCATCCCACGTCTTAGCTAAAGCTTGAATGAGGGTCGGTTGATACTCCACTCTAATTAGATCCACTAGTCGGCTTAGTCGTCCTTCAACATACGCTTTATTGATCGAGTTGAGACGGTCCCACCATTGAGAAAGCTCTTTGCGCGGCACCGAGATGTCCTTGATATCTCCATTCCCCATGATCTAGAATATGCAAAATGATGATTCTAATGTCAATTACCACGGATTATAACGGATATGCATGAAATGTGATGCAAATGCACTAATCAAATTCCATGTCATCCTTTAGTAAAATGAGAGTCAAGTACTCCCATTTGACTAAAATAAACCAAATGGGGTAGTTATGGACCAAATCCCACCTAAAGACGGTATGTAATTGATTAGGATGGCTTAAGCGTAATCGGGGGAGAAAGCCATTATTACAACTTTGAGTTTGACAACTCATAAAACTCACAATCTTAATACGTTAAATCCAAAGAAGTAGGATATAAAGACATCTAAAGGTGTTCGACCTATACACGTCAAAATAAAATACACAAACAACCCCGAAGAAATACAATAAACCCTAGAAATGCCCCAAAGTCGAACTGAAACTAACTAGTTGGATCGATGTCTTCATCCGATGATATCTCTACCAACTCGGGAGGATCGACATCTTCTTCATCATCGAGGATATGACGACAATTTCCCTCTTCTTGATTGGAGAGTGATTCGGGGACGTCTTGATTGCGCGAGGCCGCCTCATCAATTTCGCGTATAGCTCTCGGATCCTTTCTTTTCCCCGTTTGAGTTCCAAATGTCGTGCGCAACTTGTATAGTGACAATTCTCACGGCGGATGCGGTTGCGTCCATTGAGTTCCCTCCCGTGGATAAATTCGAAAACTTGGAAACGACTTCGGCTCTCGATCCTTGCGTCGAACGATCCTTCGCTCCCATATGAAAATATCGGGGACATCGGTCTGACCTTGAGGCGCCATCTAGCCTAAAAAGAATGACCTTCAACCCCAATCACTTAAACGATCTTACAATTCTTTATGATATGCTCATGATGATGCATGCTATGTGTAATTTAAATTTACCAGCTCAAATTGAAGGGAAAAAGCCTTACCAACCCATGTTACTCATTTTTTTATTTTTGATTTCGGTATACCAACCTTCCATTCACATGCGCATGAGACAAGTGAGGTTTGATTATAAAGAAATTAAAAAAGCTCGAGTATAAACCAAAAAAGGCTCCCATTATACGAATTGATGAGCCGCCCACAAGCGCAATCAAACAACAAGTGGGTAGGATTATCAACCTCGCATAGCGAGCGGGATTAAATATGGTCAACTCCGGTGCAATCGAATACAGGAACTTTGCATACCAATCCCTATATAAGGCGACCTAAAAGGGCGATTCGCGGCTCGGGTTTAAGCGCTTGTGTGTGCAAGGTGTCGTGATCCTCGAAATATGCAAGGCATGCACAACAATTCATATCAAACACCGCTTCAATATGTGCATAAATAAACACACAAAATCCGAAACACCATATTTGCTGAAAAACAAGTTAGCATAGACGACACCCCTTAAAACTCCCACTTGCATCAACATTTAACACTTTTCGTTAGTGTACATACCTCTCCTTTAAGTGCATCTGCATAGAGCAAGGTTATAAAAACACTCAACTTTTTCATCGGCTCAAGTCCTCTTAATGATTTCACAACCATCATCCCAAGTGGAGTCACCAGTCTGTCGCGACCCTCTCTTCCGCTCCCTTCGATGCGCTGAATGATTGAGTGAGTGAGAGAGTTGACGAGCCATGCTTCCGATCCAGTTGGCAGTGGGATCTTGGCGCGCAAGTCCCTCTCGAGACCCATTACTCGAATCGCGGCGTGAAGAAGATTTTTTATATATCGGGGTCGACCTTAGTGTAGTCGAGGGACATGTGACGTTGTACATGCATATGGAGTCGCCACCGATCAATTTTTGGAGGGTATGATCGAGAACCCTATCAAGCGATCGGGAGAAGCCGTTCGACTTTACGAAAACCAGAGAAGTGGATCCGGGGACTTGGTTACGTCGAAATTCAAATCGACACCCTTTCGATTACCGAAGTTGAGTGATTTTCTCACGTAAGAATTCATGCAGACGATATTCAAGGTGAGGTAGGCTCTAGCGATCTAAAGTTGTCATGCAGATGGGAATTTCTATCCTATCAATCACAATCAGAAATTTAAATGCGCAATCATGAGTAATCACAATCAAATCAATCAATCCAATGAGTATGGCATGTCTAGCATGTCCCTATCGGCCCATAGAAAGATCTATTCAAGTTCCGAGATGGTTCGAAAAATTTTGGGGCCAAGTGCCCTAAGGGTAAAACGGTCATTTGGAAGGTTCGGGACCCAAAAATCACAAAATAGGATCGGACCAGTTGAATGTGGCTATTTTCCATTTTTTGTGATTTTTCAAAATTTTTTGGAATTCTTCTAACCTTTTAGGATTTTTTGATTTATTTTCGAAAATAAATAATTTTCCGGATCAATGTAAATCGACCCTCAGAACTTAAAAAATTTTCGATCCAAACTATAAGAGTTCCGAATCGATATAGACATTTTTCAGAAAATTTTGAGAAAACCAGGGAATTTTTATGAATTTTTTATGAATATTATTGATTTTTTTCGATTTTTAGAAAATTTTTATGAATTTTATATAAATTTTTCGGACCGGGTCAACCCGGTCAACGCCCGGTCAACCCGACCCTGACCCGACTCGCGACCTTCTCGACCTAAAATACACCGTTTCCTATTTATTCTAGTTTTTTTTATTTTTTAAAATATTTTTCTAATATTCGAAAATACGAAAATTTAAGGGATGGCTGGGATTAAACCTGGAATTGATCTCAACCGTTCACTCATTCGCGCCTACGTACGCCTCGCCGCACTCAATCACGTCTCGCCCGTATATAAAACGACGCCGCATCTCGCTTTGTACTCTAAACGACGTCGCTCGTTCATTAACCTAAACGGCGCCGTTTCCATTTTTTATTTTCGATCTAATAAACGAATTATCAAAAATACAAAAAAATCAAATCTAACGGCTCGAACCAAACTATCGGCCCAGCCTTGTCCGCGCCAATGGCTGCACCGATGAGCAACACTCTAGACCTATCACGGCTTGACACCTCGACTTTGACTCGTTGACTCCGCCACCTCGCCTCGACTTCTACCTCTCGACGACGACTAAACTAACGGCCGACATTTCTCCGGCGAGATCTAACGGTGAAATCTCGCCGGAATGGCGCGAAGCCACTTCGAATCGACTCGACTCGACGTACGGATCGACATATCATATAATCAAGCAATTTCATCAAGCAAATCACGTGTTATGAACTATGCACAGTCGGCCACCGCCGAGCTTGAACATGTAAGATTGTATCAAATTAGATCAATTCATTCATGGGTCGATACACCTAACTCCTAAGAGCCGCCCGTCGATCCCGAGATGCACCGAAACAGCGATCGGCTAATTTTTTAACGCGAAGTGGACTTCGAAATCGGCGATCGGGTATTTCAGAATTCCAATGTAAATAAATTGGACTTCGCCTCACCAAAGTTAATAAGCATTTTATATCGCGAGTATGAGTTAGAAAGGTGGCAATCGAACTGCGAAACGAGAAGTACACTCCGATCCCGAATTTAGTTCAGCAACTTAAGAAACCGCGAAGGAAATTAGGCCACTTCACCTATCCCCACTACTTCAGCCGAAATTATCAAGATTTGGAGAGGAAAGAAGTGCTCTTGATTGCCCAAGTTCCAAGACTCATTAAAACCCCATTTTTTCTCAAAAACCCCATAGCAACTTCTACTATTCATGTCATACAACAACCCCATCATCTTGTCACTCTTGATTGATAGCAAGTCACTCAAATCACTCCCTCTCTCCTCTCTTATAGGCTGAAGCAATCTCTCTCTCTCACTCCCATTCTCATTTTCACCCAAACTCACTCTCATCTTTCTCTCTCGCTCGCCCTCTCTCACCGGTTGCCGTACTGTCGACTTCGAGCAGGTATATCTCCTTCATCCGATGTCGTATGACCCTCAAACCACCGCCATTCTCTTCTTCTCTCTCTCTTCTTTCCGTGCATACCTGGATCGTCACCTAACTCAACCGGATACGTCCTATATAAGCCGAGGAAGGTAGGTCGCTCATTGCTCCCATGCGGTCACCGTACCGCCGAGTTCGAATGGGTATATCTCTCTCATATGACGTCTTTTTTACCTCAAACCACCTCCATTCTCTTCGTCTTTGAGTCCTCTTTCAAACCACACTGACATTACATTCATACGATCTCTGTAGCTCCTTGAAGACGTCCGAGACAGTGAGGTGTGTAGACAACCAGTTTCTGCCAGTTAGAGTTCGTGAGCCTTTGAGCCCTTCCACTTGCTTCCGAGGCCTAAGTAAGTGGCTCTAATCCTTCCTTAGGACTATGGGATACTAAGGAGCTTGATAGTTTGTGGTTTAGGATGAGATATGGGCTGTTTTGGGCGTGAATTAAGGGAACCGGTTCTGGAAATTTAATTTGTTGTGGGTTCAAAGTTTTGGTTGATAAATGAGCATGTTCTTGGTTGATTTGGGTGTTAAATGATGGTCTAAGATGAGGGTTTTGGGCTGAGCATGCTAGATTCGGCCTTAGGGGTGAATTGGATGTGAGTTGTTGCACGTTGTGATGTTGTTTGTTATTGTCCGAAATTATTGTGAAAATTATGAAAATTTCTGAGTTGGGACCATGTTATGTTCGGCCATGTGAGTGAAATGTGGTGTTACATGTTGGAGTGCGTGCCGAATCGGTTGTAAATTCGATTGGAATAAAATGAGGCTTTATGTGGCTTAGTTTGAGCGAAGGGACATTGGTGCATTTTGGGTGAGTCATAGTGATATGAATTTATATGAGAACTCTGAAAATGTCAATATTAAAATTGGCTAGATTGTGATGCGCGGACCACGTGCTTAGTAGCGATCGAATTGTTGTGAAATTGAGCATATCTATTATACTCGATCATGAAGTTGATTAATGAAGCCTCTGGATGTGAATTATGAGTACTTGGTACCACGATGCGTTAATCGTGGGGTTCATAGCCGATTGTATTATACTATGGCATATATAAATACTATGAAAGTCGTGTTCAATTAAGTCGTCCGAGACAAAAATGAGTCGTGTTCGACTAATTGTCCGAGACTTATTCCGATTGTGTTCCTAAGTGTTCGAGACCGTGAATTTAATGGGGCGTATTCCTAAGTGTCCGAGACCCCAGGTGTGCATACATGTATGTATATATCTATATGTACAAGCCGTGTTCCTAAGAGTGCGAGGCTTTGTACCGATTAAGTGAAATCATAATTCTACATTATGACAGAGTGCATTTTTTTTTCCTGATGCGTTATTACGCGGGCACGAATCTGAGAATGCTGTTATTAAGCCCGATGCGTGTTTACGCGGGCCGGATTATTGAAAGTGTGTGCTATAGGCCCGAGGCGATTGGGACGCGAGCTTGAGAATTGATTGTTTGAATTGATGCCACGTATGACCGATTAGTAATAGTGCCTAAGTCGAAAGCTCCGTCGTATAGAAAGTCTCGATTGTTGCTTTGAGGATTTATGTCGTGCCGGTTTGAGCTAGTCATATGTGTAGAATAATCTTTATGTGATTGCCTACTTAATGGTGGTAGTTAGTTTGGTCGGAGGTACCATACCCTAGGGTCGGCTTAGATCCACCTTCTTTGGGATGTAATCTCACCCCTCGGCGGGACCCACTTTTTCAAAAGAGGTGACTACTACCTAAACACCCAAACATACTATCCTAACGGTCAAACTCACCATCCGTAGACTCGGCGACAAGTGAAGCGTACTCGAGCTCGACTCCTAGGACTCCAACTCCAGCTTGGATTCGAAGTATCCAAGGGGTCATCCTCGGCATCCCTCGGCTCCTTCGATATCTCCGGCCTCACCGGGGTCCTCGGGCTCCGGGAGCTCCGGCTCGACTCATCGGCTACGGCTCGGCGGACTCGTCCTCTGGGAACGTCGACCTCCATCTCGTCTTCTGATTCTCACCACCTCGTCCGTGCATTTACGCAGTCCCTTAGTGGCCCAAAAAGCGTGTCCCCATCCTTGTACGTCCAAGACGAGAAGACGTATGGTATCCATCTTTCACCTCCCTCATCGACCCACACGGTGTTAGCCCTTCTATAGTACACCCGGTCCGGACCTACTTGGTACTCGATGACTACGGACTCAAAATCTTTCGGCAGTTCAAAAAGCGTCGGCATCCTCGGGGTCGGTGGTCCGAAAAAGTGGGTCCCGCCGAGGGGTGAGATTACATCCCAAGAAGGTGGATCTAAGCCGACCCTAGGGAAGGACGAGCGCATAATAAGGCTTTATACATCTTCGTGATGTATTTGGGAAAAGAGGTACCACATGTTTTGATTGACAACGGATCTGCATTCAACCTATATCCCTTAAGTACTCTGAAAAGTCCGAGAATATCTAAAAACTCTATAAAAAGGTCGAAAGCAACTATCCACTCGTTTGATGGAATTTCAAAACATGTAGTTGGAGACATTAAGTTGGATATTATGGTGGGCCTGATCAGATTCTCCATTCCATTCCAAGTGCGGGATATTCCAAGTCCTTTTACCATGCTTTTAGGAAGGCCTTAGATACATATATCCGGAGTAGTACCTTCAAGTCTCTATCTGAAGGTTAAGTTTGTGATAAAGGGAAGGCTGATCACCATTCACGGCGAAATGGGATATAGAGCTCGAATTAGTGATATGGTTCCTTATGCGAGCCACGAAGGAAGAAGAGTTGAGCTACCATATCCTTAATATCATATCCGTCATGCATTTACCGTTTGGAACCAAAGTTGTGACATTCCGAATTTCGATCCCATTTCGAAGTTTATGAATAAAATGAGCATCGATGTATTTTAGTAATCTCACACGAATTGATCACTCTAGAGACGATCGACCAAAAGGGAATGGCTAAATAGGATAGTACGTGGACTAAAGAACTCGGCCGCGGACTAATATCCCGACCATAAGGATCGCCGAGGTACATTCTAGGCCATGCGGTCGATCTAAGATTAGTGTTAAAATCTGCTATCGTGGTGCGATTGGGACGCGGGTGATTCCGCTAGACCAAAGCATGATTTTCGGATGACCTTGAGGCTGATTCTCGACGATCGCGTCCCGCTAGGACTAGCAGTTTCCTCGCGATATACATGACAACCACGATCGCCGTGGTTTGAATAATTCTTAAACGTGATAAAAATCACGGGTCGATACACGTAGCTCCCGAGAGGCGCCCGTCGATCCGAGATGCACCGAAACTGCGATCGGCTAATTTTTAGCGCGAAGTGAACTTCGAAATTGACGGCCGGGTATTAAGAATTCCAATGCAAATAAATTGGACTTCGCTCACCAGAGTTAATAAGGATTTTATATCGCTAGTATGAGTCGAAAAAGTGAAAATCAAATCAAGAAACGAGAAGTACGCTCCGGTCCGAATTTCGTTCAGCATCTTGAGAAACCGCGAAGGAAATTCGGCCACTTCACCTATCCCCACTACTTCAGCCGAAATTATCAAGATTTGGAGAGAGAAGAAGTGCTCTTGATTGCCCAAGTTCCAAGACTCATAAAAACCCCATACCAACTTCCACTATTCATGTCATATAACCACTCCATCACCTTGTCACTCTTGATAGATGGCTAGTCACTCAATCTCACCCTCTCCCCTCTCTCATGGGCTGAAGCAACCCCAGCCCCTCTCATTCCCACACTTTCATTTTTCATTCTCACCCAAACTCACTCTCATCTTTCTCTCTCGCCCGACTCTCGCTCGGCACCCCCATCTCCGGCGGTCACGAGGAGCTGCAGCCGCCACCGAACCGCCTTACTCACCCTCTTTGGACGCCGGTGCAGCGGATTAAGGAAAGGGGGGCGGTTCGCCGGTTTTGCTCCTCATTTTAAGGTAAGGAGCTAGAGTCTTGCCATAATCTTCTATGGTAGTTTAAGCAAGGTTCATGGGTGGATTTTAGGAGGATTTCTTGAACTAAAGTTGGTGTTTTCTTGCTTGAACCAAAGGAGGCAGATTAGGTCAGGTTCTGGTCGCGCGAGTTCGCCGCTCATACGCCGGGTTTTCTTCACCAAAAAGGACTTGTAAGTGGCTCTAATCCTTCTTTAGGACTATGGGTTACTAAGGGGCTTGATAGTTTGTGGATTAGGTTGATGTGTGGACTGTTTTGGGCGTGAACTAAGGGGGATCGGTTCTGGAAATCTGACCTGCTGTTGTTCCAAAAGTTTGGCTGATAAATGAGTATGTTCTTAGTTGATTTGGATGTTAAATGATGGTCTAAGATGAGGGTTACGGGCTGAGCATGCTAGGGTTTGGCCTTAAGTGTGATTTAAAGGCGAATTGTTGCTTGTTGTGAGATTGTTTGTTATCGCCAGAATCGTTGTGAAAATCGTGAAAATTTCTGAGTTGGAGCCATGATATATTCAGTTATGAGAGTGAAATGTGATATTATGTATTGGAATGCACGCCGGACAGATTGTAAATTCAGTTAGATTGAAATGAGGCTCTATGTGGTTTAGCCGGGCCGAGTAGAATTTAGTGCATTATGAGTATGTCATAGTGATGAGAAATTTGCATGTGTACTCTGGATCTTTGATGTGGAAATTGGTTTGGTTGTGATGTGCGGATCATGTGTTAGATAGCGATCGAATTATTGTGAAATTGAGTTTATCCGTTATACTCGATCATGAAGTTTATTAATGGAAATCTCTAGATGTGAAATAATAAGTATTGATACCCTGATGCGTTAAACGCGGGGTTTATAGCCGATTGTATATTACTATGACATATCATGTATGCACTCATACCCCGATGCGTTAAACGCGGTCCGCGCCCGTCCCGATGCGTTAAACGGACCGACTCGATGCGTTATTACACGGGCCTATGAATTGAGCTCATAAATATGTATGCTTATTAAGCCGATGCGTTATCACGCGGCCCGAATACCGAGAATCATTATTAAGCCGATGCGTTATCACGCGGGCCCGAATACCGAGAATCCGTTATTAAGCCTGATGCGTTATCACGCGGGCCGAATCCGAGAATTTGTTATTAAGCCCGATGCGTTATCACATGGGCCCGAATATTGAGAATCATTATTAAGCCCGATGCGTGTTTACGCCGGCCAAATTATTGAAAGTGTGTGTGCTATAGGCCCGAGGCGTTGGGACGCGAGCTTGAGAATTGACTATTTAAAATTGATGCCGCGTATGACTAATTAGTGATAGTGCCTAAGTCGAAAGCTCCGTTGTAATCGTGACCTAACTGTTGCTTTAGGGATTTATGTTGTGTCAATTTGAGCTAGTCATATGTGTAGAATAATTTGTATGTGATTGTCTAGTTGATTGTGGTAGTTAGTTCGCTCGGAGGTACCATACCCTAGGGTCGGCTTAGATCCACCTTCTTGGGATGTAATCACACCCCTTTGTGGGACCCACTTTTCAGACCACCACCCCGAAGATGCCGCCGCCACTTTTTGGGATGCCGAAATGGTTCGATAGCGAAGTGACGAAATATGTGATAGGCGATGGTAGGGTGCACTATAGGAACTATACTACCGTATGGATAGACGTAGGAGGTGGAGTTTGGGAGGAGCATACCTTTTAGCCTGGACTTAAGGAGCTGAAGAAGGGAGGAGTGGAGCTCTCCAAATCTACGGCGTGCCCTACGACGAGGACGAGCAAGGAGACCCCTTGGAGTTGGACCCTAGCAAGTGCTTGCCCTAGGGTGGAGAAGTCGTAGACCGGACGTCGATCCGATGGAGGCGGAGAAATCACAAGAGCCGATGGAGTCCGACCGGAAAAGATGTGCCACCACCAGCAGAGGGCGCGAACCGAAGACTAGAGTAGGGCCACTTAACCTTTTTGGTATACCCTGTTGATGGATGTAGTCTAACGTAACGCCTACCCTCGGTTGTCATATATTTTGTGGGGGCCCCTTTTCCTCCCAATACCGTCTCTCCCTCGTGATCCTTATGTATTTCGTTCCTATGCGTTGTAAGAATGATCATCTCTATGTTATAAAATCTCCTTGTTTTCGGAAGTCATTCTATTTAATTTTATCATTAGGGTGTTGTGTCGCTTCCGCATGTGCATATGACATTACTTTAAGTTTATCGCAATATCGATCCAAGGAAAGATAAGCGTAAGTTCGCCGTGTCGAAGGACACGGGGCGTGACAAAAGTTGCTACACCTGACTTCTCCAAATTTGCTATGATGGTTGGAAAGGTACTCTGATAAGTGGATACATCCCCCGAACCGGACTAGGAAAAACACGGTCAAGGTCAAGGCCGAGGTTGAGGTAGAAACAATGGACACCGTGGACGCCGTGTGGAGGTCAAAACGATCAATTCATTGGCTCTAGCTCTAGGAAAAGCCAAGGAAGAATGTTTGATAACCCGTTGAATGGGATATTTTGCAAGAGTACCAAGTGGCACAAAGATGAAGAGATTCTTGCTGATGAAGAATCGACCTCCGCAACACTTTCGTGGAAGAGCGAGTGCATGTAATCACTATGACATTCTGAATTCCGACCCACTTTCGAAGCCGTGAATGAATGAAATATCTCATTGAAGTATTTTAGTTAAATCTCACTCAGATTTGATCACTCTAAAAAGATTAACCATTAGGGAATGGTTTGTTAGGAAAATCAAGTACGTGAACCCGAGAACTTGATCATAGATTGACCCTTTGGCCACAAGGATTGTCGAGGGAATATTTTGAACCATTATAGGTCGATCCACGAGCGATGGTGGAACGCTTTGCCAATGATATACGATTGGATCACGGGTGACTCCATATAACCATGTATGAGTTGCAAATGTCCCTGAATCGATCTCGAACAATCGTGTTCTTCGGAACTAGCGATTAACCCTCGCAATTACATGACAACCAAGGTCACCATGGCTTGAGTAACTTTTAAATGTGACATTAATCATGGGTCGATACGTGTAACTCCTAAAAGCCGCTTGTTAGTTTGAGATACACTAAGGTGCAATTGATCGATATTGGCCATGAATTAGACTTCGAATTTAGACGTCGGACTTTCGAGGATACCAATTTTAATCTTTTGGATATCACCTCATCCGGAGCATTTTTATTTTTCAGTTCGCTCCAAAGCATTTAGAAAAGTGAAATTTAGACAGGAATTGGGAAATGACCCTTTTGCCCTTAGGAAATGCTCATTCTTCTAGTTTAGTAGAAGGACTTTCTAAGTCTTTTTCACCCTTTAGTGGCCGAAAATTTGAGTGGGCTAGGTGTCCACTTGTTGAGCCAAATTACAAGATTGCCCTTCTTGGTTTTCAAGAGACAAAAAGAGTTGAATTATTGGTGGGCCCCATAAGTCTTAATCTCACCAACCAAGTCACATGTAGCCTAGTCAAATATCTCACCAAAAATATCCCACACTTATCCTCACTCTCTTCATCTTCTTTATCTTCTTCATTTTGGCAAAGTTTTATCTTATTTCTCTCTCTCTCTCTCTCTCGCTCTTTTTCCCTTGGTTGAACCACCATTTCACGCCACCACTACCATCGACCAACCACTTCACGCCATCACCACCACCGTGAGCCACCGCCGAGAACCATTAGCGACCAAATGTGAGCCGCCGCCGCCGTGGAACCGTCGGGACCCATCGTCAACCGAACGGGAAACGCCGGTGCCGCAGTTTGGGCCACGATTTTTGCTGCTTCTTGGCCTTGAGTTCTTGCTTAGTCTTGGGGTGAGTGAGCTCCTAAACCTTGGTTAGGTAGTTAGGTTACTAATGGTGGTAGTTTGAGGTGGATTTGAGTGGGTTTTGTGTTGATGGTGGACTTGAAGAATTTGAGTCAAAATTGGTGTGTTAGGATTGATCATGTGGCCTTGATTCATTGATCTCGTGATGTGATTAAATTGTGTGGTCTTGATTCATTGATCTTGTGATGTGATTAAATTGTGTGGTCTTGATTCATTGATCTTGTGATGTAATTAAATCATGCGGTATTGATTCATTGATCTTGTGATGTGATTAAATTGTGTGGTCTTGATTCATTGATCTTGTGATGTAATTAAATCATGTGGTATTGATTCATTGATCTTGTGATGTGATTAGATTGTGTGGTCTTGATTGATTAATCAAGTGGTTTAATAAGATCGTGTGGTATTGATTGGTTAATCGAGTTGTTTAGTAAGATCGTATGGTCTTGATTGGTTGATCGAGTGGTTTAATCAGATCATGTGGTCTTGATCGGTTGATTGAGAAGTTTAGTAAGATCATGTGATCTTGATTTGTTAATCCAAAGTGGGTTAGTAAAATCATGTGGTCCTAATTTGTTGATCGAGTGAATTATTTTCATCGTATGGTCTTGAATTGAGAGCTGAGTAGATCATATGGTAAATTGTAATGATCACGGTTGATATTGTTCGATATATGGTCATTCGTGTGGAGAATTGCGTATATGTGATCATATTATACCCTAAGGCGTTATTACGTGGGGTTTTGCGGTCATCTTGAGGCGTTAAACGCGAGATGCTAACCTCGAGGCGTTATTACGGGGGTCTTGAGAGTGATTATGACGGCCTGAAACGTTATTACGCGGTCCTGTTCTTATATTGTAGCCTGATGCATGATATGCGGGCTTTTTAACAACTTAGCCTTGATAAAGGAGTTGTGATTCGAGGAATGATATGTATTTGACTAAATTGGATATATGATTTTGATCATTATTATATGTTGGGTGCATTTAGATGGGTTTGTTGATTACTATAGCATTGCATGCTTAGGATGGATCCGGAGGTACTATCGCCCTAACCTAAGTTTAGGGACTTACTTGTTGAGATTTATTCTCACCCCATTGTTGGTTAACATTTTCAAACCCCAAGCCCCGATTATGCCTTCCGTGCATTTTGGTACTCCGATGGATATGGACACATCCGTCGAGGAATTTCAAGTAGATTAGGATAAGGTATACATTAGGAAAGGGATTACGGTGTGGGTTGACGAAGGGAGTGAATATTGGAAGCGTCACCGCTACGAGTCTTGGTATTATCGTGTTGGGGATATGACTCTTGGACCTCTGAAGCCTTCTGAGATACATAGGGATGGGATTCTAAGTGGTGCCACCCCGCCCTATTGAAGTTGAGATGGATAACTCGTAGCCTGGGTCTAGGAAAGTTCTCGAGAAGTCCCCAACCATTAAGGAAGACATTGAAGTTATAGAGGTATCTACATCCGAGGACGACTGACGAGGAAGATTCCATGGAGGTTGGCTTCGATAGTTTTTTTGAGTATGACCTCGCCGAGGATAAAGATGAGACGAGAAGGCAATGATGCTTGACTAGTAGTCACGGGGAGATGTTGGATTTCTTTTTGGATGTCTTTTAGGGTAGAGGCATACTAGAGGGACCTAGAGGGTTGTCTTTTGATTTGGTCTTTTGTTCCCTTCAACACCCCATCTTATATTTTGTATATTGACTTCACGATCTTGATCATATGTAAGGAACTCCTAGTATTTTATGTTATGTAAAGTTTGTTGTCATCCTATGTCATCTTTGGTATTTTGTATGGAGTTTTGTATTCGTTTCCGCATGTGTTTTTCATTTTTGTTTAGTTCGAATTTATTGGCTCTTGGTTCCTGGCAATTGGTATTTAAGTGTGGCCATGTGGGATGTTGGCTTGAGGACAATGCGCCTATTCCTAAGTAAAAAGTCTCCTTCTTGAACTCTCTCTTTAATGCCTTTAATACTTGCATTTGATTTTCGTGTAATTTTCAATTCGGTCATTGCATTTTCTTTAGGGTACCATTGGATCCTTTACTATTGATTCAAGAAGCACAAGTATTGTAATGTCGTTTTTTGCATCAATAAAAAAAAATGTCAAGCTTTATTAAGGATATATGGAATCACAAATCAGTCCGATGATGATACTTATCTTTACAAGAATTGGATCTTGAGGTCTGATTTACCATATGAATCATGATTTCAAAAACGTTTTGAGAACCAAGATGTCCGATGAGATGATGACTAGTTCTCCACCTCTTTTCCTCCAGAATTTTTGAAATGAATTTCATAAAATCATGTATTATTAATAGTTTTGTGGCATCCTAAACATCCTTGTCGTATTTCAAGCATATCATTCCTCCCATGCATAAGAGGTTATAATCAGGCGAATGCTAGGCGAGATTGGAGTCATTATGAAGAATTTAATCCGCTCACCGCTGAGAATGCGATTCTGATCAATCTTGGGGATGCTGAAAATATCATAGAAGTGAAAATTGGGGAAAGATTAACCTCATTGGAAGCATCTAGAATGATCAATTTGTTGAAACAATATCGGGATGTTTTCGCCTTGGTCTTACGTTGACATGTTAAGGTTGGATCCAAACATTGTGGAACATGCATTGCCCACTTATCCGAAAATTCTCATAAGAAATAGAAGTTGAGAAAGATGAAACCGGAACTTTCAAAAAAGATTGAAGAAGAAGTAATTAAGCTCCTAAGTGTAGGGTTCAACGAAGTTATTTCATACCCCGAATGGATAGCTAACATCGTCCCCGTGATGAAGAAAGATGGGAGAGTTAGGGTCTGTGTGGATTATCGAGACTTGAACAAGGCAAGTCCAAAGGATGACTTCCTATTACCACATATTGATGTCCTAGTCGATAGAGCAATTGGATTCGAATTATTCTCCTTCATGGATGGATTCTCTGGATATAACCGGATCTTCTTGAAAGAAGATAAAGCTAAGACTGTATTTATAAATCCATGGGGAACCTTCCGCTACAAGGTAATGCCTTTCGGATTGAGAAAAGCTGGGCTACATACCAAAGGGCAACGATAACCCTCTTTCATGATATGATACACAAAGAAATCGAAGTATACATAGATGACATGATAGCTAAGTCTAAAGCTGGAGAAGACCATATCCAAGTATTGAGGAAATTATTTAAACAGCTTTGCAAGTTTAGATTAAAGCTAAATCCCGCGAAGTGCATATTCGGAGCTAGATCTAGAAAATTACTTAGATTTGTGGTGAGTAGCTAGGGAATCGAAATTGATCCCTCAAAGATCAAAGCCATATGGGGGATCGGTACTCCCACCATAGTAAAGGACATGAGAAGTTTATTGGGAAGGCTGAACTACATAGCCGATTAATATACTAGCTATCCGAAACCACTAAGTCATTCTTTAAGCTCTCGAAAAAGGCGCAAAACTAAGATGGGATTTTGAATGTCAACAAGCACCACACAAAATTAAAAAATATCTCGTGCAACCTCCAATTACGGTACCTCCCATCCCAAGTATCCCGTTAACACTATATCTGACAGTACCATGATGAGTCATTAGGTGGTCTATTAGCACAAACAAGTCCCAAAGATGGAAAAGAATGGGTAATCTACTACTTGAGCAAGAAATTCACGGCATTTGAAGCAGCTACCCCAAAGTTGAAAGGACTTGCGTTGCATTGGTTTGGGTGCTCCATAAATTGAAGCAAGATACTCTCCATTATCATATCAAGCTAGTCATTGAAAATGACCCAATCAAGTATCTCCTTGAAAAGCCAGCTCTGGTTGGAAGAATGACTAAATGAAAATTACTCCTACCTGAATTTAATATTAAAGGTTCTCCCCAAAAGTTAGTAAAGGAAAGAGCCATCGCTGACTTCTTAGCGGAAAATCCTCAAGAGTACCAAAGCTTTTTGAAGAAGAAACTAAGGATCGTATCCGGAGCATATCGAAAGATAAATGGACTATATATTTTGATGGTGCTGTAAACCTTTCCGAATCAGGGAACTAGGGCAATTTTAATATCCCTAGAGGGTCAACATTACCCGATTTATGCAAAGTTGGTATTTCCATGCACCAATAATGTTTCTAAATATGAAGCTTTGCATCCTTAGTTTGCAACCGGCCATTTCAATGAAGGTGTGTACATTACAAGTATATGGAGATTCAATGCTTATCATCCTGTAGACAAAAGGAGAATGGAAGACAAAATAGTAGCTAAGTAGTTTGATGCTTATCATAAATTCTTGGAGAGAGTAGCTAAGTAGTTTGATGACATAGCTTTTAAATACCTGCCACGAACTCAAAATCTCTTTGTAGATGCTCTGGCCACTTTATCATCGATGCTTCAAGTGCAAGAAGGCCTTGATATAGAGCCTTTGAGAGTGGACATTATAAATTGACGAGAGAACCTTGGTATCACGATATCAAGAACTACCTCATGAAGGATGGGTTTCCTCAAGATAGTTCGCCTAGTGATAAGAAGTACATCACAAAGGTAGCTTCCAAATTCTTCTTAAATGGACAAATTCTCTACAAGAGGTCTTTTGATTCGGTCTTACTAAGGTGCGTAGACGCTATGGAAGCCAACCTGATTATGAAAGAGATTTATGAAGGAGAATGTGGACCACACATGAATGTCTATCTCCTAGCTAAAAAGATCATAAGACTTGGATATTATTGGATGACCATGAAGTCTAACCGCATCTAACATGTGTGATCTTGTCACTAGTGCCAAGTATACGGTGACAAAATTAATGCGCCTCCAAACGAGCTACATTAGATGTCTAAAGCTTGGCCATTCTCCATGTGGGGCATTGATATGATCGAGACAATCAATCCGAAAGCTTCAAATGGACATCGCTTTATCCTGGTAGCAATAGACTACCTCACCAAATGGATTGAAGCTAACTCATATGTTAACGTCATAGCACATGGCAAAATTCATCAAGAGAGACATCATCTCCAAGTATGGAGTTCCTCAAGCGATCATCACGCATAACGATTCAAACTCGAACAACAAGGTAGTTTATGATCTATTGAGTCATTTCAAAATCAAACACCTTAACTCATCCCCATATCGCCAATAAATGAACGGAGCTGTGGAAGCGACGAACAAAAACATCACAAAGACTTTGTCAAAGACAGTTGAGAAATACTGATATTAGCATGAAAGATTACCATATGCTCTAATGGCATATCGTACTTCAATCCAAACTTCAATTGGGACGACACCCTATTCTCCGGTTGGAAGTAGTCCTACCCGTAAAACCGAGAATCTATCTTTAAGAATCTTATCTCAAACTGAGCTCTTAGAGACCAAATGGATCTAGTAGAGGCATCAACAGCTGAACCTAATTGAAGAAAAACGTTTGAAAGATATATGTCATGACCAAAGTTATTAGAAACAAGTGGCCAATTCTTTCAACCGGAAAGTCAAACCTAGAACTTTTGAAGTGGGAGATCTAGTTGTGAGAAAAAACACTCCCAAATGTGCAGCATCCAAAACGAAAGTTTACCCCGAATTATGAAGGCCCTTATGGAATCAAGAAGGTCCTACCAAGAGGAGCACTCATCCTTGTAAATGCCGAGGACGAGGAGTTAACAAGTCCTGTAAATGTGGATGCGAGTCAAGAAGTATCATCCTTGAAATGAAATCAAAGGCTGACAACCGTCGCGACCTAACAATAGAATTTCTAGGCTAATGGATTATTAAGCTAATCATCTAATTAACTCAACTCGGACTTTTCTAAGTCCATACTAACTCGCGATTTATGGTTCAATATTTAACATGCCATTGATTTAATTTGAAGTCGCCACTAATCATTTTATGGTAGGCTGACTAGACACCTAAATAAAGTATCGAGAGAAATACTTTATTTCTACGAACCAGAGGTTTTAAGTTCGGGAACTTGGTTACACTAATATTTCTATTAATGCCCTTTCGGTACCCATTTTAAGAAAATTATCTGAGTTGGTAATTTTCTAGGATTCTCTTTAAAGTTCCAAAGGTGGAATTTTTGATTTTTTATTTAAATGAATGCAATGCTTGAATGTAATTGTATTACGAGAACACAATTAGTCTAATGAAAAAGTGACGACTATTCTAATATGACATGAATGCATGATAAATTTTTAAAAGTTTTTGAATCCTAATGACATGCAAAGCAACATGAATTTTAACCTACATGTTATGCAAAAATGACATGAATTTAATCTAAATGACATGTTATATTAGACTAGGTTAATTTTCTAAATTAAAATGGATGAACCTAGACATTATTCTAAATGACGTACGAATGCGACATGGCATCAATGACGCGTCAAAACTATGACATGACCAATAATACGACATGTAATAAAATAATATGACAAAATGACAAGCCAAACTATATGATATGACGGATTTTAATGACATAGCAAAACTATATGACTAATCAATGCAGCATGAAAATAACATAACGGTTATGCGACTAGGTCTATATGAAATGCATATGCGAAATAAAATATTCAACCTACGTGAATAGAATGCTCTAAACTATATGCAATCTACATGAATGAGACATTTTTTGGTGTTTTGAATGGATTTTTTTTTTACGTAACAAATCGAATCACTAAATAGATAATGCATGATCTTTTTCGAAAATATCTTCCGATTCGAATTAGATAACAGATTGGATCGAGAAATCAAATCTGGTGGTTAAGATTAGATATCTCGATCCCCGTGCCATCGAGACAAATCTCGGGGTCGAGATTAGTCCGAATTTGCACGTTGTCGATAGGGAATCACCCCTTTAATTCGAAACAGTTTTCTAATCTATAAAATATACTGAAGATACCAAAAATTTGAATAGGCAACTATCATATATTGCGATATCAACAGGTAACTCTTGCCTAAACGAAATATCATCCGAAATCCATAATAATTCAAATAAGAAATGAACTTGAGCAAAATGAATTTTACCTAATTTGAAATATTTCAGATTTCGTTTCCTGTTTGAATCTTCAAAGATCGAGACAACTTTCGGATCGGGACCAGTAAGGCTCGCAGATCGTATGGATGGACGAAGCTCGTGTTATGAGCTCCTCGGCCTTCGACGGACGATGCCTCGAAAAGTCATGGGCAGCAGGCAAGTTTTGGTGATGGACAAGCGGCAAAGAATTCTTTAAGGAAGGAATTCGGTCCAATCACTTCAACACCTCATGCTCATCCTTTTCTTTCCTCCTTCTTGGTGGTCTTTTGCTTTGTATCGTCGCCTCAAATTAACTGCAAACAAGGCTTGCCCAAAAATTCAAACTATTCTTATGAGGAAGAGTACAAATACCACCGTTTCACCATAATCTTCAATCTCCAAGGGACATTGCAGCTTCCACTCATGATTTTTTACACATAGGCTATCTACTCCTCTCTTTCTATAGTCGTCCCTGTCTATCTTCTCACTGGATGAAGCTTCCAATCTTCCTCACACTTCTCTCTTTCTCTCGATGGACGAAGCTCACTTTTTCTATAATAAAAAAAAAAACGTCTAACTTTCTGCTCCTATGGTACTCTGGAGATCAATTCTGGTTCAACAAATCTAATCACATCCCTTTATATTTTCTTTTTCTAACTGTCTCTGCCCATTTAACGACACTTTCTCGTTCGGCTTTTCTTGATATTTTTGGTGTAACATTTGCATCTTCTTCCTCACTATGCTCGTTACGATGTGCAGATACCATTGAGTCATTTGGTACATCAAAGATGAATTCTGATGAATACAACAAAAATTGATCTTGAGCGGACCGGAGGGTGCTTATAAAAGGATTCTTCTCCCAAATCCATAGTAACATAGTCGCAAAAGAAGTGCTACAAGACCCAAAGAAAATTTTCTTCGTCTTGGTCTGTACGAGTTTCCACCTTTCATTTTGCTTATGCACTAACAAAGGCACATATAAATTCCTTGGATATCCTTGGCATCAACATTTTAACTAGAGAACCACCCACTGAGTGTCGCCGCTGGTTCGCGCACTCTTCCTCTCGCAAAAGGTCGAGTGTTCGAATCCCGGACGTTGCAGGGGTGACTTAACCGGTGGCACGTGTGTGGTGGCTAGCAAGACGTGTTGCCCCTGGGTTTACCCCCGGCTGCCGGCCGTGCGGGGTTCCCTGGTCACCAAAAAAAAAAACATTTTAACTAGAGAAGCCAAGAAGCTGTTCAAGCAAAAAGAAATCAGCAAATGTCGTAAGTAGCCATTTCTCTCCTTCCAAAAAATACAATATGCGTCTGTTCTCGCTCCTCGCTCTCGATCAAGCGCCGTGCTCCAATGGATCTGCCGGACAACCTTTTTTGCGGTACTTGACCACATGGGGAATATCGGCCTGATTTATTTTCACATTCTTGCGAGCTTAATCCAAATTGAATCAAGTTCATCCGATGTCGGTCCGACTCAAATGCAAATGTAAATGCATGCTAAAATAAACTATCTTATATATAAAATGATTTAAATATTTTTTCTAAGGACTAAGGGTAGTCCTTAAATTTTATGCAAAAATTAATGACTAAAAGGGATAGCCAAAATTTAGGTGTCAACAATGCCCCTCTTTGAGTGAAATTGACAATGCCAATATGAATGATTTTTTTTTTATGGGGTTTTAATCCCAATTTTAAAATGCAATGATGCATGATATGCAAAATGCAAGCAATAAGGAACGTATATTAAGGATTCTCACTTCATGCGGAGCGGTAAAAGAGCCTTATATACGGATCGCATTCAAAAAGCGCCCAAGTGAGGAAGCTTTATAATGCTTAAACTCCCTTGATCTTCAAACTTCTATTCTATTGGAAGTAAGGTTCTCAAGGTACAGGATTGCCTGTCTGCATACCTGTAATTTTCTACAAATGCGAAACGAAGGCATGATATGACTTAAAAAAGCCATTTGAAGAAATGAAAAACGTGTTGCCTATACCACCGGGCAATCACGAAAAGGACCATGTTACCTATTCTACCGGGTGAACATGAGGTTGGTTGTGTTGCCTATTCCATCGGCGTAAAACAAAGAGATATGTCACCTAATCCACTAGGTGAACATACAAGAGGGATCGCTTCACCTATTTCACTAGACGAACACGAAATGAATTGTGCTACTTGTTCCACTAGGCGACACAAAAAATATGTCACCTATTCCACTCGGGTGAACATATGAGAGAGATCATGTCGCCTATTCCACTGGGCGAACATGAAATGGATTGCACTACCTATTCCATTGGGTATACATAAAGAATATGTCACATATTCCACTAAGTAAACATATAAGTGATATGCACTACCTATTCCATTGGGTAGATATAAAAAGAAACAATGAAGAATAAGTAAGATACATACCTGAATTCTTCTTCTCGTTAAAAAATAACAAAGTTAATTGCAATGCACCTATTTTTTACCCGAGACAGGGTTAAAATAATATATGTGCATGGGCAAAGAAAACAGAATTCATGAATCCGCCTTGTTACCAAGCTCCATTGAGGAAAATTTAAGAAAACTGTTTCGTCCTTTTGACAATTTGATCACATGTATGAGGGACCTTCAATCGAAAGGACTTTTCCACTCACTATCAATGAAAGGCTTTTGACTCGACCTTTGATGCAAGCATAAAAATCACTCGAACTCTCTTCATCGTACATGACGAGGGTCCGGATATTCTCGAAATTAGTATGACCTAACCAATCCGAGAGGTCTTTTGAAGGATTGAAATGTAAGTTTGGTCAAGGGTTTAACAATGGGGACTCATGAGAGTCATGGCTTTGAAAGAATTGATATCATCCATTGCTCTGGGTTTGCAAGTCGGAAACCTGCAGAATGAGATAGAAAAAATATTGCTTGCACTTCTTCAAGCAACATTTATAAGCATATGAAATTCTACATTAACAAAAGTGTCCTAATCGAAGAGACTTCGGTAAGGGTTGTAACATATGTTTGGGTAGGCTAGAAATGAATGGCCTATTTTCATCAAGAGGGGTATCATTCGAGGAAACTAGGAGTTGGTGATCATTTATTAAGCCTCCATTGCAGATTTTTGCTCGACAATTTGCGAACTCCTTTTGGGATAATTTCAAGTGATTTCCTTTTGAGGAGCAATCTTGCACATCAAATTTTTTCGAGGTCTCTTCCCTTAATTTTCTCTCCGAGAGAGATTTTTCCTCTCTTCTTTCTTTCTTTCTTTCTTTTTTTGGACACTTTTTCGACACTTTCTCTCTTTTCTTTCTTTCAGAAGAATTCGATTTCTCTTCTCTCTTCTTTCTTCTTTTTTTAGAGAGAGATCCACTTTAAGAGAGAGCTTTGCTTAATGAAGTCCTTTTGCACCTTTTCTTTGATTTTTTCTAAGCTTCCACTTGCCCCAAATAATTTTGAACTTACTTTGAGCTAATTTCATTTGTTCACCATGGGAATGATCACCAATTGGGTTAAAATGAATCCACCGCTCAAATTGGGTACGCAAAGGGTATAGTGTGTAGGGAGATAGAAAGAAATGCTCTTCGTTATATCTAAGGCACTCAAGCTAACACAGAATTTGCATGAGGTAATATGCTTGAAGATTGATGCAAGTGAAAGCAAGAAAAATTCTAACCATTTCTGAATTTTTGAGATATTGCCCCAATGCGGGGTTGTTCCTAACAAGGATAAGAAATGAATCTTTGCTCAAAGGATTAGGCAAAGGATAACCTGTAGTGTTTAGATAGAGGAAGTGAATGCCTCTCATCACTTTGGTCATCATACTTTTCTCGAGATAATCCTTTACCTTGTCGGCACGAATATTTTCACTCAACTCGCACTAGGATTAATTTTCGGGACATGTATGGAAATGGCTTGCCTTTCATCATCCCGATGTCTCTCATATAATATGATCATTTCATTATGATAGAAACAAATTGCACCGATCAAAAGCCTTCCTCAAACAAAACTTAATAACAGAACAAGAAAGTCAATTGATTCATGAAATTCAATTTGAAACTTGATTATTTAGGAACAAAGTCAGAATGAGTACAAATCAAGTGTAATACTTCTTCATAGAATCGGAATTAACAGGAGTCGACAAAACAGGACCATCCATTTCGGTCAAGATCAAAGCACTCCTCGAAGGACTTTCTTCACAATGTATGGGCCGCCATAGTTTGGAGTAAATTTTCCTTCCGGAAGAGGAACTATCGGCAACAACTTCCGCAGGACAAGGTCGCGTACCGAAAGTGTCGAGGCTTCACTTTCTTGTTGAAAGATTTAGCAACTCGTTCTTGGTAGCAAACGGCCATGACATAGAGCTCTAAGACTTTTCTCATTGATCATGTTCAGGTGATCCAATCTCTGCTGGATCCAATCGCCTCCGATAATTGTACCTACAAAAGAATACGTAACGAAGGAATTTCAACCTCAACAAGTAGAACTGCTTCCATACCGTACACAAGAGAATATGGTGTTGCCCTTGTAGACGTCCGGATAGAAGTCCGATATGCCATAAGTGCAAAGGGTAATCTCTCATGCCAATCACGATAATTCTCTGCTGTTTTAGCCCAAATTTTCTTAATATTCTTATTGGCTGCTTCGACCGCTCCATTCATCTCATGGGCGATATGGAGAGGAATTCAAATGCTTAACCTTGAACTCTTTGAACAAATCATCCACCAATTTATTGTTCAGATTGGACCCATTATCAGTAATTATGGTCTCGGGTGCACCATATCGAGCAATAATGTCTCGACGAATGAATTTCACTACATTACGTGCCGTGATACTGCAGATAGGACATAGCTTCAATCCACTTCGTAAAATAATCGATAGCAACCAGGATAAATCGATGTCCATTCGACGCCTTAGGATTAATTGGTCCAATTACATCAATGCCCCACATTGAAAATGGCCATGGTTCATACATCTCGATGCAATTCATTCGGAGGAACATTGATTTTGTCTCCATAGATCTGGCAGTTGTAACAACCCCGGACATGCTTGAATGTAGTCACTCTCTAACGTGAGACGGTAATAACCCATCCTCATTGTCTTCCTTGCTAGCATATGGCCATTCATGTGCGGACCACATGCTCCATCATGTACTTCTAGCATCGACGAAAAGCTTCGGTTGAATCTACACACCTTAACAAAATTGAATCATAAGATCGCTTGTATAGACATTACCCACTCAAGAAAAACTTCGACGCCATTTTCTTGATATACTTTTGGTCGGATGCAGTACTCTTCTCAGGAAACTCCCGTGTCTAAAGGTATGCCTTGATATCATGATACCATGGCTTGCCGTCGGGTCTTCGGTGGCGACCATGCAATAAGCCGGCTTCTACAAGACTTCAATCTTTAAAGGCTCGACTTCTAACCCACTCATGACCCGAAGCATTGCACGATAACGTAGCCGGAGCATCGGCAAAATGGTTTTGAGTCCTTGGCAAGTATTCAAATGAAATGTCTTCAAACTCTTCCACCAACTCTTCCAAATAAGCATGATAAGGCTGCAACTTGGCATCTCTAGTTTTCCACTTACGAACGGTCTAAAGAATAATGAGGGTCGAATCTCCAAACACCTTAAGTCGACCTATTCCCATTTCGATTGCAGCTTGTAAAACAAGGATACATCCCTCATATTCAGCGATATTGTTTGTACATGGAAATATCAGCTTAGCGGCTATAGGATCATGCTGTCCACCTGGAGATATTAGCACTGCCCGATACCCAATCCGACGAAAGTTCACGGCACCATCAAAATACATGGTCCATGCATACTCATCAATTGAGATGATTCTGTCCTCTAGCGAGCCTAGATCTTCATTTGCCCAAGGATTTTCGGCCAAGACATCAGCAATTATTCTTCCTTTAACTGATTTTTGAGATAAGAACCGAACATCAAATTCCGAGATGAAAATCTGCCATTTCGCCGCTTTTCCAACCAAAGCGGGTTGATTGAGCAAGTACTTGATGGGATCACACTTCGTTTCAAGTAATATGTGGTAATGTAAAGTGTATTGCCTTAGCCTGTGAAGTACCCACACTAGTGCTTTGCACGTTCTTTCTACTTCAGAATAGTTCATCTCGGAGGCGGTGAACTTTTTACTCAAATAATAAATTGCACGCTCTTTTTGTCCTCTTCACTTTTTGAGCAAGCATGACACCTAGAGACTCACCTGTGGACCGTAAGGTAGAGGATTAGAGGTTGCCCCGGCATCGACTTAACAAGTACAAAGCGGATTCATGAAGTGTTGTTTTAGCTTTTCAAAGGTTTCTTCACACTCGCCATTCCACTCGACTAGCGCATTCTTCTTTAGCAATTTGAAGAAAGGCTTAGCCATCTCGATAACACGAGAAATGAATCGTGCAATGTAATTTAGCCTACCTATGAGGCTTCGAACTTCTTTAATCGTCGTGGGTGGCCTAGGCTCACGAGATAGCTTTTATTTTAGATGGGTCAATCTCAATACCCTTGTTGCTTGACAATGAATTAGAGCAATTTACCCGAGTGGCACCAAAGATGCACTTAGTTGGGTTGAGGCGTAACCTGAACTTTCGGAGTCCGTCGAACAACTTTGTCAAGGTCTTGATGTGATCTTCCCCACGTCTAGTTTTAGCGATCATGTCGTCGAAATAAACCTTGATCTCGTTGTGCATCATATCATGGAACATCGTTACCATAGCCCGTTGGTAGGTGGCACCAGCATTTTTAAGGCCAAATGGCATCACCTTATAATGGAATAAACCCTATGGGGTGGTGAATGTAGTCTTCAATTTATCATTCACGTTCATAAGGATCTGGTTATACCCCGAGAAACCATCCATGAATGAAAATAGCTCGAATCCGGCTGTGCTGTCCACAAGTACATTAATGTGCGGGAGTGGAAAATCGTCCTTAGGACTGGCTTTGTTCAAGTTTCGATAGTCAATACAAACCCGAACCCGACCGTCTTTCTTTAGCACCGGGACTATATTAGCAACCCAATCGAGTATTGGGTAGTATCAACAAATCCTACATCGAGAAGTTTCATAACCTCTTTTTTGATTTTCCGTGCCAACTCCGGCTTAGCCTTCCGTGACCTTTGCGTCACGGGTTTGACGGAAGGATCGGTCGGTAGACAGTGTTCGACGATCGATCGATCGAGACCAAACATATCTACGTAGGACCAAGCGAAGATATCCCGGTAATCCTTTAAAAGTTTAGTTAGACGCTCAGCCACATCATCTCGGAAGGTTTGCCCCAATCCTAACCTCTTTGGGGTTTTCGCATTGCCAAGGTTAATTGAGACCGTCTCTTCCTCGGTCAAAGGTTTAGCCGTCTCGTGCCTTTCAAAATCCCTGCGAATTTTCTCATAGTCTTGACTGGACTCATCTAAATCGTATACTTCGAATCCACCGGGTTTCCCTCCTCAAAATTGCCCCTGGAACATAAAGTAACGGAATCGGAAAACAAATGGGGTTTAAATATGTATGAGTTTTTTTTTTTGTTGTAATTTTCGAAAATCATAGGTGTTTTCCTCGAATAACTTTATTTTCAAAGATCGTAGGACAAGAATTCCTAAAGAAGCCCAGCCCTCGGTTCTTGCCATGGATGACAATTTTATTTGGTCGTTGGTTATCGTCATCGGGCTGGTTTGGTATGCCTCAACAAGATTCCAAAACTTATGTAATTTTATTGATAATGAATCAATCAATTACATCTTATTGAATTGAAGATCTAAAGTGGGACAGGAAAAGAAAATCCTAGAAAGCAATAAAAATTTCCACGTAGGGAAAAATACAGAAATTACTCTTGAGGGCCCGCTCCCATTTCCTCCAATGGTCCTTCTGTAATTGCATCGATAGAGGTTCTAGCAAAACAAACGGTAAGGTAGGATATACCATCGTCGAAGTTTACTCCCACGACCTTTGGTTCGGGCTTCTTGAGAACATATGACTGATCATCCTCAAAATCATCGAGATAAACCGACCAGAATCGCTTTACCGGTCTTCTTAGGGTGGAACGATCATGTCTTGGGGCCATTCGGGAAAGATGAGTCCGAGGTCATCTTCAATTGGACTTGACTCTAAAGGCTTGAACCCTCCTACTACTCCAGTGAGCGAAAGGTATGATTGATGGGAGGTGGTAAAGGACTTTGACCTGCTCCTCCTCGACCTCCACGATGACTACGGCCTCGTCCACGGCTTCCGAGCCCATGGTATCCTAAACCAGGTGTGTGGGATTGTCCCTTGGTTTCAATTGGCGTGCGAATGCCTTGGCCTTCCTTCCCAAGACCCTTGCCTAACACAAAATCATTTCCTACAATGACTTTAGCCATCATGATCGCCGCAATAGAAACCTCGGGAAAAGGCAAAGGCATGTCGGGAGAAGCTTTGAACGACATGAACTATCTCGAAATGAATGATAGCTATCCTCCTCTACATGATCGGGCTCTATATAAGGGACTCGGTGTTGCATTGAAGATTCGGTGATCCTCCTCCCCATAAACTGTAACCAACTTTGCTTCACCACAAACTTGATTTTCCGGTGAAAACTAGAGGGTACTCGCGCCTGCATTGTGAATCCATCGCCGATCTAACAAGAAATTGAAAGCAAAAGGGATATCCATCACCTGAAAAAGAATATCGAACACCGAAGGTCCGATTTGTAGCTCTAGGTTAATCTGTCCCATCACATCCTTTTTAACCCCGTCGAAAGCTCGCACTGAAGTCTTGGCCGCTTGCATGGTGGATGGATCAATTCCCAGCCACTTAAGAGTAGCCAACGGGCATATATTCAGAGCCAATCCATTATCTACAAGTGCCCTAGCCATGTGAGTTTCTTTGTATTTCACTGAAATGTGAAGTGTTTTGTTGTGACCCCGTCCCTCGATCGGAATCTCCTCATCGAAAAAGCCACCTGATCCTTGAGAAGGATTGCCCCGACAAAACCCTCCAACTTATCTTCCTCGATTGTCTCGGGCACATGAATTTCGCTCAAAACCTTCATCAGGGCACCTCGATGTTTCTCAAATGTTTAGAGAAGCTCTAGTAATGAAACCTGCGCAAGCAACTTCCTCGATTGATCGATCACACTATACTCACTTGCCTTGATCAACGCTAGGAATTCTTTCGCCTCTTTCTCAGCCACCGGCTTGGCCGGTTGATTATCGGCGTAAGCACGCCCGACCTTGTTATCGGATCAACATCATATGACCAAGGAACCATCTTGTTGCTCTCGTAGGCATAAGGCTGAGGTGATGCCAGCACCAATTCCTCCGAAACATTGGTTATAACAATTCCAAGGTCGTCGTCAAAAGCATCTTCGAGGGGAGGCATGTCGGCTAGCTCCGAGTCCAATTTAATTTGTTCATTAATCATCATTGCCAATTCTTCGTCCCAATTAATGATGACCTGAGATATAGCGGCCACGACTTCGAACTCATCGGTTATTTCGATCAACCCATCTCTAATCGGTTTATCCACATTCTTTTCAACTTTACAAAGTGATATCATCTCGCCAAATCGAAAAATAACAAGCCCAAACTAAAGGATCAACAATATCATCAAAAGGAACCCTAAAACCTTGAATCGGCTTCAGCCTCGGGCCAAGGACTACATTTGCACCTTTGCCCGAATAATCGGGAGTGCATTGTTCTGGACATTAGGCTTACCGGTTGGCTGAAATGTAAATACTCCAGTCTTGTGTAGATCTTGTATTCGATGTTTAAGCACTTGACAATCATCCGTTGAATGCCCTATCTCACCTCTATGGTAATCACATTTCTTTGATGGATCGTACCTCGCATAGTTGGCGGCGTTAGATCTTTGCGGCTCGAGAACTCAGCAAGTTCTTGTTCCTCATGACCGCCAACACTTGAGATAATGTTCTAGGAAGCGAGTAAACCGGCGAGGTTTGCCGCCGTGGCATGGGTTCTCACGGGCTTTGCTGCCTATAAGAGGTTGGCTCTTTGGGTGACGAATTGCAACCGAGGGCTGAGGTGGTGCCTTCTACACATAAGTCATGTTGACTTCGAGGACGGACTCCTTCTCCTTCTTCTGAAAAATCTCTTGCTAGATGAACCCGACTCACCGTACCACCCCTTCTTGAGTCCGAACTCAATTTCCTCTCCCATGGAAATGAGCTCACTAAAAGTCCGAACCACCGTAATCAGCATGCGTGAACGGATGCGTGCGGTAGAGTTGATACAAACAGCTTCATCAAATCTCGCTCGATGGTTCGGCACAATCTGTCCCCGCCATATTCCTCCCGCAAGTAGCGTACTCCTTTAGAGTTTCACCTTTTTTCTACTCAGCTCTCTCCGGATCTTCCCGCGTAATGGTGACATCGAGATTGAACTTAAAATGCTTGACGAAAAGGTTCGCTACCTCTTCCCACAAATCCTTCCGATTAATTTGGTGGTTAGTGTACCACCTCATCGCGGCATCCTTCAAGCTTGCTTGGAAGGTTTGGATCATTAGAGGTCCATTACACACATATCTGCTCATGTGCCCACGGTACATCTCAATGTGCTGAATTGGGTTCGAGGTGCCATCATATTTCTCGAAAGTTCGCATTTTGAATTTTTCAGGCACTTGAACCCGAGAAAAGATAGATAGATCAACAGGCGGAACACTTTGAGTTCCCTCAACTTCTCGCAGACCTCCGGTCGAGCTTTGTTAATAACTTGGCATTCTCATCATTTGGGGGTGGATGATAAACATGGGCTGTCGAAGATATACTATTGTCGGTCAAAATGACATCATCCAAGTGAAAGTTGGGTCGGTATCCACTGCATGAGCCTTGTCGGGGCGAAGGCCTTGATGGGTCGAGGTGGAATCTCTAACTTAGAGCCAACATTGACTTGCTTTGCTGTTTGGCCATGAAATCATTCATCATCTTAGACATGGTAGCTGTGACATGTTCATTCATTGCATTCATGTGTTCTTTTAGCTTTTCATCGATCATGGCCGCAATCTCGGCTGATTGGCCATCCTTCTTTTTGTCACTAACCGAGTGTTATAAGAATGTGGAGGATCCGTAGTAAATTACCTACAAAAGATAAATTCCACAATGAGTATACCAAACATGGATGGTGAGTCGGTCCATGACGACATCTAGATGACAACAATATGTAGACATGCTACCCAAATATCCCGTTTCCTTCATATTTTCGGTCTATAAATTCAAACTCAATTTTTTCAACTTCCATGTTTTTTTTAAAAGAGCTCTCTAATTAGTGACAAAATGTGGAGTACAATATTTGTAGGGACTTTTTTTTTTAAATCTAGATTCATTTGTCCATGTCTTAAATGGAAAATGGCTCGAGATTGATCCATAAAATTTCATTAAAGTCGTACAATGCCAAAAAGTCAAGCAATCAATTTAAATTCTTGCAAATTTGACAATACTGGGGATACCTGAATTCAAAGTACAATGAAATGAAATTAGAAAACTCAAAATAAGACTCCTAAACTGATAATCAAAAGATAGATTCAAGCCTTCATTTGGCCCGATCTATATACATATGGGTGCCGACGTCATCTCGAAACTGCCTATACTTCTTGGATATCTTTGAAGCTTGTTCTGCAGCTCTCTACGCTTTCTTCTTGAGGCGCTTTATCTCAGCACGTTGTGTGATCTTCACCGGAACCCGGGGAATCTTCGAACGTATAGCCTCCGGAATCACATGATGATCGATGTATTCCCTTGCAGCATGATACATCTTTTCTTTACCCTTCAGTGGCCTATCTCGATAGCTTCAATTCTGTTGGCCGGTAATCTTTCCACACCGAATGAACAAATGCAATAGACTCCTCATGGTCGATGTTATAATCAGAAAAATCTGTCAAGACTAGGTCTTTTAGTAATACCGGTAGTAGCTGCTGTAAGACACCGTCTTGTCGGGCCACTGGATGGATAGTACTCAATGGCCCTAGTGAAACCCATTAAAGGAATGGGCCCGAACCCTTGACATGTAAGACGCGCTTCTCCAACTTGGAACCAATTAGCATGCCATATGAAACCCCTAAGACTCAAATTTTTCATAAAAACCAGCCACTCTGAATAATGATAATCTAGGGCCTTTTCTTGATTTTCTTTAAAACTTAAGATTGGGTTATCCGAAGTACCAATCTCGGGTAATGTGAATAATCTATCACCTCTTTTTATATGGGAAAGGAACCAGATTTGCAATAATTCAGAAGATGCATGTAAAACCTTTTCTTTTCCTTGTACAAATTTAGTGAGAGACAAAAGAGTTTCCGCAAGCGCTGCAGACACAATATCTTTTCCGGAACAAAACTGTTGTACAACAGAGATTACTTGTGGATGAATAGCATTCTTCCGATAAGGGAAGACTATAAACCCGACAAAAGTTAGCACAAAAATTTTGCCCATATCATATGAAGACTTAGAAGTTTCAAAACACTATTTGAGAAATGAAAAAGGACAGCCACCATGGTGTGCTTCCAAGATTTTTCCAACAATGTCTTTTTCTTCGTTTATGAAACCAGCTAGGCTTGCAATATGATCAAATTCAATTGGTGGATTAATCAAATCCGAATCTAAAGGTTTTCCTATGATCATGCCATATTCTTCTAAAGTCGGAGTGAGCTCATGCTTACCTATGACGAATGTGGTAGTTTCGGGACACCAACAATGCGCCAATGCTCGGATAAGACCCGTTCGAACTCGTACTTCTAGCAAGGGGAGCAACCGGCCGATCCTGGGTCGGACAAAACAACGGCCTGTCGCATCCGGTCTGTTGTACCATCTGCTCAACTCTTCCTTAGGGGCGTTATGATCTGGATGCAAGCCGTTCCCTTAGTATCTTCTTCAGTTATGATCTGAACGCCGTCATTCCCATAGTATATAGACCAAGACCGATAATTGACCTAATTCATGGACCGACCCAAATGACAATTAAAAGAAGTAAATTACGAAATAAAGCAAAGAGAAATACTTACTTTACATTGACAATAATGTCAACCACATAGACAAGCAGATGAAAAGGTGAGAGTTGACATCTATAGGCTTACAAAATGAAACCACGTAGGTGTGTAGATTGAAGCTAAGGGATCGTAGCTCAATGATCCAACGTGATCCCAGCTAGTCGAGTAGCGACCCACGATTCGAAGGGCTACGAATCTATCTGCGTGGTTCACGGATGGGTAGCAAATCTCAACTTTGAAAGAAATTTTGGGACATAAGAAGTGCGACTCAAGTTACATGGTGGTAACTAGTGTTGCGCGGATTTTCATAGCTAGATGGGTTTAGCTAGATCATCCCTTCTTAGTACCATCCTAAGTTGTGCGTGCCCGGGTCCGGCAGCGGGTTATTCGTGAGTGTGTGCAATGCGAATTTAATTACAACATGCACAATAGTTTACATCAAAACACCGCTTCAAAAACATACAAAATTTAAATTCCAAACTCCAAAGCACGCAAAACAAGGGGTTAGCCACAAGACTTCTCCCCTTACGACTCCCTTCGCAAAAAATATTTAACACCTAAAGATAAAAATAGAATCCAATCAAAGTTGCCAAACCAGGAAATTTTTCATGAAATTTTTTAGGCCTAAGTCCACTTATGTTTAAAATTTTCTTGAAAATTCTAAACAGATCCCAGTGGAGTCGCTTAGTCGTGACCTAAAAATCGAATTTCTAGGCTAATGGATTATTAAGCTAATCATCTAATTAACTCAACTCGAACTCTTCCAAGTCCATACCAACTCGCGACTTATGGTTCAATATTTAACATGCCAATGATTTAATTTGAAGTCGCCACTAATCATTTTATAGTAGGTCGACTAGACACCTAAATAAAGTATTGGGAGAAATACTTTATTTCTACGAACCCGAGGTTTTAAGTTCGGGAACTTGGTTACACTAATATTTCTATTAATGCCATTTCGATAAAAAAATTATCCGAGTCGGCAATTTTCTAAGATTCTGCTTTAAAATTCTAAATGTGTAATTTTTGATTTTTTATTTAAATGAATGCAATGCTTGAATGTAATTGTATTACGAGAACACAATTAGTCTAATGAAAAAGTGACGACTATTCTAATATGACATGAACGCATGATAAATTTTTAAAAGTTTTTGAATCCTAATGACATGCAAAGCAACATGAATTTTAACCTACATGTTATGCAAAAATGACATGAATTTAATCTAAATGACATATTATATTAGACTAGGCTAATTTGCTAAATTAAAATGGATGAACCTAGACATTATTCTAAATGACGTACGAATGCGACATGGCATCAATGACGCGTCAAAACTATGACATGACCAATAATACGACATGTAATAAAATAATATGACAAAATGACATGCCAAACTATATGATATGACGGATTTTAATGACAAAGCAAACTATATGACTAATCAATGCAGCATGAAAATAACATAACGGTTATGCGACTAGGTCTATATGAAATGCATATGCGAAATAAAATATTCAACCTACGTGAATAGAATGCTCTAAACTATATGCAATCTACATAAATGAGACATTTTTTGGTGTTTTGAATGGATTTTTTTTTTTTTACGTAACAAATCGAATCACTAAACAGATAATGCATGATCTTTTTCGAAAATATCTTTCGATTCGAATTAGATAACAGATTGGATCGAGAAATCAAATATGGTGGTTAAGATTAGATATCTCGATCCCTACGCCATCGAGACAAATCTCGGGGTCGAGATTAGTCCGACCTCGCACGTTGTCGATAGGGAATCACCCCTTTAATTCGAAAGAGTTTTCTAATCTATAAAATATGCTGAAGATACCAAAAATTTGAATAGGCAACTATCATATATTGCGATATCAACAGGTAAAATCTTGCCTAAACGAAATATCATCCGAAATCCATAATAATTCAAATAAGAAATGAACTTGAGCAAAATGAATTTTACCTAATCTGAAATATTTCAGATTTCGTTTCCTGTTTGAATCTTCAAAGATTGAGACAACTTTCGGATCGGAACCAGCAAGGCTCGCAGATCGTATGGATGGACGAAGCTCGTGTTATGAGCTCCTCGGCCTTCGACGGACGATGCCTCGAAAAGTTATGAGCAGCAGGCAAGTTTTGGTGATGGACAAGCGGCAAAGAATTCTTTGAGGAAGGAATTCGGTCCAATCACTTCAACACCTCTGCTCATCCTTTTCTTTTCCTCCTTCTTGTTGGTCTTTTGCTTTGTATCGTCGCCTCAAATTAACTGCAAACAAGGCTTGCCCAAAAATTCAAACTATTCTTATGAGGAAGAGTACAAATACCACCGTTTCACCATAATCTTCAATCTCCAAGGGACATTGCAGCTTCCACTCAAGATTTTTTGCACATGGGCTATCTACTCCTCTCTTTCTATAGTCGTCCCTCTCTATCTTCTCACTGGACGAAGCTTCCAACCTTCCTCACACTTCCCTCTTTCTCTCGATGGACGAAGCTCACTTTTTCTATAATAAAAAAAACTTCTAACTTTCTGCTCCTATGGTACTCTGGAGCCCCCTCTCTCCGCACTCTCTACCCAGTCTTTTCTGCACTATCTCCCCCTCAAGCCCCGGTGAAGAAGAACGTAAATGCTTTTTTATAGACAAAGACCACTTGAGCTTTTCAAAACGAATCAAATCTCTCTTCGTCGAAGCCGTTGGAGCTGTTTTGATCTATGGGATTTTTCGAGAATTTTCTGATTTATTCTGTTTCACTCATAATGCCGCGAACGTGTCTATGTTCACTCCTCGTTGATCTTTTGAAGATCAATTCTGGTTCAACAAATCTAATCACATCCCTTTATATTTTCTTTTTCTAACTGTCTCTGCCCATTTAACGACACTTTCTCGTTCGGCTTTTCTTGATATTTTTGGTGTAACATTTGCATCTTCTTTCACTATGCTCGTTACGATGTGCAGATACCATTGAGTCATTTGGTACATCAAAGATGAATTCTGATGAAGACAACAAAAATTGATCTTGAGCGGACCGGAGGGTGCTTATAAAAGGATTCTTCTCCCAAATCCATAGTAACACAGTCACAAAAAGAAGTGCTACAAGACCCAAAGAAAATTTTCTTCCTCTTGGTCTGTACGAGTTTCCACCTTTCATTTTTCTTATGCACTAACAAAGGCACATATAAATTCCTTGGACATCCTTGGCATCAACATTTTAACCAGAGAAGCCAAGAAGCTGTTCAGCAAAAAAAAATCAGCAAATGTCGCAAGTAGCCATTTCTCTCCTTCCAAAAAATACAATATGCGTCTGCTCTTGCTCCTCGCTCTCGATCAAGCGCCGTGCTCCAATGGATCTCGCCGACAACCTTTTTGCGGTACTTGACCACATGGGGAATATCGGCCTGATTTATTTTCACATTCTTGCGAGCTTAATCCAAATTGAATCAAGTTCATCCGATGTCGGTCCGACTCAAATGCAAATGTAAATGTAAATGCATGCTAAAATAAACTATCTTATATAAAAAATGATTTAAATATTTTTTCTAAGGACTAAGGGTAGTCCTTAAATTTTATGCAAAAATTAATGACTAAAAGGGATAGCCAAAATTTAGGTGTCAACAACAACGTCGCTATTTTCTCCAAAAATACTCGAGTCACATTAGACTTATCTCATGTATACATGCACAAATATCAAATCTTTTCTTTTGCAGGTTCCTCGAGATGAGGTGCATGGACCAAGCAGATTTTCCTTGGAACCGTGTGAATGATTACCTGAAAGGCTAGTACGAATTTTAATCTTTGAATGTCCTTACTCATTCGATTCTCCCTATTTTCCTAGCGAACAACTCAATTCAAGTTGCGGTAGAATGAAGAAGTTGGACGGTTCCGTTTTCTTTTAGTTCAAATCCTCTTGGAGTGTAAGATCTTAAGAATTTGGAGGTTTTTGAACTTTCAAATCTTTGGAAAAATCATTTTAAAATCTTGAAACCAACTCATTTCGAAAAAGCTCTTTTTTAAGCTATCCAAACACATTTGAATATGGACTTCATATAAAAAATCCTCAATAAGTCTAATTTTGATGAAAATGGCTTAAATTTTTTTAGAAAGGATTGTTTTAACTGATTTTCAATAGGATGTGCTTTCAAATGAAAAGAGGCAAGCCTATCCCAAACACGTCTTATACACTTTGAGTGATGAGCGATAGGTTAAGAGAAAAACTTTCATCTATGGATATAGGGATCATTCGCAGTGATTACATGAATTGAAATGATGGAAAGACATTTCCTTTCATTCTCCCCAAACACTTTTAACCCTTTGCAAATGCTTCTAAGCCAAATAGGGAAATTTCTGAGGTAACCTTGTTAAGAACCACCCCACACTAAGGCATATTTGGAGGTTCATGATTGATAGCAGGGAGAAAAGATCTAGGTAAGACTTTATTGTGCTAACTTGCATCAATCTTTTGTGATAGCTCTAGGTGATATCCCATAAAAGCTTGAAACATTGTAAGCTAAGGAAGAGCATTTCGTTTCTCTTTCCCCAAACACCTTCCCTTTTGATAAGTCGATTTGAGCCTTTAAATCTTCGTATCTAAACCATGGTTGGTGATCTCCTCCCTACACTAGAGCAAAGCATCTAATTCACCAACAGTTGATTGAAATCATTTTTAAAAGCCTCTCAAATATGAATTCAAAAAGAATCATCAGATGCAGAAAAGTGATGAGAAAAGCAAGGGCTTACAAAAGCAAAGTGCTCGGTAAAAGCAAGGCCCAAGTCCATCAAGAATGAAATGAGAGAATGAAAAATTCTCGTTTGACAAAAAATCCCTAGAAAAGCTCAAGTGAAATTAAGCACAAAAGGGGTATTTTGAAGTTCAAAAACATGTTTAATCCTTAGCGGGTAGTTGGTAATGATGCTAAGGTGATCACCAACTTTCATACCCTCTTTCTGAAAATATGGCATCTTTTAAAAGCCTACCCTAAACCAACATTACAACCCATCCCGAACACTCTTCTAATCTAGATATTTCGGGCCAATATGGGAGTTTACACAAGAAGCTATTGCATAAAGAAACAATCCTGTCTTATTTTATCATTGAGGTTATTGACTTGTAAACCTAAAGAGTTGACTTTTTATTAATGTTTCATTCTAAGCCCCAAAACGCTGATTCTTTGTGAAGCCGTTGACCAAGCTTGCATTACGGTCCTAGAAAAGACCTTTCCGGATCAATTAGCTTGTATATACTGTAAATGCTCTCGAAATCTTCGCTTATCCCCAAGCTTCTAAGAGTGCTCAAAGGACACAAATTAAAAGCCGAGCCGTTGTCAATTACGACATGAGGTACCTCCTTTTCATGGCACCTTACGGCAATATAGAGGGCCTTGTTGTGAACACGCCCTTCCCTCGGGAAGTCTTCATCGAGAAGGAAATCTGATCCTTTAAAAGGATGGCTCCCTGAAGTCTCCCAATTGAACTTCATTGATGGTCTCCGGAACGTGTACTTCATCTAATACTTTCGAAAGGCATTCTTGTGCTTCTCCGAATTCTTGAAGAGGTCTAGTAAAGAAATTTGTGCGGGCATTTTCCGAAGTTGGTCTACAACTTCGTACTCACCGGTTCTCGCAACGGACTGCAACTTTTCAACCTCCTCTGCAGTTGGTGCTTTCTTCTCGAGATTCAGCCTCTTTCGGGGATAACATCTTCCCGATCTCATGACTGCGTCAATCTCATCCGTTCCGTAATCCCAATGTACAGCCTTTGGGTCATATTCTTCCATAGGTGGCAATTTGATCTTCACCGGCTTGACTTCCTCCTGAGGTGATTTCAATGTTGGCGATTTTTCCGAACTAGAAGCTTCCCGAGTTATCCACCTTATTTAGGTCAATCACAAAGCGAATTGGGACATCTACCATCCCGATCATCTCATCTTCATGGATGTTTTCGAGATTATGTTCGGGACATGGCTTCACCGGTATGGCATTCTCTTCATCCAGGCACGCCTTCGCTTTTCCCTTCGACCCTTAGGATAATGCCCTCAATTCTCATGCCGATATCCACCGGATGTTGGAAGGAGAAATATGTGTATGTGTACATGCGGTCAAAATACTCCGCCGGCAATGACTTGAGTATGAACTCTAGCATTTCCCTTTCCGATAGCGACGGTTGCACCATTATAGCATGCTTCTTCCACCCCATGGCGAATAGTTCGAAACTCTCATCCTCACCTTTTCTGAAGTTTAATAAATTGGCCTTGGTGAAGTACCCGCTGATCCCGGCTTCAAAATGCCGTATGAAGTGCTCTGAGAGCTCCTCCCAGCTCGGGACCCAATCTAGGTCGATTGATTGGATCCAGGCCAATGCTAGGCCCGTCAAACTATGCTTGAAATTCTGGATTAACATTTCATCGTCTTCATGATGGCCCACCATTTGGCGAAGGTAATACGAAATATGCGCCAAAGGACACCTAGTACCGTCATACTTCATGCGGAAGGTCACCTTCAAATTTACGCCTTGGGGCGGAATATTTGTAACCCGGGTGATTGGCACAATCAGCTCTTTCAATTCATCCACTTTCTTTGAAATGTCGTCGCCTTGTTCTTGCAACAGAGCGATCCTTCTATTTTCCGTCTCCATGGTCCGTCGTATTTCCCGGAATTGCATGTTTTCTTCTATTGCTGCGGTATTATTTTTTATCACTGATTGTGACAATTCAGCCACCATGTTCGTCCAATGACGCATGTGGGTCTCCAAATTAGAAAGCCGCATATCGACCTCCCGATTTCCCCGTTCATCCCGAGGAACTTCTTGATTCTTAGTTTCATCTATTGTCCCCACGAATTCTTCACTTTCGGGGTCATCCATGCCACCCCAACCGTCGGGAACTATATCTCCAGTGTCCACGAAAAAACTTCGGCGGTGCCGAATATAGGACTTTGAAGCTATAACCGCCGCTATCTTCTCCGAGATTATCAACTATCTCGCCTCTTTCTAGAGCCCGTTGCATGAATTTTCTATTGCCTCGGTGGGCTTTTCCTAGACGGACTTCATATTCGTCTAACTCTTCAACTTCTTTAACATCCCGGATGTTCATCAAGTATCCTAAGGGAACTTTCCAGGTCTTTCCTCTCGTGGCTCTCAATATGAACTCCTCTGCCACCAGGTCTACGATCACATAAGTTCCTTTAAAAGCGACGTCTTCCATTCTTCCGATGACACCCAGATTGATTAGCCGTTCTAAACATGCCTCCTTTTGTTCCCGAAAAATATTTTCTCCTTTAGGGTATTGTGCAGCCGGGGTCGGGATGTCTCGCATTCGATCTACATCCATGATGAACTCCGGGGTCTATTTATCTTCACCGCAAATATCGCGTTCACCTCGCGATGTTCGGGTAGAGGGTTCTTGCACATCCGGTTCGGTCTTATCGAACTCCAGGACTTTACCATCAATCAAGGCTTGTACCTTATACTTGAGGGTGAGACAGTTGTCCACATTGTGCCCCCTTTCTCCCATATGGTACACACAAGTCTCGAGTCTCATCAAACCCAAAGAACCTTAGAGGATTAGCTCTAGGTAACTCTTTTACGACCAATCGATTTTCCAAAGCAACATGGGTAACAATTTAGATAACGGTAGAGGTAGCGGGCTGAAGATAGGTTGGTTTCTTCTTCTTGGTTCCGGTAGTTTAGGAGCTGTCCAGGGAAGAAGTTCCTTGGGGTTGGGGTAGAAGGTGAGAAATTTTTGGGTTTAGGTGGGTTAGGGACAAACACCACATCGCCGCTTGCTCCCTATTATCCCTTCTCAAGGGGTATTGGTGTACGAAAGGTGACTCGGGTATTTTCTTCTCCCGTAACGCCCATTCATGGCGTTCCGCCACCTTAATCAAGTGCGCGAACGTCTAACACCTAGAAATGTTCAACTTGTCGAAATACTCAAAGGGCAATGTCTTGAGAAAGAGGTCTATCGGTTCTTCTTCGAGGACGGATGGTTTCACCGCACGGCCAAAACTCTCCACCTATGGGCGTAGGCGCGAATGGCCTCATTCTTGCCTTTTACGGTCCTCAAAAGATCTTCGTTAGTAAGGGTCGTCGTAGTGTTAAACTTGTATTGCCGAAGGAACTCATCGCCTAGCTTGTCCCAATCGGCGAGCCTTTCGGCTCCGGCTCAATAAACCATGCCAGGGTTGCTCTAGATAGGCTTTCTTGGAAGGTGTTGATTAACAGCGAGATATTGTCCGAAAATTGAGACATGCGGCGCAGATAGTACTTCAGATGCGCCTTAGGACACCCGGTCCCGTTATACTTTCTCAGGAAGTCCAGTTCCTTGTAATCAGCAGGAACCTCGATTTTCTCAAAAGATGTTACCTTATCAAACCTTGAGAGCTTATATCCCCGACTTGCCGGGCACTCCTCGATCTTGGCGAGTCTTTTAATTTCTTCCTCCATTTTCGGAGCTTGTTTTTCTTTCTTTTCCAGGTCAATCACAACTGGAGGCTCTATAGGCGATCTCTCCGGATTTGGAGAAGGATTTACAGCGAGAGCCGGGTTAGCACTGTACCATCCGGCGAGCTCGGAGGAACTTGGGAGTTTGGATCGCAGGGTATCTCCCCGACTAGCGATCATCATCGCTTCATCTCTGCCACCATTGTGGCTATCATATTCATCCGGTTCTCCATGTTACCCACACGCGGTGCGAGCTCTTCTTGCTCCATTCTTAGTTGGCGCATCTTGCTACGAGTCCTCGTGTTTATGAATCACCGATTTTTCAAGACATTAAATCAGTACTAGGAATATTCGAAAATTTGAGAGGGCTGATCCGTGGTAATTGTGCTTTCTATACGTATGCATGAAATGCTCATAAAAGGAATATTATGCATTTACTACGGATCAAATTGTTCAAAAGTGTCTAAAAAGACAATAAATATGCCAAACTAAATGGGAAATGGATCTATCCAAGCCGAGGACGCTTGCATTCTTCTTGCTCCTCGACCCGTCGAGAATCCCATAAGTATGGGTCTTCTCCCGCTTCCGACATCCAGAGCTTCGGATCTTCGAAAATGTACGGCTCCACTCTCGGGACATACGGTACCTATACTCGAGTTCGTAGGAGTCCACTTCTTCGATGCGAGGAGATACGCACTTAGGTACTTACGGCTCAACCAATGATCTGCGATACTCCTTGAATTTCTAAATATACTCCTTGGAGGCCCTATGAATGTTCATCTCATCATCCAAGTAATCGAGCCATTCAACTTATTGCAATGGGGAATTCTTCAAAGCATGGAGAATGAGCTTGATCCGAGCCCGATACAGCTTCATGCCTCCTTGGTGAGCTTCCCTTGCGCCATATCGAACGAGAAGATCTCGGACAAGCATCCGGTGGCACCTGTTGCAAAACTCCAAATTGTCTCACTACGCAAATGGGATAATATGCTATTGCACCAGTACATCCCAATAGAGGAATAGAGCTATCATCAATACCAATAATGCGAGCTTCCAAGATCTTAGGCCAAGTTAGGCGCCATTGGATATGCTCGGGCTTCAAATCGTTCAATAGCTCAACCCATTTCTTAAACGAATGTTTGGGTACGAGGGATTGACACTTGAGGAAGGATCTAAGGGGTGAACATGTTCATTGATCTCATAACACCCTACCCGGAGTTGGAAAGTTTTTATGTGAGAAGTGAACCACGTGTGGAGTAGTCCATTGGATGCTTGAAAAATGGCTTTTTTGGAAGTTTTGGAACGGTTTAGAGAGAGGAAAGTTTCAGCTAGAATCATGTATGAATAATTCCAACAGCAACATGCTTGTCCGGCTATATGGACTATGGAGGGGTCAAAAGTAGTCCTAGAGGTAGGGAATAGGACGAATGCAAAGAAAGCTAGAACAAACACTTTTCCCGATTTATGACCGGTTTCGGCGGATAAAGAAGAATAATTGTCAAAAAGGAAAGAGAAGGTGAATCTACCAGAATTGGACTTATAGACCTTCTCTATTTCGAGGTTTTAAGACAAAGAAAGCTTGATAGAGAACGAGTAGGATCCATGTCCAAAGATGGTTGAGCTATATGGTCATCGAAATTGACCCCAATGATAGCAGAATATTCTTCGAGCGTAGGAGTCAACTCAAGACCTTGGAAGTTCAACGTTATTGTGTGCATGTCCCATGCCTTAGCCAAAGCTTGAATAAGAGCCGGTTGATACTCCACTTTAATCAAGTCCACTAGCCGACCTAATCGTCCTTCAATATATGCTTTGTTGACTAGGTTGAAGCGATCCCACCATAGAGAGAGTTCTTTGCGAGGCACCGGGATGACTTTGATGTCTCCATTCCCCATGATCTATAAATGTAAAATGATAATCCTAAAGTCAATTACCACGGATTAAAATGAATATGTATGAAATGTAATGTAAATGCACTAACCAAATTCCATGTCATCTTTTGGTAACATGAGGGTCAACTACTCCCATTCGACCCAAATAAACCAAACGGGGTAGTTATGGACCAAATCTCACCCAAAGATGGCATGTAATCGATTAGGATCGTTTAAGTGCAATCGGGGTAGAAAGTCACTATTACAACTTTAAATTCAAAAATCCACGGAATTCGCAAGTCTAATACAATTAAGCCCAAAAAGCATCTAAAGATGTTCGACCAATACACGTGGATGAAAATACACAATCGGCTCGAAAGGAACATAATAAACTCAGGAAATGCCCCAAAGTCCCACTAAAACTAGGTAGTTGAAGCGATGTCCTCGTCGGATGATATCTTAATCAACCCGGGAGGATCAACATCTTCTTCATCACTAGAGGATATGATGATGATTTCCTTTTTCTTGATTGGCGAATGACTCGGGGGTCGTTTTAATTGCGCAAGGTCGTCTCATTAATTTCGCATATAATTCTTGGATCCTATCTTTTCCTCGTTTAAGCTCCAAATGGCGTGCACCACGCGTATACTCACAGCTTTCACCACGGATGCGGTTACGTCCATTGAGTTCCCTTCCATGGACAAATCCAAAAACTTGAAAAGTGGCGGCCACTCCGGTTCTTGCGTCGAATAGTCCTCCGCTCCCATGCGAGCATATCGGGGATATCGTATGACGTTGGGGTGCCATCTACCCGAAAAAGGAAAATTGACCTTCAACCCCAATCACTTAAACGATCTTATAATTTTCGTGATATGCTCGTGAAAATGCATATTATGCATGAATTAAATTTACAAAAATAAAGAGGGTAAAAAAGCCTTAGCAACCGATGTTACTCTTTTTTTATTTTTTTATTTTAGGTATACCAATCTTCCATTCACATGCGCATGAGACAAGTGAGGTTCAACTCTAAAGAAATCAAAAAGGGCTCGGGTATGGACCTAAAAAGGCTCCTGCTATATGAATCGATGAGCCGCCCACAAGCGCAATCAAACAGCAAGTGGGTAGGATCATCAATCTCGCATAGCGAACGGGACTAAATATGGTCAACCCAAGTGTAATCAAACATAGGAGCTTTGCATACCAATCTCTATCTATAGCGACCTAAAGAGGGTGATTCGCGGCTCGGGTTTTGGCTCTTGTGTGTGCGGTGTCGTGATCCTTAAAATATGCAAGACATACACAACAGTTTATATCAAAACATCGCTTCAATATGGGCATAAATAAACATACAACTCAAAACACCATATCCGCACAAAATTGATTAGCATAGACGCCACCCCTTATAACTCCCATCTGCACCAACATTTAACACTTTTCATTAGTGAACGTACCTCACCTTCAAGAGCATCCGTAGAAAAATGGGGTTAGAAAACACTCAACATTTTTATCGGCTTAAGTCCTCTTAATGATTTCGCAAGTTAAACTCTTCCCTAGTGGAGTCGCCGATCTGTTGCAACCCTCAATTTTTTCTTTCGAAGCGGGCGGGGGTTAACGAGCCGCGCCTTTTCCGACCCCGGTTGACAACGGGATCTTCGGCGCGCGGATCTCTCCCAAGACCCATTCCTCGAATCGCGATGTGAAGAAAATTTTTATCCAAATCGACCTTAGTGTGGTCGGGTGGCATGTGTATAATATACATGCATTTGGAGTCGCCATCGATCAATTATTGGAGGGTATGATCGGAAACCCTATCGAGCGATCGGAAGAAACCGTTCGATACTATGAAAACCAGAGATTGGGTCCGGGACTTGGTTACGCCGAGATTTACATCGACGCCCTTTCGGTTACCGAAGTTGAGTGATTTTCTAACCTAAGAATTCATGCGAGATGAAATTTCGGGTGAGGTAGGCCCTAATTATCTAAGGTATCATGCGGACGGGAATTTAATACCCTAACAGTCACAATGAGAAATTTAATGCGCAATAAAAATAATCACAGCAAAATCAAACAATCAATCAAGTAGAAACGTCTAATATGGCCCTATTGGCCCACGAAATATCACTTTTGAATTTCGGGGTGGTTCGGGCAAATTTGGGGCGAAAGGCCCAAAAGGGTAGAACGGTCATTTTTGGGGGTTGGGGACCCAAAAAATCACAAAATTGGGGTCGAGCCAATTGAATGTGGCCATTTCCCATTTTTTGTGATTTTTCAGAATTTTTCTAATTTTTCTAATTTTTTTGCAATTTTTATTTATTTTCTAAAAAAAATGAGAATTTTTCGGATCTGTGCAAATTGACTCTCGAAGCATCAAAGATTATCGATCTAGACTATAAGAGTCCCGGCTGACCTAAGTATTTTTAGAAATTTTTTGAAAAGAAACTGGGGATTTTTATGAATTTTCTATAAATTTTACAATTTTTTTGGATTTTTTAGAGATTTTTTCTAATTTTTTATTAATTTTTTCAGACGGGGTCAACCCGGTCAACGTCCGGTCAACCCAACCCCGACCCGGCTCGGACTCGCTCGACACTAAACGACGCCCGTTTCTATTTTTTTGTATTTTTTGTATTTTTTTAAAACTATTTTCCTAATATCCGAAAATACGAAAATAAATGGACGACCACGATTAATCCTAGGAATGATCTCGTCTGTCGGCTCACTCGTGCCTATGTGCGCCTCACCACACTGAATCACGCCTAACCTCTGCATTGAAACGACGCCGGATCTGGCTATATTCTCTAAACGACGCCGCTCGTTCATTAACCTAAACGGCGCAGTTTTCATTTTTTTATTTTCGATCTAATAAAAGAATTATAAAAAATGACAAACAATCTAATCTAACGGCCCGAAATCAAACTAACCTATTTATCACGACCGTCGGATCAAATTCGACTCAACTTATTCGTGCCAACGGCCACGCCGACCGGGCGACACTCTGGACCAATGACCACTCGCCACCTCGGACTCGACCGGTTGACTTGCCAACTCGGCTTCGTCTTCAACCTCTCGACGACAACGGAACCAACGGATGACATTTCTCCGGCGAGATCTAACGGCAAGATCTCGACGGAATGACGCGAAACCACTACCAATCGACTCGTGCGAACCTCTAGATTAACATATCTCGAGAATCATGCAATTTTATCGGCTAAATCGCGAATATCAAGCTAAACACGGAACGACAACTCGAGTTCAATCGTGTAACATAGAGCATAGTAGATCAATTCCGTCACACACAAGCATCATAGGAAGTTCGTAACACTTACCTCGAGCTCCGATTGAGCTCACAATGGCTAGAAAAGCCTGGCCGGTGCTTGACCGGACCGTGGTATGTTGAAAGTTCGACTCGGATTTCTCGAGCGAAATCAATGCAAAGGTGCAATGCGATCATGGTCGGTGATGTTTGGGGATCAAAATGCACATACTAATTGAGACAATTACACTCGTAATAGCATGGTGCCATGAACACACCGAGAGAAAATCGCGAGGTCGACTCACCGATTTCGAGATTGCGGATCGACCGAGCCGGTGTTATCGCTTCTTGGAGTTGGTGTGAAAATTCTGAACTTGATCGCGGGCCTCGATTTGATCCGGATTGAGCGGACGAAGTGCTCATAGTACGAGCTCAAATCCTCGACCACTCGAGCGGGAGAACGAGCTCTCTCTTGCTTTCTCTCTTTCTCTCTAGCTCTCTAAGTCTCGTTGTGAATCGAATGAACCTTCCCTCGATTCGCGAAGCTTCTCACCCTTTTATACTTGGTTTTGAAATTTGGCGCGTACGGGCGAAAGCTCGCCGAGCCTCCCTCGTGCCTCGGCACGTACCAATTGGTCATCGGACGGCGACGGAATCGGTTAGGATTCCGTCTATGTCCGTTGGCCCTCCGTCAATCACAAACGAGCACGAATTGTACTCGGACTTGGAAATGTTGATTTTCTCGTGCCGCCATGACTTTGGGCGGCTCGCCGGAGCTCCTTCGGCGACCATTGGCCCTACCGTTGGTGGCAATCGATGCGTCCTTGCTGCGGAACAAAACCCCCACATTAGTTGATCCAATTAGTATCGAATTGGTCCTCAATTTGATCGTTGAATCTCAGCTCCCAAACCTGCAAAATGGCCGAGTCCGAGGAAGACGATGCACTGTTTCAAACCGGTTCAACCGGTCCGACAAGCGGTCGGATCGATCCGAACCGGTTCGGACTTGAAATTTTCAAAACTAATCAAAATTGGTGGGGAATTTTCGCGATTAAAATTCAAAATCGGACTTAGGGGGCTTCAATATTATCTAGAAATGTGGTTTTGCCCAAAAAATTTTACCAATTTCTGCAAAAACCCCAAATTTTTCTAAATTCCCAAATTAGGGACAAGTTCAATTGGATGCTTAATTGACCAAATTGGACCAAACCACCTATGCCAATCGATTCAGAATGTATGAATACCTAAGGGGACAGTCCAATTTTACCACGAAAGTCTCTCAATTAAAAGTAATTTCAAAAATTTGCAAGTTGAAGGACTAAATTGCAAGAATTTTAAGAATTTTTGCCCAATTCATGTAATCCGCGTAATTGAGGCTGCAATTGATCAAATTGAAGCTTGGAAGGACTGCAATTGAATATCTAGACTCTAATTGTGCGAAAATTGCAAATAAAAAGACTCAATTTGTATTTTTTTTTTTATGTGAATTCAATCCTTAGTGTTATGAAGAAACACCTAAAATTGGATTCAATTTTTTGATTTTTCTTGAGGTCAATATGAAAATCGAATTAAAATAAAAATATTGGACATTTTTCTGTATTTTTGTGACCTCGAAAAGTATTTTTTTATGAATTTTCTAGTATATTTCTATTTTCCGAAAATATTAAAAAATGCGAAAAATATGAAAAATTATTTTTTGTTCAAAAGTGGTTCCTTATGCTTGGCCAAGGCTCTCAAACTTGATTTTTCAATTTTTCAAATTTTTATGAAGTTTTGAGAATTTTTTAAAAAATAAAACTAAAGAAAATTGACTAAAAATGAGGTGTCAACAAGAATCAATGGACCTAATTGGTTAAGTTAGTGTGATTAGCTAGGATTTTATGGCTAATTGGATTTAATTGATTGATTGAATGATTGTTATGGCTTGATTGCGAGTGAGCAATAGATTAGAGACGAGCGTACGTTTGGTTGACAAATCGGATTGGTTAATAATGAATTGATGTATGAATTGAGCCTAAATAAGCGACATTGAATTGAATTCTCGTATCGATATGCTTGGCCTTGCTTGAATCGATCGTCTATATCGATTATTTGATTGAATGGATTGATTATGTATCAATTGATTGGATGTTCGATTTGGGGGTTAATTGGCTCGATATACATGCAGAGTCGAATGGATTATTATGTGCATTCGTATGACCACATCGGCATCAATTGCATGTATTGGCATGAAAACGGCCTTGGGCCGAGTCACGAGCATATCGTGTGAGCATATGGCTAAAAATGTAATTATAAATTGATGGATCGCCAAGTGTGTCCGAATGGTCATATAATGGATCTTTCCTAACAAGTTCGTACCGTGCGAGTCGTACGGAACCATACAACTTGTCAAATGCACGTCAATCCGTGCCCATGCTAGTCATACGGATCACACGGATTGTCGAACGCCGGTCGTAGCTTGTGAAGGATCGATGCCCCTACGGGGATTCCCGGTAGTTCCGTGTCGTGCCGGTCATACGAATCTTATGGACTATCGGACGCCGTCGCCGGAAGTAAGAGACGAAGCCTTGGTCAAACCAATAGACACACGTAGTGTTAAACACTCGCCAATCGTAGTGTTAAGCCACACCGGTCGTGTACGATGAGCCTAATGGCTTCTAATAATCGAACACGTGTGATACATTGTATGTGGGACTATGATGAGTTTTCTCGGTTCGTGCCTTGGTTTATATGTTGATTGACTTAATTGCCTACTATTCTATTCCTACTATTTTTAATTTTGTCCAGGGAAATAGAACGTTCCACATGCGTATAATTAAAGGATAAAAGGAATGGATCGGTGACGCGTCCTTGGACGTCACAACTTAACGAGTGAGAAGGGATGTTGACGTGCCCGTTGGGTGCGGGGCAAGACACTTCCCATAGGATACCCAATCGTTTAAATTTCTCGGCGAATTCCTTCCTACAGGATAGCCAATCTTTTAAATCTCTCGATAAATTTTTTTCCTACATGATAGCTAACCTTTTGAATCTCTCGTGAATTCCTTCCTACAAGATAGTCGACCCCTTTTAAAATCTTTTGACGAGTTTCTCCTCATAGGTCAATCTATATCCTTAAAGAGTCCCGTGGCGATCTCGTGCTTAAGAGATCCCCATATGTCGGTCTATGTCCTTAAAAGAGTCCCATAGGCTATCTTTATCCTTAAGAGATCCCCATAGGTCGGTCTCTGTCCTTAAAGAGTCCTCTAGGGTGTCTCCCGTCCTTAAGAGATCCCCACGAGGTTAGTCTTTGTCTTTAAAGAGTCTCATGATTGTCTTTGTCCATAAGAGATATTAAGTGCCTAACCCACCATACAGGCAAGTCTTGTTCCCATCCTAAGTATTCCAATAACGAATCCTTAAGCTTTTTTCACTATTCCTCAACTAACATTCATCAAGCCATTAACAGGTAAGAATCGGGTAAGTTTCTCTTCTCTCTAACTCTATTCATATCAAAAAGGAACATAATGCGCATATCCCTTTTCAAAATTATAGCTTACATTGATGGGTTTGAAAGTTGAATGTCATAACTCTTTTTCTTTCATTTTCCCCGGTCGAGTCAATTAAAACTCGGGTGTCACCGTATTTTTAAGAGTAACCTCTAACAAGATCTCTCTTAAAGAGGGACAACTATTGACACTTAATTTTTAATGAGTAGTTTTTAGTAAATCTTTCAAAAATTCATAAAAAAATTCGTAAAAATTAAAAAATTTTCAAAATCAACTTTGGAGACCTTGACCAAGCATATGGAACCATTTTTGAACAAAACATAATTTTCATATTTTTCACAAATTTTAATATTTTCTGAAAATAGAAAATACTTTAAAGATCCAGAAAATAGAATTCTAGGTCACAAAAATATGGAAAAAATAGTCTATATTTTTATTTTAATTCCCACTTCATTTTTACCTCTAAAAAATTCAAAAATTTAGTTCAAGGCTATGTGTTTCTCACGTTAAACATAAGCTTGAATTAGGCCAAAATTTACCATTTGAATCATTTTATTTACAAATTTTTCATTTTTAGTGTCTTGACATTCAATTTGATTATCATGCATTGCATTTGAGCCTTCAGATTTCACGAAATTTCAAAATTCCACAAATTGAACAAAAAATTGCGTTTTAATCCCCCAATCATGGTAAAAATGAAATTACTTAAAATTTAGGGACTGCCATGAGAAAATGAGACCATTGGTCTATGTTTTTCAACATTCTAAATCAGTTAGCATGGGTGGCTTGGTCTGATTTGTCCATTGAGGGCTTGAAATTGCAATTTTTCATATATACTAGACTAAATTTAGGGATTTTGTTCAATTTGCAATAAAATTTTGGGAAAAATGACATTTTTTAATAGAATTCATCATGTTTATTTCAATTTTGATTTTTAATTTGGAAATTTTTGAAGTCTAGAAGTCAATTTGGTCATTTTAGTTCAACCGGGTGTACCGGTTGGATTAGATCCGATCCAATGAACCCGAACTAACAGTGTCGATGCCTTCAACCAATTCCCACAAGAATTGGAGCATTTGCAGGCCGAATTTTGACACCCAAATTGAAGCCTAAATCGATCATAAGTGGGAAAGTTATAGGAGGCATTTTGTTCCTCACATCAATCCCCATTGATCGGGATCGGTGCCACCTTTGAGACCTCCGGAAGAGTGCCGGCGAGGCTGGTCAATATCGCAGCCCTTTAAAAGTCAACATAGTGCAAAATAGAGCCAAATTGGCACTTGTTTGTGCTCACCGAAGGACTTTACTGTTGACACATGATTTTTGATCGAGTGTTTCTTAGTTTTATTTCATTAAATTCCCAAAAATTCATAAAAGGTCAAAAAATTGAAAAATCAAGTTTGGTGGCCTTGGCCAAGCATAAGGAACCATTTTTGAACAAAAAATAATTTTTCATTTTTTTCGCATTTTTTTAATATTTTCGGAAAATAGAAAAGTACAAGCAAATTCACAAAAAATACTTCCCGAGGTCAAAAATATATATAAAAATGTTACATATTTTTCTTTTAAATCCCTTTTCATTTTGACCTCAAGAAAAACTAAAAATTGAACTCAATTTTAGGTGTTTCTTCACAACACCAAGGGTTGAATTCGCCTAAAAAATGCAATTTGAGTCTTTTTATTTGCAAAATTTGCAAGTTTTGAGTCAAGACATTCAATTTCAATCCTTTGTAGCTTCAATTTGATCAATTTCTCCCTCAATTGCACGAATTGCACGGATTGGGGCAAAATATCCAATTATTCTTTGCAATTTAGTCCTTGGAATTTTCAATTTTTGAAATTACTTTTAATTCAGGGACTTTCACAACAAAATTGGACTACCTCCCAAGGTTTTCACATGTTCTGAATCGATTGACAGATGTGGTTTGATCCAATTTGATAGTTTGAGCGCCCAATTGAACTTTTCCCGATTTGCAATTTTAGAGAAATTTGGGGTTTTTATAGAAATTGGTGGGGACTTTTGACCAAAATCACATTTCTAGATAGAATTTGAGCCCCGAGTTCAATTTTGAGGTTTAATTCTAACATTTCCCACGGATTTTGATTAATTTCGAAAATTGCAAGTTTGAACCAGGTTCGAGACCGGTCGGACCGGTATGAACCGGTCCAAACAAATGTCATCTTCGTCCCCGAGTTCGCGCCATTTTGCAGATTGAATGATGAATTTTGGGTCGCCTTAGATAGGGATTGGTATGCAAGGCTCCTATGTTCGATTGCACCTTGGGGTTGACCATATTTAATCCCGCTCGCTATGCGAGGTTGATGATCCTACCTACTTGTTGTTTGATTGCGCTTGTGGACAGCTCATCAATTCGTATAGGTCCACACCCGAGCTTTTTTAATTTCTTTAAAGTCAAACCTCACTTGTCTCATGCGCATTGTCGCGACCCTCGAATTTTCCTTTCGGAGCGGGCGGGGCTTAACGAGCCGCGCCCTTTTCGGACCCGGTTGGCGGCGAGATGACTTCGACGCGCGGGTCTCTCCCAAGACCCGTTACCGAATCGCGATGTGAAGAAATGTTTTATCGAAATCGCCTTAGTGTGGTCGAGTGGCATGTGTATAGTGTACATGCATTTGGAGTCGCCACCGATCAATTATTGGAGGGTATGATCGAAAATCCTATCGAGCGATCGGGAGAAACCGTTCGATTCTACGAAAACCGAGATATGGGTCCGGGGGACTTGGTTACGCCGAGATTTACATCGACCCCCTTTCGGTTACCGAAGTTGAGTGATTTTCTAACCTAAGAATTCATGCGAGATGAAATTTCGGGTGAGGTAGGCCCTAGTGATCTAAGGTATCATGCAGACGGGAATTTACTACCCTAACAGTCATAATGAGAAATTTAATGCGCAATCAAAATAACCACAGCCAAATCAAATAATCAATCAAGTAGACATGTCTAATATGGCCCTATCGGCCCACGAAAAAATCAATTTTGAATTCGGGGTGGTTCGGGAAAATTTGGGGCGGATGACCCGGAAGGATAGAACGATCAATTTTGGGGGTTCGGGACCCAAAAATCACAAAATTGGGGTCGGGCCAGTTGAATATGGCCATTTTCCATTTTTTTATGATTTTTCAGAATTTTTCTAATGTTTTTGGAATTTTTATTTATTTTCTAAAAAATTGAGAATTCTCCCGGATTAGTGTAAATTGAGCCTCGAAGCTTGAAAAAAATCGATCCAGGACTATAGGAGTCCCGAATCGACCTAAGTATTTTTTTAGAAATTGTTTGGAAAAAACTAGGAATTTTTATGAATTTTATATGAATTTTACAATTTTTTTTTATTTTTGAGAAATTTTTACTAATTTGTTTATTAATATTTTAAACCAGGTCAACCCGGTCAACGCCTGGTCAACCCGACCCCGACCCGGCTCGGACCCGCTCGACACTAAACGACGCCGTTTCTATTTTATTCTAATTTTTTTTATTTTTTAAAACATTTTTCTAATATCCGAAAATGCTATAAAAAAAAACGGACGGCCAGGATTAAACCTAGAATTGATCTCAACCGTTCGCTCCTTCGCGCCTACGTACTCCTCGCCGCACTCGATCACCTCTCCCCCGTGTATAAAACGACGCCGCATCAACCTATACCCTAAACGACGCCGCGCTTACTAACTAAAACGACACCGTTTTCGTATTTTTATTTTCTATCTATTATATGAATTAATCTAAAAAATACAAAAATCTAATCTAACGGCCCGAATCAAACTAGCCTATTTATCACGGCCATCGGATCTAATCCGACTCGGCTCGTCCGCGCCAACGGCCGAGCCGACCGGGCGACACGCCGGCCCAATCACAACGCGACAACTCAACTCCGTTGACTCGGCCGACCAAGCCACGTCGGCTCATCTTCAACCTCTCGACGACGGCTCAACGGACGGCCGAGAATTTCTAGCGATGATCTAACGGTGAAACCTCAACTAAAACTCGCGAAACCAATTCCTATCGACTCGCCTTGATCTCTAGATTAACATACTCGAAAATCGAGACAATTTCATTGGTTCAATCATGAGCTATGAACTACGCACGATCGGTCATCGTCGAGTTCTAACATGCAAATTAACACCAAATCATAGCAATTCTTTCATGCACGATCATCATAGGAGGTTCGGAGAACTTACCTCGAGCTCCGATTGAGCTCGCAATAGCTAGAAACGCCCGACCGATACCCGGCGGACCGCGACGGGTTGGAGGTTCGACTCAAGTGATTCGAGCGAAATCAATGCAAAACGGAGATGCAAACGTAGTCGGGAACACTCAAGAAGTAAAACGCACACAACAATTTTCAATAATCGTGCTTGTGAGAGTGAGAAGCCATGGATGCACAATACTAAGATCGAGAAGTCGACTCACCGATTCTGGATATTACGGAGCGATTGAACTGGGTGCGATCGCTTCCTAGAACCTGTGCAAAGCTTCCGGACTTGATTGCGAGCTTCGGTTTGGTCTGGATTGAGCGGACGAAGCTCTCACTGTCGAACTCAAATCCTCGATCGCACGGGGCGAGAGGATGAGCTCTCTCTCGCTTTTTCTCTCTCTCTCTAGCTCTATGAGTGCCTTGCGAAAAGAATGAGCCTCTCCTCGGATTCCCGAAGCTTCTCATCCTTTTATACTTGGTTTTGAAATTTGGCCCATACGGGCGAGAGCTCGCCGAGCCTCCCTCGTGCCATGACACGTGCCAATTGGTCATCGGACGGCGACGGAATCGGTTAGGATTTCGTCTATGTCCGTTGGCCCTCCGTCGATCACAAACGAGCACGAATTGTACTCGGACTTGGAAATGTTGACTTTCTTTGCCGGCGTAACTTTGGCTGGCTCGCGGAGCTCCTCCTGCGACCATTGGCCCTACCATGGGTGGCAATCGATGCGTCCTGCCTACGGAACAAAACCCCAACATTATCGATCCAATTAGTACCGAATTGGTCCTCAATTTGATCGTTGAATCTCAGCTCCCAAACTTGCAAACGGCGCGAGTCCGAGGAAGACGATTCACCGTTATGGACCTGGTTCAACGAGGTCCAACCCGGCGGTCAAATAGGTCTCGAACCTAGGTTAAGACTTGAAAATTTCAAAATTAATCAAAATTGGTGGGGAATGTTCGCAATTAAACTTCAAAATCGGACTTAGGGGCTTGAATATTATCTAGAAATGTGGTTTTGCCCAAAATTTTTCACCAATTTCTGCAAAAACCCCAAATTTTTTTAAATTCCCAAATTAGGGACAAGTTCAATTGGACAATTAATTGACCAAAATGGACCAAACCACATATGCCAATCGATTCAGAATGTATGAAAACCTAGGGGGACGGTCCAATTAAACCACGAAAGTCCCTCAATTAAAAGTAATTTAAAAAATTTGCAAGTTGAGGGACTAAATTGCAAGAATTTTAAGAAGTTTTGCCCAATTCATGCAATCTGCGTAATTGAGGCTGTAATTGATCAAATTGAAGCTTCGAAGGACTGCAATTGAATGTCTAGACTTTAAATGTGCGAAAATTGCAAATAAAAAGACTCAATTTGTATTTTTTTATGCGAATTCAATCCTTAGTGTTATGAAGAAACACCTAAAATTGGATTCGATTTTTTATTTTTCTTGAGGTCAACATGAAAAAAGAATTAAAATAAAAATACTGGACATTTTTCTATATTTTTGTGACCTCGAAAAGTATTTTTTATGAAGTTTCTAGTATTTTTTATTTTTCGAAAATATTAAAAAAAGTGAAAAATATGAAAAATTATTTTTTGTTAAAAATTGGTTCCTTATGCTTGGCTAAGGCTCCCAAACTTGATTTTTCAATTTGTTTGATTTTTTTATGAATTGTTGAGAATTTTTAGAAAATAAAACTAAAGAAAAATGATTAAAAATCATGTGTCAATAACTGTTCCTCTTTGAAAGTAATCTCATTTAGGGGTTGCTTTCAAAGACAAGGTGACACCTGAATCTTTAGTCGACTCTCTTGGGGAAAATCTAAAGAAAATTAGTCTTTGACATTCAATTGCCTTACCTTTCCGTTGAAGCTCAAGATTTCGAGGAGAGATTATTTCGGCTCACGTTCTTTTATGTGAAAGAGAAATAAGGTCGCGAGGACGAGTGTATAGAATTATCTTCGAGTGGTTTGAGAGGTTTCATAATGATCGGTGTCCGTTTGATGTCGAGCAGTGGTTTGAAGGTTTAGAAAGAGGGTTTACCCTTGTAACAAAGGGATTTACTTACTAGAATGCAGATTGGCTATCCCGTAAGAAGGAATTCACCATCTTGAGAAATTGGCAATCCCGTAGGAATGAATTCGCCGATTAAAATTGGTTGGCTATCCCGTAGGAAGGAGTTTGCTTGATTAAAATGGGTTGGCTATCCTATAGGAAGGAGTTCGCCGATTAAAATGGGTTGGCTATCCCGTAGGAAGGAGTTCGCCGATTTAAATGGGGTGGCTATTCTAGTAGGAAGAAGTTCCCGATTTAAATGGGGTGGCTATCCCGTAGGAAGGAGTTCGCCGATTAAAATGGGTTGGCTATCCCGTAGGAAGGAGTTCGCCGATTAAAATAGGTTGGCTATCTTGTAAGAAGGAGTTCTTCGATTAAAATGGGTTGGTTATCCCGTAGGAAGGAGTTCGCCGATTAAAATGAGTTGGCTATCTACTGGGGATTCGCCTATTAAAAAGGGAGGGTGCCATTCGAGGACCTATGTTTATTAGTGTACGTAAAGAAGCTCAAATCGGATTTTCAATTTCAAACGAGAGGGTGCCATTCTAAGGACCTAAGTTTACTAGTTTACCTACGAAGCTCAAACCCGATTTTCAAATTTCAAAAGAGAGGGTGGCATTCGAGAACCTAGGTTTACTAGTGTACCTATAGAAGCTTAAACCCGATTTTCAAATTTCAAAGGAGAGGGTGCCATTCCGAGGACCTAGGTTTACTAGTGTACCTATAGAAGCTCAAACCCGATTTTCAAATTCCAAAGGAGAATGTGCCATTCGAGGACCTAGGTTTACTAGTGTACCTGCAGAAACTCAAACCCTATTTTCAAATTTCAAAGGAGAGGGTGCCATTCGAGGACCTAGGTTTGCTAGAAAACCTGCGGAAAATCCATGTTAGTTTGATCTTTAAAAAAGTAGTTATTTTTTAGGATTTAGGAATACTAGGGAACTTGCAGAAAATCCAATCAAACATCATTAGAATGGGTTTTGAGTAATCCAATGGGTTGAGACCCTTGGATATATGATAAAAGAGTGGTAATTCCAAATTATGGGGGAAACTTAGGAATTTGAAGAAATTTTCAAAGTGTATTTGAAGGAAACGTGTTCAAACATGGGTCAAATCTCCATTGGGGGTGAATTTTGAACGTCGGCACCCGAATATTTTACGAAAAGGTTGTCTTAAAAGTTTTTCAACAAGATTTTCCTTCATTCAAGAGGGCTTCTCACCATTTGGGAAGGTTTTTCCTGAAACTCGGATCCGCTCATAGGAAACCTAACCTTGAGGTTTCGGGATCGTTCGAGATGTATACAATCGGACCGATTATAGAAGACATTTAAAAGAGACCGTAATTCAGGCTAGGTCAAAGGTTTATCAAAGGATTTTCATTTCAAGGCTAAGAAGTGAGTTTTAATCGAAACAACTTCTCCAGGTTTACAAGTCACGAACCCTAAAGACGCGATAAGACAAGATTGTACTTACCTCTTTAGCGGTAGCTTCTGCTGTGATCTCTTGCATCAACCTCGAGACACCTCTAGATCAGAAAATTTTTTGGTGACAGTCAGAACTTGGTTCAAGGTTGGCTTTTTGAGAAAGGTCATATTTTCAAAAGAGGGGTGAACTTAGGTGATCACTTTGATATTTTTACCAGCATCACTTGCTTTGAGGAAGTTTCATGCACATTCTTTCTTCAGTTGACTTTGAGGATTTTCCTCTTTTCATCATGATTTTCAAAACTTTGCTCTTTTACGGGACGTTTTTTTCATGGGCTTTTGCCTTGCTTATACCAGTCACTTTGCTTTTGCTAGCCCTTTTGTTTCTTGTCATTGATCGGCTCTTTTCGAGACTAGGATCGAAAATTCTTCCGATTACGCTTTTGACTTATCGCTGGTAATTCCTTTGTTTTGCCCCGAGATAGGGAGGTGATCACAAACAATGGTTTAGAAATGAAAATTATGAAGGCTCAAATTGGCTTATCAAAGGATAAGTGTTTGGGTATATAGAAATGAAATAGTTTTCTTCACTTGAAGGTGTTCCAAGTCTACGCAAGAAATCACTCAAGAAGCTATCTCAAAAAGATTGATACGAGTTAGCACAATAAGGTCTTACCTTAATCTTTTCTCCGAGGGATCCACTAATGAACCTCCAAATATGCCCCGGTGTGGGGTGATTCTTGACAGGGTTTTATCCAGAAAATTTCTCCCTCTTGGTTCAGAATGGTTATCAAGGGATATAAGTGTGTAGATAATTTTGAAACGGAAATGTCTTTCGTCATTTCGATCCATGTAATCACCGTGAATGATCCCTACGTCCCAAGATTAAGCTTTTCGCTCGGTCGCTTTCACTTATCGCTCAAGTGTATCGGGGACGTGTTTGAGGATAAGGTTTGCCTCTTTTCATCCGAAGGATCATCATCTTGGAAAGCTTTCAAAACCTACCTTTTTGTAGGATCTCAAGGTGTTTTCATCAAAATTCAACATTTGCAAAAGTTTTCATCAAAAGGTGTATTCAAAAGGTGTTTACGAAACTTGAAACAGATGTTTCTTTTTTTTAAAAAGGCCTTACGGCTTTGCAAATTAAAATTTTGGATGTTAAGCACAATAATATTTCCAAATGAAAGTGAGCATTTTTCAGGAAGAGGGCCTAAACCTGCCTCCTTCAGATGTCGATTCCCGTTTCCTACATAAAAAGGAAACGATCGCTTAGAGATGTTCGAAATTTAAAATAAAAAATGACTCCCTCGTTTGATCAATCGCTCTGCAGGATCCTTGATGACTCTAGGCTTTCCTGTAAAAACAAACATACGCAAATGCATGTATGCAAATGTCATGCGAATGCAAATTTCATGTGACTCGGATTCGTTCATTAATCACTTGAACTTGATTTCATTTCGGGGATAATACTTCTTCACAAAGATCCGCATTTACCGGACTTGCCAATTCTTCTCCATCCATATTTACAAGAATAAGAGCTCCCCGGATAAGACTTTCCGAATCACGTAGGGGCCTTCATAATTTGGCGAAAACTTGCCTCCTAGGTGTTGAGTATTTGGGAGCATTTTCTTCACAACTAGCATCCCTACTTCAAAATTTCTAGGCTTGACCTTCTTCTAGTAGCTCGACCATGGCAAATGGCCTTTAGTCGCTTTTCATCAATCATATTTAATTGCTCGTGCCTCTACCGGTTCCACTCACCTTCCGAGAGTTCTACTTGAGATAGGACCCTTAAAGAGGGATTTCAACTTCTATTGGTAGGATTGCCTCCATATACCAATGAGTAGGGAGTTGCCCCGATTGAAGTACGAATCGAAGTTCGATAAGCCATGAGAGCATATGGCAATCTTTCATGCCGGTCTCGATATTTCTTAGCGTTTTTGGCCAATATCTTCTTGATGTTCTTGTTTGCCGCCTCCACAACTCCATTCATTTGTGGGCGATAAGGTGAAGAATTGAGGTGTCGTACCTTAAATTGATCCAACAAGTAATCCACAACTTTGTTGTTCAGATTAGAGCCATTGTGCTCGTGATGATTGCTCTTGGGAATTCATATCTCGAGATATCCCGTTTGATGAATTTAGCCACACTTGTTTGCAGTGACATTGGCATACGAGCTGGCTTCAATCCATTTGGTGAAATAATCGATGGCCACCAGAATAAAACGATGTCCGTTTGAGGCCTTTGGGTTAATAGGCCCAATCATGTCGATCCCCCACATAGAGAATAGCCAAGGTTCTGAAATTTGATGTAATTCGGTGGGCGACGCGTTTATCCTATCGCCATATACTTGGCATTGATGATAGGACCTAACATGTTGATTGTAATCGACTTGATAGTCATCCAATAGTACCCGAGTCTCATGATCTTCTTGGCGAGGAGATGGCCATTCATGTGTGGTCCACATTCTCCTTCGTGGATTTCTTTCATAATGAGACTTGCTTCTTTGGCATTTACGCACCTTAGCAAGACCGAATCGAAAAACCTATTGTACATGACCTGTTCGCCGAGGAAGAACTTAGAGGATATCTTGCTGATGTATTTCTTATCTTCTAGTTGACCGTTCGCCGAATTCGCCTTTCAGCAAGTAATTTTTGATGTCATGATACCATGGTTCTTCATCGGGTTCTTCTTCAATGGCCATGCAAGGTATGCAGGTTGATCAAGGATGTCAATCCTTAAAGGCTCTATCTCAAGGCCATCTTGCACTTGTAACATGGCCGATAGTGTGGCCAAAATATCAGCAAAATGATTGAGTTCTTGGTAGATACTCGAATGTGATTTCCTCAAAATGTTGGATTAGCTCTTCGAGAAATTTATGATAAGGGATAAGCTCAGGATCCTTTATTTTCCACTCCCCCGGTTTGTAAAATGATGAGCATAGAATCTCCATATACCAGCAGCCTTCTTCACCTTTAATGAAATGGCCACTTGTAATCCGAGGATGTAGGCCTCATATTCCGAGATATTGTTGGTGCACGGAACACCAACTTGGCCGAGACCGGGATAATGTTGATTTTCGGGGGATATTAAAACGCCCCGCACGATCCAATGAGATTTACCGCACCATCAAAGTACATTGTCTACTTGTCTTCGAGATATATTCAGAATTTGGCCTCCATTGTTTTGCTCTAAAACGTCTTTGGGAGGATTTTCAGCCAACATGTCTGCGATCACTCTTCCCTTAACAGATTTTTGGGGAGAGGTTTTAATGTCAACCTCTAAAAGGAGTACTTACCACTTGGCCATTTTTCCCAATAAAGCTGGTTTTTCCAAAAGATACTTGATAGGGTCGTTTTCGGTGACCAATTGGATACGATAATGCAAGGTATACTGCCTCAATCTATGGAGGACCCAAACCAATGCTACGCAAGTTCTTTCTACCGATGAGTACTTGGCTTCGATGTGGTGAACTTTTTGCTCAAATAATATATGGCCCGTTCCTTTCGATCCTTGGGGTTAGTTTGGGCAAGTAGAGCTCCCAAGGATTTGTGATGAACCGTCGAGATATAAAGTCAAAGGAACATTAGGGATAGGAGGTACCAAATCTTGGGGGTTGTACCAAATATTCATTAATCTTCTCCAATGCTTGTTGACACTCGGAATCCCATTTTACTTTTGCGCCTTTCTTTAAAAGTTTGAAGAAGGGCTTCGTTGTTTCGACAGGTTGTGATATGAATCTGGATATGTAATTCAGCCTTCCAAGTAGACCCCGTACTTCCTTAACAGTAGAAGGAGTCCCTATCTCCCATATAGCCTTGATCTTGGAGGGGTCGATTTCAATACCACGACCGCTTTGACAAATCTCGGCAGTTTTCCGGATCTGCGCCGAATACGCATTTCGCGGGATTCGGTTTGAGCTTGTATTTCCTTAATCGATCAAATAATTTTCTCAAGCACTTGAACGTGATCTTCTCCAGGTTTAGACTTGGCAATCATACCATCCACATAGACTTCCACTTCCTTGTGTATCATGTCGTGGAAGAGGGTCACCATAGCTCTTTGATATGTTGCCCTCGCATTTCTTAATCCAAAAGGCATGACTTTATAGGAGAAGATTCCCCATTGGGTGACGAATGAGGTCTTGATCTTGTCTTCCTCTTTCAAAGCATGATTTGATTATATCCCGAGAAGCCATCCATGAAGGAGAATAATTCAAAGCTCGCGGTGCTATCAACGAGCACATCAATGTGCGGTAAGGGGAAATCATCTTTTGACTGGCCTTGTTTAAATCCCAATAGTCTACACATATCTAGATCCTCCCATCTTTCTTCTTAACTAGCACGATATTGGCGACCCAATCGGCATATGGGATAGCCTCAATGAACCCCACTTTAAGCAACTTCATCACTTCTTCTTTAATCTTATCGACAGCTCAGGGGTTCATTCTCCCGGGTGGCCGATTAACCTATGTGCGAGCGGGGTTTATGGGCAATGCATGTTCCACTATTTCACGATCCAACCCTAGCATGTCGACATATGACCGGGCGAAGATGTCTTGATATTCCTTAAGCAATGCTGTCATTCTCGAGATATCGATCATGAGATAAATGTCCCCTATTTTTACTTCCTTAACACAGGTTGGATCTCCTAGATTGACAACAATGGGCTCTTTAGAAATAGGAGGCTTAGATTCTTCAAAACAATCCCATTCCCTCTTAATGTCACTCACATCTGCTTCTTCTATATCAATCTCGTATGCATAATCATCGAGCTGATCCGAGTCACATATTAACCTGTTATGCATGGGTGGGATGAAATTCTGAAATGCATCAAGAATGGTTAGTATGCGAGAAAATAGAATTACAAAATGCATGATCTGTTTTGACAAAATATTTTTGAATTCCTTTTTGAAAGAAAAGAAGAGAATAGGAAGGAGAATTAGTCCTTGAATTTTCGGACGTCCCGGTTTTCAAAATGCCGTTTTAAAACCCAAGATCATATGGCGGATCGGGCCTCAATTTCATGGTGTAAGCAATTATCATCATCGGACCAATCCGTTGTTCCATATGTCTTTAATAAAACTGGAGATGATTTTATTGATAGATGCAACTAATGACGATGCAATACTGCACTTCTTGAATCACAAAGCGAGATCCATAGGGTGCTTAGAAGAGAAAGCAAAAAGCTTTAGAAACAAATGAAGTAATTGAAATGCATTAAAGGTAAAGTTCGAGAAAGAGCCATTTACTTGGGGGTGGGAAAGTTGCCATCGAGCCACTCAATGATCACATTCACCCGATTGTCCAAGAATAGGTTGAATAAGTCGCTCTCGCATCTTCATAAATATCCTCGTCTTCCAGCCATTTACCTCTGTTGGAGAATACTTGAGACAAGGAATTTTCGAACAACTTCCCTCTAGCTTTCCATGCATTAGTGCCAATGAAATGGCCACCTTGGTGTCCACGGCGTCCATGGTCTCCATACCATTTGTTTCGACCTCGGCCTCGACCTATACCGCACTCTATTGTCTCTTTATAGCCCAGACCAACCTTATGCTCATTTGAATCAAGAGTTAAGGGATTACGGATCCCTTGGCCGTACTTCCCTAATCCGATCTAGGGAATGAAACCATTTGTGAGTAGCACTTTTCCTGCTATAGTCGCAGATCTTGGCCAGCTACGGGGATAGGTAACTTTACATCGGATGGTACATGCATGACGATACGATGTCAAAGGTGTGATAGCTCAACTCATCCTCCTTTGAAGGCTCAATGTATGGGACCATCCCTTTCGGGGAAGCTCGATGTCCCACTTCACCACGTATAGTGATCGGTTGGCCTCTAACCACAAATTTCACCTTCGATGTAGGGAAGAAGGTACGCTCTCCAGATACCCGAATCCACGGTCTTCCAAGAAGCAAGGTGAAGGCACTAGAAATATCCAGAACTTGGAACGGTATAGAGAAGGCTACCGGTCCGATAGAGACGTTCGGTTCAATCTCTCCTACCACATTTTTGGAAACTCCATCAAATGACCGGATAGTGGCTTTGGACGTCTTGATAAAATCTTCGCTTATCCCTAAGCTTCGAGAGTGCTCAAACGACACAAATTAAAAGCCGAGCCGTTGTCAATTAAGACATGAGGTACCTCCTTTTCATGGCACCTTACGGCGATATAGAAGGCCTTGTTGTGAACACGCCCTTCCCTCGGGAAGTCTTCATCGAGAAGGAAATCTGATCCTTTAAAAGGATGGCTCCCATGAAGTCTCCTAGTTGAACTTCATTGATGGTCTCCGAACGTGTACTTCATCTAATACTTTCGAAGGGCATTCTTGTTCTTCTCCGAATTCTTGAAGAGGTATAGTAAAGAAATTTGTGCGGGCATTTTTCGAAGTTGGTCTACAACTTCGTACTCACTGTTCTCACAATGGATGCAGACTTTTCAACCTCCTCTGCAGATTGGTGCTTTCTTCTCGATTCAGCTTCTTTCGGGAGATAACATCTTCCCGATCTCATGATCGAAGTCAATCTCATCTTGTTTCGTAATCCCAATGTACCGCCTTTGGGTCATATTCTTCCACAGGTGGCAATTTGATCTTCACCGGCTTGACTTCCTCCCGAGATGATTCCAATGTTGGCGATTTTTCCGAACTAGAAGCTTCCCAGGTTATCCACCTTGTTCAGGTCAATCACAAAGCGAATCGGGACATCTACCATCCCAATCATCTCATCTTCATGGATGTTTTCGAGATTATGTTCGGGACATGGCCTCACCGGTATGGCATTCTCTTTATCCAGGCGCCTTTGCCTTTCCCTTCGACCCTCAGGATAATGCCCTCAATTCTCATGCCGATATCCACCGGATGTTGGAAGGAGGAATATGTGTATGCGTACATGCGGTCAAAATACTCCGCCGGCGGTGACTTGAGTATGAACTCTAGCATTTCCCTTTTCAACCATCATAGCATGCTTCTTCCACCTCCCGGCGAATAGTTTCGAAACTCTCATCCTCACCTTTTCGATGTTTAATAAATTGGCCTTGGAGAAGTACCCTTCGGATTAACGTTTCATCGTCTTCATGATGGCCCACCATTTGACGGAGGTAATACGAAATATGCGCCAAAGGACACCCAGTACCGTCATACTACATGCGGAAGGTCACCCTCAAATTTACGCCTTGGGGTGGAATATTTCTAGCATGGATGATTGGCACAATCAGCTCTTTCAATTCATCCACTTTCTTTGAAATGTTGTCGCCTTGTTCTTGCAACGGAGCGATCCTTCTATTTTGCGTTTCCATGGTCCGTCGTATTTCCCGGATCTGCATGTTTTCTTCTATTGCCGCGGTATTATTTTTGACCACCGATTATGACAATTCAGCCACCATGTTCTTCAAATGACGCATGTGGGTCTCTAAATTAGAAAGCCGCATATCGACCTCCCCGATTTCCCCGTTCATCCGAGGAACTTCTTGATTCTTTGTTTCATCGATTGTCCCCACAAATTCTTCACTTTCGGGGTCATCCATGCCACCCCAACCGTCGGGAACTATATCTCCAGCGTCCACCGAAAAAACTCGGCGGTGTCGAATATAGGACTTTGAAGTTATAACCGCCGCTATCTTCTCCGAGATTATCAACTATCTCGCCTCTTTCTAGAGCCCGTTGCATGAATTTTCTATTGCCTCGGCGGGCTTTTCCTAGACGGACTTCATATTCGTCTAACTCTTCAACTTCTTCAACATCCCGGATGTTCATCAAGTATCTCGAGGGAACTTTCCAAGTCTTTCCTCTCGTGGCTCTCAATATGAACTCCTCTGCCATCGGGTCTACGGTCACATAAGTCCCTTTAAAAGCGACGTCTTCCATTCTTCCGATGACACCCAGATTGATTAGTCGTTCTAAACATGCCTCCTTTTGTTCCCGGAAATATTTTCTCCTTCGGGTATTGTGCAGCCGGGTCGGGATGTCTCGCATTCGATCTACATCCATTATGAACTCCAGGGTCTCTTTATCTTCACCGTCAAATATCGCGTTCACCTCGCAATGTTCGGGTAGAGGGTTACATTACACTTTCGGTTCGATCTTATCGAACTCCAGGACTTTACCATCAATCATGGCTTGTACCTTATACTTGAGGGCGAGCCGTTGTCCACATTGTGCTCCCTTTCTCCCATATGATACACACAAGTCTGAGTCTCATCAAACCCGGGGAACCTCGGAGGATTAGCTCTAGGTGGCTTTTTTGCGACCAATCGATTTTCTAGCAACATGGGTAACAATTTGGATAACGGTCGAGGTAGCGGGGTGAAGATAGGTTGGTTTCTTCTTCTTGGTTCCGGTGGTTGGGAGCGGTCCAGGAAGAAGTTCCTTGGGTAGGGGTAGAAGGTGAGAAATTTTTGGGTTTAGGTGAGTTAAGGACAAATGCCACATCGCCAATTTGCTCCCTATTATCCCTTCTCAAGGGGTATTGGCGTACGAAAGGTGACTCGGGTATTTTCTTCTCCCGCAATGCCCATTCATGACGTTTGGCCACCTTAATCAAGTGCACGAATGTCGACACCTAGAGGTGTTCAACTTGTCGAAATACTCAAAGGGCAATGCCTTGAGAAATAGGTCTATCGGTTCTTCTTCGGGGACAGGTGGCTTCACTTGCGGCCAAAGATCTCCACCTTTGGGCGTAGGCGCGAATGGCCTCATTCTTGCCTTTTACGGTTCTCAAAAGATCTTCCCTAGTAAGGGTTGTCGAGTGTTAAACTTGTACTGCCGAAGGAACTCATCGGCTAGCTTGTCCCAATCGGCGAGCCTTTCAGGCTCTAGCTCAATAAACCATGCCAAGGCTGCCCCATATAGGCTTTCTTGGAAGGTGTTGACTAACAATGGGATATTGTGACATGCGGCGCAGATAGTACTTCAGATGCGCCTTGGGATACCCGGTCTCGTTATACTTTCTCACGAAGTCCAGCTCCTTGTAATCGCAAGGAACCTCGATTTTCTCAAAAGGTGTTACCTTATCAAACCTTGAGAGCTCATATCCCCGACTTGCCGGGCACTCCTCGATCTTGGCGAGTCTTTTTAATTTTTTACTCCGTTTTCGGGGCTTGTTTTTCTTTCTTTTCCAGGTCAATCACAACCGGAGGTTCTTTAGGCGGTCTCTCCGGATTTGGAGAAGGATTCTGATAGGAGAGTCGGGTTAGCACTTGTACTATCCGGCGAGCTCGGAGGAACTTGGGAGTTTGGATCAGCAAGGTATCTCTCCCGACTAGCGATCATCATCGCCTTCATTTCTGCCACCATTGTGGCTATCATATTTATCCGGTTCTCCAAGTTGCCCCAAACGTGGTGCGAGCTCTTCTTGCTCCATCCTTAGTTGGCGCGTCTTGCTACGAGTCCTCGTGTTTATCAATCACCTGTCTTTCAAGACATTAAATTAGTACTAGGAATATTCGAAAATTTGAGAGGGCAGATCCATGGTAATCGTGCTTTCTATATGTATGCATGAAATGCTCATAAAAGGAATATTATGTATTTACTATAGGCCAAATTGTTCAAAAGTGTCTAAAAAGACAACAAATATGCCAAACTAAATGGGGAATGGATCTATCCAAGCCGAGGACGCTTGCATTCTTCCTGCTCCTATGACCAATCGAGAATCCCACAAGTGTGGGTCTTCTCCCTCTTCGACATCCAGAGCTCGGATCTTCGAGAATGTACGGCTCCACTCCCGGGACATACGGTACCATGTACTCGAGTTCGTAGGACTCCACTTCTTCGATGCGAGGAGATACGCACTCAGTAGTACGTGATCTGCGATACTCCTTGAATTTTTTAATATACTCCTTAGAGGCCCTATGAATGTTCATCTCATCATCCAAGTAATCGAGCCATTCAACTTGTTGCAATGGAGAGTTCTTCAAAGCATGGAGAATGAGCTTGATTTGAGCCTCGAACAGCTTCTTTGCCTCCTTGGTGAGCTTCCCTTGCGCCATATCGAACGAGAAGATCCCAGGACAAGCATCTAGGTGGCACTTGTTGCAAAACTCCAAATTGTCTCACCACGCAAATGGGATAATATGCTACTGCACCAGTACATCCCAATAAAGGAATAGGGCTATCATCAACACCAATAATGCGAGCTTCCAAGATCTTAGGCCAAGTCGGGCGCCATCGGATATGCTCGGGCTTCAAATCATTCAATAGCTCAACCCATTTCTTAAATGAATGTTTGGGTACGAGGGATTGACACTTGAGGAAGGATCTAAGGGGGTAAACATGTTCGTTGATCTCATAACACCCTATCCGGAGTTGGAAAGTTTTTATGTGAGAAGTGAACCACATGTGGAGTAGTCCATTGGATGCTTGAAAAATGGCTTTTTTGGAAGTTTTGGAACTGTTTGGAGAGAGGAAAGTTTCACCTAGAATCATGTATGAATAATTCTAACGGCAACATGCTTGTCCGGCTATATGGACTATGGAGGGGTCAAAAGTAGTCATAGAGGTAGGGAATAGGACGAGTGCAAAGAAGGCTAGGACGAACACTTTTCTCGATTTATGACCGGTTTCGGCGGATAAGGAAGAATAATTGTCGAAGGAAAGAGAAGGTGAACTTACCAGAGCTAGACTTATAGACCTTCTCTATTTCGAGGTTTTAAGACGAAGAAAGCTTGATAGAGAACGAGTAGGATCCATGTCCAAAGGTGGTTGAGCTATATGGTCATCGAACTTGACCCCAATGATAGCGGAATATTCTTCGAGCGTAGGAGTCAACTCAAGACCTTGGAAGTTGAATGTCATTGTGTGCATGTCCTATGCTTTAGCCAAAGCTTGAATAAGAGCCGGTTGATACTCCACTTTAATCAAGTCCACTAGCCAGCCTAATCGTCCTTCAACATATGCTTTGTTGACTAGGTTGAGGCGATTCCACCATAGAGAGAGTTCTTTGCGAGGCACCGGGTTGACTTTGATGTCTCTATTCCCCATGATCTAAAAATGTAAAATGATAATCCCAAAGTCAATTACCACGGATTAAAATGAATATGCATGAAATGTGATGTAAATGCACTAAGCAAATTCCATGTCATCCTTTGATAACATGAGGGTCAACTACTCCCATTCGAGCCAAATAAACCAAACGGGGTAGTTATGTACCAAATCTCACCCAAAGATGGCATGTAATCAATTAGGATAGTTTAGGTGCAATCGGGGTAGAAAGTCACTATTACATCTTTAAATTCGAAAACTCGTAGAATTCGTAAGTATAATACAATTAAGCCCAAAAAGCATCTAAAGGTGTTCGACCAATACATGTGGATGAAAATACACAATCGGCTCCAAAAGAATATAATAAACCCCGGAAATGCCCCAAAGTCTAACTAAAACTAGGTAGTTGAAGCGGTATCCTCGTCGGATGATATCTCAATCAACCCGGGAGAATCAACATCTTCTTCCTCATCGGAGGATATGACGATGATTTCCTTCTTCTTAATTGGCGAATGACTCGGGGGTCGTTTTGATTGCCCGAGGTCGTCTCATTAATTTCGCATATAATTTTTGGATCCTCTCTTTTCCTCGCTTGAGCTTCAAATGGCGTGCACAACGCGTATAATCACAGCTTTCACCACGGATGCGGTTACGTCCATTGAGTTCCCTTCCATGGACAAATCCAAAAACTTGAAAGGTGGCGGGCACTCCGGTCCTTGCGTCGAATAGTCTCCGCTCCCATGTGAGCATATCGAGGATATCGGTATGACGTTGGGGCGCCATCTATCATAAAATGGAAAATTGACCTTCAGCCCCAATCACTTAAACGATCTTATAATTTTCGTGATATGCTCGTGAAAATGCATGTTATGTATGAATTAAATTTACAAAAATAAAGAGGGTAAAAAGCCTTACCAACCGATGTTACACTTTTTTTATTTTTTTATTTTAGGTATACTAACCTTCCATTCACATGCGCATGAGACAAGTGAGGTTCAACTCTAAAGAAATCAAAAAAGGGCTCGGGTATGGACCTAAAAGGCTCCCGCTATACGAATCGATGAGCCGCCCACAAGCGCAATCAAACAATAAGTGGGTAGGATCATCAATCTCGCATAGCGAGCGGGATTAAATATGGTCAACCCAAGTGTAATCAAATACAGGAGCTTTGCATACCAATCCCTATCTCGTGGCGACCTAAAGAGGGTGATTCGCGGCTCGGGTTTAGGCGCTTGTGTGTGCAATGTCGTGATCCTTAAAATATGCAAGACATGCACAATGGTTTATATCAAAACACCGCTTCAATATGGGCATAAATAAACACACAACTCAAAACACCATATCTGCACAAAATTGATTAGCATAGACGTCACCCCTTATAACTCCCATCTCGCAACAACATTTAACACTTTTCATTAGTGAACGTACCTCACCGTTAAGAGCATCCGTAGAAAAATGGGGTTAGAAAACACTCAACATTTTTATCGGCTTAAGTTCTCTTAATGATTTCGCAAGTTAAATGCGTCCCCAACGGATTCGCCGATCTGTCGCGACCCTCGAATTTTACTTTCGGAGCGGGCAGGGTTAATGAGCCGCGCCCTTTTCGGACCCCTGTTGGCTCGGGATGACTTCGACTCGAGGGTCTTTCCCAAGACCCGTTACTCGAATCGCGATGTGAAGCAAATTTTTATCGAGATCGACCTTAGTGTGGTCGGGTGGCATGTGCATAGTGTACATGCATTTGGGAGTCGCCACCGATCAATTATTGGAGGGTATGATCGGAAACTCTATCGAGCGGTCGGGAGAAACCGTTCGATTCTACAAAAATTAGAGATTTGGGTCTAGGGACTTGGTTACGCCGAGATTTACATCAACGCCCTTTCGGTTACCGGGTTGAGTGATTTTCTAACCTAAGAATTCATACGGATGAAATTTCGGGTGAGATAGGCCCTAGTGATTTAAGGTATCATGCATACGGGAATTTACTACCCTAATAGTCACAATGAGAAATTTAACGCGCAATCAAAATAATTGAGAAATTTTATCGGGCCAGCTGAATGTGGCTATTTCCCATTTTTTGTGATTTTTCAGAATTTTTCTAATTTTTCTAATTTTTTGGAATTTTATTTATTTTCTAAAAAATTGAGAATTCTCTGGATCGGTGTAAATTGACCCTCGAAGCTTCGAAAAAAATTGATCCAAACTATAGGAGTCTCGAATCAACCTAAGTAGTTTTTAGAAATTTTTTGGAAAAAACTGGGAATTTTTATGAATTTTCTATGAATTTTACAATTTTTATTTATTTTTTAGAAATTTTTACTAATTTTTTATTAATATTTCAGACCGGATCAACCCGGTCAACCCGACCCTGACCCGGCTCGGACCCTCTCGACACTAAACGACGACGTTTCTATTTTATTCTAAATTTTTTGATTTTTTAAAATATTTTTCTAATATCCAAAAATGCTATAAAAAAAACGATGCCCGGGGATTAAACCTAGAATTGATCTCAACCGTTCGTTCCTTCGCGCCTACGTACTCCTCGCCGCACTCGATCACCTCTCCCCGTGTATAAAATGATGCCGCATCGCCTTATACCCTAAACGTCGCCGCGCGCTTACTAAGTAAAATGACATCGTTTCTTTATTTTTATTTTCTATCTATTAAACGAATTAATCTAAAAAATACAAAAATCTAATCTAACCGCCCAAAATCAAACTAGCCTATTTATTACGGTCGTCGGATCTAATTCGACTCGCACTGTCTGCGCCAACCGCTAAGCCGACCGGGCGACACGCGCGCCAATCACAACGCGACAACTCAACCCTGTTGACTCGCCGACCAAGCCACGTCGGCTCGTCTTCAACCTCTCGACGACGGCTCAACGGATGGCCGAGAATTTCTAGCGATGATCTAACGGTGAAACCTCAACTAAAACTCGCGAAACCAATTCCTATCGACTCGCCTTTGATCTCTAGATTAACATACTCGAAAATCGAGACAATTTCATCGGTTCAATCATGAGCTATGAACTATACACACGATCGGTCATCGCCGAGTTCTAACATGCAAATTAACACCAAATCATAGCAATTCTTTCATGCACGATCATCATAAGAGGTTCGGAGAACTTACCTCGAGCTCCGATTGAGCTCGTAATGGCTAGAAACGCCTGACCGATACCCGGCTAGACCGCGACGAGTTGGAGGTTCGACTCGGGTGATTCGAGTGAAATCAATGCAAAACGGAGATGCAAACGTGGTCAGGGAACACTCAACAAGTAAAACGCACACAACAATTTCAATAATCGTGCTCTGTGAGAGTGAGATGCCATGGATGCACAAGATCGAAATCGAGAAGTCGACTCATCGATTCCGGATATTATAAAGCAATTGAACTGGTGCGATCGCTTCCTAGAACCTCTGCGAAGCTTTTGGACTTGATTGCGAGCTTCGGTTTGGTTTGGATTGAGCGAACGAAACTCTCACTGTCAAACTCAAATCCTTAATCGCATAGGTGCGAGGATGAGCTCTCTCTCGCTTTCTCTCTCTCTCTAGCTCTATGAGTGCCTTACGAACAAAATGAGCCTCTCCCCGGATTCGCGAAGCTTCTCATCCTTTTATACTTGGTTTTGAAATTTGGCGCGTATGGGCGAGAGCTCGCCGAGCCTCCTCGTGCCTTGACACGTGCCAATTGGTCACCGGACGGCGACGGAATCGGTTAGGATTCCGTTTATGTCCGTTGACCCTTCGTCGATCACAAACGAGCACGAATTGTACTCGGACTTGGAAATGTTAACTTTTTGTGCCGGCGTAACTTTGATCTGGCTCGCCGGAGCTCCTCCGGCGACCATTGGCCCTACCATGGGTGGCAATCGATGCGTTCTTGCTCATGGAACAAAACCCCCACATTATCTCGATCCAATTAGTATCGAATTGATCCTCAATTTGATCGTTGAATCTCAGCTCCCAAACCTACAAAACAGCACGAGTCCGGAGGAAGACGATGCACTATTCTGGACCGGTTCGGCCGATTCGACCCGGGGTTAGATCGGTCCGAACCGGTTCGATTCGAAAATTTCAAAATTAATCAAAATTGGTGGAGAATTTTCGCGATTAAACTTCAAAATCGGACTTAGGGGGTTGAATATTATCTAGAAATGTGGTTTTGCCCAAAATTGTTCTCCAATTTCTGCAAAAATCCCAAATTTTTCTAAATTCCCAAATTAGGGACAAGTTCAATTGGACACTTAATTGACCAAATTGGACCAAACCACCTATGCCAATCAATTCAGAATGTATGAAAACCTAGGGGACGGTCCAATTGAACCACGAAAGTCCCTCAACTTTGCAAGTTGAGGGACTAAATTTCAAGAATTTTAAGAATTTTTGCCCAATTCATGCAATCCGCGTAATTGAGGCTGCAATTGATCAAATTGAAGCTTGAAAGGACATCAATTGAATGTCTAGACTCTAAATGTGCGAAAAATTGCAAATAAAATGACTCAATTTGTATTTTTTTATGTGAATTCAATCCTTAGTGTTATGAAGAAACACCTAAAATTGGATTCGATTTTTTATTTTTCTTGAGCTCAACATGAAAAGAGAATTAAAATAAAAATACTGGACATTTTTCTATATTTTTGTGACCTCGAAAAATATTTGTTATGAATTTTCTAGTATTTTTTATTTTCCGAAAATATTAAAAAAAGTGAGAAATATGAAAAATTATTTTTTGTTCAAAAATGGTTCCTTATGCTTGGCCAAGTCTCCCAAACTTGATTTTTCAAATTTTTGATTTTTTATGAATTTTTGAGAATTTTTTTAGAAAATAAAACTAAGGAAAAATAATTAAAAATCGGTATCAACACGCATGTGAATGGAAGGTTGATATACGTAAAACCAAAAATAAAAAGAGAGTAACATCGATTGGTAAGGCTCTTCCCCTTTTAATTTGAACTTGTAAATTTAAATTATGCATAGCATGCATTTCACGAACATAGCATGGAAAATTGTAAGATCGTTTAAGTGATTGGGGTTGAAAGTCATCTTTTAGACTGGATGACGCCTCAAGGTCGGACCAACGTCCCCGATGTGTTCATGTGGGAGCGAAGGAGTAATTGACGTAGCGATCAAGAACCGAATTCATTCCAAGTCTTTGGATTTGTCCACGGGAGGGAGCTCCATGGACCCAACCACATCCGTGGTGAAAATTGTTACTATACGAGTTGCGCACGATATTTGGAGCTTAAACGTGGAAAAGAAAGGATCCGAGAGCTACATGCGAAATTGATGAGGCGACCTCGCGCAATTAAAACGGCCTCGAATCATTCTCCAATCAAGAAAATGGAAGTTGTTGTCATATCCTCCGATGATGAAGAAGGTGTTGATCCTCCCGAGTTGGTAGAGATATCATCGGATGAAGACATCGATCCGACTAGTTAGTTTCAGTTCAACTTTGGGGCATTTCTAGGGTTTATTGCATTTCTTCGGGGTTGTTTGTGTATTTTCTTTTGACGTGTATGGGTCAAACACCTTTAGATGTCTTTATATTCTGCTTCTTTGGAATTAACCGTATTAAGATTGTGAGTTTTATGAGTTGTCAAACTCAAAGTTGTAATAATGGCTTTTTCCCCGATTACGCTTAAACGATCCTAATCAATTACATGTCATCTTTAGGTGGGATTTGATCCATAACTACCCCATTTGGTTTATTTTAGTCAAATGGGAGTAGTTGACCCTCATTTTACTAAAGAATGACATGGAATTTGATTAGTACATTTGCATCACATTTCATGCATATCCGTTATAATCCGTGATAATTGACATTAGAATCATCATTTTGCATATTTTAGATCATGGGGAATGGATATATCAAGATCATCCCGGTGCCGCACAAAGAGTTTTCTCAATGGTGGGACCGTCTCAACCCGATCAACAAAGCATATGTTGAAGGACGTTTGGGCTGACTAGTAGATTTGATTAGAGTGGAGTATCAACCAGCCCTTATTCAAGCTTTGGCCAGGACATGGGATGCACACACGATGACTTTTAACTTCTAGGGTCTCGAGATGACCCCTACACCTGGAATATTCTGCTATCATCGGGGCCAACTTTCATGACCATATAGCTCAACCTTCTCTAGATATGGAGTCTACCCTTTCTCTATCGAGTTTCCTTCGCCTCAAGACCTCCGAGATAGAAAAGGTCTATAAATCCAACTCGGCAGATTTACTTTCTCATTCCTCTTTGAAAATTACTCTTCTCTATCCACCGATACCAGTCATAAATCGGGAAAGGTGTTTGTTCTAGCTTTCTTTGCCTTTGTCCTATTCCCCACTTCTAGGACTACCTTCGACCCCCTCCTTAGTTCACATAGCTCGACAAGCATGTTGCCGATGGAATTATTCCTACATGATCCTAGCTGAAACCTTCCTTTATCTAAACCGTTTTAAAACCTCCAAAAAGGCCATTTTACAAGCATCCAACGGACTACTTCATATGTGGTTCGTTTCTCACATAAAGACTTTCCACTTTCGAGTAGGATGTTATGAGATCAATGAACATGTTCATCCCCTTAAATCCTTCCTCAAGTGCCAATCCCTCGTACCTAAACACTCTTTCAAGAAATGAGTTGAGCTTTTGAGAGATTTGGAGCCCGAGCATATCCGATGGTGTCCGACTTGGCCTAAGATCCTTGAGGCTCGCATTACGGCGTTGATGATAGCCCTATTCCTTTACTAGGATGTACCGGTGCAAAGTGTCCTACTATCCTATTCGTGTGGTGAGACAGTTTGGCATTTTACAACAAGTGGCACCAAATGTTTATCCGGGGATCTTCTCATTTGATATGTCACATGGAAAGCTTACTAAAGAAACGAAGAAGCTCTATCGGGTCCGAATCAAGCTTATCCTTCATGCCTTGAAGAATTCTCCGTTGCAACAAGTTGAATGGCCCGACTATTTGGATGATGAGATGAACATCCATAGGGCTTCCAAGGAATATATTCAGAAGTTCAAGGAGTATCGCAGATCATTGGTCGAACCATACGTACCCGAGTGCGTATCTCCCCACATTGAAGAAGTGGAATCCTATGTAGCCGAGTACATCGTACCATACGTCCCGGGAGTGGAGCCATATATCCCCGAAGATCCGAAGCTCTGGATGTCCGAAAAGGAGAAGATCCTTATTTATGGGATTCGGACGGATCGAACGAACAAGAAGGATTCAAGCGTCCTCGGCTCGGATAGATCCATTCCCCCATTTAGCTTTGCATATTGTTATCTTTTTGAACACTTTTGAATAATTTGAGTTGTAATAAATGCATCTTGTTTCCTTTATACGCGTTGGATGCATACGCATTATCATATAGAAAGTACAATTACCAGGGATTGATCCTTTTAAAATTTCGAATTTCAACAATGCTGATTAATGTCGTGAAAAACCAATGACGGATAATCACGAGGACACGCAAAAAACACGCCTAGTAAGAATGGAACAAGAAGAACTCGCACCTCGTGTGGGTAATCCGGAGAATCGGATGAACATGATAGCTACGATGGTGGTAGAGATGAAGGCAATGCTGATAGCCGGTCAAGGAAAGTATCTTATCGACCCGAATCCTCAAGCTCCTCCGAGCGCATCGGATGGTACTTGGTGCTAACCCGGGCCCCATCGTGAACACCTCTCCAAATTTGGAAAGGCCACCTAAGGACCCTCTAGTTGTAATTGATCCGAAGATGAAGGAAGAAATTACGAGATTCGCCAAGATTGAGAAATGCTTGGCTAGCCAGGGATATGAGCTTTCACGCTTTGACAAGGTGAAGCCATTTGAAAAGATTGAGGTTCCTTCGATTACAAAGAACCCGATTTCGTAAGGAAGTATAGTGGGATCGGATGTCCTAAGGCGCACCTAAAGTATTACCTGCGCCACATGTCTCAATTCTCGGAGCAATATCCCGCCGTTGGTCAATACTTTTCGGGAGAGTTTATCCGAGGCGGCCTTAGCATGATTTATTGAACTGGAACCCGAGAGGCTTCTGACCGGGATAAGTTAGGCGATGAGTTCCTTAGGCGGTACAAATTTAACACTCGACGACCCTTACCGGGAAAGACCTTTTGAGGACCGCTAAAGGGAAGAACGAGGCCGTTCGCGCTTACGTTCAAAGGTGGCGAGCTTTGGCTGTACAAGTGAAACCACTCGTTCCCGAAGAAGAGTTGGTGGATATCTTCCTCAAGACATTACCCTTTGAGTACTTTGACAAGTTGAACACCTCTAGGTGTTAGGACGTTCGCACACCTAATCAAGGCGGCGGAGCGTCATGAATGGGCGTTGCGGGAAAAGAAGATATCCGACTCGTTTTTTAGACGCCAATACCCCGTAAGAAGAGATAAGGAGCAAACGGTGATGTGGCGTTTGTCCCTAACCCGCCTAAACCGAAAAAAGTTCTCATCTCTTACCCAAGGATCTTCTTCTTGGACCGTCCCAAAACCACCGGAACCAAGAAACAAAACCAACCTATTTTTACCTCACTGCCTCGACCTTTATCTAAACTACTACCTATACTTTGTTGGAAAACCGATTGGTTGCGAAGGAGCCTCCTAGAGCGAATCCTCCTAGGTTCGCTGGGTTTGACGAGACCCGGACATGCGTATATCATATGAGAGAAAGGGGGCACAATGTTGACAATTGTCTCCCTCTTAAATATAAGGTGTAAGCCTTAATTGATGGTAAGGTCCCGGAGTTCGATGAAACCGAACCAAACGTGCAATAGAACCCTTTATCGGAACATCGAGAGGTGAACGCAATATTTGAGAGTAACCACGAAGAAACTCTGGAGTTTATAATAAACGTGAGCAAAATGCGGGATATCTTGACCACCGACTTCACAATACCCCGATGGAGCGATTATTTCCAATGAAGAAAAGAAGGCATGTCTAGAACAGTTAATCAATTTAGGCGTTATTGGGAGAATGGAAGACGCTACTTTCAAGGGAACCTATGTAACCATCGATATGGTAGCAGAGGAGTTCGTGATGAGAGCTACGAGAGGGAAGACTTGGAGAGTTCCTTCAGGATACTTAATGAATGTCCAAGATGAAAAAGAAAAAGAGCTCGATGATTATGAAATCCACCTGGAAAAAGCTCGCCGAGGTGATAGAAGGTTCATGCGAGAAAGCTCTTAAGGGGGGGAGATAGTTGACAATCTCGAAGAAGATAGCGGAGGATACAACTTTAAAATCTTGTATTCGGTACCACCAAGCTTTTTCGTTGATTCGGGAGATATAGTTCTCGATGGTTGGGGTGGCATAGACTACCCCGAGAGCGAAGAGTTCGTGGGAACGATTGATGAAGCCAAGAATCGGGAGACCCCTCGGAATGAATGGCAGAATCGGGAGTCCGATATGTGACTTTCTAATTTGGAGACCCACATACGTCATCTCGACGAGTATGGTGGCGAAGTTATCCCGATTAGTGGTCAAGAATAATATCACAATAGTGGAAGAAAGTATGCAAATCCTAGAGATACAACGGACCATTGAGATTCAGAATAGACGGATCGCGTTGTTGCAAGAACAAGGCGGTGATATTTCGAAGAAGGTGGATGAACTAAAAGAGTTGATCGTGCCGATCACCCAAATTAGAAATATTCCGCCACAAGGCGTGAATCGAGGGTAACTTTCCGTTCGAAATATGATGGCACCGGGTATCCTTTGGCACATATCTCGTATTACCTCTGCGAAATCATTGGTCATCATAAAGATGACGAGGTGTTAATTCGGGGTTGTAAGCATAGTCGACTGGTCTCACATTGGCTTGGTTCCAATCAATTGATCTCGGATTAGGTCCCAAGTGGGAGGAATTATCGAGCACTTTGTTCGACACCTTGAAGCTGGGATTAGAGGATACTTCACCAAAGCCAACTTGTTGAATATCAAAAAAGGAGAAGATGAGAGTTTTGAACTTTTCGCGGAAGATGGAAAAAGCATGCTATGATGGTGCAACCACCGCTATCGAAAGGGAAATGTTGGAATTTATGCTCAAGTCGTTGTCGGCAGAATATTTTGACCGTATGTATGCATATACATATTCCTCCTTCCAATACATGGTAGATGTTGGTATGAGAATAGAAGGTATAATCATGAGAGTCGGGAGGGAAAGACAGAGGCATTTTGACGAAGAAAACGTCAACGATGCAACGCCCGCGAGGCCCTGTCATGAACATAATCCTCAAAGCATTCATGAGGATGAAATGATAGGGATGGTGGACATCCTAATCCGTTTTGTGATTGATATGAATAAGGTGGATAACTGGGAAGCTTTTCGTTCGAAAAAGCCGTCGACGCTAGATTCATCTTGCGAAAAAAGTGACTTGAAGTCTCGAATGGTCAAGATGATGGAATTAAGACGGTAAAGATTAAACTTTCACCCGTAGAAGAATACAACTCAAAGGCGGTGCATTAGAATTACGGGACCGGTGAAATTGACGCCGTGATGAGATCCGGAAGATGTTACGCTCCAAGGGAGGTGGACCCCGAAAAGAAGGCGCCGACGTTAGAAGAAGTGGAAAAGCTCCAACCTGTTGTGAGAACTAGTGAATATGAAGTCGTCGACCAACTCGGGAAAATGCCAGCACAAATCTCTTTGCTTGACCTCTTTAAGAATTCGAGAGAAGCATAAGAACGCTCTGCTAAAGGTGCTGAACAGAAGTGCACGTTCCTTAGACTATCAACGAAGTTCAACTGGGAGACTTCGTGGGGGCCATTCTATTAAAGGATTAGATTTCCTTCTCGGATGAAGATTTCCCGAGAGAAGGGCGCGTCCACAACAAGGCTCTCTACATCGCCGTAAGGTACCATGGAAAGGAGGTACCTCATGTTTTAATTGATAATGGCTCGAGTTTTAATCTGTGTCCTCTAAGGACTACGAAAAGCTTAGAGATAAATGCAGACTTCGTTAAGATGTCCAAGGCAACTATTCGTTCATTCGACGGAGTTTCTAAGAATGTGGTAAGCGAGATTGAACTGGATATCTCCGTTGGGCCGGTAACTTTCTCCAAACCATTTCAAGTACTTGGATATCTCTAGTGCTTTCACTATGCTTTTGGGAAGACCCTAGATCCATGTATCGGGAGCAATACCTTCTTCTCTACATCGAAGGTAAAATTCGTGGTCTAGGGCTGTGTCGATCACTATTCATGGAGAAACGGGACATCGCGCTTCCTTGAAAGGAAGGGTTCCATACATCGAGCCCCTAAAAGAGGATGAGCTTAGTTATCATACCTTTGATGTCATATCCATTATGCACGTACCATCGATACGAAGATAACTACTCTAGAGTTATCTAAGCCTGCGACTATAGCTGGGAAGGTACTCCTCACAAATGGTTTCATTCCTAGCACTGGATTGGGGAAGTATGGCCAGGGAATTCGTAATCCCTTAAGTCTTAACCCAAATGATCACAAGGTTAGTCTAGGATACAAGGGAATGATAGGACATGATACAAAGTTGAGGCCGAGGTCGAAATAAATGTTATGGAGACCAAGGACGTCATGTACACCAAGATAGTCGCTTCATTGGCACCAATGCCCGAAAAGCTAAAGGGAAAATGTTTGAAAATCTCTTATCCCAAGTATTCTCCAAAAGAGGTAAATGGCTTGAGGATGAAGATATTTCGATATTGCGAATCCGGATTTATTCAACCCATTTCTGGACAATCGGGTAAATGTGATCAACGAATGGCTCGACGACGACTTTCCCCGTCACGCATCGTGTCCTTTAGGCTCGCCAGACATCCCTAACATTCACTTTCTTCTTCCAGGATCGACACGGCTATAAACTCAACGTAATGCCGTATGCACATGCGGAAGCGACACAATACCCTAATGATAAATTAAACAGAATGACTTGAGAAGACAAGGAGATTTTATAACATAGAGACGATCATTCTTACAATGCATAGGAATGAAATACATAAGGATCACGAGGAGAGACAGATAGCTGGGGGTAAAAAGGGCTCCCACAAAATATACGACAACCGAGGGTAGGCATTACGTTAGACTACATCCATCAACAGGGTATACCAAAAAGGTTAAGTGGCTCTACTCTACACTTCGGTTCACGCCTTCGCTGGTGGTGGCACATCTTTCGGGTTAGACTCCATCGGCTCTTCAAGACTCTCCGCCTCCATCGAATCGACGTGCGGGTCCACGACTTCTCTACCCCAGGGCAAGCACTCGCCAGGCTCCAACTCCATGGGGCCTCCTTGCTCGTCCTCGTCGTAGGGCACGCCGTAGATTTGGAGAGGTCCGCCCTCCCTTCTTCGGCTCCCCGAGTCCAAGCCAAAAAGGTATGCTCCTCCCAAGCTCCACCTCCTACGTCTTTCCATACGGTGGTATAGTTCCTATAGTGCACCCTAGCATCGCCTATCACATATTTCGTCACTATGCGATCGATCCGTCTCGGTATCCCAAAAGGTGGCGGCGGCATCTTCAAGGTCGATGGTTTGAAAAGGGGGTCCCGCGAAGGGGTGAGATAAAATCCCGGTAAAGGTGGATCTAAGCCGACCTTAAGGTATGGTACCTCCGAGCAAACTAACTACCACAATCAACTAGACAATCACATACAAATTATTCTACACATATGACTAGCTCGGATCGGCACACATAAATCTCTAAAGCAACAGTCGAGTCACGATTACTATGGAGCTTTCGACTTATGCACTATCACTAATCGATCACACGTGGCATCAATATCAAGCAATCCATTCTTAGGCCCGCGTCTCAATGCCTCAGGTTTATAACACATACTCTCGGTCATCTATCCCGCGTAACTACGCATCGGGCTTAAAAATGCACTCTGTCATAATGCGAAACATGATTTCACTTAATCGGTACAAAGCCTCGGACTATTAGGAACACGGCTTGTACATATAGATATATACATACATGTATGTACACTGGGTCTCGAACACTTAGGAATACGCCCCATTAAATTCACGGTCTCGGACACTTAGGAACACGACCGGAATAAGTCTCGAACAATTAGTCGAACACGACTTACCTTGGTCTCGGACGACTTAATTGAACACGACTTTCATAGTATCCATATATGCCATAGTATAATATAATCGGCTATGAACCCCGCGATTAACGCATCGGGGTACCAATACTCATAATTCACATCCGGAGGCTTCATTAATAAACTTCATGATCGAGTATAACAAATAAAGCCCAATAGCACAGCGGTTCAATCGCCCTACCTAACACATGGTTTGCGCATCACAAATTTAGCTGATTCTCACATTGACACTTTTCAAGGTTCACATATCAATGTAGAACACTATGACACACCCACAATACACCAATTCCATTCAGCCCCATTTAAGCTACAAAACGCTCCATTTCGTTTCAATCAAATATCATCGGTCCGGCATGCATTTTAACACATGGTATTACATCTCACTCACGTGGTCGAATATATAATAGTCCTTAAGCTCATAAATTTCCACAATCCCACAATTTAAACGACACTAATAATCAGCACAACAACTAGCACAACTTACATCTAAATGGTACCTAACTCGAACTCATCGTGCAATATTCGATCTTCACTATTTTGGAGGGAATGTTCTAAAAGCCTTTCAAAAGGATGATCCTTCGGATGAAAAGAGGCAAACTTTGTTCTCAAACACGTCCCCGATACACTTGAGAGATGAGTGATGATGACGAGAGAAAGAGAAACTTAATCTTTGGACGTAGCGGTCATTCGCAAGTGATTACATGGATTGAAAGGATGAAAGGCATTTTCATTTCAAAATTTTCCATACACACTTATATCCATTGACAACCATTTGGAACCAAAAAGGGAGAAATTTTTCTGGATAAAACCCCGTCAAGAACCACCCCACACTGGGGGCATATTTGGAGGTTCGTTGGTTGATTCCTTGGAGAAAAGATCAAGGTAAGACTTTATTATGCTAACTTGTATCAATCTTTTTGTGATAGCTTCAGGTGACTTCTTGCGGAGGCTTGGAACACCTCGAAGTGAAGAAAAGCACTTAATTTCTATATCCCCAAACACTCTATCCTTTGATCAGCCAATTTGAGCCTTTAATTTTTATTTCTAAACCATTGTTGGTGATCACCTCCCTATCTTGGGGCAAGACAAAGGAATTACCAGCAATGAGTCAAAAGCATAAATTGGAGGAAATTTTCAATCCTGGTCTCGAAAAGAACGGTCAATGCAGAAAATGACAAGAGACAAAAGGGCTAGAAAAAGCAAAGTGCTTGGTAAAAGCAAAGGCCGAGGCCCATTTGAAATCCTCTCGCAGAAAAAAGAGAGAAAAAGAAAAAGAAAAGCTTGAGAATCATAGTGAAAAGAGGAAAATCCTCGAAGTCAATCAAGAAATATATTCATGAACCTTCCTCAAAGCAAACAACCTGCTGGTAAAGATATCAAGGTGATCACCCACGTTCATCCATTTTTCTGAAAATATGGCCTTTCCTAAAAGCCCACCTTAAGCCAAGATACAACCTACCCCCAAAACTTTTCCGATCTAAGAGATGTCTCAGGCCGATGCGAGAGATCACGCAGAAGCTACCGCTTAAAGAGGTAAGTACAATCTTGTCTTATCGTATCTTCAGGGTTCTTGACTTGTAGACCCGAAGAAATTATTCTTGATGAATATTCCTTTCTTAGCCTCAAGATGAATATCCTTTGATAAACTTTTGACATGGCCTAAATTACGGTCCCTTTTAAATGCCTTTTTTGATCAATCGATTGTATGAATCTCGAATGATCCCGAAACCTTAAGGTTAGGTCTTTTGTGAGCAGATTCGAGTTTTGAGTAAAGCCTTTCCAAATGGTGAGAAGCCCTCTTGGATAAAGGAAATCCTTTTGAAATCTTTTAAAACAACCTTTTTGAAGAATACCCGGATCGCGATATTCAAAATTCATCCCAAGTAGAGATTTGAACATGAATGCCTTTCAATAATGTGTTTGGGCCAGCTTTCCCTACAAATACAAGTTGAACACTTTTTAATTGGAATTCCTAAGTTTTTTCTCGAAACCTAGGATCACCTTTTCTTTGTCATAATTCATGGGCCTTAAACCCACTACTTTGCTCCAAAAGCAATTCTAATGATGTTTAGTTGATTTTCTCGCATGTTCCCTAGTGTCTCTAAACCCTCGAATAACTACATTTTTAAAGATCCGACTAACTTGAATTTTCTGCAGGTTTTCTAGTCTCCCCGATCCTCAAAACTCAACTTTTTAAATCCGAAAATCGGGTTTGAGTTTCGTAGGTTCTTTAGTAATTCTAGATCCTCGAGATGGCACCCTCATCTTTTAAATCCGAAAATTGGGTTTGACCTTCTATAGGTTCTCTAGTAACCCTAGGTCCTCAAATGGCACCCCTCAACTTTTGAAATTTGAAAATCGGATTCGAGCTTTTGTAGGTTCTCTAGTAATCCTAAGTCCTCGGATGGCACCTTCAACTTTTAAAATCGAAAATCGGGTTTGAGCTTACAGAGGTACAATAGTAATCCTTGGTTCTCGAGATGGCACCCTTTTTCTTTTAAATATGAAGTTTAGTTTAAGTTTCCGAAAGATTCCTAGTAATCATAGGTCTTTGGAACAATATCCTTCTTATCGCTTTTGTTGATTCTAGAAGGAAGACATTAAGATATTCTTTTAAATGGTGAACTCCTTTCTATAGGATAACCAATTCTCTTTTAAACGATGAATTCCTTTCTAGTTATAGCCAATTTTCTTTTAATAGGTGAATTCCTTTCTATAGGATAGCCAATTCTCTTTTAATAGGTGAATTTCTTTCTACAAGGATAGCCAATTCTCTTTTAAACGGTGAATTCCTTTCTACGGGATAGTCAATTCTCTTTTAATAGGTGAATTTCTTTCTACAGGATAGCCAATTCTCTTTTAAACGGTGAATTCCTTTCTACAAGATAGCCAATTCTCTTTTAAAAGGTGAATTCCTTTCTATAGGATATCCAATTCTCTTTTAAACGATGAATTCCTTTCTACAGGATAGTCAATTCTCTTTTAATAGGTGAATTCCTTTCTACATGATAGCGAATTCTCTTTTAAACGGTGAATTCCTTTCTACAGGATAGCCAATTCTCTTTTTAATAGGTGAATTTCTTTCTGAGAATAGCCAATTTTCTTTTAAACTATGAATTCCTTTCTAGATGATAACCAATTCTCTTTTTAATAGGTGAATTCCTTTCTACAGGATAGCCGATCTCCTTTTGATAGGTGAACTCCTTTTTTACAGGATAGCCAATTCTCTTTTAATAGGTGAATTCCTTTCTACAGGATAGCCGATCTCCTTTTAAATAGGTGAACTCCTTTCTACAGGATAGCCAATTCTCTTTTTAATAAGTGAATTCCTTTCTATAGGATAGCCGATCTCCTTTTAAATAGGTGAATTCCTTTCTACGAATAGCCAATTCTCCTTTAAATGGATAATCAAATATCTTTTTTTAGGTAAATCCCTTATTACGGGGTAAACCCTTCTTTCTACCTTCAAACCGCTGCAAAAAGACACTACCATCGGACATGAGTCGCTCCCTAAAAAGGACCTCACGAGCTATTCAAAGGTAATCCTATACACTCGTCCTATCAACCTCGACCAACAATCTCTAGACCACCGACAGTAAGCCACAGGTGAATCTCTCTCTCTCCTCATTTCTCTCCCACATTAGGAATGAACCGAAGTGATTTCTCCATAAAATTTTGAACTTCAACGGCAAAGGTAAGATGATTGAATGTCGAGACTCGTTTTTCTTTAGTTTTTCCCCGGTTGAGTCGATTGAAGATTCAAGTGTCACCTTGTCTTTGAAAGAAACCTCCGATCGAGATTACTTTCAAAGAGGGCGACTCTTGACACCCGATTTTTGATCAAGTGTTTCTTAGTTTTATTTCATAAAATTCACAAAAATTCATAAAATTGAAAAATCAAGTTTGGTGGCCTTGACCAAGCATAAGGAACCATTTTTGAACAAAAAATAATTTTTCATTTTTTTCGCATTTTTTTAATATTTTCGGAAAATAGAAAAGTACAAGAAAATTCACAAAACATACTTCCCGAGGTCACAAAAATATAGAAAAATGTTCCATATTTTTTTAAATCTCTTTTCATTTTGACCTCATGAAAAACTAAAAATTGAACTCAATTTTAGGTGTTTCTTCACAATACCTAGGGTTGAATTCGCCTTAACAAATGCAATTTGAGTCTTTTTATTTGCAAACTTTGCATGTTTTGAGTCAAGACATTCAATTTCAATCCTCTGCAGCTTCAATTTGATCAATTTCGCCCTCAATTGCACGAATTGCACGAATTGGGGCAAAATACCCAATTATTCTTTGTAATTTAGTCCCCGAAATTTCTAATTTTTGAAATTACTTTTAATTCGGGGACTTTGACAACAAAATTGGACTACCTCCCAAGGTTTTCACATGTTCCGAATCGATTGGCAGAGGTGGTTTGATCCAATTTGATCGTTTGAGCGCCCAATTGAACTTTTTCCCGATTTGCAATTTTAGAGAAATTTGAGGTTTTATAGAAATTGGTGGGGACATTTGGGCAAAATCATATTTCTAAATAGAATTTGAGCCCCCGAGTTCAATTTTGAGATTTAATTGTAAATATTTCCCACGTATTTTGATTAATTTCGAAAATTGCAAGTTTGAACCCGGTTCGGACCTATCGACCGCCCGGTTGGACCGGTATGAACCGGTCCAAACGGTGTCATCTTCTTCCCCGAGTTCAAGCCATTTTGCAGATTGAATGATGAATTTTGACGATCAAATTAGACGAGTTCAAGCCATCTTCTTCCCCGAGGTGTTTTGTCCGCTAGGTCCGGACGTGTCGATTGCACCGGTATCACAGCCCAATGACCGCGAGCACGGCCGGTCAAAGTTTCGGCAATCCAGAAAGTCAACATTTGAACAAATGACCAAATTTGTATTTAATTCGTGTACGACGAAGTGCCAAACGGAGTTGGACGGAATCGCATTCATTCCCAGCGCCGTCCGGCTCACTTCGCACGCATGGGCACATGCGAAGTGAGTCGTGAAGCTCTTCCCGTGCGCGCCAATTTTCAAAGTTGGTATAAAAGGGGCGAGAAGCTTCGCGAAGAGGGGAGAGGCTCATTCGTGCTCGCCGAGAAACGAGAATAGAGAAAGAAAGAGAGAAAGGGAAGAGAGAGAGACTCCGCGACAGTTGTCGCCGCTCGCGGAGACTTGAACCGTGAGTTGCTCGGCCGGCCAATCCAGCTGAATCGAAGCTCGCAATCGCCTCCGAAGCTCGCTTGAGCTGAGAAGAAACGATCACACCAATCCAATTAGTTCGAGATCTCCAAAACGGTGAGTCGCCTCTCGATCATCTCTCCGTGTGTTCATTATGTAGCACTATCTTAGGCCCGATCGGTTGAATTAGTGTGTGCGTTTTGATCTTCGAACATCACCGACCATATCCGCATCTCCGTTTTGCATTGATTTTGCTCGAAATACCTAGAGTCGAGCATTCAACCAATCGCGGTCCGGTCGAATTTCGACTAGGCTATTCTAGCCATTGCGAGCTCAATCGGAGCTCGAGGTAAGTTTCTTGAACTTCCTGTGATGATCGTGTGCGAAGGAATTGCTCGATTTGGCATTAATCTATATGTTTGAACTCTATAATATCACTGTCTCGTAGCTCGATACTCGCGATTTAGGCGATAGAATAGCGCGATCCCGAGATATGTGGATCCGGGAGGTCCAGGTGAGTCGATCGGTTCGGTTTGGGGTCGATTGGCCGAGATTTCACCGTCGGATCTTGCCGGGGAGTCTCGGCCGTCCGTTAGGTAGTCGTCGAGAGGTAGAAGACGAAGCGAGGTGGCAAGGTCAACGAGTCAAAGTCCGAGGTGTCAAGTCGTGATAGTTCCAAGTCAATGTCCAATCTCGGCCGTTGGCGCAGATGGGCCGAGTCGGATTAGGTCCGATGGTCACGATAAATAGATTAGTTTGATTAAGGGCCATTAGATTTGATTTTTGTATTTTTGATTAATTCGTTTAATATATGGAAAATAAAAAATACGGAAACGGTGCCGTTTTAGTTGTGGGCGTGCGGCGTCGTTTAGAGTATAGGCCCGATGCGTCGTCGTTTTAGGTCTAATAGGAACGAACGGCCGAGATCAATTCCGGGTTCAATCGTGGTCGTCCGTATAATTTTAGTATTTTCGAATATTAGAAAAATATTTTAAAAAATAAAAAATATTATGTAAATGGGATACGGCGTCATTTTAGTGTCGAGCGGGTCCTAGTCGGGTCAGGGTCGGGTTGACCGGGGCGACAGGGTTGACCCGGTCCAAAAAACTAATAAAAAATTCATAAAAAGTTTCTAAAAATCCAAAAAATTAATAAAATTCATAAAAATTCCCAGATTTTCCCAAAAAATTTCTAAAAAATGTCTAGATCGATTCGGGACTCTTATAGTCTAGATCGAAAAGTTTTGAAGTTCCGAGGGTTGATTTACATCGATCCAAAAAATTATTGATTTTCGGAAAATAAATAAAAAATGTGAAAAAGGTTAGAAAAATTCCAAAAAATTCTGAAAAATCACAAAAAATGGGAAATGGTCACATTCAACTGGCCTGACCCTATTTTGTGATTTTTGGGTCCCGAACCATCCAAATGACCATTTTACCCTTATGGGTACTTGGCCCCAAAAGAATTTCCGAACCATCCTAGAACTCGAACAAATCTTTCTATGGGCGGATAGGGCCATGCTAGACATGCCATGCTCGTTGGATTGCTTGATTTGATTGTGATTACTCATGATTGCGCATTTAATTTTCTCGATTGTGATTGATAGGATAGAAATTCCTGTTTGCATGACAACTTTAGATCGTTAGAGCCTACCTCACCTTGAATATCGTCTGCATGAATTCTTAGGTTAGAAAATCACTCAACTTCGATAACCGAAAGGACGTCGATTTGAATTTCGGCGTAACCAAGTCCCCATACCCACTTCTCCGATTTTCGTAGAATCGAACAATTTCTCCCTACCGCATGGTAGGGTTCCCGATCATACCCTCCAAAAATTGATCGGTGGCAACTCCATATGCATGTACACTTGCGCACATGTCACTCGACCACACTAAGGTCGACCCCGATATAAAAAAATCTTTTTCACGCCGCGATTCGAGTAATGGGTCTCGGGAGGGACCCACGCGCCAAGATCCACCGCTAACTAGATCGGAAGCGTGGCTCGTTAACTCTCACCATCCGCGCGCCGAAGGGAGCATAATATCTCCCCTCGTCGGAAAAGGTGGAGGAGGGTCGCGACATTTACGGACTGGATGGATTCTTAACCGTTTTCGTCGCAATCGATGTGCAAAATGGCACATGGGGAGCACGTAAGGGCCGAGTTGGCGAAGTGTTTGAGCACGCTAGAATTTGAAATTCGGTATAAGGCCCTCACGTGGTTTCAAGCGAGGGGGATCGTTCATTCGATTCCGGAGACTTCGTAAAGAGAAAGGGAGAGAGAAAAAGCAAGAGAGAGCCCGCTCTGTGACCACCATTATCGCGAGCTCAAGCTTCGACCGTGAAGTCTTCGTCGGAGCGATCCGGACCAAATCGAGCTACGAATCCACTTTAGAAAGCTCACTAAGGTTTCGTAGAGGCGATCGCACTAGCTCAATCGGCTCGACATCACCAAAAAAGGTATGCCCGGTGTTCGAGTCTCTCTCTTCGTCAATGGAAAAGCTCGTTTCTAACCTTAATCCTTGAAATTTTTGTGTGCGTTTTCATCCTTAAGTATCACCGAGCATACCCTATTTGTTTGATTGTATCGATTTCACGTCGAACCTCGCATTTGAGCCTCTCGAACCTCCTCACCATTATCAAACCAATCGAAGCTTGCCTAGCAAAATCTAGGCTAAACCAGGTCGGTTAGACTTACGGGTAAGTTTCTTGAACTTCAATTGAGTGTGTATTATGAGTTAATTCCTTTAGTTTGCCTTGAATCGCATGATTAAACTTGCCATGGCCATACTGGTTCTAGCTTCGTATCTCGTTGATTTTATGGATGAAATAGCTTGATTTTAGGATATGTTGAACGGGGAAGTCACGACGAGTCAATCGCATCGATTTCGAGCCGATTGACCGAGGTTTCACCATTGGATCTCGTCGGAGAAACCTCGACAGTCCATTTACTTAGAGTCGCGCGAGGAAGATAAAGGCTAGTCGGCTCTGCCGACTTGGTCAACGTCCGACGTGGCGCCGACGCGGCGCCACGTAGCTTGATACGTGGCAGCTACGTTAACGAGGCCATTGCAACGATTTTGGAAAAATAATAAAAAAAGAAAATGATCGGACGGTGGGGGTGGTGCCATGTGTCTTGATATGGATCTTTAGAAAAATAAAAAATGATTTTTTGAATTAAAAATTAATTTTTAGAAATAAAAAATAAAACATTGATCGGATGGTCGAGAATTAGTCTCATTGTTCGATCTTGGCCGTTGATTTTAGTAATCAAATCGGATAGTTTAAGATTAATCTTTGCTAGATCTCGAGCCGTCAATTCAGTAATCAAATCCAAGGGTTGTGGCTTAGCCATGTGGTTCAATAGGAACCGTAGGATTAGATATTAGTTTTTTTTAATATTTGGATAATTAGTTTAGATTTTCAGAAAATAAATAAAAAGAAAAAAAATACGACGTCGTTTCGGGGTCTGCAGCTCCGGGTGAGGGTCTAGACCCCGTTTATTGGGTTGACTCGATCTGGTTTTAATAAAAAAATTAGGAAAAATTATAAAATCAAAAAATTATGAAAAATTTAAAAAATTAGAAAAATAAGGAAAATTCCAAAAAAATCACAAAAATTGGGAAATAGCCACATTCAATTGGTTTGACCCCAAATTGTGATTTTCGGGTCTCGAACTTTCCAAAATGGCCATTTTACCCTTTTGGGCATTTGGCCATTATATCTTCCAAACTAACCCCTTGATTTTAATTGGTTATTCCCTAAGCCTATAGGGCTATATTAGGTATACCGTGTGGACTTGATTGATTGGTTGCCATTGATTCCTTGATTTGTGCACTTCATTTCTTGATTGTAAGTGACAAGATAGAAATTTCCGATTTGCATGATACCCATAGGTCGTTAGAGCTTACCTCATCCCCTTAAGTATCTGTATGAATTCTTAGGTTAGGAAAACACTCAAGCCGGTACCGAAAGGGTGTCGATGACATTCTCGCCGTAACAAAATTTCCAAACCCATTTATCTAATTTTTGCAGAATTGATTGGTTACTCCCGAGCCATTTGATAGGGTTTTTCGATCATACCCTCCAAAAAATGATTGGTGGAGACCGCAATGGCATGTACACTATGCATATGTCATCCGAATACACTAAGGTTGACCCCGATTTTAATTCCTTCCGCCGTCACGATTTAGGTAATGGGCCTTGGGAGGGGCCCGCGTCCGAAATCCATCCATCACTAGTTCGACGACGGATGGCCCATTAACCCTCGAGAGCATTTTGGCGACAATTGAACGACGGATGGCCCGTAACCTCGAGAGGGTCGCGACAATTGGCCAAACCTATTTTGGGTGTTTTTATCCCTCGATCCTTCCAAATTAACAATTTTGTCCTTTTTGGCGAATTGTCCCCAATCTTTGTCAAATCAACCCTAATCCTTAATCACACTTTTGCAAAGCCTTTAGGGCTATAATAGGGATTCCATGACTTATCTTGATGTATCTTTGGATCCTTAATTGTGCACTTACTTTATTGATTGAGATTGATAGGATTAATCTTTCCGATCTGCATGATACCCAGATTTAGACTTACTTCACCCAAAAGCTGCGCTTGCATGAAATTATAGTTAGGACAATCGCTCGACGTTAGGTACCAAAAGAGCGTTGGTAGTAATACTGACATAATCAAGTTCTCGAACCCAAAATCTTTGATTTTGTAGAACCGAACGATCTCTCCCAATCGTTTGTGAGGTATACCTTCCAAAAATGGTGGGTGGTGACTCCTTTTTGCATGTACACGTTGCAATGTCCCTCGACCCCGATCAATGATCAATTGATGAAATTTCCTCCAAAAAAATCCCATCGCGATTTGGTATCGGCCTAGGAGGGCTTGGAGCCAAGAAAACCCATTACCTTTACAAGAGTGGCCGACTTGGCAATCCATTAGCCCAACGTACCAACCTCCTCCCTCCGAGGATCAGGTTGTGACAAGATGCGCTTGAAGATGAGGTACGTTCCCTAACGAAATGTGTTAAATATTGATGTAGATAGGAGTTATAAGGGGTTGCGTCTATGCTAATGCGTTTTGTGCAGATTTGGAGTTTGGGATTGATTGTTTACTTATGCACTTTTGAAGCATTATTTTGATATCAAATGCTATGTATGATCTTGTATATTTTGAGGATCACGACACCTGCACACACAAGCGCCCAAACCTAGGCTGTGAATCACTCTTTTAGGTCGCCATAAATCGGGTATTATTGCGTTGGGGTTGATCTACTCTTGAGGAATATACAGCTATTATAGGAGTTGATTTCAAGGAGCTGATTGTGCAACCGCTTTTGGACAAGGATTCCACTCACGAGTTATCGAAGTTCCTCCATCTTAAAACTTCCAAAATATAGGAGATCTATAAGTCCAATTCTGGTAACTTCACTTTTTCCTACCTATACGACAATCACTCTCTCCTCCCAGTTGACACTAGCCATAGAGCAAGAAAGGTCTTTGTCATGGCTTTCTTTGCATTTGTTCTGTTTTCTATCTCTAGAACTATTGACACCTAAATTTTGACTAACCTTTCACTCATTTTCAACATAAAAATTAGAGCTACTTTTAATTCTAAACAAAAACATTCGCATCATCTTTCATGTTTATTTTTTTCATTTATGCATTGCACTAGCTTTCATCTACATCGGAGTTGTGAGATCGACCAAATTTGACAGATGATTTGGATTTGGATTGACGAGCAAATTTTTGGCAATTCATGAGTATGTGTGCCAAAAATTAATGGGACCTAGACCTAGTTTTTAAATTCAATTCAACCCATTTTTAGCCAATTTAAATATTCAAGGCTTTTATTTAATTGGTTCTCAATCAGTTAAAGCCTAATTTGAGTTTGAATTTGCGCGATTGAACCCATAAGGCCTTGGAATTTTCGACCAACCCATATCCATATCCTCTATGGCCGAAAATTACATGGTCTTTTAATGGATTAGGACTCTTGAATTTCAGAATTTTAAATCCTATGGCTAAGAGTGAGTCCTAGTCTAATTAGGAGTTCTAATCTAACGGTTGAAAACGAGCCTTCCCTTTGCTAAGATTAGGAACCCTAATGTCCTTTATATATACCTTATTATATTTAGGGTTAAGGGGGGTTTCACGCACTTTACACGTTCAGAAATTTTCAAAGAAAATAGAGAGGGAGAACCAATTCCAAGCCATTGGTCATCGCTCAAGCAAGCAAGCAATATTACTTCGGCAGATTCTTTAGTCAACTTGGTGGAGTTCCATCGATGCACGTGCAGGAGAGGTCCAACGCATCCAGGCGTGCTCGTGTCCCCACAAGTCCTGCAGCATCTTCCCACCAAGGACAAGCTGATCCGTACCCCTGCAATGAGACGCAAATTGCAGTCACGATCATTAATTGCAACCCCGAACCGGCGCATCTTCATCATCCCAGATAGACATGGCCATTTGGGCCCGTGGGCCCGGAACCAGCCCCTTAACCTGCCCGGAACCGGCCCATTGACCGAGCCCACGGTTCCAACCCGGTTAAAAAAAAAAGGTAAGAGGCAAGGGGAAAAGGCCTAGGAACCGGCGGTTCCGAACCAGAACCGAACCGGCCCGAACCGCCTGTTTTCACCTTTTTTCGGAACCGGAACCGCCAATTCCTAGGAACTGGCCACCTCTAATCCCGAGCCATCACACCTCGTTTCTTTGACAACCGGCTGCTGGCTCGCACTTGCACCGATTGCATCCGGCTCACTTATCAGTCTAGTTTCAACGGCTAATTAGCTCTCTTTTTTTCCTTCACACTATTCGAAGCTCGTTGTTTTTGCAGATTTTAGAGGTCCTTTTCCCGATATTTGGAGCTCCAATTCGCAGCGAACCAAGATCAAAAGGCGTTCGTTTTCTCGACTATCATCAGTTTGTGTGTGTGCAGATTTTTGAGCTCAATTCAAAGTAATATTTCTATATTTTTGTAGGTTTGATTTGATGACATTTTGAGTTTAAAAGCAAGCAATTTTGCCATTGTTCGTTAACATGCTGTTTATATGCTATTTTGTCCAAATCGAGGCCCATTTCGCATGTTTACGGTCACTAACCATGCAGATTTTTGCGGATACTTAAAGGTAAGTTTCTCGACTATTTTGATGTAGATTTTACGTGAATTCCATGCTTTTTGCTTGCTGTTCTTCCGTGTAAACACAGAAAATTTTTACGGAAAATTCAAGGAACAATTTTTGCATATCAAAACCCTAATTTTTATCACTGATTTAGAAAATTGGATCTTAATTGGACTTATTGGATATGTTTCCAGAATAAAAATCCTAAATCTAAACTAGAAAAATCTTTTTCCTAATAGGCAACGTCTGCGTTAAGTTGGACAACCTTATTCGTTGCCATTCGGATACCACCTTCCAACATAGTAAAGACGAGAAGTTAGCTAGTTTGATCTTTTCCCATTTAGATCCGATTTGCTAACTTCAAAAATTCCATTTTGGATTTAGGAATATTCTTCTTTTCGAAAATTGTAAAAGAAAAGGGTTGATTTGCTCTAATTGCTATCCTGGATTATCTGATTTGATTGATAGCTTGTATGATTTGAATTTTCTGATAAACTTAAAATTCCTAAAAAATTTAGTAGGATATAGTTTCCTAGAAATTATATCTAATTAAATCTTTAGGAAGATAAATTTTTTAGAAACTTTATCTCATTAAGTTTATTATGGAAATAAATTCAAGAGGATTAAATCTATGATATTTTCAATCTGGCCAAAATTGCATGCAAAGAGATAAAAAATCCCAAGAAAATTCGGCATATCCTCATGCATATTTTCAGATTTTATGTCTGCATATCCACTTCATTTTTTTCGAGTATCATATCTTGCATTCCGTATTAAAAACAAAAATATCATTCCCATATCATACATATCCATTATCTCATGCATATCTGATTCTTGTGTTATCTCATTCGCATGTCTCATGTTTGCATCTTATATAGATTAGGATATTGTATCTTGCATATTTTACATATCTTTGTAATTACTTTTCATAAACTTGAAAATTCAAAAAACAAATTGATGGATGTAAGGTTATAGATTTTCCAAATAATTTTGGGATTTAATTTAATTTATTTCCTAAGAATTTGAGGAAATATTAAATCGGGTCATGTTCAATTAAGTCCACTTTTAATTCTGAAAATACATTGAAAATACTAAAAAACAATTCATTTGTATCACATATCATATAGGTTAGCAAGCATATTTTAAATTGCCATGTCATATTCTCGCATATCTTGCCATATCTCATATCATCTCGGCCTATTCCATATCTCATATCATCTCTCGCCTATTCCTCTCGACTTTGTAAGAGTGTCGATGGAGCGAGGGCTAATGGGTTGTCTTCCTTCACATTTGCGGTGGTATGGATTTCGGATGCGGCCCCCTCCTAAGGCCCATTACCCAAATTGCGATGGAGGATTAAGAATCGAGGGTCGATCTCTTTCACAGGTATGGGATCGGACCCTTTCGTGATATGTACGTAGTGCACATGCCAACGGAGTCGCCACCAATCATTTTTTGGAGGGTATAATTGAAAACCCTATTGAGCGATTGGGCGAGGACTTAGTCATGTTGAGATTGTCATCGACGCCTCTTCGGTACCTAAGTTGAGTATTTTCCTAAACTAAGAATTCATACGATACGTCGGAAAGGTGAAGTAAGTTCTAACGATCTAAAGGGTATCATGCAGATGAAAATTTTCTAACTTATCAATCACATCCAATAATGAAAAGTGCACAAATCAATGAATCAATGATGTAGGGATAAAATGCATCAAATCACCAATCAATATGTCACAGGTCATACCTATTATAGCCCTAAATGCTTAGAGAATGGTACGTTTAAATTCATGAATGGTTTAGGAAAAATTTGGGGCGAAGTGTCCAAAAGGGTAAAGTGGTCATTTTCAAAGGCTTGAGAACCCAAAATCAACAAATTTGAGTTAGGCCAGTTGAATGTAGCCATTTTCCAATTTTTTTGATTTTTGGAATTTTTTTGAATTTTTCATTTTTTTATTCTTTTGGAAATTTTTTATGAATTTTTATTATTTTCTGATTTTTTTATTTTTTAGTAATTTTTATGATCGGGTTGACTGACCCTCGGGAATCGAGACATCCGACCTAGACCTTACGGGGCCTAGGTTGGCCTAAAATGACGTTGCATGATTTTTTTATTTATTTTCTGAATTTTTCTGAATTTTTTAGAATTTTCGAGAATTTTTATTTCTAATATTTAATCCCATGGTCCAGGTTCACCCATGTAGCTAAGCCACAACTCTTGGATCTGATTACTAAGATCTACGATCCAGCTTAAATGGAGACTAGACTTAGACCGTCCGATCTACATACTACTACCAACAGCCGAGATCAAATGGTTGCTTGAATAGGGAAACTAACTCTCAACCATTCGATCCGAATACTAAATCCTACGGCCACTATCGCACGGCAAGACTAATTATTGATCGTCCGATTTGTAGCACCCCTCACTCCAGGTACTACTAGTAGAGCAATGACACCCAGGTCGTCATGCTTAACTATTCTCTATCATCAAATAGATTATTCTCATGCAATGGAAACTTAGACCACATATTTAATAGAAATAGCAGATACACACTCACAAAACACTCATAACAACACATCACATTAGATTAGAAACAACACATAGGTTCGATTGATTACATCCGGTAAGCATACTAAGAACATGGGGACGGTTACCTGGGATTACCTACTCCCAACTACATATATACAACATCACACCTCCCTTACCCGAATATTAATCAAAATGTCGCATCCACTCCGAACACGCGGACTTCCCAAAAAGTCACCCTCGGCCCATTTGACCCCTCCTAGGCCGCCACCGTAGCTGAACCTCCTCCTATAGCTCCTTTGTCCGAGTCATTAACAACGTCACCGTTGCCCCTATCAAATAGATCATGAGGAATAGGGCCCTCTCGTTGCCCGTCAATCACAAGGAACACGAACACGAACTTACACTCTATCGAGGCCATGCCAACGCCTATGTCGATAGTAAGGGTGGCGGTGACTCGAGTAAAGGTGATCCCATGCTCGTTAGGGATATCGAAGTCTTGGGTTTCGATCTCAAGGGATATGGGGAGACCGTAACGGGAATCCGAGGGTATCGAAATTGAGCCCATGCCTGTCAATGTAAAATGACATATACCACAAGTGTGAGTAATCCCAGCGAATAAATTCAGTTATCCTAACACTCGTTCGATTCATAATAACACTCAAGTTCGTAGTGAACATAGCAATTGATTCATGAACTAGTACCACATATATAACTATTCATATCTACAAATATGTAACCCGAATATGCAACATGCCATTGAATGATTGCAACTCTCCCATCTACACTACATACCACCCTTATACCTGAGTCCACTCTTGGCTCGTAACCTTACTACTTTTGCTCGGCCTTTCTTGCCGGCCTTCATGACAACTTTCCACCATGGAATCCTCACTTTGAGGCTTCGTGTTATGTCACGCGGTCCACCTGGCGCCACTTACCAAGCTCCGTATGTGTAAAATGTATGCATAACAATCATAGTATCGCCCAACCAGAACATACAGGCATGTCACCACTTAATGAAGTACATACACCACATTCGTCTTTGGGCATTAACATCACGACTACCGTACACACGTGATGAGAGTCCCTAGAGGTTTATTCGGTTGGACACCATCTACTCTATTTCGTTGTGAATTATCAACCAACTGATTTTCTCGGCCACCTTCACCTATTGGCACCAATCCTGTACTTTGCTCTAATTGAGGTCATATAGAACTGAATAAGATTAACATTAATCACATAAAGCCCTATTGAGCTTTAAGAGTTTCGGCCATCCACTTTTACCACCAATTCTCACAACACCTGATCTTGGTAATCTTTCACTACCAATCATAATTTCCAGATTTAAGTAACAACCAGAATCACAAAATTAAGGTATATGGTTCCATGGTTATACTAGTCCCAACCCTTAATTCCACCTACAACATTCGGCCTCACCCACTTCATCACTCATAATGACTACTCATTTTCCTGATTACATTAGCTCTACTTTGGCCCTATGATACTTAATCTCTATCCTTGGTTCTACATCCACGAATTCTACTTCTCACTCGAGCTAGACCCAAGGATCTGCCATTACCTCGAATTAACGGAGATGACCATGTCTTTATTATCAACCCAATTCATACCCAATTCATGAACTAAATCGACTGTGCCCAAAGAAAACTATAATGCACTACGGATCGGTCCAAAACCATCCATCTTATTCATGGCCAGACATTCACACATAATTGATCTTAGCTAGTCCATAAACAACCACGGATATCATGGAATGAATGAGAGCAGGAGTAAGAGAATTCACTCGCCTAAGGGGTCAACGGTATAAAAAGTTTTATTGTTTTGTCTCCAGCGAATGGAATGATCAAATTTGGCGAAAAACTGTTGGCTGAGGGCCTCACGATTTCGGCTTCACTATGAGCTTCTTGGAGAGAAAAATGCCTTTCTAAAATGAAGCTTATGGAGGTCTCTCCTCCCTTTGTTCGTTGGCGGAGTGCACGACTCTTTCATTCCCCATGCTTCTCATGATTTTTCCTTAGGTGTATTTGAGGAAGAAATGTGACAATTGGCAGCTCCATCCTTGCCCTTGTTACATGTGCATGGTAGCCCTTTTCTCCTCATGTTTGCAAACACTTCACCCCACCCCAAAGTCTGCCGTCTAATGTCCTGCTAATTCATGTGTAATAATCCTACTTAATAATTCTGAGCACATGACACACACACACACACATATATATATATATATATATATATGTGTGTGTGTGTGTATGTGTCCAGCCGCACACTTACGAATCACTAATTAGGTGCGGGTGCAACCATTGGATTGAATTTCATGGAGGACATTGGCCGGGAGTACCTTCGCAATTTGCTTTCCAAAAATGAAATTTGCGAGCTCTTTCATGGGTGGCTGGGCGGAATTCACAAAGTTGGCAAGAGAGAATGATGATTTCTCTCTTTCCCTAGGCGCAATGATAATTTTTCTTGGGGAATTGAAGAGCTAATTGCTAAATGGCAATGCTGTTCACATTTTATCAACACTATGTGTGCACAGTCACACCTCTTCCTCCCATTCAAGTTTGCGACACCGCTCCTTCCTCTTTCTTTCTCTTGTTAGCCGGCGACTTCCACGAAGAACCAAGCGAATGATGGCCCTCAATGATGAGTTTTCATTTCCCAAGTTGCTCAACATCACATTCTTAGGGAATTTTAGAAATCATTTGCCAAATGGCACGGCTTTTACGTCCACTACCTCGCAGACATGCACGGCAATCTTCCTTTCCTTTCTCAATTTTGCAGTTTTCAAATGATCTCGAACTATTTTGTCGACTCTGCACAGTTTGGAGACGATCTTGAACTACTTTTACTGCTTCGATCTCGAACTATTTTGTCGACTCTGCACAGTTTGGAGACGATCTTGAACTACTTTTACTGCTTCCGTAGTCATCTGCGCTAACTCCGAGCCCGTAATGCTATGTTCGCCTGCTTCATCCCAACAAACTGGATTTCGACATGGTCATCCATATAATGCTTTGAATGAAGCCATGCCGATACTTCGTTGATAATTGTTGTTGTTGGCAAATTCAATCAAATGCAATTTCTCATCCCAATTGCCTCTGAAATCAATCATGCCCCTAGTATATCCTCAAGTATTTGTATGATTCTTTCCGTTTGCCCATCTATTTAAGGATGAAAAGCTGTACTAAATTGAAGCTTAGTTCCCATAGCTTCTTACAAACTTTTCCAAAATCTTGCAGTGAACCTCGGGTCTCAATCGACATTATAGTTACTAACACACCATGGAGTCGAATGATGTACTTTATGTATATGTCCGCAAGTTTTCCAAAGAGTAGTCTTTTCGCACTGGTAGAAAATGTGTAGACTTAGTCAGTCTATCCACAACGACCTTTATGGAGTCATGACCACTTGATGTCCTCGATAGTCCTTGCATCAAATCCATTGTAATGTGTTCCCATTTCCACTCAGGTATCTCTAATGGTTTTAACAATCCCGCTGCATTACGACTCTCAGCTTTAACTTGTTGATAAGTAAAGCACTTGGCAACATGTTCTGAATGTCTCTTTTCATACCATTACACTGGTAATGTTTGCGGAGATTTTGATACATCTTGGTACTTCCTGGGTATATACTATATCCACTTCGATGAGCCTCATCTAATATGTCCGGTTTAAGCGTCTCATCATTTGGCACATACTATCGTCCATGGTACCTTAGTACACCATCTCCAATCACTTGAAAATCTAGTCTATTTTTGGACAATACCCCTTCTTTAATTTTCGTAATTTCAGGGTCATTCTGTAGCAAGGTTTTGATCCTTTATAGGATTTTAGATTCAATCCTCAAGGTTGCTATTACACCCGTTAACCCGTCAATCTCAAGTTTATAGTTCAAACCCGCCATTTCCTCTATCAAATTCCATTCTCTTATCACTAGATTGGCGACTACCATGCTTGTATTTTTCCTACTAAGAGCATTTACTACCTTATTTGCCTTTCTAGGGTGATAAAAAATTTCGCAATCATAATGCTTTGATAGTTCCATCCACCGCCTTTGTCTTAGATTTAGTTCTTTCCGGGAGAGTAGATACTTCAAGCTCTTATGGTCGGTATAAACTTCAAACTTCTCTCCATATAGGTAATGTCACCATATCTTAAGAGCAAATATCACCGCCACTAATTCCAAGTCATGCGTTGGATAATTCTTTTTCATGGCCTCGATTGGTATGACTAATAGGCAACTACCTTCCCGTGTTGCAAAAAGACGCATCCGAGTCCTTGGTGAGAAGCGTCACTATACACCACGTATCCTCTCGGTCCCGATGGTATTGTCAATACAGTACCGTCGTTAATCTATCCTTTAATTCTCAAAATCTTTTCTCACATTCCTCATTCCATTCAAACTTAGTGTCTTTTCTAGTCAATTGCGTCAATGGACCAGCAATCTTCGAAAATCCTTTCACAAATCTTAAATAGTATCTTGCTAGCCCTTGGAAACTTTGAATTTCAGTTCTTGTGGTTGGTCTAAGCCAATTGACTACGGCTTCAATTTTGGATGGGTTAACTAATATTCCTTTGCCACCGACCACATGTCCTAAGAAAACTACTTGATCCAACCGAAACTCATATTTACTAAATTTAGCATACGGTTGTTGCTCATGAAGCGTCTGTAATGTCGTTCTTAAATGTTCTTTGTGTTCCTCCTCCCCCCTTGGAGTACACCAAAATATCGTCAATGAAAACAATGACGAATTGATCCAGGTAAGGTTTGAACACTTGATTCATTAGGTCCATGAATGCCGCAGGAGCGTTTGTTAATCCAAATGGCATTACTAAGAACTCATAGTATCCGTACCTAGTCCCGAAGGCAGTCTTGGGAATATCCTCTTCCTTAATCCTCAATTGATAATACCTTGATTGCAAATCAATCTTTGAAAATATAGAAGCACCACCTGAATCGGTCAATCAAATCATCGATTCTTGGTAATAGGTACTTATTCTTGATAGTTACTTTGTTCAATTATCCCGTAATCAATACAAAGCCTTAAGGATCCGTCTTTCTTCTTTACAATTAAAAATGGCGCTCCCCAGGGTGATGCACTCAGCCGAATGAATCATTTATCCAATAGTTCTTGGAGTTGCACTTTTAATTCTTTTAGTTCGTCGAGCCATCCGATATAGGGCTTTCAATATAGGTTCCATTCCAGGAATCAACTCAATTACAAACCCAATCTCCTTCTCCATGGGTAATCCTGGAAGTTCTTAAGAAAAAACATCTAGAAACCCTTGAACAACTGGAATCTCCTCAAAATTTACTTTCTTCTTTGGTCTTATCTTAAACTATCGCCGGATATCCTTGGCATCCCTCATCAAGCAATCGTTGGGCTCCCATAGCCGAAATAAGGATTTTTGATGTACTCGCCCCATTTTCAATTAATTCGAAACTAGGACTATCTAATGGATTAATCTAAACTACTTTCCTGTAACAAACTACCTTATCTTGTTCTCGGCGCAACCAATCCATCCCAATAATCACGTCAAAATCGTACATCACCAAGACGATTAAGTCTATTACCACATGTGATCTCTAATAATCATTTCACAGTTTCTAGACCCTAAGGTCAATAACATGCCAAAATAGAGTAGTTACTACCAAAGGTTCATCAAGCGGTTCGGTATTCAAATCATGCAACTTCACATATTGTGCCGAAACGAACGAGTGAGTGGCTCCAATATCAAATAGTGTGTACGCTTTATGGAAATGAACAGGGAGTGTCACGCCCCGATTCCTCTTCGGTCTTGATAACATCCCACTAAGGTCGTTTGCATAGATTAAACTTAGGATTCGACGACGCAAAACTTAACGCGGTATGATATGCACAAGCGGAAGCATAAAAAAAACAAAACTTCGTACAATTTGAAATAAGATGACTTAAGGAAAACATTATAACATAACACCAAGAGTCTTACAATACGAGGGATATAATAAAAACTAAGGGTTCGACGAAGGCGGTACAGGTCAAAAGAATTCTACTACCTAAACCCAAAAGAACATCAAAAGCTAGGTACTATAGCTATACCTAGAGATCGGGCTCGCTATCCTCGAACAGGACCTCGTCGCCATCGGCTCGTACTCTGTGAAGCGTCTAACTTGGAGTCCATTGGAGCAAATTCCTCTTCTTCCTCTTCTACATGCTCGAAATCCGGATCCAGCGGAAGTCCATATCATCTTTATCCATGGGCCCCAACTCGGGGGTTCTCCGGGTTCGCCTTCGACATCGAGAGAGTTCCACGATCTCCACATCGGCGGTAGGGCTCGGAGGATGCGGTTGGTCCACTACGAGGTGCGGGAATGGGGTCAAACACTTCGCCATCAAGAGGCATCGGGTTGCACCACCCGGGGATCACGCTCCTCGGTACATCATAGCTCCTCGGCGGCCCATACATCGTATCATCAACTAGGTAAAATCATGCTTAAAAAATAATGGGACTTCCACTCATCATCTCCTCGTCGACCTACACTATGCTTCCTTTCCTAATATAAACCTTATTTTCTCCCACGGGATACTCGTCGCCCATCGTCCCGATGCTCATCGGCTCCCCAAAACGAATAGGCGGCATGGTCGGGGTTTGGGGTCCGAAAAGTAGGTCCCGCGACGAGGTGAGATTTAATCCCGATAAGTTCGTCCTAAGCCTACCCTAGGTCTACAGTACCTCCGAGTAATATATAGAACACCAAGAATTAACCCGAACGAACGCAAGATAAAATCATACTATAACTCAAATTGAATTAAACTGGCGCGACACATGCTTTCAATCAATAGTCAAACCATCACTAAGATTGAACTTCGACTTAGGCACTTAACAGCAATTAAATCACAATATGTGGCAATAAACTCCAAGTGGCTAAAAAAGCTCAACAATCGGGCCCGCGATTATCGCCTCGGGCTCAATAACATATATACATATAGCACCAGCGTTAATACGCATCAGGTTACAATCTCCATTCATAGACCCGCGTTAGTACGCATCGCGTCGGTCCCGCGATAATACGCATCGGGACGGGCACAAACCCCGCGATTATCGCATCGTAGGTACAATGTGCATAAATACTCATCATTTATTTCATCCGACTATAAACCCCGCGTCAAAACGCATCGGGGTATTCACAAGCACACTTTCACAATCGTAGCATAACAATTTCATTCCGTGCCCACAATTCAGTCTACCCACATTTTAATACTTCATGATCGAGTATAAGGGAAATTAAGACAAGTTCTCAATATTTGGTTCGCGCTTATTCACCCATAGCCAAAAATCACCACATGATCAAGTACTCTAGGACAACGCATGGATTCAATCATCAATTTTCCCAAACACCACATGATGGCCGAACAATCTTAGGGATTAAACCCTTGCATTAGAGCAAAATAGCATAACCATTAGCCCAACTAATCTGTGGTGAATTGATCAAAAACTCCAAATTTCTCTTTTGACCCCACAATAAAAAAGGCCAAATTGAAACCTAAAACCACCAATTCAAACCAATCAAGCCCCACCAATCGAATCATAAGGTCAAAAACTATAGGGTAGATGTCTTACCTTGGCATGGCAGTCCCTAGATTTTAATTAATTTGACGTTGAATAGGATCCAGAAACTAAATTGAAATTTTTTTTATGCAATTAAGTCCAATTCATGTAATCATGCAATTTATTAAGATCCGAGGACCTAATTGCAATGTAGGATAATCAAGTTGAATTTCAAGACTCAAAAAATGTAAAAATTGTAAATTAAAAGACTCAAATGGAATTTTTTTGCCTAATTCAAGCTTATGTGTAATGAAGGAACATATAGGCCTGAACTAGATTTTTGAATTTTTAGGAGGTCAAAATGAAAATGATATTAAAAAAATTATCTAATATTTTTACATATTTTTCTGACCTCAAATACTATTTTTCTAGATTTTTCAAGTATTTTTCTATTTTCGAGAATTATTCAAAATTGCAAAAAATATGAAATATTATTTTTTGTTAAAAAATGGTTCCCTATGATTAGCCAAGGTCTCTAAAGTTGATTATGCAATTTTTTTGACTTTTTATGAATTTTCTATGAATTTTTGAAAATTTAAATTAAAAACTTCGATAAAAAATCAAGTATCAACAGCTACCCCTCTTTGAGAGGAATCTTGGTAGAGGTTACTTTCAAAGACAATGTGACACTTGAGTTCTAATCGACTTGACTAGGGAAAAATAAACAAAAAATGAAAGAAAACGAGCCATGACATTTAATTTTCATACCCACCCATATAAGCTCTAATCGAGAGATGAACACATTCCATCCTTTTTTTATATGAGAGAGAATTAGAGAAGAGAGAGAGACTTACATGATTCTTACCTATCGATGGTTTGATAAATGTTGTTGATTCATGAATGATAGGTGAAAACCGTAGGATTAGTTGTAGGAACACATAAGGTGGATTAATAATTTGATCCGTATGGTAGATCTAATCATAAAATAACTCTTAAGGATAGAGACAACCGTTAAAATTTTGATCCGTATGGTGGATCCGACTATAAAATGACTCTTAACAACAGAGACAGCCGTTAAAATTTTGATCCGCATGGAGGATCCGACCATAAAATGACTCTTAAGGATAGAGAGAGCGTTAAAATTTTTTGATTTAAAATATTGGATGACCTTGTGGGAAGGGATTTGTCAATGTGAGTTTTTAAAAGATTGGACGACCTTGTAGGAAGGGATTTGCCAATATGGGTGCCATTACGGGATCTAGAGATATTAGAAAACCCGTAGAAGCTCAAATCCAAATTATCTTATCGATGTGGGTGCTATTCTGGGATTTGGGAGACCAGGAAAACCTGCATAAGCTCAAACTTGAACTATCTTGCCAATATTAATTTTCAAGGATTGAAAGATTTAAAGAGAAGGATGTGATCCTAGAGTTTGGAGAGTCTAAGAATCATCATAAAACATCTCAAGTTGAGTTTGTGAAAGAAACTTGTCCAAACACATTATTTTATAACGTTCGTGTTCAAAATTCCTGCTTGGAGAAAATTTTGAATCACATGATTTGAACATTTTTCAAAAGGGTTAACTCAAAAGGTTCAATTGGAGTACCTTCATCTAATAGGACTTCTCACAATTTTTTCAAAGTTTTTCACTCCATATAGGGAAATATTTTCACATAACACTCAAATTTGCTCACCAAAACCTAAATCTAGGATTTCCGACTATTCGTAGTGCATACGATCCGATTGATCCGAAAAGATCTTTTCAAAGGATCGTAATTCAGGTTAGGTCAAAGACTACTCAATGGATAGGCACTTTGAGGCTTAAAATATATTAAAAATTAGCTTATCGGGTCTACAAGTCAAGAACCTCGAAGATGAGATAAGACAGGATTGTATTTACTTATTTATGCGATAGCTTCTTGTGCGAACTCCCATGTTAACCCGAAACATCCGATCATAGAAGTCTTCGGGAAGGGTTGTAATGTTGGTTTGGGGTAGGCTTAATGAAAGGCCATTTCTTAGAATGAGGGATACAAAATGCTTTGGGATCACCTTTGCATCATTACCCGCCTTCACATTCGCTGGATATATTTTACAACTTCTCAAAGTCATTGTATATGCTCATTTTCTTGGACTAATGAGACTTGATCTTTCTTTCTATCCTCTTTTGCCTCGTGCTGCTCTTTTTGATGCTCATGAAGTATTCAAAAGCTTTGCTTTTTCTTGAATTTTTTTTTCAAATTATGGGCTTCGGCCTTGCTTTTACTAGACAGTTTTATTTTACTTGGCTAGCGATCAAATGTTCAATGGTCTTTTTGATCCTCTTATATTTTGAGCTCTAAAATACTTGATCTAAAATCTCCATATTGTTTGGCCTCATGGTAAATCACATGCATTGCCTCGGTGTAGGGAGGTAATCGCCGACGGGGCTTGGAAATGAAGATTTAATGGTTCAAGTTGGTTTAATCATGGACGAAGTATTTGGGTAGAGAAATGAATTGCTTCTGTTCACTTCAAGATGTTTTGAGCTTTCATGGGATATCATCTAGAGCTATCACAAAAAGATTGATGCAAATTAGCACAATAAAATATTCCTTTTTCTTTTTCTCCAATATGTCAACTATGAACCTCCAAATATACACCTAGTGTAGGGTGGTTCTTGATAGGGTTATATTAAAAAAACTCCTTTTGGCTCAAAAGGGCTCCAGGACGATTTCGAGAAGAGCTTTTCAAAACGAGTCATTTTTTTCAAAACTTGAATAATTTTTAAAATTCAAGGATTCAGATACCTCTAAGCTTCAAAATTTCTAAGCTCTTGGAGGATTTGGATCTCTAAGGAAGAGGAGAATTAACTTTTTTCAGTCCATGATGATTCTGAATTGTGTGCTTATGACCTGCGGGGAAATGATGAAACCAAATGAGTAAGGAAATTCAAAAATCCTCATTAGTACTTACCATTCTGAGCGCTCGTTCATGAGGTTTGAAGGACAATTTCCCGAATTCGAGTACGATCCGTTGGAGACCTGCAAAAGAAAGTATTCATGTGTATGCTTGTATGCATATATGCATGAGATGACCTTAATGTGACTCAGATCCGCTTGAGGATAATGGTGCCATTTTCTGCCTTTGATTTCACTTTATGGATAATACTTCTTGACCGCATATGCATTTACAAAACTTGTTAATTCTTCGCCTTCAGTGTTTACAAGAATGAGTGCTCTTATAGGTAGGACCTTCTTAATTTGATAAGGGCCTTCATAATTTGGAGAGATTTTACCGCTAGGATGTTGGGCATTTTTGGAGTGCCTTCTTCACAACTAGCTCTCCCAACTCAAAAGTTCTAGGTATAACTTTCCAATTGAAAGACTTGGCCACTCGTTTCGACAACTTTGGTCATGACAAATAGCCTTCAAATGCTTCTCATCAATCAGATTTAATTGCTCATATCTCCGTTGCATCCATTCGATCTCCGAGAGTTCTATTTGGGATAGGATTCTCAAAGATGGAATCTCAACTTCCACATGTAAGACCACCTCCATACTGTAAAACAAATAATAGGATGTTGCCCTAGTTGAAGTTCGATATGCCATCGGTGCATATGGTAACCTTTCATGCCAATCTCGGTATTTCTCGGTTGTTTTGGAAAGAATATTCTTAATGTTCTTGTTCGCTGCCTCTACAAACTCCATTAATTTGTAGGCGGTATGGGGATGAGTTAAGATGTCGAACCTTAAAGTGACCCAGAAGATCATCGACCACCTTGTTGTTTAAATTTGAACCATTATTTATAATAATCGCTTGAGGAACCCCATATTTGGAGATGACGTCATTCTTGATAAACTTCGGCACACTTTTAGCTGCGACATTGGCGTATGAATTAGCTTTAATCCATTTTGGGAAGTAGTCAATCGCCACTAGGATAAAGCGATGCCTATTTGAAGCTTTAGGATTGATTGGCCCAATCATACCTATTCTCCACATGGCGAATGGTCAAGCTTTAGACATTTGATGAAGCTCATTAGGAGGTACGTTAATTCCGTTGCCGTATACTTAGCATTGATGACAAGATCTCACATGTTGATTGCAATCGGACTCCATGGTCATCCAATAATATCCAAGTCTCATGATCTTCTTAGCTAGGACATAGCCATTCATGTGTAGCCCACATTCTCCTTCATGAATCTCTTTCATAATTAAATTGGCTTCTTTGGCGTCTACGCACCTTAATAAGATCAAATCGAATGATCTCTTGAACAAAACCTATCCACTAAGGAAGAATTTGGAAGCCATTTTGGTGTTGTATTTCTTATCTCCTGGTTAACTATTATTCTCAAGGAATTCGCCTTTTAGAAGGTAGTTCTTAATATCATGATACTAAGGTTCATCATCAACCCTTTCTTCGATCACCATGCAATAAGCTGGTTGATTAAGAATGTTAACTCTCAAGGGTTCTATATGAAGGCCATCTTATACCTGTAGCATATACAATAAAGTAGCTAACGCATCGACGAAATGATTATGTGTTCTTGGCAAATACACAAAGGTGAGTTCATCGAATTCCCTAGTTAGTTTTTCCAAAAATTCATGATATGGTATGAGCTTGAAATCTTTTGTTTTCCATTCTCCTTGCGTCTATAGGATGATGAACATAGAATCTTCATAAACTTGTAGTTTGCGCACCTTCATAGAAATGGCCAATTGTAGGCAAAATATGCAAACATCATACTCGAAAACGTTATTAGTGCACGAGAATGTCAACTTTACCGAAATCAGGTAATGTTGACCTCCGGGAATATTAGAACTGCCCCAATCCCTAATCTAGAAAGATTTACGGCACCATCGAAATACATGATCCATTTTTCTTTTGATATATTCAGAATATGATCCTCAGCTCGTTCTTCAAGATTGTCATGTTCTTGAGGGTTTTCTCGCTAACTTTCTTCAGCGATAGCTCTTCCCTTTACCAACTTTTGACAAGAACTCTTAATATGAAATTCAGATAAAAGCACTTCCACTTTTCCAATCTTCCAACCAAAGCTGGTTTCTCAAGCATATACTTGATTAGGTCATCTTCAAGTGAGCAATCTAATATGATGATGGAGAGTGTATTGTCTCAACTTGTGGAGTAACCAAACCAATGCGAGGCAAGTTCTTTCAACTGCTGGGTAATTAGCCTCGTATTTAGTGAATTTCTTACTGAAATAGTAAATTGCTCATTCTTTTCCATCCCAAGAATGTTCCTAATGACTTGTCATGGACTGTTAAATTTAATATAAGAGGAATACCCGGAATAGGAGGCATTAGTACTGTGGGTTGTATTAGATATTTCTTAATCTTATCGAGTGCTTTTTGACACTCGGATCCCACTTTACCTTTGCAACTTTTTTCACGAGTTTAAAGAATGGTTTCGCAGTTTCGATAATTGGGATATGAATCATGATGTAATTCGGTCGTCCCAAGAAACTCCTTACTTCTTTAACCGTGGTAGGAGTTCTAATTTCCCATATGACTTTCATCTTAGAAAGATCAATCTCAAATCCATGATTACCGACCACAAATAAGAGCAGTTTCCTAGATCTAGCTCCACATATGCACTTCACGGGATTCAACTTCAGCTTGAACTTGTGAAGGCACTCAAATAATTTTCTTAACACTTGGACATGATCCTCTCTAACTTTAGATTTGGCGATCATGTTATCCACATATACTTCAATTTCTTTGTGCATTATGTCATGGAAAATGGTCACCATCACCCTTTAATATATAGCACTAGCATTTTTCAATCCGAAAGGCATCACTTTATAGCAGAAGATCGCCCATGGAATAATGAATGCAATTTAGCCTTGTCTTCCTCTTTTAAGAGAATCTAATTATATCCGGAGAATCCATCCATGAAGGAGAATAACTCGAATCCGGTAGTACTATGGACTAGGACATCAATGTGTGGTAATGGGAAGTCATCCTTTGGACTTGCCTTGTTCAAGTCCCAATAATCCACGCAAACTCTAACTCTCTCGTCTTTCTTCATAATGGGGACAATGTTAGCAACCCATTTGGGATAAGCGATAACTTCAATGGACCCCACGCTGAGGAGTTTTATCACTTTTTCTTCAATCGTCTTTGAGAGCTTTAGCTTTATTCATCCGAGCTTCTATTTCTTAGGAGGAACTTTTGGTTCTATAAGTAAAGAATGCTCAACAATACTCGGATCCAGTCCTGGCATATCAGCGTAGGACCACACGAAAATCTCTTAATATTCTCTTAAAAGATCAATTATTCCGGATGTTTCAAATGAAGTTAACCTTTCTCCAATCTTCACTTCTCCGACGTTTTTAGAATCCCTAGATTTACTCGTGATGGTACCTTAAGCGGTGAGCGGTTTAATCTCTTCGAAACAATTCCAATCTCGCTTTAGTATCTCCCGAATCACTTTCCTCTTCGGTGATCTCATACAAATAATCATTTAATTGATCCGAGTGACATAGTAACCTGTTATGCATGGGAGGAATGATATGCCCGAAACATGACAAGTATGGTTAACATGCCATAATAAATATTAACAATGCATGATTTTTATGAAAATTATTTTAAAATCTGTTTTGGAGAAAAAGATAAAGGAGAAGTAGTCCTCATTTCATTAGATATTATGGCTCTCAAAACATTTTTTGAAACTAGGAATCATATGACGAATCGGGCCTCAAGCTTTAAATCCTGTGAAGATAAATATCATCATCGGTCTGATTTATGGTTTCGTATATCCTTAATAAAACTTGGGATTTTTCATCGATTAATGTAGAAAGAGGATTACAATACTGCACTTCTTATATCAATAGTTAAGGATCTAAGGGTACCCAAATGAAAATGAAATGACAGAATTGTAAAATGCAAGAAAACTAAATGTGGGAATTAAATGCATTTAGGAGAAAGTTCAGAAGGAGTCTCTTTACTCGGGAGATGGGAGCATCGCCCTCGAGCCATTCAATGATTACGTACACTAGTTCATCCATGAACGGATTACAAAGATCGGGTTCCCCAAGAAGCATGAACCTCTTCATCTTTGAGCCACTTCGTGCCTTGACAGAACATCCTATTCAGCGGATTATCAAACATCCTTCCTTACCCTTTCCAAGAGCTAGAGCCGATGAATTGATCGTTTTGACCTCCATGGTTTCCATGGTTTTTACCTTGACGTCGACGTCGACCTCTATAACTATCAATGTCTCCTTTATAACCTAGACCAATTCTATGGTCATTTGATTTGAAATTCGGAGGATTGTGAATACCCTGGCCGTATTTACCTAATCCAGATCGGGGGGTATACACACTCATCGGGAGTACCCTTCCAGCCATAACAAAAGGCTTGGAGAATTTAGATGTATCAACCTTAGTACCAGTAGCTTAACTCATCTTTATTAAGGCTCAACATAATGAAGTACCTCTCGATACGCGCTCTATGTCCTACTTCACCATGGACGGTAATCAAGATACCATTTACCACAAATTTCACCTTCTCGTGAAGGCTTGAAAGGTACCGCTCCGTATACATGTATCCAGGATCTTCCCAAAAGCATTGTGAAAGCACTTAGAATGTCTAGTACTTGAAATGGGATGGAGAACTTGATGGGACCAACCATGAAATCTAGCTCAATCTCTCCAACTACGTGCTTTGATACTCCAACGAATGAGCGGATAGTTGCTTTCGATCTCTTGATTATGTCATCATATATTCCTAAGCTCTTTAGAGTGCTCAAGGGATATAAGTTGAAAGCAAACTCGTTATCAATCAAAACATGAGGCACCTCCTTTCCTCAGCACCTCACCGAGATATGAAGAGCTCTATTGTGGACGCACCCTTCTCTCGGGAAAGTCTTCATCTCGAGAAGGAATTTTGATCCTTCAATAAGATTGCGCCTACGAAATCTTCGAGTTGCACTTCATTTATGGTTTTCGGGACGTGTATCTCATTCAATACCTTCATCAAAGCATTCTTATGTCTCTCGAAATTTATGAAAAGATCTAAGCGTGAGATTTGAGTGGGCATATTCTGGACTTGCTCTATAACTTCATACATACTAGTCCTTACTATGGACTAGAGCTCTTCGACATTTTCTCTCGTCGGTGTTTTCTTCTTAGGTACGCCCTCCTTTGGGGCATAACATCTTCCGGACCTCATAAGAGCACCAATCTCATCAGTTCCATGATCCTAGGATACATCTTTTGGGTCACACTCATCCACCTACAGGTGGATTTTTGATTTTCCCTAGCTTGATTGCTTCATTTGGATCCTCCCGTATTTCATTTGATTTGTCCTCCATCAGCTTGATGACTTATAGCTTGCGAGAGAGGTCTTCCTCTTCTATATTCATGGCATCCACCTTATCTATGCTAATGACAAAGGGAGTTGGTGTTTCTATTACTCCAACCATTTCGTCCTCATGAATGTCTTCAAAGTTGTACTCACAGGAATGCTTAACACATATAGAGCTTTCTGGTTTTTTTTTTTCCCAAACCATTTTTGACGCTCCATCTTGACCCCGAGTATTATACCTTCCACTCTTACACCTATATCCACCAAGTGTTGAAAAGAGTGGTACCCATAAGTAAATATGTGATCAAAATACTCTACGGGGAGCGACTTCAGTATGTACTCCACTATTTCTTTCTCCGATACTAGAGGTTGTACTTTTTAGCTTGTTTCTTCCATCTTCGGGCGAAGATTTCAAAGCTCTCATCTTCACCTTTCTTAATATTTAGTAGATCAGTCCCTCTTGACATACCCCTTTAGTTCAATTTCAAATTGCTGCACAAACCGTTATGATAGCTCCTCCTAGTTTAGAATCCAATCTAGATCCAAGGACTGTGACCAAAGTGACGCGAGATCCCATCAAGCTAAACTTGAAGTTGTGAATGAGGGTCTCATCATCTTCATGGTATCCAACCATCTTGCGAAGGTAGTACGAAATGTGGACCGGGGGACATCCAAGACCGTCGTACTTTGTTGAGAACGTAACTTTTGGACTTGGCCCTTGTGGTGGGATATTCCTAACTTGAGTGATGGGAATTATAAGTTCTTGATTTTTCAATTTTTTGATTTGTTTATTAATTTTTGAGAATTTTTTTAGAAAATAAAACTAAGGAAAAATGATTAAAAATCAGGTGTCAACAATATGTGGAAAGTCCCTTACGGGTATCCGATGAGTGTTAAAAATGCAGAATCGGACGAACATGAAGAGCGTCTAGAAAAAGCTCCAAGGGGAGATAGGAAATTCAAACAAGAAGCTTTGCAAAGAGGAGATGCGGTCGATAACCTAGGACCCGATAGCAAGGGATACAACTTTAAGGTCTTATACTCCACTCTTCCTAGTTTCTTTGTGGATTCAAGAGACTTAGTTCTCGATGGTTGGGATGGAATGGATGATGTGGCGAGAACAAGAATTCGTTGGCATAATGGATGAGGAGTCTAATGAAGAGAAACCTGGAGATGAGCAAAACGAGCAGGATACTCATATCGGATATCCAATATGGAAACTCACATGTGTCATCCGATAAGTATGGTATCCGAACCGGCCCAATTGGTGACGGAACTTAATGAACGAAAGGTCGAGGATAGCATGCAAGCATTGGAGATACGAAGAACGATCGAGACGCATAATTTTAGGTGTTTCTTCATAACACTAAGGATTGAATTCGCATAAAAAAAATACAAATTGAGTCTTTTTATTTGCAATTTTCGCACATTTAGAGTCTAGACATTCAATTGCAGTCCTTCCAAGCTTCAATTTGATCAATTGCAGCCTCAATTACGCGAATTACATGAATTGGGCAAAACTTCTTAAAATTCTTGCAATTTAGTCCCTCAACTTGCAAATTTTTGAAATTACTTTTAATTGAGGGATTTCGTGGTACAATTGGACCGTCCCCCTAGGTTTTCATACATTCTAAATCGATTGGCATAGGTGGTTTGGTCCAATTTGGTCAATTAAGTGTCCAATTGAACTTGTCCCTAATTTGAGAATTTAGAAAAATTTGGGGTTTTTGCATAAATTGGTGAAAAAGTTTGGGCAAAACCACATTTCTAGATAATATTCAAGCCCCTAAGTCCGATTTTGAAGTTTAATTGCGAAAATTCCCCATCAATTTTAATTAATGTTGAAAATTTCAAGTCCGAACCGGTTCGACCGATTTGATCACCGGGTCGGACCGGCCGAACCGATCCAGAATAGTGCATCGTCTTCCTCGACTCGCGCGCGTTTTGCAGGTTTGGGAGCTAAGATTCAACGATCAAATTGAGGACCAATTCGATACTAATTGGATCGAGATAATATGGGGGTTTTATTCTGCGAGGCAAGGACGCATCGATTGCCACCTATGGTAAGGCCAATGGTGGCGGAGGAGCTCCGGTGAGCTAGTCAAAGTTACGCCGGCACGAAAAGTCAATATTTCCAAGTCCGAGTACAATTCGTGCTCGTTTGTGATCAAGAGAGGGCCAAACGGACATAGACGGAATCCTAATTGATTCCGTAGCCGTCTAGTAACCAATTGGCACGTCTCAAGGCACGAGGGAGGCTCGGCGAGCTCTCGCCCGTACACGCCAAATTTCAAAACCAAGTATAAAAGGATGAGAAGCTTCGCGAATCCGAGGAGTGGTTCATTCCGTTCGCAAGGCACTCGAGAGCTAGAGAGAGAGAGAGAGAGAGAAAGCGAGAGAGCTATCATCTCGCCCGTGCGATCGAGGATTTGAGTTCGGCCGTGAGAGCTTCGTCCGCTCAATCCAGACCAAACCGAAGCTTGCAATCAAGTCCGAAGCTTCGCACGGGTTCTAGGAAGTGATCGCACCAGTTCAATTGCTCTGTAATATCCAGAATCGGTGAGTTGACTTCTCGATCTTAGTACTTGTGCATCCATGGCATCTACTCTCACGAGCACGATTATTGAAATTGTTGCGTGCGTTTTACTTCTTGAGTGTTCCCGACCACGTTTGCATCTTCGTTTTGCATTGATTTCGCTCGAATCACCCGAGTCGAACCTCCAACCCGTCGCGATCGGCCGGGTATCGATCGAGCGTTTCTAGCCATTGCGACTCAATCGAGCTCGAGGTAAGTTCTCTGAACCTCCTATGATGATCGTGCATGAAAGAATTGCTATGATTTGGTGTTAATTTGCATGTTAGAACTCGGCGATGACCGATCGTGCATAGTTCATAGCTCATGATTGAACCGATGAAATTGTCTCGATTTTCGAGTATGTTAATCTAGAGATCAAGGCGAGTCGATAGGAATTGGTTTCGAGAGTTTTAGTTGAGGTTTCATCATTAGATCGTCGCTGGAAATTCTTGGCCGTCCGTTGAGCCGTCTTCGAGAGGTTGAAGACGGCCGACGTGGCTTGGTCGGCGAGTCAACGGGTTGAGGTGTCGCATTGTGATAGGACCGGCGTGTCGCCCGGTCAGCTCGACCGTTGGCGCCGATGAGCTGAGTCGGATTAGATCCGACGGCTATGATAAATAGGCTAGTTTGATTCTAGGTCGTTAGATTAGATTTTTGTATTTTTTAGATTAATTCGTTTAATAGATATAAAAGAAAAATACGAAACCGTGTCGTTTTAGTTAGTAAGCGCGGCGTCGTTTAGGGTATAGGCTGATGCAATATCGTTTTATACACGGGGGAGAGGTGATCGAGTGCGGCGAGGAGTACGTAGGCGCAAAAGAGCGAACGGTTGAGATCAATTCTAAGTTTAATCTTGGTCGTCTGGTCCTCAAAATGGCACCATCTCCTTTGAAATTTGAAAATCGAGTTTGAGCTTACGTAGGTACACTAGTAAACCTAGGTCCTTAGAATAGCACCCTTTCCTTTGAAATTGAAAATCGGGTTTGAGCTTACGTAGGTACACTAGTAAACCTAAGTCCTCGAATGGCACCCTCCCTTTTTAATAGGCGAATCCCCGGTGGATAGCCAACCCATTTTAATCGGCGAACTCCTTCCTACGGGATAGCCAACCCATTTTAATCGGCGAACTCCTTCCTACAAGATAGCCACTCCATTCAAATCGGAGGACTCCTTTCTACAGGATAGCCACCCCATTTAAATCGGCGAACTCCTTCCTACAGGGATAGCCAACCCATTTTAATCGGCGAACTCCTTCCTACAAGATAGCCAACCCATTTTAATCGGCGAACTCCTTCCTACAGGGATAGCCAACCTATTTTAATCGGTGAATTCCTTCTTACAAGATAGCCAATTTCTCCGGATGGTGAATTCCTTCTTACGAGGATAGCCAATCTACATTCTAGTAAGTAAATCCCTTTGTTACAAGGGTAAACCCTCCTTCCAAACCTTCAAACCACAACTCGACATCAAACGAACACCGATCATTATGAAACCTCACAAACCACTCGAAGATAATTCTATACACTCGTCCTCGCGATCTCGGACCGATAATATTCGGACCACTAACAGGTGAGCTACGAATAAGTCTCTCTCTCCTTATTTCTCTTTCACATAAAAGAGCATGAGCTGGAGTAATCTCTCCTCGGAATCTTGAACTTCAACGGCAAAGGTAAGGCAATTGAATGTCAAAGACTAGTTTTCTTTAGATTTTTCACAAGAGAGTCGACTAAAGATTCGAGATGTCACCTTGTCTTTGAAAGCAACCCCTAACCGAGATTACTTTCAAAGAGGGGCATTTGTGGACACTCGATTTTTAATTATTTTTTCTTAGTTTTATTTTCTAAAAAAATTCTCAAAAATTCATAAAAAATAAAAAAAATTGAAAAATCAAGTTTGGGAGCCTTGGCCAAGCATAAGGAACCATTTTTGAATAAAAAATAATTTTTCACATTTTAGAAAAATAAAAAATACTAGAAAATTCATAAAAAATACTTTTCGAGGTCACAAAAATACAGAAAAATGTCCAGTATTTTTATTTTAATTCGCTTTTCATGTTAACCTCAAGAAAAATAAAAAATCGAATCCAATTTAGGTGTTTCTTCATAACACTAAGGATTGAATTCGCAAAAAAAAAAAATACAAATTGAGTCTTTTTATTTGCAATTTTCGCACATTTAAAGTCTAGACATTCAATTGCAGTCCTTCCAAGCTTCAATTTGATCAATTGCAGCCTCAATTACGCGGATTGCATGAATTGGGCAAAAATTCTTAAAATTCTTGCAATTTATTCCCTCAACTTGCAAATTTTTGAAATTACTTTTAATTGAGGGATTTTCGTGGTACAATTGGACCGTCCCCCTAGGTTTTCATACATTCCGAATCGATTGGCATAGGTGGTTTGGTCCAATTTGGTCAATTAAGTGTCCAATTGAAATTGTCCCTAATTTGGGAATTTAGAAAAATTTGGGGTTTTTGCAGAAATTGGCGAAAAATTTTGGGTAAACCACATTTCTAGATAATATTCAAGTCCCTAAGTCTGATTTTGAAGTTTAATCGCAAAAATTCCCCACCAATTTTGATTAATTTTGAAATTTTCATGTCTCGAACCTGTTCGGACCGATCTCGACCGCCGGGTCGGACCGTGATTATTCTTCTTAATTAGCACGTGTTAAGGCACGAGGGAGGTTCGGCGAGCTCTCGCCTGTACGCGCCAAATTTCAAACCAAATATAAAAGGATGAGAAGCTTCGCGACTTCGGGGAGAGGCTCATTCCGTTTGCAAGGCACTCGAGAGAGCTAGAGAGAGAGAGAGAAAGCGAGAGAGAGCTCATTCTCTCTCTGTGCGATCGAGGATTTGAGTTCGACCGTGAGAGCTTCGTCCACTCAATCCGGACCAAACCGAAGCTCGCAATCAAGTCTAGAAGCTTCGCACGGTTCTAGGAAGCGATCGCACCGGTTCAATTGCTCTATAATATCCAGAATCGGTGAGTCGACTTCTCGATCTTAGTGCTGTGCATCCATGGCATCTCACTCTCACAGGCACGATTATTGAAATTGTTGTGTGCGTTTTACTTCTTGAGTGTTCCCGACCACGTTTGCTTCTCCGTTTTGCATTGATTTAGCTTGAATCACTTGAGTCGAACCTCCAACCCGTCGCGGTCCGGCCGGGTATCGGTCGGGCGTTTCTAGCCATTGCGAGCTCAATCGGAGCTCGAGGTAAGTTCTCCGAACCTCCTATGATGATCGTGCATGAAAGAATTGCTATGATTTGGTGTTAATTTGCATGTTAGAACTCGGCCATGACCAACTGTGCATAGTTCATAGCTCATGATTGAACCGATGAAATTGTCTAATTTTCGAGTATGTTAATCTAGAGATCAAGGCGAGTCGATAGGAATTGGTTTCGTGAGTTTTAGTTGAGGTTTCACCGTTAGATCGTCGCTGGAAATTCTCGGCCATCCGTTGAGCCGTCATTCCGTTTGATAGGCTAGTTTGATTCCGGGCCGATAGATTAGATTTTTGTATTTTTTAGATTAATTCGTTTAATAGATAGAAAATAAAAATACAGAAACGGTGTCGTTTTTAGTTAGTAAGCACACGGCGTCATTTAGGGTATAGGCTGATGCGGCGTCGTTGTATACACGGGGAGAGGTGATCGAGTGCGGTGAGGAGTACGTAGGCGCGAAGGAGTGAACGGTTGAGATCAATTCTAGGTTTAATCCTGGCCGTCAGTTTTTTTTTAGCATTTTAGGATATTAGAAAAATGGGAAATGGCCACACTCAATTGGCCCGCCCCAATTTTGTGATTTTTGGGTCCAGAACTCCCAAAATTGACCGTTCTATCCTTCTAGGCCTTCCGCCCCAAATTTTCCCGAACCACCCGGAATTCAAAACTGATTTTTCCGTGGACCGATAGGGCCATATTAGACGTGTCTACTTGATTGATTATTTGATTTGGCTGTGATTATTTTGATTGCGCATTAAATTTCGCATTGTGACTATTAGGGTAATAAATTCCCGTCTGCATGATACCCGAGATCACTAGGGTCTACCTCACCCGAAATTTCATCTCGCATGAATTCTTAGGTTAGAAAATCACTTAACTTCGATAATCGAAAGGGCGTCGATATAAATCTCGGTTTAACCAAGTCCCCGACCCAAATCTCTGGTTTTCGTAGAATCGAACGGGTTCTCCCGACCGCTCGATAGGGTTTCCGATTATACCCTCCAATAATTGATCGGTAGCGACTCCAAATGCATGTACACTATGCACATGCCACCCGACCACACTAAGGTCGATCTCGATAAAACTTTTCTTCACATCGCGATTCGAGTAACGGGTCTTAAGAGAGACTCACACGTCGAAGTCATCCCGCCGCCAACCGGGGTCCGAAAGGGCGCGGGTCGTTAACCCCCGCCCTCTTCGAAAGGAAAATTCGAGGGTCGCAACAACAGCTCCGCTCCCCTCTCATAGCTGTCATCACCAAGTCATGAGAGATTACGTCTACCTTCACATACATTCCCCCGAAGGCGAGGTTATCAACCCTTCCAATGATGCCCAAGTTGATCATCTTATCTAAGCATGAATATCTTCTACTCCTTAGAGATGCTTCCTTCCTTTAGATACTGGCACGCGATATCTAAAACTTCTTGCAGCTTCTTAACATCAACAATAAACTCCAATTATTCTTCTTGTTCATCCTCAAATATCATGTTGACCTCGTGATGATGTAGTAGAGTATTTTGTTATACGTTCGGTTCCGATTTGTCGAACTCTAGACTTCCACAATCTATTAATGCTTGAACCATATATTCAATGCAAGACATTTATCCACATTGTGCCCCTTTTTCACCCATATAGTAGGCATAGGATTGAGTCTCATCGAAACTAGGGAACTTGGGAGGATTTGCTCTTAGTGGCTCTTTAGCGGCCAAACGTCCCTCCGTAAGCATAGGTAGTAGTTTCGATAGAGGACAAGGAAGTGGTGTGAAAATCGGTGTTTTCTTCTTTGGTTCGGATGCCATTGACCTAGTCCAAGATGTACTCCCTTGAGTTGGAGTTGAGTTTGGAAACTTCTTTGGCCTAGCGAGAATTAGGGATGAAGTTCACATCTCCGATCTGCTCCCTTTCTCTTCCGATGGGGTATTGGCGCTTAAATGCGGTTTCGGGTATCTTATTCTCTTTTAGAGCCCATTTATGATGTTCCACCACCTTTATTGAGCGCGTGAATGTTTAGCATCGAGAGGTATTTAACTTGTTAAAGAATTCGAAAGGAAACACTTTCAAGAACAGATCAATCAATTCCTCTTCAAGGACATGTGGCTTTACTTGGATCGCGAGGGCTCTCCACCTCTGAACGTAGGATTGGATATCTTCGTTCTTCCCCTTCGATGTCCTTAGCAAATCTTCTCTAGTAAATGCAATCAATGTGTTAAACTTGCATTGTCGAAGGAACTCATTAGCAACTTTGTCCCATTGACGAGGCTTTCAAGTTCTAGCTCAATGAACAAAGCCAAGGCTACCCTAGATAAACTCTCATGAAAGGTGTTTAGCAATAGCAGGGTGTTATATGAATATTGAGCCATTCGGCGCAAATGGTATTTTAGGTCTCCCTTGGGACATCCGGTCCTATTGCACTTCCTCACAAAACCGGGCTCTTCATAATCTATAGGAACTTCAATCTTAATGAACAACGTCACTTTATCGAAACCGTATAGCTCGCATCCTTGACGGCTAGATGCTCCTATATCTTAGCCAACCTTTTAGCCTCTTCTTGAGTTTTAGAAGACTGTTTTTTTCTTCTTTTCAAGGTCAATAATGACATGAGGAGCTTTAGGCAGTGCTTTAGCATTTGGAACAGATTTAGTAGGGGAAATCGAATTAACATTGTGGGGAGGATTAGGTTGTGCACTAGCTTCAACTACGATCGAGTATTTACCTTAGGTTGCAATCAATATTGCTTTCAATTCTCGCGACTATCATAGCCACAATATTCATCCGTACTTCTATCCCAATGACACGAGGAGTAAGATCTTCTTGCTCCATTCTCAATCGTCTCGTTTTACTACGAGTCCTCATGGCGATATATCACATGTTTACCAAGATTTCAGTTAAAATGGAAAGAGTTGATATTTATGGTGTAGAACTTTATAGTTCTTCTCAATACCATGTTTATTTGAGACTAATGAGGAAAAAGGCCCATTGATGAGACTTGGCTTCATCAAAATGGTCTTTTTTCACCATTTATCACAGATAATCATGCTATTGAAGGAAGATTAATCCGTAATAATTAATCTTTCTAAGTGATGATGAATATGTCCGAAATGCATAAACGAGAATAGAATGCATTCTTTACAACTCAAATTGTTCAAAAGTGTTCAAAAGATGATAAATACAACATTAACATGCTAAGACTAATGGGGGATAATCTATGCGTGTTGGGGACGCTTGGGCTTTGCATGCTCCTTTGATCCATCCAAATCCCACATGTAAGGGTCTTCTTCTTCCTTGAAAAGTAGTGGCTTTGGGTCCTCGGGAATATATGGCTCTACTCTGGGTATGTATGGCATGATATACTCAGGGATATAAGACTCGACTTCATCTATCCTCGGTGATATGCACTCGAGAACATAAGGTTACACCAAGGATTGTCGGAACTCCTTGAACCTCTTTATGCACTCCTTGGAAGCACGGTAGATGTCCATCTCCTTCTCCAAATAATCCGGCCACTCAACCTCTTGTAAGGGGGAGTTCCCTAACGCATGAATAATCAACTTGATCTTGGCTTGATAAATAGCCTTTGTTTTCTCAAGAAATTCTCTTCGTGGTAAGTCAAATGAGAAAACTCCAAGATGAGTATCCGGTGGGATCTCTTGAAGTATGCAAATTGCCTAACCACTTGAATGGGGTAGTATGCAACACCGCTCGTCGGAGGAATCGGGTCTTCATTCACTCCAGTGATACGAGCCTCGAGTAACCTTAGCCAAGTTAATCGTCATCGTAGGTGCTTGGGCTCTAGTTTTTCAAGTATCTCTAACCATTTTTCGAAAGAATGGTTTGGAACTAAGGATTGATACTTCGGGAAGATCTCAAAGGATTGACATGTTCACTAATCTCATAGCACCCTACTTTGCGGCCAAATGTTTTAACATGGGAAATGAACCACATGTGAAGCAGTCCATTGGATGCTTGAAAGATACCCTTCCCGAAGTTTGAAGGAGGGTCGAGAGAAAGGAAAGTCTCAGCTAGGATCAAGTAAGAGTAATCCCAATGGGTACAGGCTTGTTGAGCTATGTGGACAATAGAAGGATCGAAGGTTGTTCTAGAGGTGGGAGATAGAACGAACGCAAAAAATGCTAAGATGAACACTTTACCCGATCTATGACCAGAATTGATTGGGAGTGAAGAATAGTTGTCAAAGAGGAATGACAGTGTGAACTTACCAGAATGGGACTTGTACACTTTTTCTATATCGAAAACCTTGATACGGAGGAACTTAGACAAGGAACGTGTAGGATCCATATCAAGTGGGGGTTGAGCTATATGCTTATCGAATTGAGCTCCTATGATAGCGATATATTCTTTCAAGATCGGTGTCAGCTCCATCCCTCGAAAGCTGAAGGTCATTGTCTTAGGATCCCAACATCACACTAATGCCTGAATAAGAGCAGGTTAGTATCCCACTTTGATCGATCTACCAACCTTCCCAAACGACCTTCCACATAAGCTTGGTTAATCACATCAAGTCGGTTGCACCATTGCATGAGCTTTTTGTATGGGGCTGGGATGATTTTGATGTCTCCATTCCTCATTATCTAAAATGAATGAAAGAATGATCCTAGAATCAATTATCACGGATTTTTTTTGTTTGATGCATGTAATGTAATGCAAATGTTATGCAAATGCACTAATTCAATTCCATGTCATCTTTTGGTGAAATAAAGGTTAAACGCTCTTATTTGACCAAAAAGAATCAAATGAAGAGTTTAAACCAAATTTCACTTAAATATGTCATGTAATTAACTAGAATCATTAAAGTGATTGGAAAAAAAGCCATCCTAACGTAATATGACAAATAAACCCATAAGGTGTAAATACATCTGAAATGATCTCTAATACATGTAAGGCTAGGGAAAAGTGTAAACACTCTAAAAAATATCAATCTCATATGTAAAACGCATCTCAATACAAAGACAAGTAAATCAGACTCTCAAAACCACAAAGATGGCACAAGTTAGATTTGGTCGATATCAAAATCCTTATCGAGATGAGATCTCCACCAATCCTGAGAAATGGAAATTATCTTCAACAACTTCATTCTTCTTGTTGAGGGTGTAAAATGGGGCGATCCTAAAGGTGCTATTTAGTTTCCTTACCTTCATGCACCATTCATGGAATGTTGTTCCTTTTTTAGACGACCGGCTTTCTTGATCGGGGAATACTTCGGAGTAGTCTTGATTGTACGATAGCATTTCTTGATCTTGAGAAGGGTCTCAAAAACGCTCTCTTTGGTCGTTTCCAACTTTGATTCAAATTGATACTCTCCATGGATAACCATCTTAGGAGCCTCCATCTCGACGTGGCGAAACCATCTCTCTATCCTCAAGATGGCTTTCCAATCAATCACTTAAATGATTTTCAATATGATGCATGACATGCTTTTAATGATGAATTATATGTATAATGCAAAACATGTAAAAATTTAAATTACAAGCTCGAATTGAAAAAGTATTACCAATCAAGTGATACTCTTTTTTTGGTTTTTGGTTTTAGGTATACCAACCTTCCAATCACATGCGCATGAGACAAGTGAAGGGTATAACTTTAGAAATAAAAAATGGCTTGAGTATGGACCTAAGAAGGTTCCCATTATACGAGTTGAGGAGCCGGCCACAAGTGCAATCAAACAACAAGTGGGTAGGTTCAACAACTTCGTATAATGAGCAGGATTAAGTATGGTCAATCCAAACGCAATCAAACGCAAGAGCTTTGCATACCAATCCCTATCTATAGCTACCTAGGGGTGTTTCGCAGCTTGGGTTTAGGCGCTTATGCAAGTGGTGTCATGATCCTCGAAATATGTAAGTCATGCACGATAATTTATAATCAAATCAGCGCTTCAAATGTGCATAAAGAAAACAATCAACCCAAACTCCAATCTGTATATAATGTTAGTAAAGACATCACCCCTTATAACTCCTAATCTGCATCAACATTCAACACATTTCATTAGGGGACTTACCTCACCTTAAAGAGCATTTCCGAAGATAAGGTCGAAAACACTCAACTTTTTAATCGGTCCAAATCCTCTATAAAATCATCCCTAGTGGAGTCGCCAATCTATCGCGACCCTCTCCCCGAGGGGTTAATGGGTCGTCGTCATCCAAACTCGTGATGGTATGGCTTTCGAATCCGAACTTCTCCCAAGGCATATTACCCAAGTCGCAACGGCAGGAAAGGAATTAAAATCGGGTCGATCTTAGTATGGTCGGGTGGCATGTGTATAGTGTACATGCTAATGGAGTCACCACTAATCATTTCTTAGAGAGTATGATTGGAAACCTCATCGAATGGTCGGCAGTTACCAAGCGATTATCGCGAAAACTAGAGAAATGGATTCACGGATTTTGTTATAATGAGAATATCATTGACGCCCTTTCGGTACCGAGTTGAGTATTTTTCTAACCTAAGAATTCATACGGATGCTCAAGGAGGTGAGGTAGGCCTTAACGACCTATGGGTGTCATGCGAGATCGGGAATTTTCTATGTTATCAATCACAATAAAATATTTAAGTGCGCAAATCAAGGAATCGAGACATGCATGGATAAATCGCATCAAATTAATCAATCAAATCAACCATGACATACCTAGTAAAGCCCTATATGCTTAGATAATGTCCAATTAAGGTTCGGAGTTGGTTTAGAAAATGTTCAAGGGCCAAATGCCCCGAAGGGTAAAATGGTCATTTTGGAAGGTTCGGGAACCCAAAAATCACAATTTGGGGTTAAACCTGTTAAATGTGATAATTTCCCATTTTTTTTGAATTTTTGGAATTTTTTGGAAGTTTTTGGAATTTTTTATTTTTTTAGGATTTTTGTGGATTTTTTTATTTTTTTTTTTTATGAATTCTCAAACTTTTATTATTATTATTTTAAATCTCTTTTGGACACGGTCAACCCGGTCCACACGGATCGGGCACCCGACCCAAACTCGACTAGACCGGATCTACACCAAAATGACGCCGTATTCTATTTATTTTTTATTTTCTAATTTTTTAATTTTTTTTGAATTTGTAAACCATTATCAGAATATTAAAAATTTAATATCTAATCCTATGGTTCCTATTGAACCATATGGTCGAGCCTCAGCCTTTAGATCGATTACTAAAATCCACGGCTCTAATTGAACAACGACTAAACCTAAACCGTCCAATCTAAATACCAAAATGGATAGTCGGGATCGGAAGGGGAGACTAATTCTCAGCCGTCCAATCGGAAATTTATTTTTTATATTTCTAAAAATTGATTTTATTTCTAAAAAATCATTTTATTTTTTATTTATTTTTCAAATTTAATATAATGACCTCGGCCGACGTAGCCGCCACGTGTCCGGCCACGTAGCTCTATGTCGGCACTAGGTCGATGTTGACCGATCAATGCGAGCCGACAGTCTTTGTATTCGACCTCGGGCGACACGTAATGGACGGCCGAGGTTTCTTCGACACCGATCGACGGCAAAACCTCCTTTAGTCGGCCCGAAACTAGTGCCGATCGATTTGTCTCAACTTCTAGTTTAACATATGTAAGAACCAAACCTAATTATTCAATGGAATACGAGAGCTCGAGCACGCACGTAACAACAATGGTGAACTTCATACTCACAATCTAAATCATAACTATTCAATTAAGTCACGTAATCACACCAAAATGAGTTCGGGAAGCTTACATGAAAGTCCGATCAAGCTCTAGTTTGCTAGATTTGGCTAGCGAAGTCACGATAAACTCGAGACTGGTAGGAGGCTCGACTTGGGGAAATTATGCAAAATCAAAGGGCAAACAAGGTGCGATCGAGCTTAGGGTAGTTTAGAGGGAAAAAGGCCTCAAGAAATTTCACAAATGAAGGTCGGAGGCGAGCTCCGCCATGGATGCTTAGTAGGAAGCTCGGGAGAGAGAACTACCTTTTTCGACGTTCGGAGCTGATCGGATGGATTGATGATGATTCTTAACACCTTCGAAAGCTTCAAGAATCGATTGGAAGTCTCAATTCTTCGTCGATTGCTCTAGCGAAGATTATATATTCTTGGCTCGAGCTCTCATCAATAGTGGACAGCAAGAGCTTCTTTCTCTCTCTAGCTCTGTCTCTCTCTCTCTCTCTCTATTCTGTTTCGTCTGTGAAAGAAATGAGCTCCTTTGTTAGCTTGAAGGTGCGTGAAGTTGTTACATCCCAATTTCAAATTCGCGCGCAATTGGGGAGCTTTGCTTGACTCATCCTCACATGAGATCACGTGCCATTTGGCACGTCGACAACGACAGAATCGGTTGGGATTCCGGCCAGCTCCGTTTATATCTCCGGCGTGCGCAAATGGATGTCCAATTCTACCATTCTGTGGAAGTTAACTTTGATGAATTGCCGTGGCATTGACCGGCTGATTCTGTCGTGCTTCGGCGACCATTAGCAATAGGGTTTGTCCCGATCGACGCGGAATAGCATGGGGAGCAAAACGCCTCCACAAGCTCATCCATTTATGGCCATTAGGTCCTTCAATTTGATAGATGAATCTCATCTTGCACAATTTGAATCGCACGAGAATAGGAAAAAAGGAGGAGAAGGTCACCCGGGTCCGTGCGTGGGATCCGGGTTGACTTGGTAGCCCCGGCAACTTGAAATCACCAAATTGACCACTTAAACCTCCAAAAGTTTTCAAATTAAAAATCATAATTGAATTCAAGGGCATGGATATTATGTAAAAAAGTAATTTTCCCAAAATTCTATGCTGAATTGATCAAAAATCCCAAATTTCTCTTTTGACCCGGCAAATAAAAATGCCAAATTGAAACCTAAAATGACCCATTCAAACCAATCAACACCCACCAATCGAATCAGAAGGTAAAAAACTATAGGGTAGAGGTTTTACCTTAGCATGGTAGTCCCTAGATTTTAATTAAATTGACTTTGAATAGGATCTAGGAACTAAATTGAAAAGTTTTTTATGCAATTAAGTCCAATTCATGTAATCATACAATTTCTTAAAATCTAGGGATCTAATTGCAATGTAGGATAATCAAGTTGAATGTCAAGACTCAAAAAATGCAAAAATTGCAAATTAAAAGACACAAATGGTTTTTTTGGCCTAATTCAAGCTTATGTGTAACGAAGGAACACATAGGCCTAAACTAGATTTTTGAATTTTTTTGAGAGGTAAAAATGAAAAGGATATTAAAATAAAAATATATACTATTTTTGTATATTTTTCTGACATCAAATGCTATTTTTCTGGAGTTTTCAATTATTTTTCTATTTTCGAGAATTATTAAAAATTACAAAATATATGAAAAATTATTTTTTGTTCAAAAATGGTTCCCTCGGCTTGGCCAAGGTCTTCAAAGTTAATTTTACAATTTTTCGACATTTTATGAATTTTCTATTAATTTTTGAAAAGTTTAATGAAAAGTCACGATCAAAAATCAAGGCGTCAATAGCTACCCCCGACCAAACCTTACCTGTAAAATTACCAATATGTCCTCAATCGTTGTGCCAAATGACTAACTTACCCTTATTTATCAAATTACCTTTTTGACCCACGGACCGGGTGACCTTCTCCTCCTTCTTCCCCATTCCCGCGCAATTCAAATTGTGTAGGCTGAGATTCATCTATCAAATTGAAGGACCAAATGGCCATGAATGGATGAGCTTGTGGAGGCGTTTTGTTCCCCATGCCATCCGGCGTCAATCGGGACCAACCGTATCGCCAATGATCACCGGAGCAAGATGGAGTCACCGATCAATGCTACGGCGGTTTCTGAGTCAACTTTCACATAATGGTAGAATTGGACATCCATTTGCGCACGTCGAAGATGCAAGCGGAGCTGGATGGAATCTCGACCGATTCCGTCACGGTCGACGTGCCAAATGGCACGTGAGGATAAGTCGCCGAAGCTCTCCAATCGCGCGCCGTAATTTGAAATTGGGATATAATAACTTAACGCATCTTCAAGCAAAAAAGGAGAGCTTATTTAGTTCGTAGACAAAACAGAATATAGAGAGAGAGAGAGAGCTAGAGAGAGAAAAAAGCTCTTGTTGTCCGCCATTAACGAGAGCTCGAGCGAAGATCGTGTAATCTTCGCCGAGCAAACGACGAAGAATCGAGACTTCCAATCGAGTCCCGAAGCTTCCTAAGGTGTCAAGGATCATCGCTAATCCATTTGATCAGCTCCAGAACTTAGAAAAAGCTAGTTCTCTCTCTCGAGCTTACTACTGTGCATCCATGGCGAAGCTCATCTCCGACCTTCATTTGTGAAATTTCTTGAGACGTTTTTCCCCTCCGAACTACCCTAAGCTCAATCGCACTTTGTTTGCTTTTTGATTTTGCATAATTTCCTCGAGTCGAGCCTCCTACCAATCACGAGTTCATCGCGACTTCGCCAGCCAAATCGGCAACCTAGAGCTTGATCGGACCATCGGGTAAGCTTCCTAAACTCATTTTAGTGTGATCCTGTGACTTAATCGAATAGTTATGATCTAGATTGTGAGTGTAAAGTCAACCATTGTTGTTCCGTGCGTGCTCGAGTTCTCGTGTTCTAGCGGATAATTAGGTCTGGTTCTTAGATATGTTAAACTAGAAGTTGAGACGAATCGATCAAAGACCGATTTCAGCCGATTAACCAAGGTTTCGCCGTCGATCGGTGTCAAAGAAACCTCGACCGTCCGTTAGCCCTAGGTCGTGAGGTTGAAGACGAAGACCAATGAGCATGTTGATTGCTCAACGTCCGATGTGTCGTTGACGCGGTGCAATGTTGCGAGACACGCAGTAGCAACTTGGCACCGCGTCAACTAGGCCGTTATAACCGTTTTGAAATTAAATAAAATAAAAACCCAGATCATATGGTTGGCATTAGGCTACGTGTCACAATCTGGAAATTTTTGAAAATTAAAATGATTTTTCAGAAATAAAATCAATTTTTGGAAATATAAAAAATAAATTTCCTATCGGACGGCCGAGAATTAGTCTCCTCATCCGATCTTGACCGTCCATTTTGGTATTTAGATCGGATGGTTTAGGTTTAGTGGTTGTTTAATTAGAGCCGTAGATTTCGAATCGGATCTAAAGGCCGAGGCTCGGCCACGTGGTTCAATAGGAATCGTAGGATTAGATATTAAATTTTTAATATTCCGATAATGGTTTAAAATTCTAAAAAAGAATTAAAAAAAGGAAAAATTCCAAAAATTTCCAAAAAAATACAAAATTGGGAAATAACCACATTCAACTGGCTTGACCCTAAATTGTGATTTTTGGGTTCCCAAACCTTCCGAAATGATCATTTTACCCTTTTTGGCATTTGGTCCTTGAACATTTTCTAAGCCAACCCTAAACCGTAATTAGACATTGTATAAGCCTTTAGGGCTTTATTTGGCATGTCATGATTGATTTGATTGATTGATTTGATGCAATTTATCCATGCATGTCTCATTCTTTGATCTGTGCACTTAAATATTTGATTGTGATTGATAGGATAGAAAATTCCCAATCTGCATGACACCTATAGGTCGTTAAGGCCTACCTCACCTCCTTGAGCATTTGTATGAATTCTTAGGTTAGAAAAACACTCAACTCGGTACCGAAATGGCATCGATGACATTCTCGACATAACAAAATCCCTTAACCCATTGCTTTGGTTTTCGCAGAATCGCATGCTAACTCCCGACCATTTGATAGGGTTTCCAATCATGCCCTCTAAGAAATGATTGGTGGTGACTCCGTTGGCATGCATACTCTACACATGCCACCCGACCACACTAAGGTCGATCTCGATTTTAATTCCTTCCCACCGTTGTGACTTGGTAATGGGCCTTAGGAGGGGCCCACATCCGAAATCCATACCATCGTGAGTTTGGACGATGACAGCCTATTAACCCTCTAGGGACGGGGTCACGATAGACCGATGACTCCGCTGTGGACGATTTTACGGAGGATTTGGGTCGATTAATAAGTTGAGTGATTTCTAACCTTGTCTTCTGTAGATGCTCTTAAGGTGAGGTAGGTCCTCTAATGAAATGTGTTGAATGTTGATGTAGATTGAGAGTTATAACGTGTGATGTCTTTGCTAATATTTTATGTAGATTGGAGTTTGGGTTGATTATTTACTGTACGCACATTTGAAGCACTCGATTTGATTATAAATTGGCGTGCATGACTTGCATATTACTACACCACATGCACAAGCGCCTAAATCCATGCCACGAAAAGCCCCTAGTTAGCCATAGATAAGGATAGGTATGTAAAGCTCTTGCGTTTGATTGCCCTTGGATTGACCATACTTAATCCCGCTCATTATACAAAGTTGTTGCACCTACCCACTTGTTGTTTGATTGCACTTGTGGGTGGCTCCTCAACTCTCATAATGGGAACCTTCTTAGGTCTACACCCAAGCCGTTTTTTATTTCTTGAGTCGAACCTTTCACTTGTCTCATGCGCATGTGATTGGAAGGTTGGCATACCTAAAACCAAAAAAAAAAAAAAAAAGAATATCACTTGGTTGGTAAGACTTTTTCAATTTGAGCTTGTAATTTAAATTTTTACATGTTTCACATTGTACATATCATGCATTATTAAAAGCATGTCATGTATCATATTGAAAATCATTTAAGTGATTGGTTGGAAAACCGTATTTAGGATAGAGAGATGGTTTCCCAAGTCGGATGGAGGCTCCTAAGATGGTTATCCATGAAGAGTATCAAGTTGAATCAACATTGGAAATGACAAAAGAGAGCGTTTTTGAGACCCTTCTCAAGATTAAAAACGCCGCTGTGCAATCAAGACTACGCTGAACCATTCCCTAGTCAAAAAAGCCAATCGTCTAAAAAAGGAACAAGCATTCCATGAATGGTGCATCAAGGTAAGGAAACTAAATCGCACCTTTAGGATCCCCCCATATTACTCCCTCAAAAAGAGGAACAAAGTTGCTGAAGATAATTTCTACTTCCCTGGATTGGTGGAGATCTCATATGATGAGGATTTTGATATCGACCAAATCTGACTTGGGGCATCTTTGTGGTTTTGAGAATATGATTTACTTGTCTTTGTATTGAGAAGTGTTTCACATATGAGATTGATATTTTTTAGAGTGTTTACACTTGTCCCTAGACTTTGATGTATTAGAGATCATTTGAGATGTATTTACACCGTTTGAGTTTATTTGTCATATTACATCATGATGGCTTTCTTTCCAATCACTTTAATGATTCTAGTTAATTACATGACATCTTTAAGTGAAATTTGGCATAAACTCAAAATAGGGCACTATGAGATTAGTGAACATGTCCATCCTTTGAGATCTTTCAGAAAATGTCAATCTCCGGTTCCAAACCATTCTTTCAAAAAATGGTCCGAGATACTTGAAAAATTAGAGTCCGAGCACCTACGATGGCGGTTGACTTGGCCAAGGTTACTTGAGACCCGTATCACTTGGAATGGATAGAGACCCAATTCCTCGGATGGGTTAGACGGGAAGTGTTGCATACTACCCTATTCGAGTGGTTAGGAAATTTGGCATACTTCAGTAGATCCCACCGAATACTCGTCCCGGAGTTTTCTCATTTGACTTACCACGAGAAGAACTTACTCGAAGACGAAGGCTCTTTATCAAGCCAAGATCAAGTTGATTATTCATGCATTAGAGAACTCCCCCTTACAAGAGGTTGAGTGGCCTGATCATTTGGAGAAGGAGATGGACATCTACCGTGCTTCCAAGGAGTGCATAAAGAGGTTCATGGAGTTTCGACAATTCTTGGTGGAACCTTATGCTCCCGAGTGCGTATCACCGAGGATAGCTGAAGTTGAGTCATATATCGCTGAGTATATTGTGCCACATGTACCCCGAGTAGAGCCGTATATTCCCAAGGACCCGAGCCACTACTTTTCGAGGAGGAAGAAGACCCTTACATGTGGGACTCGGATGGATAGAGGAGCATGCAGAGCCCAAGCGTTCCCGACATGTATAGATAGATCCCCCATTAGTCTTAGAATGTTAATGTTGCATTTATCATCTTTTGAGCACTTTTAAACAATTTGAGTTGTAATGAACGTATTCTATTCTCATTTATGCATTTCAAATATATTCATCATCACGTAGAAAGATCAATTATCACGGATTAATCTTCCTTCAATAGCATTATTATCTATGATAAATGGTGAAAAAGACCATTTTGATGAAGCCAAGGCTCATCAATAGGCCTTTTCCCTCATTAGTCTCAAATAAATAGGGTATTGAGAAGAAATTTAATTTTTAAGCCATATATATCAATTTATTCAATTCTAACTGAAATCTTGATAAACAGGTGATATATCGCCATGAGGACTCGTAGTAAAACGAGACGATTGAGAATGGAGCAAGAAGATCTTGCTCCTCGTGTTGCTAAGATAGAAGTACATATGAATGTTGTTGCTACGATAGTCGTAGAATTGAAAGCAATGTTGATTGCAACCCAAGGGAAATATCCGATTGCAGTGAAGCTAGTGCACAACCTAATCCTCCCCATAATGTTGATCCGATTCCCCCTACTGAATCTGTTCCAAATGTTGAAGCACCGCCTAAGGCTCGTCCTATCGTTATTGACCTTGAAAAGAAGGAAAATCATTCTTATAAAGCTGAAGAAGAGGCCAAAAGGTTGGCCAAGATAGAGGAGTGTCTAGCCGGTCAAGGGTACGAGCTAGCCAGATTCGATAAAGTAACGTTGTTCATTAAAATTGAAGTTCCTGCAGATTATGAAGAGCCCGACTTTGTGAGGAAGTACAATAAGACCGAATATCCCAAGGCGCACTTGAAATACCATCTACGTCGAATGGCTCAATATTCAAATAACACCCCATTGTTGGTAAATACCTTTCAAGAGAGTTTATCTAGGGCAGCATTGGCTTGGTTAATTGAGCTGGAACCCGAAAGCCTCTCGTCGACTAGGAAAAACTTGCTGATGAGTTCCTTCGACGATACAAGTTTAACACATTGATTGCATTTACTAGAGAAGATTTGCTAAGGACATCAAAAGAGAAGAACAGAGGTATATGAGCCTACGCTCGTAGGTGGAGAGCCCTCGCAGTCCAAGTAAAGCCACTGTCCCCGAAGAGGAATTGATTGATCTATTCTTGAAAGCGTTGCCTTTCGAATTCTTTGACAAGTTAAATACCTCTAGGTGCCAAACATTCGTGCACTTGATAAAGGTAGTGGAATGTCATGAATGGGCTCTAAGAGAGAAGAAGATACCAGATACCGCATTTAAGCGCCAATACCCCATCGAAGAGAAAGGGAGCGGACCGGGGATGTTACCTTCATCCCTAATTCTGCTAGGCCAAAAAAGTTCCCAAACTCAACTCCAACTCATAGGAGTACGTCCCCGGATCGGGCCAAGGGCATTTGAACCAAAGAAGAAAACGACAATTTTCACACAACTTCCTCATCCTCTATCGAAGCTATTACCCATGCTTCTGGGAGGGACGTTTGGTCGCCAAAGAGCCACGAAGAGCAAATCCTCCCAAGTTTCCTGGTTTCGATGAGACTCAATCATGTGCCTACTATATGGTGAAAAGGGGCACAATATGGATAATTGACTTGCATTGCAGTATAAGGTTCAAGCATCAACAAATGGTGGAATTCTGGAGTTCGATAAAATCCTCTACCATATCATCGCAAGGTCAATGCGATATTTGAGGATGAACAAGAAGAACAATTGGAATTTATTATTGATGTTAGAAGCAGCAAGAAGTTCTGGATATCTCGTCCTAGTATCTAGAGGAAAGAAGCATCTTTAAGGAGCAAAAGATATCAAGCTTGGATAAGATGGTCAACTTGGGCATCATTGGAAGGGTTGACGACCGCACCTTCAGCAGAATGTATGTGAAGGTAGACGTAGCCTCCGATGACTTTGTGATGAAAGATACGATAGGGGAGCTATGGAAAGTCCCTTCGGGTATCCGATGAGTGTTAAAAATGAGGAATTGAACGAACATGGAGAGCATCTAGAAAAAGCTCGAAGGGTAGATAGGAAATTCATACAAGAAGCCTTGCGAAGAGGAGATGTGGTCGATGACCTAGGACCCGATAGTAAGGGATACAACTTTAAGGTATTATATTCCGCTCCTCCTAGTTTCTTTGTGGATTCCAGAGACATAGTTCCCGATGGCTGGGATGGAATGGATGATGTGGCAGAACAAGAGTTCGTTGGCACAATGGATGAAGAGTCTAATGAAGAGAACCTTGGAGATGAATAAAAAAAATAAGAGACTCATATTTGAATATCAAATATGGAAACTCACATGCATCATCTCGGTAAGTATGGTATCGAATCGGCTCAATTGGAGATGTAACTTAACAACCGAAAGGTCAAGGATAGCATGCAAGCATTGGAGACATGAAGAGCGATCGAGACGTAGAATCATTGAGTGGCCAACTTGCGGGAGCATTGCAAGTGAACTATCTAGTAAGGTATCTCGAGTTAAGGAAGTTTATAATTCCTATCACTCACGTTAGGAATATCCAACCGCAAGGGCCAAGTCCAAAAGTTATGTTCTCAACAAAGTACGACGGTACTTGGATGTCCCTTGGCCCACGTTTCGTATTACCTTCGCAAGATGGTTGGATACCATGAAGATGATGAGGCCCTCATTCACAACTTCAAGTTTAGCTTGCCGGAATCTGCATCACCTTGGTCACATTTTATGGATCTAGATTGGGTTCCAAACTGGGAGGACTTATCGAAATAGTTTATGCAACAATTTGAAACCGAACTAAAGGGGTATGTCAATAGGACTGATCTATTGAATATTAAGAAAGATGAAGATGAGAGCTTTGAACTCTTCGCTTAAATATGTAAGAAACAAGCTAGAAAAGTAGAACCTCTAGTATCGGAGAAAGAAATGGTGGAGTACATACTAAAGTCGCTCCCATGAGTGTATTTTGATCGCATGTATGCTTATGGGTACCACTCTTTTCAACACTTGGTGGATATAGGTGTAAGAGTGGAAGGTATAATATGCGGGGTCAAGATGGAGCATCGAAACAGTTTTGTGAAAAAAAATCAGAAAGCTCTATATGTGTTAGGCATTCCTATGGGTACAACTCTAAAGACATTCAGGAGGACGAAATGGTTGAAGTAATAGAAACACAAACTCCCTTTGTCATTAGCATAGACAAGGTGGACGCCATGAATATAGAAGAGGAAAACCTCTCTCGCAAGCTATTAGTCATCAAGCTAACGGAGGATAAATCAAATGAAATACAGGAGGATCTTAATGAAGCAATCAAGCCGGTGAAAATCAAGATTCCACCTGTAGATGAGTATGACCCAAAAGCGGTATCCTAGGATTATGGAATTGTTGAGATTGGTGTTGTTATGAGGTCTGAAAGATGTTATGCCCCAAAGGAGGGCATACATGATAAGAAAACACCAACGAGAGAAAATATTAAAGAGCTCCAGTCCATAGTAAGGACGAGTGCGTATGAAGTTATAAAGCAACCCCGAACATGCCTACTCAAATCTCACTCTTGGATCTTTTCATAAATTCCAAGAGACATAAGAATGATATGATGAAGGTATTGAACGAGATACATGTCCCGCATACCATAAATGAGGTGCAACTCGAAAATTTCATAAGCGCGATCTTATTAAAGGATCAAACTTCCTTCTTAGATGAAGACTTCCCTAGAGAAGGACGCATCCTGTAACATTTTGAATTCCGACCCTTTCGGAGCTTATGAATGAATAAAATGTCAATCGATGTATTTTAGTTAAATCTCACTCGAGACTTGATCGCTCTTGAGATAACTAACTAAAAGGGAAAGGCTGACTAGGATTTAAGTACGTAGACTAAAGAATTCAACCATGGACTAGTACTTTGACCATAAGGATTGCCGAGGAGAAGTTTTGAACCATTAAAGGCCGATCTAAGATTGGTCTTAGAACGATTTGCTAGTGTTATATGATGGGTTTGTGGGTAACGCCGTTTGACCATTGTATGATTTGCAAATCAACCTAAACCAATTTCCTAACGATCGCGTCCTTCGGAACTAGTGACCGATCCTCGCAATTACATGGAAACCAAAGTCGCCATGGCTCAAATAACTCTTAAATGTGACATTAATCACGGGTTGATATGCGTAACTCCTAAAATTGACCCGTTAGTTTGAGATACACCGAAACCGAGATTGAGCGATTTTGGCCATGAAATAGACTTCGAACTTGGGCATCGGGAATTCAAGGATTCCAACTATGGAAAATTGGGTGTCGCCTCATCAAGGTCAATCGGAATTAAGCTTCGTCCTAGAAAGTTCGAAGAGTGAAATTGGACTGAAAAGTGGAAGTTACCGTTTTTGCCCCGGATGAGTGCTCATACCTTTAAGATGATCCAAGGGCAAGATGGTCCTTAGTCAACTTCCCCATGTGATCAATGTGGAAGGGTAGGATGGTCCATAATACTCTTGCATTATTAGAAGACAAGAATGACATTTGAGTTGACAAGAGAAACCCCAAGACCAACTACACTATTTGACTACTATTCCCTCTCTTACACACTCCATATCACCCCATGAACCACCCCACTCACAAATTTGAATTCTTGAACCTTGATACAAGATGGTGAGGTTTCTTTCTCTCCCTCACACTTCTCATTTTCGGCTGAAGCTCTCTCCCTCCCAACTCTCTCTCATGGTTTCACTCTCTCTCTCGCTGCCCCGCTCCGACGCCTTTACTGTTCCAGCCATAACTCCGTTGTCCGTGGTCTGATTTTGATGAACCACATACCTTTGAAAAGCTTATCATCTTAGTTTTCCAACGAGTACCCATAGATCCAAATCTGCCCAGCCATTTGTCCCGTAGAGCCGTTTGAAGCAGCGAAGGTCGCTGCCTGACCCTGTTTTGCCCGAGAAGGATCATAGCCTAATTGAGAGCTTGTCTTAGCTTGGTTTCTTGGTAAGACACTTTCTAAGCCTAGTTAATACATCTAGCATTGTGTTTATAAATTTAAGGATGGATTATAGTGGGTGTTATAGACTAAATCCTTGCCGTTCTTGATTGACCAAGACAGATCGGTGCTGCCCAAGAAGACCATGAGTTTTGCTGCTGCTTTTGGAGGATTTCACTCATTCGTTTAGCCTTGTAAGTTGATCCTAAACCTTCCCTAGGATGTTAGGTTACTAAGGGACCAAGTTTTAGTTTGATATTGAGTGAATGCATGGCTCATTTTGTGAGAAACGCCTAGAGACCCGAATCTGTCCATGTTGAGATTATGTGCTTGATGACTTATTCTTGCTTGGAAATCATGCTTTTATGTTTAATCCATGTTAGTTCAAGGCTGTGAATTAATGAACTTAGGTTATCGTAATAAGGATTAAGCATTGCTAGCTTGAACGGGCTTGATTAAGGACCGTAGCGACTCGTATGCATGTTTGAGTATCGTTGATGAAATTGCTCGATAAGTCGCCTTAATTGGCCTTGAGAACCGAATGCTTGAGAAGTCTTTTTTGGCCGTGGATATGTACTTTATTGGTTAATTAATCGCTTGAATTGATAAGCTCAAAATTGATTGAACCGAATGCCTTGATTTGGCGATGAATTGCTTGCTATGAGATGAGCTTGCTTGTGTTTGTAATTTTGACTTGTTAGTAATAAATGGTATGGCCAATGCATTGCGCCACGGGTGTTTGATCCCGATTGACCCGACTAGGTCTTGCAGCTCGAGAGTCAATATACGACCAAATCATCTCGAGGCCTTTAAGAATCGAGAGTCGTTATATTTGACCGAATCATCTCGAGGTCCGGACACGAGAGTTCTATATACGACCAAATCATCTCGATGGTGTGGAGTATCGAGAGTCGATATAGTGGCCGAATCATCTCGTAACTCGGGAAGAGCGATCGAAGGAAAGATCCGGTTAATGAAAATGGAACCGAGAATGGAATTGCCTCATGAGTTATATTTTGCCTCAAGTGTCTGATTGTTTGAATTGCCTGCTTCAAGTACGAAGCCTAGAATTGGCCTTGAATGGTGATTAATTGAGGGAACCCGAATTGTCCGAAATGCCCGATTTGCCATGTCGTCTTTTATCTTACTTTTGATATGTCGAAGCTTTTTTTTTTTACTTCCTGTTTTTATGAGTGTCTGGATGTACTGGCAACCTGGTTTAGGATTAGGGTTAACTTACTAAGATATAATCTCACCCCGTTGTGGGACCCTCTTTTCAGACCCCAAACCTTGACTCGATCCCTATGTCAACACTTTTTGGGCTACCGAAGGATTTTGAGCCCGTGGTCACCGCGTATCCGATAGGACCTAACCCGATATACTATAGGAGGGCTAGCACTTTGTGGGTGGACAATGGAGGTGATAACTAGACACCGTACACCTTTTTGTCCTAGACGTACAAGGACGGAGACACCATTTTTGGACCACTTAGGGATTGTGTTATACCCGATGAGGTACCGAGAGCCGTAAGACTTATTGAGGCCGTCGCCCCCGATGTCGAACATGCTGAGGTGGAGCCCATAGCCAAGCCTAAACTTGAGCCAGCGTTTCCGGCCCGAGCACTCTATTAAGGACGAAGGGATCGTAGAGGCTGGAGATACTTAGATTGATCACATGGACACTTCCGAGTCCGAGCGGGAGTCGAAGAGTTCACTAATGGCGAGATTGACCCTTAGGTGTAGCTGAGCCACCTATCTTGTGATACCCTCTTCGGCTTAGAGAAGTTGGACGTGGGTTAGTCACCGACCTCTTTTGATGTCATGTATTCGCCTATTCCGAACCCCGTTTGTATTTCAGTATTATGACATGTTACAAAATGACTAAGCCTTGTGTTATGTTTATTCCTAAGTCATCTTATCAAGTTTTTGTATGGAATTTACTTTTCTCTTCCGCATGTGCATATCATTCCGCGAGTGTTTGTACGGTCGTTCGTTCCTCGGGGATAATCGCGAGTAAAGGATCAAGTAAAGGGATGTTAACGCGCTCGTAAGGAAGCGGGGCGTGACACGTCCACAATAGAGCTCTTTATATCTCGAGTGAGATGCCGAGGAAAGGAGGTGCGTCATGTTGTGATTGATAACGGGTCTGCTTTCAACTTATGTCCCTTAAGCACTCTAAAGAGCTTGGGAATATCTGATGACATAATCAAGAGATCGAAAGCAACTATCCACTCATTCAATGGAGTATCGAAGTACGTAAATGGAGAGGTTGAGCTAGATGTCATGGTTGGTCCCATTAAGTTCTCCATCCCATTTCAAGTGCTAGACATTTCAAGTGCTTACACAATGCTTTTGGGAAGACTCTGGATACATGTATTTGAAACGGTACCTTCAAGCCTTCATCACAAGGTGAAATTTGTGGTAAATGATATGCTGATTACCGTCCATGGTGAAGCAGAACATAAAGCGCATATCGAGAGATACTTCATTATGTTGAAACTCGGGAAGAAGATGAGTTAAGCTATCAACCTTCGATATCGCATTATCATGCATATACTGTTTGGTACTAAGGTTGATACACATTAATTCTCTAAGCCTTATGTTATGTCTAGAAGAGTACTCATGATGAGTGGGTATACCCCTAGATCTGGATTAGGTAAATACGGCCAGGGTATTCGCAATCCTCCGAATCTGAAATCGAATAACCACAAAATTGGTTTAGGTTATAAAGGAGACATTGATCGTTACGGAGGTCGAGGCCGAGGTCAAGGTAAAGGCCATGGACACCATGGAGGTCAAAATGATCAATTCATCGACTCTAGCTCTTGAAAAGGGTAAGGAGGGATGTTTGATAATTCGCTAAGAGGTTCATGCTGCTGAGGAACTTGATCTTTGCAATCGTTCATGGATGAACGAGTGCGTGTAATGATCGAATAGCTCGAGGAAGATGCACCCATCTCTCGAGTAAAGAGACTCCTTCCGAACTTTCTCCTTAATGCATTTAATTCTCGCATTTAGTTTACTGCATTTTACAATTTTGTCATTGCATTTTCATTAGGGTACTCTTGGATCCTTAACTATTGATCCAGGAAGTGCGAAAGATCGTAATCCTCTTTCTACATTAATCAATGAAAAATCTCAAGTTTTATTAAGGATATACGGAACCACAAATTAGACCGCTGATGATATTTATCTTCATAGGAATTGAAGCTTGAGGCTTGATTTGCCATATGATTCCTAATTTCAAAAAATATTTTGAGAGCCAGAATGTCTAATGCAATGAAGACTAGTTCTCCTTTATCTTTTTCTCCAAAATAGATTTTGAAACAATTTTCATAAAAATCATGCATTGTTAACATTTGTTGTGACATGCTAACCATACTTGTCACGTTTCGGCATATCATTCCTCCCATGCATAATAGGTTATTATATAACTCGATCAATTGGATGATTATTCACCGAAGAGGAAAGTGATTAAACAGCTCACCGCCGATGCTGCCATTACAAGAAATCGAGGGGTTCTAAAAACATCGAGAGAAATGAAGATCGGAGGAGAAAGGTTAACTTCATTTGAAACGTCTAGAATAATTTATCTTTTAAGAGAATGCATTCGAGTATCGTCTATAATTTTGGCGTGGTCCTATGCTGATATGCCAGATCGCATTCGAGTATCGTAGAGCATTCTTTACATACAGATCCAAAAGTTCCTCCTAAGAAACAGAAGTTCGGACGAATGAAGCCGAGCTCTCAAAGAAGATTGAAGAAAAAGTGATAAAACTCCTCAGCGTGGGGTTCATTGATGTTATCGCTTATCTCAAATGGGTCACTAACATTATCCTTGTTATCGCTTATCCCAAATGGTCGATAGTACTTTGCCGGATTCAAGCTGCTCTCCTTCATGGATAGATTCTCCAAATATAATCATATTCTCTTAAAAAAAGGAAGACAAGGCTAAAACTGTATTCATTACTCCATGGGGGACCTTCGCTATAAGTAATACCTTTCTGATTGAAAAATGCTAGTGCTACATATCAAAGGGCGATGGTGGCCCTTTTTCATGACATAATGCACAAAGAAATCGAAGTATATGTTGAATAAACATCTCATAAAATATTTTGATAATTTTCAAACTATCCTTTGATATTTTATTTACTTTTGGTATGCAGATGTTTATTATTCATGGCTAAGGATCACGATATGGCCATCGAGTAAAAATCGCATGAAGACAAGAGCACTTTCGTGAAAACATTGACTAGCCGTCATGCCCCATGTCCTTCGAGCGCCCACATCCCTCAACTTTGGCGAACTTACGCTTATCTTTCCCAGGATCGATATCTGCGATAAACTTAACGTAATGGCATATGCACATGCGGAAGCGACACAACACCCTAATGATAAAATTAAACAGAATGACTTCGAAGACAATGAGATTTTATAGCATAGAGACGATCATTCTTACAATGCATAGGAACGAAATACATAAGGATCACGAGAGAGAGACAGGTAGCCGCGGGGAAAAAGGCGCCCCCACAAAATATACGACAACCGAGGGTAGGCGTTCTGTTAGACAACATCCATCAACAGGGGTATACCAAAAAGGTTAAGTGGCCATACAAGTAGCCTTCGGTTCGCGCCTTTTTGGTGGTGGTGGCACATTTTTCGGGTTAGACTCCATCGGCTCTTTAGTACTCTCGGCCTCCATCGGATCGACGTCTAGGTCCACGACTTCTCCACCCCGGGGCAAGCACTCGCTAAAGTCCAACTCCATGGGGTCTCCTTGCTTGTCCTCGTCGTAGGGCACGCCGTAGATTTGGAGAGGTCCGCCCCTCCCTTCTTCGGCTCCCCGAGTCCAGGCCAAAAAGGTATGCCCCTCCCAAGCTCCACCTCCTACGTCTATCCATACGGTGGCATAGTTCCTATAGTGCACCCTACCATCGCCCATCACATATTTCGTCACTATGCGATCGATCCGTCTCGATATCCCAAAAAGTGGCGGCGGCATCTTCGTGGTCGGTGGTCCGAAAAGTGGGTCCCATAGAGGGGTGAGATTACATCCCAAGAAGGTGGATCTAAGCCGACCCTAGGGTGTGGTACCTCCGAGCAAACTAACTACCACGATCAACTAGACAATCACATACAAATTATTCTACACATATGACTAGCTCAAACTGTTACAACATAAATTCCTAAAGCAACAATGTCACGACATTACTACGGAGCTTTCGACTTAGGCATTATCACTAATCAGTCATACGTGGCATCAATTTCAAACAGTCAATTCTCGTGCTCGCGTCCTAACGCCTCAGGCCTATAGCACACACTTTCAATAATCGGCCCGCGTAAACACGCATCGGCTTAATAACAGATTCTTAGTATTTAGGCTCGCGTGATAACGCGTCGGGCTTAATAATGATTCTCGGTATTCGGCCCGCATGATAACGCATCGGGCTTAATAAGTATACATATTTATGAGCTCAATTCATAGACCCGAGTAATAACGCATCGGTCGCTCCCATGTCTAACGTATCGGGATGGGCACGGACCCGTGTTTAACGCATCGGGGTATGAGTGCATACGGGATATGTCATAGTAATATACAATCGGCTATAAACCCCGCGGTTAACGCATCGGGGTATTAATACTTATGATTTCACATTCGGAGATTTCCATTAATAAACTTCATGATCGAGTATAACGGATAAACTCAATTTCACAACAATTCGATCGCGCTACCTAACACATGGTTTGCGCATCACAATCTAGCCGATTTCCACATCAACGATCCAAAGTACACATGTAAATTTCTCATCACTATGACATACTCATAATGCACTAAATTCTACTCGGCCCAGGTAAACCACATAGAGCCCCATGCCAATTCCAACCGAATTTACACTCGATCCGGCACCAATTCCAACACATATAACACATCTCACACACATGACCGAACACATTATGTTCCCAACTCAGAAAATTTCATAATTTCGCAACACAAATGGGCATCAAACCTTAAGCAAGCATATTGCACATTTTAGTACCCAATCACGCTCAAATGGTATCTAACTCGAACTCATCATGCAATCTTCGGTCTTCACCATTTTAGGCCATCACTACACGCCCGAACTAGCCCCAAACATGCTCATTTCCCAGTATTAAATTTCGGATCACAACAGCCCATTCATTTCCAGAACTGGTCCCCACATTTTACGCCCAAAACCTCCCACACATCAACCTAATCCATAAACTATCAAGCCCCTTAGTAACCCATAGTCCTAAGGAAGGATTAGAGCCACTTACAAGTCCTTTTTGGCGAAGAAAATCCGATGGATGAGCAGCGACCTCGCATGACTAGAATTGAACTCAAAGGGGCTGATTCGATTTTTCCAACAAAAATCAACCATTCAGCAATGAATCCAACTTATGCCAAGCTTTAACTATCAAACCAAGGTTCCACAAAACTTAGACTACGCTTAGAAGGTATCCTACCTCGAAGATGAGATATGAACAGCCCACAAAACCGGTGAACAACTCTTCAACCTCTGCTGTACCGGTGCCCGAGAAAGAGAGGGATGGCGGCGGCTCACGGCAACTCACGGCCAAGAGAGGATGAAGAGGTGACTGTGGTGGTGGCTGTGGCTTCTTCACGCTGGCGGGATGGGGCCGAGAGAGAAAGAGTCGGGCGAGAGAGAGAGATAAGAGAGTGAGCTTGAGAGTTTGAGTGAAAGTGAGAAAATGAAGTGGGAGTGAGAGAGAGAGAGTTGCTTCAGCCTATAAGAGAGGGGAGAGGGTGAGATTGAGTGACTAGCCATCCATCAAGAGTGATAAGGTGATGGGGTGGTTATATGACATGAATAGTGTAGGTAGGTAATTGAGTTTTTGAGGAAAATGGGGTTTTTGGTGATTTGAATTTTGAAGAGCATTTTCCCTCCAATTCCTCGATATCTTTGGCTGAAGTGAGGGGATAGGTGGAGTGGTCAAATTTCCTTCGCGGTTTCTTAAGATGCTGAACGAAATTCGGGACCGGAGTGCACTTCCAGCTTCGCGATCCGATTTCCACTTTTTTCGACTCATACTGGCGATATAAAATCCTTATTAACTCTGGTGAGGCGATATCCAATTTATTTGCATTGAAATTCTCAAATACCTAGCCGCCGATTTCAAGTCCACTTCGAGCTAAAAATTAGCCGATCGCAGTTTCGGTGCATGTCGATCGACGAGCGGTTCTCGGGTGCTACGTGTATCGACCCGTGATTTTTATCACGTTTAAGAATTATTCGAACCACGGCGACCCTGGTTGTCATATAATCGCGAGGGAAACCGACGGTCTTGGGCAGGACGCTATCGTCGAAATCGGTTCGGGTCATCCTCAAATCATGCTATGGTCTAGCGGAATCACCCGCGTCCCACTCGCACGACGCTAGCGCATTGTTCGACACTAATCTTAGATCGACCTGCATGGCGTAGAATGTACCCTCGGCGATCCTTATAGTTAGGATATTAGTCCGCGGCCTAGTTCTTTAGTCCGCGTACTATCCTATTTAGCCATTCCCTTTTGGTCGGTCGTCTCTAGAGTGATCAATTCTGAGTGAGATTACTGAAATACATCGATGCTCATTTTATTCATAAACTTCGAAATGGGGTCGGAATTCAGAATGTCACAACTCTTCCCCCTATAGAAATTTCGTTATCGAAATTTACAAAACTTTCTACTCGAACAGGTGGGGGTGTTGACGCCTCATTGATTCCTCGCTCTCCCAAGTGGTTCCTTCCGCCCCGTGGTGCTCCCGGATTACCTTCACCAGTGGAATCGTCTTGTTCCTCAAGACTTGCTCTTTCCCGTCCTCGATCCTCACTAGCCTTTCCACGTACGTCACTCGGTCGTCCACTTCTATGGCTTCATAGTCTAGGACATGGGTCGGATCTAGTTCGTACTTCCGCAAGCATTGACACGTGAAAAACGCCGTGGACTTGCGACAAGTTTGGCGCAAGGCAAGCCGATAGGCCGGGGTTCCAATCCGCTCTAGTATCTCAAAAGGTCCTACGTATCTCGGGCTCGGTTCCCTTTCTTTCCTAACCGAGATAGTCATCGCATTGGCGATACCTTGAGGAATACATGGTCTCCCACTTGGAATTCCAAAGGCTTACGCCGTCGCATCAACGTAGCTTTTACGCGACTCTAGGTCGTCTTAAGTGTTTCTCTAATCACCTTCATTGCCTCAACTAATCTGTTCCACCAACTCGAGTCCCGTTATCCTTCTCTCACCGACTTCATCCCAACATATCGGCCATACAATGCTTCAAATGGCGCCATCCCAATACTCTGTGATAGCCGTTATTATAAGCGAACTCCACAAGGTGCAATCTGCTCCTCCCAACTTCCTTTGAAATCTATGACACACGCCCGTAACATGTCTTCTACTGTCTGAATAGTTCTCTCGATTTTCCGTCCGTGTGGGGATGGTAGAGGCGATCTGCATCTGCAATTTTGTCCACATTGCTTCCTCGTAGGCTCTTCTAGAATGACGCGGTAAACTTGGGGTCTTTGTCCGATGTGATTGTCACTGGGACTCTATGTAGTCTAACAATTTGTCGCATATACAATTCGGCGCATCTGTCCATGGCGAAGTTCTTTCGCACTTGCTAAGAAATGTGCAGACTTGGTCAATTGATCTACGATCACCCATATGGAGTCATGTCCCCTTTGACTCCTAGGTAAGGCCATAACAAAATTCATCGTAATGTGCTCCCACTTCCACTCGGGAATCTCCAACGGTTGAAGTAGGCCTCCCGATTCTGATCATTGCGCCTTCACTTGCTGGCACGTCGACATTTTGCCACGTGCTTCGCGACATCCACTTTCATCCCGTTCCACTAGTAATGCTATCGTAAATTCGATACATCTTCGTGCTACCCGGATGGATACTGTAACCACTTCGTGGGCTTCCGACAGGATCCTTTCCCTTAATTCCTCATCCTTGGGTACGCATGCCTTCCGCGAAACATCGTGGTCCCGTCCTTCCCGACACTTGGAAATCAGGCTTCCTTTTCTCCTTATCCGTCTCGAGAATTTTCAGAACTTCATCGTTCGTAGATTGCAAGGCCTTAACTCTTTCTCGAATCTCCGGTTCCACTCTCAACGTGGCCATCAAACTGGATAGTTGGCACACTTCAAGCTTAAATTCGAAATCTCTTATTCCTTTCAATAGAGTCTACTCCTTAACCATCAAGTGCGCCATGCTTGATTTCCTACTGAGTGCATCCGCAATCTTATTCGCCTTCCCCGGGTGATATAGAATGTCATAGTCGTAGTCCTTAAGCGGTTCCATCCATCGACGTTATCTCATATTCTATTCACGTTGGGAGAACAAATACTTCAGACTTTGGTGGTCGGTGTAAATTTGGAACCTCTCTCCACACAAGTAATGCCTCCAAATCTTTAATGCAAACACAATTGCCGCTAGCTCCAAATCATGCGTCGAGTAGTTCATTTCATGAGGCCTTAACGTCTCGATGCGTAAGCAACTACCCTTCCATGCTGCATCAGAACGCATCCTAATCCTTTTAATGATGCGTCGCTATATATCTCGTAGCCTCCCAGGCCGGAAGGAATGTTAATACCGGCGCGGTCGTTAGGCTATGCTTGAGTTCTTGGAAGCTTCCTTCGCACTTGTCCGTCCATTCGAACCGTGTATCCTTCCTGGTCCACTTTGTCAAAGGAGTCGCTATTGACGAGAACTTCTCTACAAATCTCCGATAGTAGCCGGGTAATCCTAAGAAACTCCGAACTTCGGTAATCGACGTCGGCCTTGGCCAATTCATAACCGCCTCAATCTTTATAGGGTCCACCGAAATCCCATTTTCAGATATAACGTGTCCGAGGAATGCCACTTCGTGGAGCCGAAACTCGCACTTACTGAACTTGGCATAAAGCGAGTGCTCTCTTAATGTCCGTAGAACCACGCTCAAATGTTGCTCATGTTCCTCGAAACTCTTTGAATAAACCAGGATGTCGTCAATGAAGACGATGAAGAACTAATCCAAATATCCCTTAAACACCCTATGCATTAGGTCCATGAAAGCGGCTGGAGCGTTGGTCAATCCAAACGGCATAATCGTGAATTCGTAATGACCATACCTTGTCCGAAACGCCGTCTTTGGTATGTCCTCCTTCCTTATCCTCAATTGATGGTACCCGGTTCTCAAGTCTATCTTGGAGAACATTGCTGGTCCTTGCGGTTGATCGAACGGATCATCTATTCCGGGCAACGGGTACTTATTCTTAATCGTGATCTGATTCGGTTATGCGTAGTCAATGCATAAGCGCAAAGACTCGTCCTTCTTCCTTACGAACGATCTTGGCGCTCCCCACAACGACGCGCTTGGACGAATGAAGCCCTTGTCCAAAGTAGCTCTTGCATCCGAACCTTTAGTTCCTTCAATTCCGACAAAGACATCCGATACGGTGCTTTCGAGATCGGTTCCGTTCCAAGGGCTAACTCATCACGAACTCTATCTCTCTTTCTAGCGGTAGTTCCGGCAATTCTTAAGGAAAGACATCGGAAAATTCGCGCACCACTTCTATACCTTCCAGCCTTGGTCCCTCAACCGTTGGGTCCATCACGGTAGCTAGATAGGCTTGACATCCTCCCCTCAACAGCTTAGTCACCTCAAGTGACGAGATCAAAGGAATCGAGGTGCCTCCTCAACTCCCTACGATCGAATCTAGGACGATCGGTCGGGTTGAACCTAATCGCCCTACTACCACAATCCATAACGGCCCCTTGCCTACCCAACCATTCCATTCCGATTATAACATCAAAATCGAACATGGTTAGCACGGCCAAGTCTATCCTTCCCTCACTACCCCGACAACTATCTTACAGTCCTTGCAGCCTAACGAAATCAATACTCTATCCTTTAATGGGGTAGTTACATGCAACTCAACATCCAACGATTTCAATGTCATTTCGATCAATGCAGAAAACTGAGCGAGATACAAATGAGTGCGATGCTCCAGGGTCAAACAATGCATAATGTTACCTTACCTGTGACCACACCAGGTGCATTCTCCGCCTCCTTGCGAGCCACAAGATACACTCATCCCCGAGTGGCGGTCTATTCGAGTTGTTCTACGGAATGCTCTCGCCGGCGGTCCATACTTGGGGTCGCTGTCCTTGCGACCGTGGTCCCGGGAGCTTGACTCGGGCGGTTTCTTATATGATGGCCCAGCTGGCCACACTTGAAGCACGCGCCCGTTCTCGCTTCGGGCTGGGTCCATTCCCGTGCCTTCGCCGCATAAGCGACAATTCCGGTTGGTACGATGGATAGGCTTCCCAATATTTTTCCAAACTAGAGGGATGAAGCGTCACATTGCCCGTCATTGGCCTTTTGCCAAGTTAACGATTGTCCTTGACAGGTGCAAACCGCGAACCGGATGCGGCAGCCCTTTCCTTTATATCCCTTTCAATCATCTCGCCTTCGCTTGTACATCTCTTCATAGGTCATCGGTTCGGTGCGATCATTTGGATACGAAGGTCGGGCCTCGATCCATCTCGAAACCTTCGCGCCTTGTCTATCGGGTTCTCTACCATCCTCGGCGCGTACCTTGGCAGCCTAGCGAACTTCGCCTCATCTTGGTCGATCGTTAATTGGTTACGCGAAACCGCTGGAATTCTACCAGCTTCCGCTCTCGAGCGGTCTCGAGAAATACTTTCAGTTAAATGCCTCGGTAAAGGCGGTCAAGTGAGAGCGGCGCCATCGTGAAATACTCTTCCTCTAGTGGCCTTCCATCAATCATCCGCGGTACCCTCTAACCGGTAAGTCGCTAGGGTCACCTTCTCCTCACCAATGCACCCAAGAACCTCAAAGGCCTTCTCCAGCTTCTCAATCCATCGAGGTGCCATCTCGGGATCTCCAACACCATTGAACCGAGCTGGCTTCGGTTTTAGAAATTGTTCCACCAATTGGCTCATCAAGCGATTCCCGTTTCCCATTTGCCACGTTGGCGCGGCTACAGCCGGCCTCGCGGCCTCGAGCAACTAGCGGCGCTCCTTTCCCGAGCTTGCCGCCCATCAAGTTATCGATTTCTTCCGAGCCACGAGAACTCCATCAATTCTCGGATCCTCTACTGCAAGCGCCCTCGAGCTAGAAGCTCGCCTTGTCCCTCTAGTTCCGTTGCTCATCTTAATTAATCCTTACAACACCCGAACCACCCATAACCCCACTTGGGCGTCGAGAGACCTACATTAATGACTAGCCTTACTAGGTCTATGTCATGACTCATGGTGACAAACCACAACAAGATAAACACTTCACACGATAGGCAATCAAACAGTCAAGGGATTCACATTCCAGGGTTCAGGATCTTACCTTAAATACGTACGCATCTACAACTCGTAAAGTGACATTCAACTAGCCACTCATTCAACAAACAGCACACCAAGCCACAACAATCGGTGCCAAGTACAAAGCACACATAATCTTATAATCACCAAAGGTGATGCCAATCCAAAATGCCATTCACATGCGCCAATTCATATGTCGGGCATTTCGTGCCTAACTCTAGTGGATCTCCTAAGGTCTCAATACCTAGTCGCTTCTAAGTCATCCCTCCTTATTACTCTAAACCTCAATCGTCCCGGATCGAGCTAACCTTGCTTTGATACCAATTCAACAAAGATGTCACTCCTAGTGTCCTTGAAGCGCGCCACATCCCTCAACCTGGTGAACTTACGCTTATCTTTCCTAGGATTGATACTGCGATAAACTTAATGTAATGCCATATGCACATGCGGAAGCGACACAACACCCTAATGATAAAATTAAACAGAATGACTTCAGAAGACGAGATTTTATAACATAGAGACGATCATTCTTACGACGCATAGGAACGAAATACATAAGGATCACGAGGGAGAGACAGGTAGGCTGGGGGAAAAAGGGGCCCCCACAAAATATACGACAACCGAGGGTAGGCGTTCCGTTAGACTACATCCATTAACAGGGTATACCAAAAAGGTTAAGTGGTCCTACTCTAGCCTTCGGTTCGTGCCCTCTACTTGGTGGTGGCACATCTTTCGGGTGAGACTACATCGACTCTTCGATTTCTCTCGCCTCCATCGGATCGACATCCGGTCCACGACTTCTCCGCCCAGGGCAAGCACTCGCCAGGGTCCAACTCCATAGGGTCTCCTTGCTCGTCCTCGTCATAGGGGCACGCCGTAGATTTGGAGAGGTCCGCCCCTCCCTTCTTCAGCTCCCCGAGTCCAGGCCAACAAGGTATGCTCCTCCCAAACTCTACCTCCTACGTCTATCCATACAAAGGGTATAGTTCCTATAGTGCACTCTACCATCGCCTATCACATATTTCGTCACTATGCGATCGATCCGTCTCGGTATCCCAAAAAGTGGCGGCGGCAACATTAGGGTCGGTGGTCCGAAAAGTGGGTCCCACAGAGAGGGTGAGATTACATCCCAATAAGGTGGATCTAAGCCGACCCTAGGGTATGGTACCTCCGAGCAAACTAACTACCACAATCAACTAGATAATCACATACAAATTATTCTACACATATGACTAGCTCAAACCGGCACAACATAAATCCCTAAAGCAACAGTCGGTCACGATTACTACGGAGCCTTCGACTTAAGCACTATCACTAATCGATCATACGTGGCATCAATTTTAAACGATCAATTCTCGAGCTTGCGTCCCAACGCCTCGGGCCTATAGCACACACTTTCAATAATCCGCCCGCATAAACACGCATCGGGCTTACTAACGTATTCTCGGTATTCAGGCCCGAGTGATAACTCACCAGGCTTAATAACGGATTCTCGCATATTCGCTCCGCGTGATAACGCATCGTTTAATAATGTATTCTCGCATTCAGCCCCGCGTGATAACGCATCGGCTTAATAAGTATACATATTTATGAGCTCAATTCATAGACCCGTAATAACACATCGGGTCGGTCCCCGTTTAACGCATCGGGATGAGCACAAACCCCGTGTTTAACGCATCGTGGTATGAGTGCATACAAGATATGTCATAGTAATATACAATCGACTATAAACCCCACGTTTAACGCATCGGGTATTAATACTTATGATTTCACATCCAGAGATTTTCATTAATAAACTTCATGATCGAGTATAACGAGATAAACTCAATTTCACAACAATTCGATCGCGCTACCTAACACATGGTCCGCGGATCACAATCTAGCCGAATTCCACATCAACGATCCAGAGTACACATGTAAATTTCTCATCACTATGACATACTCATAATGCATTAAATTCTACTCACCCGGCTAAACCACATAGAGCCCCATGCCAATTCCAACCGAATTTACACTCGATCCGGCACCAATTCCAACATATTATAACACATCTCACACACATGGCCGAACACATTATGTTCCCAACTCAGAAAATTTCACAATTTCGCAACACAAATGGGCATCAAACCTTAAGAAAGCATATTGCACATTTTAGTACCCAATCACGCCCAAATGGTACCTAACTCAAACTCATCATGCAATCTTCGATCTTCGCCATTTTAGGCCATCACTATACGCCTGAACTAGCCCCAAACATGCTCATTTCCCAGTATTAAATTTCGGATCACAACAGCCCATTCATTTCCAGAACTGATCCCCACATTTTACGCCCAAAACCGCCCACACATCAACCTAGTCCACAAACTATCAAGCCCCTTAGTAACCCATAGTCCTAAGGAAGGATTAGAACCACTTACAAGTCCTTTTGGGCGAAGAAAACCCGGTGGATGAGCGGCGACCTCACGTGATCAGAATTGAACTCAAAGGGGCTATTTCGGTTTTTCCAACAAAAATCAACCATTCAGCAATAAATCAAACTTAAGCCAAGCTTTAAATATCAAACCAAGGTTCCACAAAACTTAGACTACGCTTAGAAGGTTACCTACCTCGAAGATGAGATATGAACATCCCACAAAATCGGTGAACAACTCTTCAACCTCTGCTGTACCGGTGCCCAAGAAAGAGAGGGACGGCGGTGGCTCACGGCGACTCAAGGCCAAGAGGGGACGAAGAGGTGGCTGTGGTGGTGGCAGTGGCTTCTTCACATCGGCGGGATGGGGCCGAGAGTGTGAGAGAGTCGGGCGAGAGAGAGAGAGTGAGAGAGTGAGCTTGAGAGTTTAAGTGAAAGTGAGAAAATGAAGTGGGAGTGAGAGAAGAGAGTTGCTTCAGCCCATAAGAGATGGGAGAGGGTAAGATTGAGTGACTAGCCATCCATCAAGAGTGACATACTGGCGATATAAAATCCTTAATAACTCTAGTGAGGTGATATCCAATTTATTTGCATTGGAATTCTCAAATACCCGGCCACCGATTTCGAAGTCCACTTCACGCTAAAAATTAGCCGATCACAATTTCAGCGCATTTCCTGGGTTTGTTATGTTCCTTTAGAGCAGATTGTGTATTTTCATCCACATGTATTGGTCAAACACCTTTAGATGCTTTTTGGGCTTAATTGTATTAGACTTGCGAATTCTGTGGGTTTTCGAATTTAAAGATGTAATAGTGACTTTCTACCCGATTGCACTTAAACGATCCTAATCGATTACATGCCATCTTTGGGTGAGATTTGGTCTATAACTACCCCATTTGGTTTATTTGGATCGAATAGGAGTAGTTGACCCTCATGTTATCAAAGGATAACATGGAATTTGGTTAGTGCATTTGCATCACATTTCATGCATATTCATTTTAATCCGTGGTAATTGACTTTAGGATCATCATTTTACATTTTTTGATCATGGGGAATGGAGACATCAAAGTCATCCCGGTGCCTCGCAAAGAACTCTCTCTATGGCGGGATCGTCTCAACCTAGTCAACAAAGCATATGTTGAAGGACGATTAGGCCGACTAATGGACTTGATTAAAGTGGACTATCAACCGGCTCTTATTCATGCTTTGGCTAAGGCATGGGATATGCACACAATGACGTTCAACTTCCAAGGTCTTGAGTTGACTCCTACGCTCGAAGAATTTTCCGCTATCATTGGGGTCAAGTTCGATGACCATATAGCTCAACCACCTTTGGACATGGATTCTACTCGTTCTCTATCAAGCTTTCTTCGTCTTAAAACCTCTGAAATAGAGAAGGTCTATAAGTCCAACTCTGGTAAGTTCACATTCTCTTTCCTTTTCGATAATTATTCTTCCTTATCCGCCAAAACCGGTCATAAATCTGGAAAAGTGTTCGTCCTAGCCTTGTTTGCATTCGTCCTATTTCCTACCTCTATGATTACTTTTGACCCCTCCATAGTCCATATAGCTGAAACTTTCCTCTCATACATGATTCTAGCTGAAACTTTCCTCTCTCTAAACCGCTCAAAAACTTCCAAAAAAGCCATTTTCCAAGCATCCAATGGACTACTCCACATGTGGTTCACTTCTCACATAAAAACTTTCCAACTCCGGATAGGGTGTTATGAGATCAACGAACATGTTTACCCCCTTAGATCCTTCCTCAAGTGTCAATCCCTCATACCCAAACATTCGTTTAAGAAATAGGTTGAGCTATTGAATGATTTGAAGCCCGAGCATATTCGATGGCGCCCGACTTGGCCTAAGATCTTGGAAGCTCGCATTATTGGTGTTGATGATAGCTTATTCCTCTATTGGAATGTACTGGTGCGATAGCATATTATCCCATTCGCATGGTGAGACAATTTGGAGTTTTGCAACAAGTGCCACCAGATGCTTGTCTCGGGATCTTCTCGTTCGATATGGCGCAAGGGAAGCTCACCAAGGAGGCAAAGAAGCTGTATCGAGGCTCGGATCAAGCTCATTCTCCATGCTTTGAAGAACTCCCCATTGCAACAAGTTGAATGACCGGATTACTTGGATGATGAGATGAACATTCATAGGGCCTCCAAAGAGTATATTCAGAAATTCAAGGAGTATCGTAGATCATTGGTTGAGCCGTATGTACACTGAGTGCGTATCTCCTTACATCGAAGAAGTGGAGTCCTACAAACCCGTGTAGATGGTACCATATGTCCCGGGAGTGGAGCCGTACATTCCCGAAGATCCGGAGTTCGGATGTCGGAAGAGGTAGAAGACCCATACTTGTGAGATTCGATGGGTCGGAGAAGTAGGAAGAATGCAAACGTCCTCGGCTTGGAAAGATCCATTCCCCATTTAGTTTGGCATATTTGTTGTCTTTTAAGACACTTTTGAACAATTTGTGCTATAATAAATACATAATATTCCTTTTACGAGCATTTCATGCATACATATAGAAAGCACGATTACCACGGATCAGCCCTCTCAAATTTTCGAATATTCCCGGTATCGATTTAATGTCTTGAAAGACAGGTGATTGATAAATATGAGGACTCGTAGCAAGACGTGCCAACTAAGAATGGAGCAAGAGGAGCTCGCACCGCATGTGGGTAACTTGGAGAATCGGATAAATATGATAGCCATAATGGTGGCAGAAATGAAGGCGATGATGATCGCTAGTCGGGGAGATACCCTGCTGATCCAAACTCCCAAATTCCTCCGAGCTCACCAGGATGGTACAAGTGCTAACCCGGCTCCTACTTGTAAATCCTTCTTCAAATCGAGGAGTGCCCGTCAAGTCGGGGATATGAGCCTCTAGTTGTGATTGACTCCGGAAAAGAAAGAAAAACAAGCCCCGAAAATGGAGGAAGAAATTAAAAAAACTCGCCAAGATCGAGGAGTGCCCGTCAAGTCGGGGATATGAGCTCTCAAGGTTTAATAAGGTAACACCTTTTGAGAAAATCGAGGTTCCTATTAATTACAAGGAACCGGACTTCGTGAGAAAGTATAACGGGACCGGGTGTCCCAAGGCGCATCTCGAAGTACTATCGCACCGCATGTCTCAATTTTCGGACAATATCCCGCTGTTAGTCAACACCTTCCAAGAAAGCCTATTTGGGGTAGCCTTGGCATGGTTTATTGAGCCGGAGCCCGAAAGGCTCGCCAATTGGGACAAGCTAGCCGATGAGTTCCTTCGGTAGTACAAGTTTAACACTCGACGACCCTTACTATGGAAGATCTTTTGAGAACCATAAAAGGCAAGAATGAGGCTGTTCGCGCCTACGCCCAAAGGAGGAGAGCTTTGGCCGTACAAGTGAAACCACCTGTCCTTGAAGAAGAACCGATAGACCTCTTTTTCAAGGTATTGTCCTTTGAGTATTTAAAAAAGTTGAACACCTCGGGGGTGTCGGACGTTCGCGCACTTGATTAAGGTGGCGAACGCCATGAATGGGCGTTTCGGGAGAAGAAAATACCCGAGTGACCTTTCAAACGCCAATACCCCTTGAGAAGGGATAATAGGGAGCAAACCGGCGATGTAACATTTGTCCCTAACCCACCTAAACCCAAAAATTTCTCACCTTCTACCCCTACCCAAGGAACTTCTTCTGGACCGCTCCTAAACCACGGGAACCAAGAAGAAGAAACCAATCTATCTTCACCCCCGCTACCTTGACCGTTATACAAATTGTTACCCATGTTGCTAGAAAATCGATTGGTTGCAAAAAGAGCCACCTAGAGCTAATCCTCCAAGGTTCCCAGGGTTTGATTAGATTCGACTTGTGTATACCATATGGGAGAAAGGGGGCACAATGTGGACAATTGTCTCGCCCTCAAGTATAAGGTACAAGCCCCGATTGATGGTAAAGTCCTAGAGTTAGATAAGACCGAACCGAATGTGTAAGAACCCTCTACCCGAATATCGCGAGGTGAACGCGATATTTAACGGTGAAGATAAAGAGACCCCTGGAGTTCATAATGGATGTAGATCGAATGCGAGACATCATGACCCTGGCTGCACAATACCCCGAAGGAGAAAATATTTCCGGGAACAAAAGGAGGCATGTTTAGAACGGCTAATCAATTTGGGTGTCATCGGAAGAATGGAAGACGTCGCTTTTAAAGGGACTTATGTGATCAGAGACCTGGTGGTAGAGGAGTTCATATTGAAAGCCACAAGAGAAAAGACCTCGAAAGTTCCCTCGGGATACTTAATGAACATCCGGGATGTTGAAGAAGTTGAAGAGTTAGACGACTATGAAGTCCATCTAGGGAAAAGCCCGCAAGGCGATAGAAAATTCATGCAACAGGCTCTAGAAAGAGGCGAGATAATTGATAATCTCGAAGAAGATAGCGGCGGCTATTACTTCAAAGTCCTATATTCGACACCGCCGAGTTTTTTCGTGGACACTAGAGATATAGTTCCCAACGGTTGGGGTGGCATGGATGACCCCGAAAGTGAAGAATTCGTGGGGACAATCAATGAAACTAAGAATCAAGAAGTTCCTCGGGATGAACGAGGAAATCGGGGAGGTCGATATGCGGCTTTCTAATTTGGAGACCCATATGCGTCATTTGAAGAACATGGTGGCTGAATTGTCACAATCGGTGGTCAAAAACAATACCGCGGCAATAGAAGAAAACATGCAGATCCGAAAAATACGACGGACCATGGAGACGCAAAATAGAAGGATCGCTCTATTGCAAGAACAAGGCGACGACATTTCAAAGAAAGTGGATGAATTGAAAGAGCTGATTGTGCCAATCACCCATGCTAGAAATATTCCGCCCCAAGGCGTAAATTTGAGGGTGACCTTCCACATGAAGTATGACGTACTAGGTGTCCTTTGGCGCATATTTCGTATTACCTCTGCCAAATGGTGGGCCATCATGAAGACGATGAAACGTTAATCCAGAATTTCAAGCATAGTTTGACGGGCCTAGCATTGGCTTGGTTCCAATCAATCGACCTAGATTGGGTCCCGAGCTGGGAGGAGCTCTCAAAGCACTTCATATGGCATTTTGAAGCCGGGATCGAGAGTACTTCACCAAGGCCAATTTATTAAACATTAGAAAAGGTGAGGATGAGAGTTTTGAACTATTCGCAAGGAGGTGGAAGAAGCATGCTATGATGGTGCAACCGCCGCTATCGGAAAGGGAAATGCTAGAGTTCATACTCAAGTCACTTGCCGGTAGAGTATTTTGACCGCATGTACGCATACACATATTCCTCCTTCCAACATCTGGTGGATATCGGCATGAGAATTGAGGGCATTATCCCGAGGGTCGAAGGGAAAGGCAAAGGCGTTTGGATAAAGAGAATGCCATACCGGTGAGGCCATGTCCCGAACATAATCTCGAAAACATCCATGAAGATGAGATGATTGGGATGATAGATGTCCCGATTCGCTTTGTGATTGACTCGAACAAGGTGGATAACTCGGGAAGCTTATAGTTCGGAAAAATCGCTAACATTAGAATCAGCTCGGGAGGAAGTCAAGCCGAGTGAAGATCAAATTGCCACCGTGGAAGAATATGACCCAAAGGCGGTACATTGGGATTACGGAACAGAATGAGATTGACGTAGTCATGAGATCGGGAAGATATTATCCCCCGAAAGAGGCTGAATCGAGAAGAAAGTACCAACTGCAGAGTAGGTTGAAAAGTTGCGGTCCGTTGTGAGAACTAGTGAGTACGAAGTTGTAGACCAACTTCGGAAAATGCCCGCACAAATTTCTTTACTAGACCTCTTCAAGAATTCGGAGAAGCACAAGAATACCCTTCTGAAAGTATTAGATGAAGTACACGTTCCGGAGACCATCAATGAAGTTCAACTATGAGACTTCGTGGGAGCCATCCTTTTAAAGGATCAAATTTCCTTCTCGATGAAGACTTCCCAAGGGAAGGGCGTGTTCACAACAAGGCCCTCTATATTGCCGAAAGGTGCCATGAAAAGGAAGTACCTCATGTGCTAATTGACAATGGCTCGATTTTTAATTTGTGTCCTTTGAGCACTCTCACAAGCTTGGGGATAAGCGAAGATTTTATCAAGACGTCCAAAGCCACTATCCGGTCGTTTGACGGAGTTTCAAAAAATGTGGTAGGAGAGATTGAACTGAACGTCTCTATCGGACCGGTAACCTTCTCTATACCGTTCCAAGTTCGGATATTCCTAGTGCCTTCACCTTGCTTCTTGGAAGATCGTGGATTCATGTGTTTGGAGCGGTACCTTCTTCCCTACATCGAAGGTGAAATTTGTGGTTAGAGGCCAACTGATCACTATCCATGGTAAAGTGGGACATCGAGATTCCCCGAAAGGGATGGTCCCATACATTGAGCCTTCAAAGGAGGATGAGTTGAGCTATCACACCTTTGACATCGTATCTGTCATGCATGTACCATCGATTCAAAGTTAGCTATCCCAGAGTCGTCAAGATCTGCGACTATGGCAAGAAAAGTGCTATTCACAAATGGTTTCATTCTCGGTACCTGATTAGGGAAGTACGGCCAAGGGATCCGTAATCCCTTAACTTTTGATTCAAATGACCATAAGGTTGGTCTGGCCTATAAAGAGACAATAGAGCGCGGTATAGGTCGAGGCCGAGGTCGAAACAAATGTTATGGAGACCATGGAAGCCGTGGACACCGAGGTGGCCGTTTCATTGGAACTAATGCATGGAAAGCTAGAGGGAAGTTATTCGAAAATCCCTTGTCTCAAGTATTCTCCAACGGAGGTAAATGGCTGGAAAGACGAGAATATTTCCGAAGATGCGAGCGAGACTTGTTCAACCTATTCCTAGACACTTCGGGTGAATGTGATCATTGAGTGGCTCGATGATGACTTTTCCACCCCCGAGCATGTCATCCCACCCATACATAACGAGGTTAATATGTGACTCGAGATCGGCTCGATGATTATGCATACGAGATTGATATAGAAGAAACAGATGTGAGTGACATTAAGAGGGAATGAGATTGTTTTGAAGAATCTAAGCCTCCTATTTCGAAGAGCCCATTGTTGTTAATCTAGAAGATCCAGCTGTGTTAAGGAAGTAAAAATAGGGGGACATTTATCTCGGCCTGATATCTCGAGAATGATAGCATTGCTTAACGAATATCAAGACATTTTCGCACGGTCATATCTTTGACATGCCGGGGTTGGATCGTGAAATAGTGGAACATGCTTTGCCCACAAACCCTGCCTGCACATTGGTTAATCGGCCACGCAGAGAGAATGAACCCCGAGTATGTCGATAAGATTAAAGATGAAGTGATGAAGTTGTTTAAAGTGGGGTTCATTGAGGCTGTCCCATATGCCGATTGGGTTGCCAATATCGTGCCGATTAAGAAGAAAGATGGGAGGATCCGGATATGTGTGGACTATCGGGATTTAAACAAGGCCAGTCAAAAGATGATTTTCCCTTACCGCACATTGATGTGCTCGTTGATAGCACCGCGGGCTTTGAATTATTCTACTTCATGGATGGCTTCTCGGGATATAATCAAATCATCTTTGAAAGAGGAAGACAAGATCAAGACCTCATTCGTCACCTAATGGGAATCTTCTGCTATAAAGTCATGCCTTTTGGATTAAGAAATGCAAGGGCAACATATCAAAGAGCTATGGTGACCCTCTTCCACGACATGATACACAAGGAAGTAGAAGTCTATGTGGATGATATGATTGCCAAGTCTAAACCTGGAGAAGATCACGTTCAAGTGCTTTGAAAAATTATTTGATCGATTAAGGAAATACAAGCTCAAACTGAATCCCACGAAATGCGTATTCGACGCCAAATTTGGAAAACTCGCTAGGATTTGTCGTAGCGGTCGTGGTATTGAAATCGACCCCTCCAAGATCAAGGCTATATGGGAGATAGGGACTCCTTCTCTATTATAGGAAGTACGGGGTCTACTTGGAAGATCCGAATTATATATCCGATTCATATCACAACCGGCCGAAACAGCGAAGCCCTTCTTCAAACTTCTAAAGAGAGGCGCAAAAGTAAAATGGGATTTCGAGTGTCAACAAGCATTCGAGATGATCAAGGAATATTTGGTACAACCCCTAGTACTGGTACCTCGTATCCCTAATGTTCCTTTGACTTTATATCTGACGGTTCATGACGAATCCTTGGGAGCTCTACTTGCCCAAACTAACCTAAAGGATCGAAAGGAACGGGCCATATATTATTTGAGCAAAAAGTTCACCACATCCGAAGCCAAGTACTCATCGGTAGAAAGAACTTGCGTAGCACTGGTTTGAGTCCTCCATAGATTGAGGCGGTATACCTTGCATTATCATATCCAATTGGTCACTAAAAACGACCCCATCAAGTATCTTTTGAAAAAACCAGCTTTATTGGGAAAAATGGCCAAGTGGCAAGTACTCCTTTCGAGTTTGACATTAAAACCTCTCCCCAAAAAGTTTGTCAAGGGAAGAGCGATCGCAGATATGTTGGCTGAAAATCCTCCCAAAGACGTTTTAGAGCAAAACAATGGAGGCCAAATTCGAATACATCTAAAGACAAGTGGACAATGTACTTTGATGGTGCGGTAAATCTCGTTGGATCGGGTATTGGGGCGGTTTTAATATCCCTTGAAGATTAACATTATCCCGTCTCGGCCAAGTTGGTGTTCCCGTGCACCAACAATATCTCGGAATATGAGGCTGCATCCTCGGATTACAAGTGGCCATTTCATTAAAGGTGAAGAAGCTGTTGGTATATGGAGATTCTATGCTCATAATTTTACAAACCAGGGGGAGTGGAAAACAAAGGATCCTAAGCTTATCCCTTATCATAAATATCTCGAAGAGCTGATCCAACAGTTTGATGAAATCACATTCGAGTATCTACCAAGAACTCAAAATCATTTTGCTGATGCTTTGGCCACACTATCGGCCATGTTACAAGTGCAAGATGACCATGAGATAGAGCCTTTAAGGATTGACATCCTTGATCAACTTACATATTGCATGGCCATTGAAGAAGAACCCAATGAAGAACCATGGTATCATGACATAAAAAATTACCTGCTGAAAGGTGAATTCCCGCAGAATCATCAACGAGAAGATAAAAAATACATCGGTAAGATATCCTCTAAGTTCTTCCTCGGCGGACGGGTCTGTACAAGAGGTCCTTAGATTCAGTCTTGCTAAGGTGCGTAAATGCCAAAGAAGCAAGTCTCATTATGAAAGAAATCCACAAGGAGAATGTGGACCATACATGAATGGCCATCTCCTCGCCAAGAAGATCATGAGACTCGGGTACTCTTTGGATGACTATCGTGTCGATTGCAATCAACATGTTAGGTCATGTCATCAATGCCAAGTATATGGTGACAGGATAAACGCGCCACCCACCGAACTACATCAAAGGTCAAAACCTTGGCCATTCTCTATGTGGGGGATCGACATGATTGGGCCTATTAATCCAAAGGCATCAAACGGACATCGTTTTATTCTGGTGGCCATCGATTATTTCACCAAATGGATTGAAGCCGGCTCGTATGCCAATGTCACCGCAAACAATATGGCTAAATTCATCAAACGGGATATCATCTCGAGATATGGAGTCTCAAAGGCAATCATCACAGACGATGGCTTTAATCTAAACAACAAAGTTGTGGATCACTTGTTGGATTAATTTAAGGTACGACACCTCAATTCTTCACCTTACCGCCCACAAATGAATGGAAGCGTGGAGGCGGCAAACAAGAACATCAAGAAGATATTGGTCAAAACCGCTGAGAAATATCGAGACTAGCATGAAAGATTGCTATATGCTCTCATGGCCTATCGAACTTCGATTCGTACTTCAACCGGGGCAACTCCCTACTCATTGGTATATGGTATGGAGCGGTCCTACCAATAGAAGTTGAAATCCCCTCTTTAAGGGTCTGTCTCGGGTAGAACTCTAAGAAGGTGAGTGAAACCGACGGAGGCACGAGCAATTAAATCGATTGATGAAAGCGACTAAAGGCCATTTGCCTTGGTCGAGCTACCAGGAAGAAAGTGGCCGGGGCTTTTAACAAGAAGGTCAAGCCTAGAAATTTTGAAGCAAGGATGCTAGTTGTGAAGAAAATGCTCCCAAATACTCAACACCTAGGAGGCAAGTTTTCGCCAAATTATGAAGGCCCTTACGTGATTCGAAAGTCTCATCCGGGGAGCTCTTATTCTTGTAAATATGGTGGAGAAGAATTGGCAAGTCCGATAAATGCGAGATCTTTGTGAAGAAGTATTATCCCCGAAATGAAATCAAGTTTCGAAGTGATTAATGAACGAATCGAGTCACATGAAATTTGCATTCGCATGACATTTGCATAAATGCATTTGCGTATGTTTGTTTTTATAGGAAAGCCTGGAGTCATCAAGGATCTGCGGAGCGATTGATCAAACGAGGGAGTCGTTTTTTAATTTCGAACATCTCCTAACTGATCGTTTCCTTTTTATGGAGGAAATGGGAATCGACATCGAAGGAGGCGAGGTTTGGGCCCTTTTCCTGAAAAATTCTCACTTCCATTTGAAAATATTATTGTGCTTAACATCCAAAATTTTAATTTGCAAAGCCGTAAGGCCTTTTTTAAAAAAGAAATATCCCTTTTAAGTTTCAGAAACACCTTTTGAATACACCTTTTGATGAAAACTTTTGCAAATGTTGAATTTTGATGAAAACACCTTGAGATCCTACAAAAGGGTAGGTTTTGAAAGCTTTCCAAGAGGATGATCCTTCGGATGAAAAGAGGCAAACCTTATCCTCAAACACGTCCCCGATACACTTGAGCGATAAGTGAAAGCGACAGAGCGAAAAGCTTCATCTTGGGACCTAGGGATCATTCGCGGTGATTACATGGATCGAAATGACGAAAGGCATTTCCGTTTCAAAATTATCTATACACTTATATCCCTTGATAACCATTACGAACCAAAAGGGAGAAATTTTCTGGATAAAATCCTGTCAAGAACCACCCCACACCGGGGGCATATTTGGAGGTTCATTGGTGGATCCCTCGGAGAAAAGATTAAGGTAAAACTTTATTTTGCTAACCTACATCAATCTTTTTTAGATAGCTTCGGGTGATTTCTTGCGAGACTTGGAACACCTTCAAATGAAGAAAAGTATTTCATTTCTATATACCCAAACACTTATCCTTTGATAAGCCAATTTGAGCCTTCATAATCTTCATTTCTAAACCATTGTTGGTGATCACCTCCCTATCTTGGGGCAAAACAAAGGAATTACTAGCGATAAGTCAAAAGCGTAATCGGAAGAATTTTCGATCCTGGTCTCGAAAAGAGCTAGTCAATGACAAGAAACAAAAGGGCTAACAAAAGCAAAGTGCCTGGTAAAAGCAAGGCCAAAGCCCATGAAAAAACGTCCGTAAAAGAGCAAAGTTTCAAAAATCATGATGAAAAGAGGAAAATCCTCAAAGTCAATTGAAGAATGAATGTGCATGAAACTTCCTCAAAGCAAGTGATGCTGGGTAAAAATATCAAAGTGATCACCCAAGTTCACCCCTCTTTTGAAAATATGGCCTTTCTAAAAAAGCCAACCTTGAACCAAGTTACTGACTGTCACAAAAAACTTTTCGATCTAGAGGTGTCTCGGGTTGATGCAAGAGATCACACGGAAGCTATCGCTTAAAGAGGTAAGTACAATCCTGTCTTATCGCGTTTTCGGGGTTCTTGACTTGCAAAACCCGGAGAAGTTGTTTCTAATTAAAACTCACTTGTTTGCCTTGAAATGAAAATTCCTTTGATAAACCTTTGACCTAGCCTGAATTACGGTCGCTTTTAAATGTCTTCTCCGATCGGTCGAGATTGTATACATCTCGAACAATCCCGAAACCTCAAGGTTAGGTTTCACGTGAGCGGATCCGAGTTTTAGGAAAAACCTTCCCAAATGAAGAGAAGCCCTCTTGAATGAAGGAAAATCTTGTTGAAAAACTTTTAAGACAACCTTTTCGTAGAATACTTCGGGTGCTGACGTTCAAAGTTCACCCCAATGGAGATTTGAACCCGTGTTTGAACACGTTTCCTTCACAAATACACTTTGAAAATTTGTTTGGAATTCCTAAGTTTCCCCCTAGAATTTGGAATTACCACTCTTTTATCATATATCCAAGGGTCTCAACCCATTGGATTACTACGAAACCCATTCTAATGTTGTTTGATTGGATTTTCTGCGGGTTCCCTCGTGTTCCTAAATCCTCGAAATAACTACTTTTTTAAAGATCAAACTAACATGGATTTTCTGCACGTCTTCTAGCAAACCTAGGTCCTCGAATGGCACTCTTTCCTTTGAAATTTGAAAATCGGGTTTGAGCTTCGTAGGTACACTAGTAAACCTAGGTCCTCGAGAATTGCACCCTCTCCTTTGAAATTTGAAAATCGGGTTTGAGCTTTTGTAGGTATACTAGTAAACCTAGGTCCTCGAGAATGGCACCCTTTCCTTTGGAATTTGAAAATCGGGTTTGAGCTTTTGTAGGTACACTAGTAAACCTAGGTCCTCGAATGGCACATTCTCCTTTGAAATTGAAAATCGGGTTTGAGCTTCTATAGGTACACTAGTAAATCTAGGTCCTCAAAATGGCACCCTCCCTTTTTAATAGACGAATCCCCGGTGGATAGCCAACCCATTTTAATCGGAGAACTCGTTCCTACAGGATAGCCAACCCATTTTAATCGAAGAACTCCTTCCTACGGGATAGCCAACCCATTTTAATCGGCGAACTCCTTCCTACGGGATAGCCAACCCATTTTAATGGGCGAACTCCTTCCTACACGATAGCAACCCCATTTAAATCGGCGAACTCCTTCCTACGAGGATAGCCAACCCATTTTAATCGGCGAACTCCTTCCTATAGGATAGCCAACCCATTTTAATAGGTGAACTCCTTCCTACGGGATAGCCAACCTATTTTCATCGGCGAATTCCTTCTTACAGGACAGCCAATTTCTCCGGATGGTGAATTCCTTCTTACACGATAGCCAATCTGCATTCTAGTAAGTAAATCCCTTTGTTACAAGGGTAAACCCTCCTTCCAAACCTTCAAACCACAGCTCGACATCAAACGGACACCGATCATTATGAAACCTCATAAACCACTCGAAGATAATTCTATACACTCGTCCTCGCGACCTCGGACCGATAATCTTCGGACCATTAATAAGTGAGCTACGGGTAAGTCTCTCTCTCCTTATTTCTCTTTCACATAAAAGAGCATGAGCCGGAATAATCTCTCCTCGGAATCTTGAACTTCAACGGCAAAGGTAAGGCAATTGAATGTCAATGACTAGTTTTCTTTAGATTTTTCCCCGGTAGAGTCGACTAAAGATTCATGTGTCACATTGTCTTTAAAAGCAACCTTTAATCGAGATTACTTTAAAAAGAGGGGCGACTCTTGACACCAAATTTTTAATCATTTTTCCTTAGCTTTATTTTCTAAAAAAATTCTCAAAAATTCATTAAAAAAATCCAAAAAATTGAAAAATCAAGTTTGGGAGCCTTGGCGAAGCATAAGGAACCACTTTTGAACAAAAATACTACAAAATTCATAAAACAAAAATACTTTTTAAGGTCACAAAAATACAGAAAATATCCAGTATTTTTATTTTAATTCGTTTTTCATGTTGACCTCAAGAAAAATAAAAAATCGAATCCAATTTTAGGTGTTTCTTCATAACACTAAGGATTGAATTCGCATAAAAAAAAATACAAATTGAGTCTTTTTATTTGCAATTTTCGCACATTTAGGGTCTAGACATTCAATTGCAGTCCTTCCAATCTTCAATTTGATCAATTGCAGCATCAATTACGCGGATTGCATGAATTGGGCAAAATTTCTTAAAATTCTTGCAATTTAGTCCCTGAACTTGCAAATTTTTGAAATTACTTTTAATTGAGGGACTTTGGTGGTACAATTGGACCGTCCCCCTAGGTTTTCATACATTCTAAATCGATTGGCATAGGTGGTTTGGTCCAATTTGGTCAATTAAGTGTCCAATTGAACTTGTCCCTAATTTGGGAATTTAGAAAAATTTGGGGTTTTTGCAGAAATTAGTGAAACTTTTTGGGTAAAACCACATTTCTAGATAATATTCAAGCCCCTAAGTCTGATTTTGAAGTTTGATAGAGAAAATTCCCCATCAATTTTGATTAATTTTGAAATTTTCAAATCGAACCGGTTCAAACCAATCGACCCTTTGGTCAAACCTGGTGAACCGGTCCCGGCAGTCATGCATCGTCTTCCTTAGACTTGCGCCGTTTTTGCAGGTTTCGGAGCTGAGATTCAATGATCAAATTGAGGACCAATTCGATACTAGTTGGATCGATAATGTGGGGGTTTTGTTCGCGAGGCAAGGGACGCATCGATTGCCACCCCATGGTAAGGCCAATGGTCGCGGAGGAGCTCCGCCGAGCCAATCAAAGTTACAACGGCATAGAAAGTCAACATTTCCAAGTCTGAGTACAATTGTGCTCGATTGTGATCGACGGAGGGCCAAACGAACATAGACGGAATCCTAAGCGGTTTCGTCGCCGTCCCAGTGACCAATTGGCACGCGTTAAGGCACGAGGGAGGCTTGGCGAGCTCTCGCCCGTACGCGCCAAATTTCAAAACCAAGTATAAAAGGATGAGAAGCCGCGAATCCGGGAGAGGCTCATTACGTTCGCAAGGCACTCGGAGGCTAGAGCGAGAGAGAGCTCATCCTCTCGCCCGTGCGATCGAGGATTTGAGTTCGGCTGTGAGAGCTTCGTTCGCTCAATCCGGACCAAACCCGAAGCTCCCAATCAAGTCCGGAAGCTTCGCACGGGTTCTAAGAAGCGATCGCACCAGTTCAATTGCTACTGTAATATCCGAGAATCGGTGAGTCGACTTCTCGATCTTAGTCTCTGTGCATCCATGGCATCTCACTCTCACGAGGCACGATTATTGAAATTGTTGTGTGCGTTTTACTTCATGAGTGTTCTCGACCACGTTTGCATCTCCGTTTTGCATTGATTTAGCTCGAATCACTTGAGTTGAACCTCCAACCCGTCGCGGTGCATTTGGGTATCGGTCGGGCGTTTCTAGCCATTGCGAGCTCAATTGGAGCTCAAGGTAAGTTCTCTGAACCTCCTATGATGATCGTGCATGAAAGAATTGCTATGATTTGGTGTTACTTCGCATGTTAGAACTCGGCGATGACCGTATGCGTAGTTCATAGCTCATGATTGAGCAGATGAAATTGTTTGATTTTCGAGTATGTTAATTTAAAAATCAAGGCGTGTCGATAGGAATTGGTTTCGCGAGTTTTAGTTAGGGTTTCACCGTTAGATCATCGCTGGAAATTCTTGGTCGTCCGTTGAGCCGTTGTCGAGAGGTTGAAGACGGCGGCGTGGCTTGGTCGGCGAGTCGACGGGTTGAGGTGTCGCGTTGTGATTGGGCCGGCGTGTTGCCCGGTCGGCTCGGCCGTTGGCGCGGACGGTGAGTCGGATTAGATCCGATGGTCGTGATAAATAGGCTAGTTTGATTTTGGGCCGTTAGGTTAAATTTTTGTATTTTTTAGATTAATTCGTTTAATAGATAGAAAATAAAAATACGAAGCGGTGTCGTTTAGGGTATAGGGCGATGCGGCGTCGTTTTATACACGGGAGAGAGGTGATCGAGTGCGGCGAGGAGTACGTAGGCGCGAAGGAGCGAATGGTTGAGATCAATTCTAGGTTTAATCCTAGCCGATACTTTTTTTTTTAGCATTTTCGGATATTAGAACAATGTTTTAAAAAATCAAAAAAATTAGAATAAAATAGAAATAGCGTCGTTTAGTGTCGAGCGGGTCCCTAGCCGGGTCAAGGTCGGGTTGATCGGGCGTTGACCGGGTTGACCCGGTCCAAAATATTAATAAAAATTTAGTAAAAAAAAAAAATTATAACATTCATAGAAAATTCATAAAAATTCCCAGTTTTTTTCCAAAAAATTTCTAAAAAATACTTAGCTCGATTCGGGACTCCTATAGTCTGGATCGAGTTTTTTCAAGCTTCAAGGGTTAATTTACACCGATCCGAAGAATTCTCAATTTTTTAGAAAATAAATAAAAATTCCAAAAAATTAGAAAAACTAGAAAAATTTTGAAAAATCACAAAAAATGGGAAATGGCCACATTTAACCGGCCGAACCCCAATTTTGTGATTTTGGGTCCCGAACCCCCAAAATTAACCGTTCTATCCTTTTGGGCCTTAGCCCCAAATTTTCTCGAACCACCCCGAGAATTCAAAATTGATTTTTACGTGGGCTGATAAGGCCATATTAGACGTGTCTACTTGATTGATTGTTTGATTTGGCTGTGATTATTTTGATTGGGCATTAAATTTCTCATTGTGACTATTAGGGTAGTAAATTCCCGTCTGCATAATACCTTAGATCACTAGGGCTACCTCACCCGAAATTTCATCGCATGAGATTCTTAGGTTAGAAAATCACTCAACCCCGTAACCGAGAAGGGTGCCGATGTAAATCTCGGCATAACCAAGTCCCCGGACCCAAATCTCTGATTTTGTAGAATCGTACGGTTTCTCCCAACCGCTGATAGGGTTTTCGATCATACCCTCCAATAATTGATCGATGGCGACTCCAAATGCATGTACACTATGCATGCCACCCGACCACACTAAGGTCGATCTCGATAAAAAATTTCTTCACATCGCGATTCGAGTAATAGGTCTTGGGAGAGACCGCGCGCGAAGTCATCTCGCGCCAACCGGGGTCCGAAAAGGGCACGGCTCGTTAACCCCGCCCGCTCCGAAAGGAAAATTCGAGGGTCGCGACAACCCATTACTCGAATCGCGGCATGAAGAAAAGTTTAGAAATATCGAGAACGGCCTTAGTGTGGTCGGGTGACATGTGTGCGGTGTACGTACATATGGAGTCACCACCGATCAATTTTTGGAGGGTATGATCGGGAACCCTATCGAGCGGTCGGGAGAAACCGTTCGATTCTATGAAAACCGGAGAAGTGGGTTCGAGGACTTGGTTATGTCGAGATTTACATCGATTTCGTTTACCGAAGTTGAGTGATTTTCTAACCTAAGAATTCATGCGAGACGATATTCAAGGTGAGGTAGGCTCTAACGATCTAGAGTTGTCATGCGAGCGGGAATTTCTATCCTACCAATCACGACCGAAAAATTAAGTGTGCAATCGTGAATAATCACCATCAAATCAATTAATCAAACGAGCATGGCATGTCTAGCATGACCCTATCGGCCTACGAAAGATCTATTCGAGTTCGGGATGGTTCGGAAAATTTTTTGGGGCAAGTACCTAGAAGGGTGAAATGGTCAATTGGAAGGTTCGGGACCCAAAAATTTCAAAATAGGATCGGACCCAATTGAATGTGGCCATTTCGCATTTTTTGTGATTTTTAGAATTTTTTGGAATTTTTCTAACCTTTTTTTGGATTTTTATTTATTTTCGAAAATCAATAATTTTCCGGATCAATGTAAATTGACCCTCGAACTTTAAAATTTTTTGATCCGGACTATAAGAATCCCGAATCTATCTAGACATTTTTAGGAAATTTTTAGGAAAATCGACAATTTTTATGAATTTTTTATGAATATTATTGATTTTTTTTATTTTTAGAAAATTTTTATGAATTTTTATTAATTTTTATGACGAGGGTAAACCCGGTCAACGCCCGGTCAACCCTACTACCCTGACCCGACTCGGACCCGCTTGATACTAAAACGATGCCGTATCCAATTTACCTAATATTTTTTATTTTTTAAAATATTTTTCTAATATCCGAAAATACTAAAATTAAATGGACGGCCACGATTGAACCTGGAATTGATCTCGGCCGTTCATTCCTATTTGACCTAAAACGACGGCGCATCGGGCCTATACTCTAAGCGACGCCGCACGCCCACCAATTAAAGCGGCACCGTTTTTGTTTTTTTTTTTCCATCTCTTAAGCGAATTAATGAAAAATACAAAAATGAAATCTAACGGCCCAAAATCAAACTAATCTATTTATCGCGTGATTTGTCGGATCTAATCCGACTCACCCCACCCAGCTAACGGCCGAGTCGACGGACATTGACCTTGGACCTATCGAGTCGTGACACCTCCCGGCCTTGTTGACTGTTGGCCCGGCCAGCGTCGGCTCTGTTCGACCTCTCGACGACAGCTAAACGGATGGCCGAGACTTCCGGCGAGATCCGACGGGTGAAATCTCGGCCGATCGACTCCAAACCAGAACCAAACGACTCGCCTAGACCTCCCGATCAACATACTCGAAGAATCAAGCTATTTCACCCGCTAGATCGCGAGTATTAAGCTACACACGAGAATGACATTGCGGGATCGATCGAGCAATATAGAGCACAACAGGCTAATTCCTTTGTACAATCACACAAATAGGAGTTCGGGAAACTTACCTCGAGCTCGAGATTGAGCTCGCGTGCCTAGAATTTCCTAGGCGGAGCTTCGGCGAGTTCAAGCTTTGGCGGCGGAGCTCGGGAGACTCGATTATGCGGTTTCATACAAAATCGATGCCAAATGAAGGTGCGAGATGTGGTCGGTGATGTTTGGGGATCGAAACACACACATCAATTGCGACGATCATGTTCATGAATGCACGATGCCATCAATGCACGGAGTGAAGTTTGAGAGATCAACTCACCGATTTCGGAGATTGCGAGATCGGCGGCGAGGCTGGTGCGATCGCTCTCCGGAGTGGTGCGATCGCTTCGAACTTGATCACGGGCATCGATTTGATCTGGATTGAGCGGACGAAGTACTCACGGTACGAGCACAAATCCTCGTCCACACGGGCACGAGAACGAGCTCTCACTCGCTTTCTCTCTCTCTCTTTAGCTCTCTAAGTGCATTTGCGAACCAAATGAGCCTCCTCCCGATCGCGAAGCTTCTTGACCTTTTATACATTTTGAATTTGGGCGCACATGGGAGATCCTTCGCCGACCCACTCATACGTGTGCACACGTGCAATTGATGAACTCATTTGGGATTCGTCCAGGTCCGTTAGGCCTTCAGTCGAACTCAAACGGCGCAAATTTCACACGGTTTGAAGAATGATGACTTTTCTAGGCCACGGCAGCTTTGACTACTTCGCCGACGCTCCTCCGTGACCATTGACTCGAGGTCGGGTTCAATCGACACATACCAACTGAGGAACAAAGCGCCCATGTTAATTGATTTAATTATCACCGATTGGCTGTCAATTTGGTCGTCAAAATTGATTTGGATGTTAAATGATGGTCTAAGATGAGGGTTACGGGCTGAGCATGCTAGGTTCGGCCTTAGGTGTAATTTAAAGGCGAATTGTGGCTTGTTGTGAGGTTGTTTGTTATCGTCGGAATCGTTGTAAAAATCGTGGAAATTTCTGAGTTGGGGCCATGATATATTCGGTTATGAGAGTGAAATGTGATATTATGTGTTGGAATGCATGCCGGGCCGATTGTAAATTCGGTTAGATTGAAATGAGGCAATATGTGGGTTTAAGCCGGGCGAGTAGAATTTAGTGCATTATGAGTATGTCATAGTGATGAAAATTTACATGTGTACTCTGGATCGTTGATGTGGAAATCGGCTAGATTATGATGCGCAGACCATGTGTTAGGTAGCGTGATTGAATTGTCGTGAAATTAAGTTTATCGCGGTATCGATCGTGGGAAAGACTCAAATCGGATTTTTTTAGGCAAATTCAACTCTCGGTGTTGTGAAGAAGGTCAAAATGAAAAGGGAATTAAAAGAAAAATATGAAACATTTTTCTATATTTTTGTGGCCTCGGAAAGTATCTTTTGTAAATTTTCTTATATTTTTCTATTTTTCGAAAATATCAAAAAATGCGAAAAAGTATGAAAAATTATTTTTTGTTCAAAAATAGTCCACTTATGCTTGGCGAAGGCTTCTAAACTTGATGTTTTCAATTTTTTTGACTTTTTATGGATTTTCTTTGAATTTTTATAAAACAAAAAAAACTTGATCAAATTCAGTGTCAACAGTCGCCCCTCTTTGAAAGCAATCTCGGTTGGAGGTTGCTTTCAAAGACAAGGTGACACATGAATCTTCAATCGACTCAACCTGGAAAAGTTTAAGAAAAATGAGTCTTGACATTCAATCATCTTACCTTTACCGTTGAAGTTGAAAATTTTATGGAGAAGTCACTTGGGCTCATTCCTAATGTGAGAGAAATGAGGAGAGAGAGAGATTTATCGTGGCTCACCTGTCGGTGGTCCCAGGTGTTGGTCGGAGGTTGATATGGCGAGTGTATAGGATTACCTCTGAATAGCTCGTGAGGTCCTTTTGGGAACGTTGCAGGTCAGATGGTAGTGTCTTTTCGAGGAGTTTGATGGTAGAAAGAAGGATTTACCCTGTCAATAAAGGGATTTACCTAAAAACGATATTTGATTATCCATTTAAAGGAGAATTGGCTATCCTGTAGAAGGAATTCATCTATTTAAAGGAGATCGGCTATCGCAGTAGAAAAATTCACTTATTAAAGAGAATTGGCTATCCGTGAAAGGAGTTCACCTATTAAAAGGAGATTGACTATCAATGGCAAAGAATTCACCTTTCAAAAGAGAATTAGCTATCATGTAGAAAAAATTCACCGTTTACAAGAGGATTGGCTATTTCAGCAAAGAAATTCACCGTTTAAAGAAATTGGCCATCTTGTAGGAAGGAATTCACCTATTAAAAGAGAATTGGCTATCTGTGAAAGTAATTCACCCGTTTAAAAGAGAATTTGCTATTTTGTAGAAAGAGTTCACCTATTAAAAGAGAATTTGCTATCTTGGAGAAAGGAATTCACTGTTTAAAGAGAATTGGCTATCCTGTAGAAAGGAGTTCCACTTTTAAAAGAGAATTGGCTATCCTGTAGAAAGGAGTTCACCATTTAAAAGACTACCTTAATGTCTTCCTTCTAGAATCGAAAGCGATAACAAGGATATTTTTCCAAAGACCTATGATTACTAGGAATCCTTCGGAAACTTAAACTAAACTTCAAATTTAAAAGGAAAAGGGGTGTGGTTTGAGGACCAAGGATTACTATCGTACCTACTGAAGCTCAAACCCGATTTCAGTTTTAAAAGTTGAGGGTGCCATGTCGAGGACCTAGGAGTTACTAGAGAACCTACGGAAAGCTCGAACTCGATTTTCAGATTTTAAAAGTGGGGGTGCCATACGAGGATCCAGGATTACTAGAGAGACCTCAAGGAAGTTCGAACCCGATTTTCGGATTTAAAAAGTTGAGGTACCGTCCGGACCTAGGGTTCCTAGAAGAACTACGAAGCTCGACCCGGTTTTTGATTTAAAAGATGAGGGTGCCGTCAGAGGATCTAGAATTACTAGGGAACCTATAGAAGCTCAAACCCGATTTTTAGATTTAAAAGTTGAGAGTACAGTCCAAGGATCGAGAATTACTAGAGAACCTACGAGAAACTCAAACCCGATTTTCAAATTTAAAAAGTTGAGTTACGAGGACAGGGGAGACCCGAGAAAACACAAGAAAATCCAAGTTAGTCGAGATCTTTAAAAATGTAGTTATTAAAGGGTTTGGAGATACTAGGAACACAATGAAAATCAACTAAGCATCATTAGACGCTTTTGGAGCAAAGTAGTGGGTTTAAGGTCCATGAATTATGACAAAGAAAAGATGATCCTAGGTTTCGGGGAAAGCAGTAGGAATCCCAATTAAAAGTTTTCAACTTGTATTTGTAGGGAAAGCTGGCTAAACACATTATTAAAAGGCATTCATGTTTCAAATCTCTCGGAGGGATGAATTTTGAATACTACGATGGGTATTCTTCAAAAAAAGTTGTTTTAAAAGATATCAAAAGGATTTCCTTTATCGAGAGCTCCTCACCATTTGGAAAGGCTTCCTCAAACTTCGAATCTGCTCATAGAAGGCCTAACCTTAAGGTTTCGAGATCATTCGAGATGCATTTGTCTGATTGATCGGGAGAAGGCATTTAAAAGGGACAGTAATTTAGGCGGGTCAAAAGTTTATCAAAGGATATTTATCTTGAGGCTAAGAAAGGAATATTCATCAAGAATAATTTTCGAATTCTACAAGTCAAGAACCATGAAGATATGATAAGACGAATTGTGCTTTGCCTCTTTAAGCGATAGCTTCTGTGTAATTTCTCGTATCGGCAGAGACATCTCTAGAAACGAGGAAAAAGCTTTGGGAATAGGTTGTACCATGGCTTAGGGTGGGCTTTCGGGAAAGACCATATTTTGAGAAAGAGGAGTGACGTGGTGATCATCTTAATATCCTTACCGGCGGTTGTATGCCTTGAGGAAGATTTATGAACATCTTTCTTGGTGACTTCGGGTTTTCCTCTTTTCTTGTGATTCTCAAACTTTTCTTTTCTTTTTCTCTTTTTTTTTTTTTTCGAGAGGATTTCAAATGGCGCCTTGGCGCTTTGCTTTTTACCATGCACTTTGCTTTTTCTAGCCCTTTTTGTCTCTTGTCATTTTGTGTTGGTAGCTCTTTTAGAAGCCGGGATCAGAAATCCCCTCAATTATGCTTTTGATTCGTTCTTTGGTAATTCCTTTGTATTGCCCCCCAGGATAGGGAGGGTGATCACCAACAATGGTTTAGAAATAAGATTAAAGGCTCAAATTGGCTGATCAAAGGATAGAGTGTTTGGGGGATTGTCGCAACCCTCATATTTCGATGGCACGGGGGTTAATGAGCCGCGCTTCCCGATCTGTTAGCGGTGGATCTTGGCGCGCGGGTCCCTCCCGAGACCCGTTTCTCGAATCACGGCGTGAGGAAAATTTAGAAATATTGAGATCGGCCTTAGTGTGGTTGGGTGACATGTGCGCGGTGTGCGTGCGTATGGAGTCGCCACCTATCAATTTTGGGAGGGTGCGATGGAAACCCCATTGAGCGATCGGGAGAAATCGTTCGATTCTACGGAAACCGGAAAAGTGGGTCAGGGACTTGGTTACGTTTTGATTTACGTCGGCGCCCTTTCGGTTACCGAAGTTGAGTGATTTTCTAACCTAAGAATTCATGCGGAGACGATATTCAAGTGAGGTAGGCTTTAACGATCTAAAGTTGTCATGCAAGCGAGAATTGCTATCTGTCTATCGATCAGTCGAAAAATTAAATCTCGCGATCATGAGTAATCCGCAATCAAGTCGATCAATCAACGAGCGTAGGCATGTCGTGGCCACATCAGCCATAGAAACATACTCGAAAATCAAACAATTTCATTGGTTAAATCATGAGCTATGAACTACGTACGAGTCGATTCGTCGCCCAGGATTCGCTATCATGCAAATTAACACCCGAATCCGAGCAATTCTTTCATGTACGATAATCATAGGAGGTTTAGAGAACTTACCTCGAGCTCAGATTGAGCTCATAATGGGTAGGAACGCGACCGATACTCGGCCGGATCGCGGCGGGGTTGAAGGTTCGGCTCGAGGTGATTGAGTGAAATCCAAGCATCAAACGGAGATGCGAAACATGGTCGGTGATGTTCGAGGATCAACGGACACATCAATCACAAGAAAATGATGATCATCGACAAGGTGCCATCAATGCACAAAGAGAGGAGATTCGAAGCTCGATTTACCATTTTGGAGATCTCGGGCTAATTGGGTGGTGCGATCGCTCTACCCTCGGTTCGGGCGAAACTTTCGGTGATGATCAGCATACGAGTAAGCTGGATTGGCTTGACGAGCGGCTCACAATCTTCGTTCAAGCTCTAGTCGATGACGGATGACGAGAAACTTTTTCCTCTCTCTAGCTCTCTCTCTCGATTACATTACTTCTCGCAAAGCACGAAGCCTTTCTTCTTTTGATTCGCGAAGGCTTTCCATCCCCTTTTATACCTCTTTTGATTGGCGCGTCGCGAGCTTGTAGGCTTACCCTTCGTGCAGCGTGCCCGCGCGTGCAAAGGGGGTCTAAACGACAGAGACGGAACAAAATTCTATCAACTCCGTTTGGCATTCTAGCGATTGCAAAATGAGCTTGAATTTGTGCATTCTGCAAAGGTTGACTTTTCGGATCGCTAGTGACTTTGGTAGGCATTCGCGGTGCTTGGCGAGTCATTAGCTATGACATCGCGGCAATCGACGCGCTCAGGACCTGCGGACCAAAACACCTCTCAAAGCTTGTTCGATTATAGCCAATTGGTCATCCAATTTGATCGTCGATATTCATCATTCAATCTTGCCAAAATGGCGAGCTCGGGGACGAAGATGACTATTTATTTGGATCGGTTCGGCAGAGTGCAGTCGTCGACTTGCAATTTGTCAAAAATTAATCCAAATCTGTACGGAATTTATGCAATTAATCCTCAAAATTGAACTTAGGGGGCTCAAATACTATCTAGAAATGTAGTTTTGCCCAAAATTTTCGATCAATTTTTATGAAAACCCCAAATTTTCCTAAAATTGCAAATGGGGAAAAGTTCAATTGAGTGCCCAAATGATCAAATTGGATCCAATTACGTGTGCTTGATCGATTCGAGACATATGAAAACCTTGGGAGCGGTCAATTTGTGTGAAAGGTCTAGATTAAAAGTAATTTCCAAAAATTGGAAATTAGAAATTTAAGTAAAAGATTTTGGGGGATTTTACCCAATCAGGTGCAGTCGCGCAGTGAGGGTGAGAAATTGGTTAAATTGAAGCTATGAGAGGATTGAAATTGAATGTCTTGACTCAAAATATGTGAAAGTTGCAAATAAAAAGACTCAAAATGGTATTTTCGTGAATTGACTCTCGGTGTTATAAACACACAAAATTGAATTGATTCTTAAACCTCTTGAGGTCAAAATGAAAGGATTTAAAATAAAAATATGAACGGGAAGTATTTTTTGAATTTTCTTGTACTTTTCTACTTTCCAAAAATATTAAAAAATGCGAAAAAACAAGAAAATTATTTTTTGTTCAAAAATGGTTCAGCTATATCTTGGCGAGAGCCGCTGAGCTTGATTTTCAATTTTTTGACTTTTTATGAATTTTCTATGAATTTTTATTAAACTAAAAAAACTTGATAAAAAATTCAAGTGTCATATTGCCCTCTTTAGTAATCTCGATTAGAGGTTTCTTTGAAACAGTATACGAGTCTTGATCGGCTGGCGGGAAAAAGTTTAAGAAAGCGAGTTTTGACATTGATTATCTTACATTTAGTTGAAGTTCAAAATTTTTATGGAGAAATTACTTCGGCTCATTCCTAATGTGAGAAATGAGGAGGAAGATTTTGTGGCTCCTTTGTTAGTGATTTAGGAATTGTTGGTCGGAGGTTGATAGGACGAGTGTATAGGATTACCTCCCGAATAGCTCGTAAGGTCACCCAGGGGAAAGCCCGAAGTCAGTCCAGTAACAGTCCTTCCTTGAAGGTTTGAGTTTTAGAAAGAAGGGTTTACGCAGCAATAAGGGATTTCTGCATTAAAAAGGAGAAATTGGCTATCTTTGTAGAAAAGGGTTATTAAAAGAGATCATTATCTTGTAGAAAGAATTAGCCAATTAAAAAAGAATTGGCTATCCTGTAGAAAAGAATTCACTATTAAAGAGATTGGCTATCCTTTGTGAAAGGAATTCACCTATTAAAA